>JAZKJV010001816.1:0-600000 GCA_037367405.1 Ottelia alismoides | reverse complement strand
GACCTAATCCTTAACACTATGGAATAAGTCTATTCTTGCTTCAGTCAACTGTCTCATTAGATTGCCAGACCTAAAAGTGTAGATGAACGGCCAGATGATGGAGGGCATAGGATTGTGTCTAATTATATCTCCCTCACATTGGAACAAGGTGCCTCTCGAGTGCCTTAATACTCAACACAAGTATATTTTTATTTTTGTTGATCAATGTGTCTGTCAAGAGAATTTGGAGCCGTCTGCACTTGTTTTTCTGAGAGTACACCGGGGTGTGTCTCTTTTGAGTATCTAAGATACCTTAGACACCCAGACATGTAGCATTTATGATGCAGAGCCCTTTTTTGGTGTCAGCCCGACTCCTTGGTCCTAATTAGCGCTTGGTTCAAGTGGACACTTTGAAAATGTTTGGGAGCGCTCGCCATCGGTGGAAGCTCATTTATAATTTGGCTTCGATGATAGAGCTTTTCTTTGACATTTCATTGCTTTTATTGGCTAGCTCCACTGCTTTTATCAAAAGCTGGCACACACTGATCAACAATTTTCATTAAGTTTCGTCACACCCTGGCACTTTAGGTAAATATCAAAGAAACAACATATGAATCTTGTTCACATACTGGCTAGGGTTTGCTGACACTCAGGTTTTCTGAAGCCTTCATTAACTTTATCCCATCCTTGAATATCATTAAATCGGATTTAAACTCAAACCTCTAGTCTCAGTTCCTCAAGTGATAACTCAACTCATCTCATCAATCATGCAGTTGTGAAAGTGTGTGCTGATCATATTCTTTTTGAAGGTAGAGATGAAGAGTGCAATATAGCGCTCAAATCTTTCAAACTAGGGAAGTGTGGATAATTAAGTTCAAAAACCCTAATGACTAAGGCATGTTAACTCAGACTCTCAAGATCACAGAAATCAAGTGTCCTCAAAATCCTCAAGCCTCGAGTGACAGTGAATGTGTCATGGATATGTCAACCAAGGAATGCATGAAATGCTTAATGAAATGCAAGACCATGAGTGAATTTTTTATGCAAAAAGGTTTTTATTTTTGTTTTTGTTTGTTTTGTTTTGTTTTGTTTTTTTGGAAAAACATGTATTATACACATAATATACACTACATGTACCCATCCCCGATGTTAGATAAAAACTATTAAAGTGCGAGCTATGGATAATGTAGATAGAATATATACAAACGCATCCCCCTATACTTAGCGTGTGTTATGTCCTCATGGTACAGAGTGAAATGTAGACATAGTTCGTAATATAGATGGACGAAAAATAGAAGTCGACATGCCCCCCATACTTAGACTTTTGAGGGACTAAGCATGGAAGAAAAGGATGAAATGAGGCAGACTCTTACGATGAAGGGTCCAGTCCATTTTGATTTCAATTTACCTTGGAAAATTTTCAATTTTGCATTAAATAACCAGACTTTCTGGCCTGGGACAAAGATCTTTGTTCGAATGTTTTTTGTCATGCCATCTCTTTACTTTGTCCTTGTAAATGGTACTATTTTTATAAGCATGATTTCGGATTTCAGAAAGTTCATTCAAATTCATCTCTCGATTCTTCTTTACTTGGCGACAGTTCCAATCAATCTTTTTGATTGCCCATTTTGATTTATGCACGAGTTCTGCGGGCAAATGGCATGGCTTTCCATATACCATTCGAAATGGGGAAGTGCCCAATGGGGTCTTATAAGCCGTCCGATAAGCCCATAGAACTTGGTCCAGGAGTTGGGACCAGTTCTTCCTGTCAGGGCGGACAATCTTCTGTAAAATTCCTTTAACCTCCCTATTTGACACCTCGGCCATGCCATTGGATTGTGGATGGTAAGGAGTAGAGACACGGTGTACGATGTTGTGTTCCTTAGTCAACTTCTTCACCTCCCGATTGACAAAGTGGCTTACTCCATCAGATATTAAAATTTTTGGAATTCCAAACCTCAAAATAATATTATCTTTCAAAAACTTGCAAATAGTTTTGCTATCTGCTGCTCGAGTAGGGATAACCTCCACCCACCTAGATAAATAATGTACCGTGAGAAGAATATATTCAAATCCATGACTATTAGGGAATGGTCCCATAAAGTCAATTCCCCATGCATCGAAAACATCACAGATGATCACTGGTTGCATAGGCATGGCATCTTTGGAACCAATGGTCCCTCCCATTCTCTGACAGATGGGGCATGACCTGACAAAATTGTAAGCATCTTTAAATAAGGTCGGCCAATAAAATCCACATTGCAGTATCTTCTCAGCGGTCCTCTTCCCAGAGTGATGTCCTCCCGCCTCCAAGGTGTGGCACAGATTGAGGATACTTTGGTATTCCTCTTGAGGAATGCATCTTCTCCATATGCAATCCGGTCCTTCAAAGAAAAGGAACGGATCCTCCCAATGGTAATGTCTCGCTTCAGATATGAGTCGATCGATTTTATTCCTGGGCCAACCTTGAGGAACTTCCTTGGTGACAAGATATTTCACCATGTCTGCATACCATGGGAGTGAGTCAATAATAGAAATTGACTCATCTGGGAAGGTTTCACGGATGGATTCAGATTCTGGGATTTTGTTGTGTTCGATCCGTGATAAATGATCAGCCACGACATTCTTAACACCAGGTTTGTCTTTAATCTACAAATCAAATTCCCGAAGCAGTAATATCCACCTCAGGAGTCGTGCTTTTGCGTCCTTTTTGGCCATTAAGAATCGAATGGCAGAATGGTTTGTGTAAACTGTCACCTTCGATCCTAGAAGTATAGATCGAAATTTTTCCAAGGCAAAAACTACAGCAAGCATTTCATTTTAGGTCACGGTGTAATTTTTCTGAGGAGGGTCTAAACCTTTGCTTGCATAGTGAATAGCATACGGGATTCCATCTTTTCGTTGTCCTAACACTGCTCCTACTGCGAAATCGGATGCGTCTGTCATGATCTTGAAGGGAAGAGACCAGTCGGGAGCTTGTAGGACAGGAGTCTCAATTATCCTCCTTTTGAGTAGTTCGAAGGCCTCAAGATACTTATGATCAACTAGGAACTCGGTGTCTTTCCCTAGGAGGTCAGTTAGCGGTCGGACAATTTTTGAAAAAATCCTTGATAAATCTCCTGTAAATATGACATGCCCTAGAAAATACCGTATTTGTTTCACATTTGTAGGTGGCTCGAGCTTTTTGAGCACATCAACTTTGGCAGGCTCAACCTCCATTCCCTTCTTGGAGATGACATGCCCCAATATAATGCCCTCTTTTACCATGAAATGGCTTTAGAGCACCAGATTCACTTCCCTACACTTTTGGAGGACTCGATCCCGGTGCGCTAAACAATCATCGAATGAATCATCATGGATCGAGAAATCATCCATGAAGACCTCCAGGGAAATCCCCAACCATGTCCGCAAAAATCATAATCATGCATCATTGAAAGGTATCGGGGAGCATTGCAAAGCCCAAAAGGCATTCGCTTGTATGCGTATGTGTCGAAAGGACATGTAAAAGTAGTCTTTTCCTGGTCCTCAGGGGCGATGGCTACCTGATTGTAGCCCGAGTACCCGTCTAAGAAACAGAAGTATTCTCTTCCCATCAATCTCTCCAGGATCTGATTAATAAAGAGCAGTGGAAAGTGATCCTTTTTCGTTACGGCATTCAAGCGCCTGTAATCCACAGAGACACGCCACGACGTGGGTACCCGTGTCGTGATCTCTTCTCCCTCCTCATTGGTGATAATTTGGAGTCCCGACTTTTTCGGAACAACATGCAAAGGTGACACCCACTTGGAGTCGGAGATGGGATATATGAAACCAGCCTTACAACATTTTTCGATCTCAGTCTTAACCACTTCCCGTAAGTTTGGATTCAACCTACGTTGGCATTTACGGGAGGGTTTAACATTATCCTCCAGGTTAATATGGTGCGAGCACAGAGCTGGGTTTATCCCTGGAAGATCAGACAATCTCCAGCCTATAACCTTGTGATTTTTCTCCAAAACATCAAGCAGGTGGATCTCCTGCTCTTCGGTCAGATGTGAACTGATGATGACCGAAAACTGTCCCTTATCTCCTGCAAGGAAGGCATATTTAAGCGTAGGGGGTAATGGTTTGAGTTCAGGTAGGTCTGTCTTGTTACTAGAATCTGGTCCCCTTAGTTGTGCTTCTTGTTGTGATGTGGATGGTTGCAGTACATCAATATCAGCCACCATCGTGGGTGTTTTTGGGATCGGATCGCTACTGATGGAATGTGGTGTGGCAAACGCGCGTCCGATCTGTGTACCTCACTCTGGGATTGTCCATAAGGAGAATGGGCTGACAGGTCCAAAGGGACCTCTGAGTCTCCTAGAGTATATGTAGATGCGTGAATGAGCTGGTAGACTAAATCATCAACAATTTCCTCTCCAGATGAGGTTGATTCGATCATAGCGGTTTGGTTTTGTTTCCAGGGCCCAGCTGATGCTCCGTCTCAATTTCTGATGTTTCAGACTCGGTGCTCGACTCAGTGTCATGTCTTTGAAACCTAGTTTGCTTCATTTTGAGTTCAACTTTTCCAAAATGGATTCTCCCGGATGTGTAATCGAATATAGCTCTTGCGGTCCTAAGGAAGGGTCGCCCTAGTATCATCTGGGAATATTTCAAATTTTTAGGGACATCCATGTCAAGTATTGTGAAATCTACTAGGTAATTTTGCCCTTCAATGTTGATGACAACGTTTTGAGTCTCTCACCTAGGTCTCTTAGTTGATGTGTCTGCAATTGAAGTACAGCTACAGAATGATTAAGAGGACCCAGATTTAGATGCTCAAATAGGGTTGTGAGCATGAGATTAATGGATGAACCATTGTCTAACAATGTTCTTGCAAACTTGATTTCTTTGATGTGGCTAGTGATAAAGTGAGCATCCATGTCTCTTTTCTTCTTAGGCAGCTCATTTTTTATAAGACGAGATGTGGCAACTGAGAGTATGTGTTTCTTTGTTCGGCTAGGAGTCTGTTTTCTGGCCCTTGTTGATGTGCACCTTACCTTAAGGTACTTTCAAAAAGCCAAGTCTCTTTCTATCATTTCGTCTAGGGACAGAGTGACCTTAATATTTTCCTGACAAATGCGGGCCATCTCATCATCATTTTTTTGGTTTTTTATGTTTTTCTTTTTTCCTGCCATAAGAGCACAGGGGAAAGGAATGGAGTTGTTGTGATCAGAAACATTACTTTTATTGAATGAAAAACTATTTACAGGACTCGGACTAAAAACAGGGAAATTGTGGTCAGATGTTGCGGATGTCTTGGTGGCATGTCTTCGTCAGGCTCAGACTCAGACTCTCCATTATCTCCAGTTGTGTAGTGGATTACGGGTGATGTGGGTTTTCTACTTTCTCCTCTTGTCTTCCTTCGTCAACTCCCCCAGGGTTGTGTGAATTTGTCGACACTGGGGCTATGTCTTCGTGTTCCTTCGCTCGATCAGGCATGGTTACGGTCCTTCCACTCATAAGAGAAATATGATAAGCGTTATTATTTGATGAGGGCTCATGTTCAGGTATAGAATACTCAGAGATTAATACCTGATTATGTCTGAGGCTATTTCGGTTAGCCTGGACTTGAGCTGGAATCACGGTCTGGGGTAGGGTCACCTCATCTCTCCATAGAGAGAGTCGATTTATGTCGACTCTCATGTCATGAAGCTCGTCCAGCACTCGCTGGAGTTTCAGAGAGATAGAAGAGGAGGAGGACCCCTGGTCCTGCCTAGCTTGAGGCTGCTGATATTGTCTGAATTGGCCCTGCTGGTCTTGGCGTTGGTTCTGTTGCGGCTGAGGTTGCGGGTTCTGATAACCCGTGCGGTACTATTGTCGTTGTTGCGGTTGGAACTGGTAGGTGGGTTGGGATTGCGGTGGACGAGGGTTCGAAGTGGAGTTCTGGTCTGAGCGGTTGACCGATTCCAGGTTATACCAAACTCCGTTTATCTCCATGACTTGTGGAGGTTCCTCGTAAATAGTTTGAGCAGCTTTGGTTTGATGGGACGAGACTTGGTCTCCACCCCATTGGCTCTGTTGCCCTACCCCTTGACCTTGAATGTAGCGAATTTGGTGCATGAGTGCGGGGGGTGAAGTTAGGGCAGGTATCTTAGACACCTTATCAGCCAATTCCTCCATTTGCTTAGGCAATTTAGCCAATTTCTCCATATCAGATGATTTATGGACTTCATCCACCTTTTTATAAATCTGTCGACCATAGTTATCTTATCAGCTATTATTCCCATATTAGCACTCTGATCGGTCGTCAGATTATTCACCATCTTTTTGGAGCCGGCTGTGTAAGCCCGGCTAGTGGTTTGTGCACGACTGGATTCAGTAAGTCTCTCGAACACCTTGTAGACGGTGTCATCGTGGCATCCCATGTAGCTTCCTCCGCAGGATGCACTAATTAACCCTTGAGTCTCAAGGTTTAGCCCGCTAACAAGACTTTGGACCAGCATCATTTTACTTATATCGTGTCCTGGGCATTTCTGTATTAAGTATGTGAATCTTTCCCAGGTTTCATGGAATGGTTCATTCGGGTGTTGGGTAATGCTCGTGAGCATGATCCTCATCTGATTGATTCTACTTATTGGGTAGAACTTCTTTAAGAACATAGTCTTGAATGTGGCCCATGTAGTGACTATTTCCCCTAAATTTTTCAGCCAGTAAGCTGCCTTATCAGTCAAGGCGAAGGGGACAACTCTCAACCTTATGTAGTCCTGGCTAACCCTAGGATGGCAGAGGTTAGCACAGACTAACTCGAAGTCACGGAGGAAGATATATGGTTCTTCATGATTATTTCCTCTGAACTTCGGCAACAGTGCAAGGAAATGCGGTTTGTGTTCGAACGCATCCCCAGGGGATACCGGCCTCAACCAATTATAGTCATCATCCAGTGAAGGGAGGTACGTGTCTTCCATAGCAGCCTCACCTTGTTGCATTACTGCAATTTGTGCCCTAAGTAGTTCATTGTGTTGTTCAGCAGCGGTTATCCTAACCAAGAGTGTCCAAATAGGGTCATTGTCGTTCTCATCGTCACCAGGGTTCTTCTTTGGAGGCATTGTGATTCACCTTCATAAAAGAAGAGTTTAGTATTAAGTATCAGAGTTAAGTGAGGATTTGCTAAGGATAAAAGATTCCTTAGTGGAGGGGTGAAAAGATGATGATCCTAAGACAAGAAGGATTGAGAGAGTCTTCTTGAGAATGCAGACACCAAGCAAACACAAGACAAATTCTCAGGTTCACCCACTCGGTACAGATGAAGGCACGTCAGGGTCCGGCCGCTTATCTTTTCAATTTTAGTTTAATGACAAGACAATCTTGAAAATTAAGCAGAGCTGCTAGGTACCAAAATATTTCACAAAGGCTGTCCTGAGTTCGTACAACTAGTTGCACCTACTCTCAGCCAGTATAGGTGTAAGCACAGACCGTTTAAACGGCTACCCGTGTTACTTGAGGACAGCGCCTTCCGCGGTGTCCTCTAAACCACCCACTATGCTAGGGCAAGTCGGACCGTAGAACGACTACCCGAGACCCTCACTGAAAAGTAGCTAATTATTTTTAAAAATAGTAGTCTTTGTGCAATGATTCAGTTTGGCTCTATCCAAAGTGTGCATTCTAGTCCTTACAAACAATGAGTGGGTTTCTCTCCACAAGACTCTGGTTAATTTTATGTCAGTTTTATTTACAGTCACCTTGATTAGCAGTCCCAATTTTAATTTAAGGTTATCACTGAAGTTTAAATGAGCACAGAAATGCACACCTACGAGCAGTCCCAATTCCTTTAGTTCCTAAGTTGTAAAACTTGAGGAAGGAGAATCGAAAAAGCCAATGCAAACGTAAATCAATGATGCATGCTTAAGAGAAAGACTTACAGTGAATCCTTGCGTTCTTCATGTGGGATGCAATACAAGGAATTAAAATTTACACTAAATGATATGCACAGATGAAAGACGCCATAAGCAGATAGTTCTATTAGCGGAAAGGACTGATTTCAAAATTTGGTTAATGTTGAACGATCTATAGTGCATATAGTTAGTTAAAGTGTGATATAAGAATTACGAGCACAATCAATGATAGACAAGCAAGCGTATATGTGCCTAAGTCTTACACCACTCAAGTCAGGTCCCAACCACACAGAAGGGGTTGAAACAGATCCGACACACCACAAAAGTGTTCAGTCTGAATTATTACAAGGGTTCATAGAGAGGGACCCTGAGAATAATGCATAAATTTAAACCTAGACTAAGCTCTCTCTCTCTCATAAAAGTCAAAATTCAATACTTCGTCCTCGCAGATCCTTGATTAAATCCCAAAATTTCGCTCCTAGTAGTCTGCAAAGAGAGAATTTGCGGTTAGTATCTGAAGTAAGAGAGAGGCAGAATAAAATGCAGAAAAATGACACAAAAATTAATTTTACTAAAATTAATTACAAAAAAATGATTTAAAACCCTAAAAATTCGCCGCTCCCCGACAACGACGCCATTTGATGAATGCAAAATCCGCCTCTTTAATAGTGATGAATTGTAGTATAGGTGGCGAATTTCAATCGATCAAAATACCATAATTTGGGTGTTGTGGAATATTTGTACTTGGCAAGTTTACCAAGGTCGAACACAGGGAACAGTGATTCTTAGTTGCGTGGTCTTGAATCAAATTAAATATTTAATTAATGCTTGATTAATTTCTGTGCTGAGGGAATATACAATGCAATGATGAAGAAGCTATGCAAAGAAAATAAACAGAGATGATTAAGCCCAGGATATGTGAATTGAACGTGTTAAATCCTTCAATAATATGATCAATAAATTCACAAAAGTAATCACAAATCAAAATAGATCCGACTCGATGCTTCATGTTAATAAACAATTGATATTCAAAATAGTGAAGCAAAGTATCCGATCTCCAAATATCTATGATTCTATTCCTCAAAATAGTTGACAATAATCGTAGAGGAATAACTGTAAATTAATTTTTGGTGAGGATTTTACTATTGAGAATAACCAATAATGGTTCAATCAGAGTAAAATCATTATCCAAATTCCTGTAAAAGATATCTTTGATTCCTCAAGCCCTAATATGTCAAAAGTAGCCTGCAAGAGTCTACAGAGATCCTCAAATAATAATTATCATTAACGACCTCGGATCTGTTCAGAATTATGCTAAATGGTAGAGCATGAAAATAGCTTCAAAATGACATATTATATGCTAAAAACGGAGTTCATATGAGAAAGACATGCTAAAATGAAATTACAGGGACTAAAATGTAAATAAAATAAAGTTTTTCCTTCAAAAAGGTCCCTGGAGGGGCTTATATGTAATTTATAAAAGCTGGAGAGGGCCTTTCTACAATTTACCCAAGCATGGGTATGTTTGTAATATCTGTAACTTGCAGGGGCGTCAGTGTAATTTTTCCGCAGCGCACGTGCCTATCACGTGCCTCAAGAGGCTTGGAGGCGGACCAGAGGTTCGGACGGCAGGGGTAGAGGCTCGGGAGTCCCGAGCCTGTGGTTCGGCCCAGGGCTGCGACTCGGGTCCCCGAACCAGAGGCTCGGTGGAAAGGCACGAGGCTCGGACACGGACTGGAGGGTCGGGAGATCCAAGCCAGAAGCTCGGATCTCCGAAGCGGAGGCACGGACTAGCGGCTCGGAAGGGGGTTTCCCCTTGATCCAACAACAGTTGGAGATTGGAACTACGGGAGGTGAAGAAGTGGTGCGGTGGCCGCGTGGGCAGAGGAGCTCGGTGGGCAGCACCCCGACGGTGGAGGCGAGGTGCGAAGGCGAGCGGAGGTGAGGCGGCGCGGGCAACGAGCCCTTGAAGGCGTGGCAGGACGATGGCGGAGCTCGGTCGACACACGACCGAGCGGTGGTGGTATTGTTGATGGACGATGGCTCTGCAGTTCGATGGCGGAGATATACCTGCAATGAACAAGAACCAAGCCAAAAAAATGGTGGCGCAGCGAGGGTTGTATAACTCCAGCCTGTGCAAGGCCGACGATGGGAGTGGGTTCCGACCGGGGCAAGGGTGGTGATGAATGGATGAAGCTTCTGGCTTCACCGAGGTGTGTCAGCGAAGGGAATATCTGGAGTGAGCTAGTCACCGGAGGAGGAAGTCCCCGTGAAGCTCAAAACTTCTTGATGGAGGAGCAGCTGCGACAAGGGACAGAAGTCCCTTGGATCTCGCCGGAGGAGGTAGACTTTGTTTCCTTCAGCTCACACCTCGCACTTTCACTTTGAGGAGGAGGAGGCTCGGTCCTATCACCTGTTGTAATGGCGGATGGGAAGAACGCCGGTGAGGAGTGGATCTTTATAGGTGGCGTTGGCGGGCTGCTGCACGGGCGAGGGACATCTTCGTAACGACCGGAGAGGGAATGAAGATGGTGATGGCCGTTACGAGGAGGTGGCGGCGGTTACAAGGATGGAGGAGGAGAAACATTGGCAGGGGGAGGTTTTGGCAACGGTTGGAGGAAGGGGAAGGGGTCACGTGCCTCGCACGTAGGGATGCAAACGGTCGGATACAGATACAGATATAGGTATTACCATATCCTTATCCGTTTTTTAATACGAATACGGACGCGGATATGGATATTGATGGATATTAAAACTATCTTACCATATCCTTAAAAAACGGATACGGATGTAAAACGGATATTGATCGCATACGAGTAATGTAAGAAATACTCTATAGAATCGACTTAAATATATAAGAATTGCATGGAAAACACATGATATTAATTCACTAAATATGTTTGTATCGTAAAAAGTATATAAATATGCTAAAATGAGGTAGAGAATTATGTTATATATGGTTAAAAATAAATCTACGACTATATTTATATACTAAAACAGATATACGGATACGGATACAGATGTTTGTGGATATCAAAACGATATCCATATAATTATCCATTTTAAAACGGATATGGATACAGATGTCAAAATCTGTATAAAACGGATACGGTGACGGATCGGATACGGATATATCCGTATCCGTTTGCATCCCTACTCGTACGTGACACGGGGGCGCTGGAGTGAGAGAAAGTGGGGTGCCACGTGGCACGCCCTGAAGCTGCCACGTGGTACCAAAAAAATTTGAATTTTGGAGAGAGAAAAAGAGATAGAAGAAGATCTCGGATCGAAAAATTTCCTTCATAAAAATTGTTCTTCTCGACGAGATCTACAACTTTCATGAAGGACCCATAAACAAAAGAGGTCATTTGTGTGAAGTGATATTTTTGGTGGTTTTCCATGTGTATAGAAAACCGTCTTTTGGAGTTTTGTAATTTTTTGGTGATTTTAGAGAGGATAAAAATTAAGAAAAAATACGAAAAAATATAAGAAAATTAATTACACACTAATCTATTTTTTGTATTTTTAATACGTAAGAAAATAGGAAACTAAAATGGAATTAAGAAATACACAATTTTTGTACAGACTTACAACGGACACTTGGACTCAGTCAGTTTCTTTGATTTCAATTTTAATCTGGATTTGGATTTTTGTGTCGCTAAATAAAACTTTCATCAAAGAACATAAATGAAGAAGAAATAAAATTAAAAGGACTAATTATGTACATAAAAATCAGGTCAAAAATAGCAAAAAGTCACAATGCACAAAAGAGACCCAAAACCCATCTTTCACAAATGATCTCCGAATTTTACGAAATTGGTCTTGTTTTGAAGGTATTTGAAAATGGAGTACTTTAAAAGTGAGTAGACCAAAATCGGACACTATATGTGGGAGATATGCTCATTTCAGTCCGTTAGATGTGAAATTAGACTTTGGGAATATTTGACACTTATTTGAGTTAGTATTTTTTGTATTTTTTATTTAATGAAGTTAGTAATATTTACACAATGGAGTGGTTTTGGGTCAATCGGAGTTAGGATGAATTATTTACAAATGTGAGAAGTTAGCGGCTTTTTGGGCTAATTTACACTTGGGATTTCTAATGCAATTATGCATGATGAAATGCAAATATTGTTTACACATGTATGAATGCTAATGATGTTCTATTAATGATTAAATGCATGTGAATCTTGGGGAACAGAGCCTAATTGATCAATTTTAGCATGATGAATACGAGATTCAACAGTCACCGACACCTTAACTTCTCACAAAGACACTCGTTTTTACGAGTTACAAGCGTATAGGTAATTAAACAAAATGAGCAAATCATGGCCAACTAATCTCCCAACACCTGTGCAGTTTTTCCATCTTAATGGTGCTTTTTAGCCAACCAGTATAGAATCCAAATCTTGCCAAACAAACACACGCCCACCACCACCCATGCGATAAGAAAACCCTAGAAACCGACACCATTAGAAAAATAGCACATAAAGCAAGCCCAAATGGAATCTAGCCCTAAAGCATAGCAAGGAAGAAAGCGTTGCAGTCAACAAAGCGGAAACCCTAGATCGAATGGGGAGAAAGTTAGGGAGGAATCGACCTCTGGATTCGGATAGACGGCGAAGATCCTGAGAATGAGAGAGACGATGGCAAGAATCGACGACGATCGAAATTTGGCTTGGAGGGGAAATCGGGATTTGGTCGAACGCGTAGGCAAGGCGGGTCATTTCGAAGTTTATTTAGGCGCCTCGTTAATTCGCATGTACAACCATCTGGGATTATTTTTCGCCCTATACGACGAGGTTTATTTTTTTAGTTAAGTACCGTAAGGGAGCCACCTCTTGAGAAGGCAGTTTCCACATAGCAAAAACCGCCTCCTCAAGAGGTGGCTTTGCACAAAAGCCGCCTCTTCAAAAGGCAGCTTCAAGTGCAGGCAACCAAAAATAGCAAGCCACCGTTTTATCTCGCTTGTTGTTTTTCTAGCTATCTATGCAACATTTGGATCTTTAAAAATTACATGCTTACAAAATAAATCATAAATGATAAATTCAATAGAAATGCTTAGGTTTTAATAAACGTAATGAGGTTCAAAAGTTACAATGTTTACACAAACAAGGTACAACAACCATACTACAAAAAAGTATAAACAACAATCTCTACTCGTATGAACCCCCAAAAAACTACAGTAACCCAATAACAACTCATAACATCACATGCGTCGCCTCCTTCGAACATATTGACGATGTGCAGGTGCTTGTTGAGGAAGTGTCGTAGTTGGCTCAAATGAAAAAGAAGATAATAGATTGTCACGATCAATGTGCTCAATTTGCGAGAATTCTTTATCAACCACTACATCATAGTCCAAAGAAGGTAATGGTGAATGGCGATGCGATGGTCCAGGCTTAGTCTGTGGCCTCTCTCTCATCGGTATAGGTGGAGTTTGTTGTATTCTCTCAGACTCGCATTCAACATTAGGAGTTTGATATTCCACCCCCTAAGCTTGTACATCCTCGACATGGGGATGTGCTCGTCCTCCTCATGTTCTGCGTACACGTCTATGTCATCTACCACGTCCATATCTCTATGAAGATGTACCCTCGATCGGTCTTCCCTCTTTATCGTCTTCATCATCATGGAGTCCATCTCTGAATTGTCGCTGGATAGAGTCATCGAGAAGGCATCGAGTGTCTGTCACCATTCAGATCACATCCTTGTTAGGTACCACAAGGTGAGCAATCTGATCTAATCATGTCATCTGCAAAATGGAAAAATATGACAATATCTCCACTACAGAAAAATGAGATGTTCTCAACAGAATTGATGCTTACATACCACAACACCGAGTACACATCCATGTCTCCCTATAAATCATCGTTTGATGCGGTTGTACCACACTATGTAATTCCCAGATACATCATCACCTCCATGGCCAATTGGTGTGGTAGCCAACACATAGTCACGTCGATTGTTCCACATATGTACAGAGTTTGCATGGAATTGTATCCAATCGATCGACGTCTTCCCTCGAAGATCAACGCTGTGAAGATGCGTAGATGTATCGCACTGGCCTGAGATCTCTTGGACCACATCGAATTAGCGTAGGACTCTGTCGGGCACATACAACTCCATGATACAGAAATGAATAAGAGGTACTCTAGCAGTGTACAGATCCGGTCCTTTTAGACAATATGGAGGGAAAGAACTCATAATCTCAGCGGTATATGGTTCCCATATAACCTATCAAATAAGTTATGTCACCGATAAAAGTAAATAAGGTGGTAAATGTTAGTTAATTCGTTACATGATCAGGAGTCTAAAGATCAAAAGCATCCCTATAAGGTCGTACAACATGGGTAGGCTCTGATGTGATGTCAAACTCTGCACTCCAGCGACAACCTAATGGACTACCGTGCCCCAACAGACGTCTATGTACCACAGGCGCGATGCGAGGAAATCGCTCCCAGGCCCATACCTGTAGGAGGATAAGCGAGCCACCAATCTCTACTACTTCCGCCCTCGATGCCACATACATGTTTCTGTATAGGTAAGCTGAACACAAATCCCTAGCTATAAGCACCGCATGCCGATAAGTCCTCCAAAAGTGGTAAGTAAATCAAGGACACCCCGTTCCCTAACTTGTCAGGAAAAATAATCTCTCCAATCAACTGTAAAATGTAAGAACGTGTGTGTCTGATGACCATATCTGCGTCTGCATCTGCAGGGAGTTCAGAGAAGTGCTCTCGAAGCCATGTCATCCGTAGGCGAGCACCATCAATATCCGGCCTATGTGGTCAAACGCCTAGCAATCTCTCACAAAGATCCGCCCAGCTCGGCGAAGTATTCTGTGCAATCATGGCTTCAAACCCAACAAGACGGCAATATCTTGGAGAGTAATGGTCATCTCCTCATGACGCATATGGAAAGTATGCGTCTCTGGTCTCCATCTCTCTACCAATGCAGTCAACAAAGGTTAAGATCGTGTATTAAAAATTCTCTCGATACTTACATCCTCCAACTAAACTGCACGTGAACGGTGCTCGCGCTGCTGGCGAAGAACTGAACGATCAGCTGGGCCCGACTCCATCTACATAAAGAATTCAATGGATAAGAAAAAAAAGATATGAAAGATATGAAAGTACGACCATACCCTTTGGATCTGTTTAGACTTCGGCCTATCCTTTGGCCTCAATCTAGTTGGGTTGGAGATTACAATATCATGTTCAAATTTTAGCCACTTGTCTTTATCACCAATGGGGAAGAAAATACCATCATAAATTTCTTTTTGAACACTCCACGAATACCATGGACCCACGTACTCTTCCACGTCCACATTCAAATGTGACATGACAACACAAGCATGTGGGCAAGAAATCCTGTGTACCTGCCATTGCTGACATGTGCAAGAAAGGTCACTAAGTAGGATTGTATGCTTCTTCCCTCCTTTAAAATGAATTGTGTTAATCGTTGCCCCGCAATAACCTTATAAAGATAGAGTGGAGCACCCCTTATACAGGTAATGCGATGACTGTTGCTACGGTCCACCCATGCTTTCAATTTATTCGTGGCAAATTTTGTGAATCGGTCACCTCGATCTATCATAGCCAATACCTCAGCATGTCGTTCGTAAAAGTAACCAATACAATTGTAGTATGTTTTCAACACTAAGGCCGTAACTGGCAAACACCCTGTGTCTTTCAAAACAGCTTTATAACTCTCAGAAAAGTTAATATTGGTATACCCGAATCGGTATCCATTGTCGAACGCTATGGTCCACTGCTCTTTCGGGCAACTATTTATATCAAACCATTTGGGAGCATCTTCATTGCATTCTTTCAACTTGTCCATGTATCTGCCACTTGGACTGAGAGTACACACTGCCGACCCGTTTGATCATTTTCTTCATCATTTGATTCTTGTGAACGTCGTTGAAGTTGCTCGCAACGTGACGTAGGCAAAACCTCCAATACACATATAGAGGATGAAACTGAACCACATCATTACGTAGGGCTGCACGAATACTAGGTGTACGATTAGATAACAAACATATGGGCCCTGGACGATCTCTAAAAACATGAAGTCGCAACCTCTCCAAGAGCCACACCCAACTGGGTTTATTCTCCTTGTTCACAAATGCAAAAGTTAGAGGAACAATGTGATTGACAGCATCACATCCACATGCAATAAGAATCTTCTGCTTGCACCTTCTGTACATGTGGGTCCCATCAACACTAACTACAGGCTTACAGTGCCTGAAGGCATTGATACAAGGTCCAAAAGCCCAGAAGGCCCTCTCGAACACTAAACCAGAATCAACATCAATAGTATCCAAATCTATAACGGTACCTGGAATAGAAGTTTCAAATGATTTGAATAGGTATGGCAATTCATTTTAGGACTTGGCCCAATCCCCATAGAAAATCTCTATTCCTTTGCGTCTATCATCCCAGACCCTTCTGCGACTGACCATGTAGCCATAATCCTTAAAAAAATACCCTGTAAAACTGCAACTCTTACGGATGGGGAAAATTTTATCTGGTTAAGAAACATCTGGGCCATGAAATTGCAATCAAGTTGAGGATGATCTTGATTAGTTACGCGATGCAAACAAGTGTGGGGTGCATCCACCTTAGAAATCACAAATTGACCACCTAGTGGATGCCTGTGACCTCGCAAACGCCATTTACAACCTCTCTCTTTCTCGCTGCAATAGACAACCCAAACTGACTTATCTAACTCGTGCACATGAAAATTATAATGTCACTTGATGTGAAACATCTTGACGGAGTAAACCAAGTCATCCTTCGACTTAAAGGTCATCACGTTCCTCAACTCCTCTGCAAGACTAAGTCCCTCTCCAGCATTGTAGACATCCTCGTCATTTCTTATATAGCCATCACCACCACAGACATTATAGAATGGTATATCAGACACAATGTGTTCCTCAGATTCCTCATCATTCTCCATTTCATCTTCCGTGTCATTCAAATCCAAGTCTTCATCGGTACTCATGCGATCAGTTTCCTGAGTAATTGTGTCATTCATATCGAAGGTAGCAACACCATTAGCTCGAGTTAAAGGTGAAGATGCTCGGGTGACTGGTGTATAGGCTCGGGTGACATTCGGTGATGACTTCTCTTGATGGGTTACATATAAAATTGCACGACATGATGAACCCATCATTCCTGCATAGTCAACAATATCTTGTATGTCATCATCGTACTCAACATTCGCCAAATAACTATTGTCATTCGCCTCCATTTTGTGAAACAACTTCAAATCGGCGTAATGTGTACGGTCGAGATGGAACAACGACATGATCTTCTCCAACAGGACATCAAACTTCATGTTTGGAGCTAACTTCAACGGTGTCATATTACCACCTCGATAACGTGTGTCCTTCTCGGAAGTTATAATTGTTCCTCCGAAGTGACAAAAGCACAAAATATCCATGGACATCCTATATGTAGCGAGAGACGAACACATTATATACAATATCAAACTAGGGTTACTAATATGGATGAAGAGCTCACCATAGGTAGGGCTGCTAATTGAACCGAACTGTAATGAACAGACCTATGTTCGAGTTCGGTTCGATAAGGAAGTTTGAAAGTTTGAGTTTGAGGTCGATTCGATAAATGTTCGATAGGATATGTTCGAGTTCATTTAGAAAACGAACGTTCGAGTTCAGTTCGATAACAGTTCGTTAACAATTTAACTTAACTAAAACTTGTTTGTATGAATAAGTTTGAAACCGATGTTCGATAACAAGGTTCGATAAGCAGTAAAAATAAGAAAATTTTCAAATTAAAGCGGTACAAAGCCCAATATAACATCACAATTTCTTTAACCTCAAAATTTTCCAAGTGTATAAATACTAAGTTACATATACAAGTACATACACATTACATATATCGAACTCGAACATTTATCGAACGAACATATGTTATATTTATGTTCGGTTCATTAAGCTATCAAACTAAAATTTGAAGTTCATGTTCAGTTCATTTATAAACGAACGAACATTTTTCGAACTATTATCGAACGAACTCTAATCGAATACGAACATGTTCAGTTCGATTAGCAGCCCTAACCATAGGTCACTGTTGACCAACCCGATGATGGGTGAAGATGACCTAGGTAGCGGAAGAGTGGACGAAGGAGGATTCATCCGATGGAAGAGGCGACAACGGCGGAGGAGGCGATTTGGGGGCGATGGGCGCGTGCTGGGAGTGCGTGGGAAAGACTCTGGAAGTGCGGGGGTGACGGGGTGCCCGCGCTTCCTGTCTAATATTAAGCAAAAGCCGTCTTTTCAAGAGGTGGCTTTTGTGCAAAGCCGCCTCTTGAGGCAGCTTTTGCTAAGTGGAAGCCGCTTTCTCAAGAGGCGGCTTGTGAAAACCCCGAATACTGAATATGGACTAAAATGCAAACCTTGACTTAGTATGGAATTAATTGCAAAATCTGTACTTTTCCAGTGATCAAAAAATTTAAATAAGAAGTCCATTGCGTAGGGCTCGTCGATATCTTTCCAACGAGTTCAAGAACGCTAAAATCCGACTTCGGGAGCCCGAGTTATGACCATTTTAGCGAGGAGGGGTCTGGGTCCTATTCGGATCCGAACCCGGATCCGAATCCGGGTTTTACCCTTAAATCCCAACCCTCCCCTCGTCCAAAACGCTCCAACTCCCTTCCCCTTCGACTAGACCTCTTCTTCCTCTCATTTTCCCTTGCCGGAGCTCCGTCGGAGCTCACCGGAGCGCCTTGGATCGACGATCCGAGACCACCCCCGCGTAGAGAAGGTCCAAGGCATCTCCATATACGGTTTTGCATCATCATCAGGGCACCGATCGTGCTGTTCTTTGTGGGTGAAGATTCCGAGGAAATCGAGTTTTCTTGAGGTACGATGTCTCCTCCTCTTTCTGCGGATTCCACGCGATTTTGACCCTACATGCTCAATCATTCATAGATCTTTTGACCTAATACTGTAGAAATTTGTGGGAGGGGAAATTTTTACGGTTAAGGATCACTGATCATGGAGTGTTGTTGCTCTGACCGGGAATGTACTGAATATCCTTATGAACCTAACAACAACTGTGGGTCTGGTTTTAGAATTTCAATAGGTCTTGCAGATGGTTCAGGTTACTGGGTTTGTCTCGGCTGATTTTGGGTGGTATGGTGGTCCATTGCATATGGATTATCTTGTATGTGTGTAGTATGATGGTACCCAATCCTTCCTACGAGATTGAAGTAAACTTGTGTTGCCAAATTTTGTTTTGCTCGAGTATCTAGCGGGATTGGAGTGATAGCTTGCATGTCAGGTGGACATCAGACAACCAGATAACCCAAACCCGTCAATTGCCAGTGGGGGAAAGTATAAAGTATCCATTCAACAGTTGTCAACCTGATTTCATTTTATGAATTTGGGTAATGCGATCGAACTGGTAATTCATTGGATGTTTCACCTACTAACCACGACCATGGCTTCTTTACTCAATTGTTGATTCATACGTGATGGATTAGTGCAGTGCACTACAGGTTCTTGCTCACGATGGTATTTGTTTTCTTTTGTTGGTAGATGAATGGAGCCATGTGAACGAATACACACGATGTCAGGAATTTTATCTTAGCGGATGGTTTCAAATTAGATGTGAAGGAATTTTTATTGGAAGGTTTCAAATCAGGGGTTGATACTTCCCGTTGTGTGCATATCTAGGTATGCAAGAAAGGGCATATCACGATAGTGCTCTATGTGGGGTTAACCATGAAATTTGTAGAGGTGTTGAAATCAGGAGAACAAGGATCAACTCTATTGGTTATCATTTCCAACCATTTGGTTCAAGGTGGTTCGAATGACAAATTATCTAGTATCTTAACCATGACACTAAATCATGTCAAGATTTTCTTTTCTTGTTTCAGAATTTCAATAATCATCAATCTAACTTCAGTGCTTAGACAGTTGAGAGAGAATCTGTGGTGGGGATTATTCATCACACACAACAAAAAAAATTCCGCTTATTAAGGCATTGGTACCACTAAACTAAATTGTGGGAGTGAGAATTGGCCCATTACTATGAATCTTGGGTTACTGCCATTTGTTTGATTCTCCATTCTCCCACTTGGCATGATAATACACGAGGATGTGTTGAGGCCTAGACTCACTGAATGTAAATGATGAGATTAGTAAATGCTTGTGAAACAATCGGGCTTCTCTATTTATTTTTCTCAGAGTACTCTCACAGTGTCAGGGATCCAGCATCACTTTTTCTTCCATGGTCGCGTAATGTCATTTTCTAGAGGCTAGCTTAAGATATTATCATTTGTGTTGTTGATCCTTAATACCCATGTTAGAAATCTAAAATAACATAGCAATGGTGGTGAAGAGTTTTGATTGGCGCTGGTTGTGGTAAATGGGATAGTTGGAGCAGGCACCTCAAGGGAAGGGCATGCACCCTTGGGGTCCCGGGTAGAAGCCTAGATGACCGCGATCCCAACTGCTATTATAGCTGCGATGGTTGGGGGACATGTTGCTTGGCACACCGAGGTGCTAATCTGACGGTGTTGGCCTCGCACTTGTGTGCTTTAGCCCGGTGCTCGAGCGCGGGCCAAGTAGTCATTGTTGGTCGGCTAGTGTTTCGCTTGTCACTTAGGGTTAGCACTCGTATACGGGCCAATGTAGGCCACATTAGTCGGTATTCCGAGCGGGAGCGCTAAGAGGGGAGTTCCGGAAAATGTGGTTAATGAAGTTGGGAATGTGACATGAATCTCCTGTGCATAAGGAGGATTGGATTGTCGCGAGGATTCGCGGGTTGAGATCTAAATTTGTGAATCAGAAGTACAATTGTGAAGTGGAGCTAAGTGGACGTGTTGGGAACTTAGTTAGGATGCAATGTACCCCACCGCATGCCTACAGAGGCACCCCAACCCTAAGCTATTCTTTTTGCCTTAGAGTCATAGTGTGAGGTCTCATCCAGACTAAGACCACAGGCTATCCACGAAGCTTGGTTACTTATATCCATATCTAATAACCATAATAAAAATGCGATTCTTGTGAGATCTGATTACCTAGTTTCTTTCTCTTTTGCACACATTTAAATTACGTCCTGCTTGTTGTTGTATAGTTTTATTGTAACGTCCCGGGCTTAGGTCCCCGGTTCGTTATTAGGGAAAACCGACCCTGACAACTTGTTGGGTTCGGACCCAATTGGATCCGTTGACAACCACCCAAAATGCTTAAGCCCAAGTTGACAAGTAGTAATCCCCACCACTTATATACCATTCCCACACTTTGTGAGTTTTCCATGTGGTACTATGTTTGGGTTAGGGTGTTACAACCTCCCCCACTTATATTCGCAACGTCCTCGTTGCGACATGACCCATCACTTATTCTCAATGATAGTGACGACTGCACGCTCCGGGTAGTCATTTCCTCCAACCTCTTTGTAGGGGCGGCTCCACCTCTCGGGTAGCCCTTTCCACTATCAAAGAAAATTAGGCTCTGATACCATTTGTAACGTCACGGGCTTCGGTCCCCGGTCCGTTATTGAGGAAAACTGGCCCTGACAACTTGTTGGATTCGGGCCCAAATGGACCCGTTGACAATCACCCAAAATGCTTAAGCCCATGTTGTCAAGTAGTAATCCCCACCACTTATATACCTCACCCACACTTCGTGAGTTTTAGGTATGACATTATGTTGGGGTATGGGTGTTACAACCTCCCCACTTATATTCACAACGTCCTCGTTGCGACATTGCACATCACTTCTTCCTAGTGACAGTGGCGGCTGCACGCTCCGGGTAGCCATTTCCTCCAACCTCTTGTAGGGACGGCTCCACCTCTCGGGTAGCCCTTTCCATTGTCAGAGGGTGTTCGGCTCTGATACCATTTGTAACGTCTCGGGCTTAGGTCCCCGGTCCGTTATCGAAGCATTACTGTCCCTGACAACCTCTTGGGATCGGGCCCATATGAACCCGATTAACCACCCCCAAAATGCTTAAGCCGGGTTGACAAGTAGTAATCCCCACCACTTATATACCACACCCACGCTTTATGAGTATTCCATGTGGTACTATGTTTGGAGTTAGGGTGTTACATTTATATAATTCGTATTGGGCAACTTTGCTCATAACATACCTACGTGTGGATCTGCAGGTCCTCCGCAGTGAGCAATTTAGAGACATCATTTTTAGTGCAGCTTCACTACACTTCTTGTATTACAGTTGGTAGTAGTTTTTACGATCTTCTTTACTTGTAGTTTCTTTTTGAGAGACATGGCATGTAATGTATAATTGTGGGCATCTATATTTATGCTTACATGTAATTTTTGTGGACATGGAAATGGATAATAGATTGTAATGGAATTAGTGAATGGAAATACACGTGCTTGTGAACATGTTGAATGCAATGAGGAAAAAAAATATTTCTTTTGCATGTTGCTTTTTATCCTGCTTTTGTGAATGTCAAATATTGGAATGTGGAATTATATGCGTGGATTGGTTTACAGAGTACCCGGATCCTAGGGGCGTCACACGGCTCCCTTACGGTACTTAAATAAAAAAATAAACCTCGCCGTATAGGGCGAAAAACAATCCGAAATGGTTGTACATGCGAATTTTGTTTTATTTGATTGGGATTCCAGCATCAAATTTTCAGAGAAGGGGTACCAAAAAGGGAAAGGAATAGTAGCTTATTACCATGGGATTTTTATACTACGAGCCCATAAACTTTATCAATTACAAGACAACGCTTGTATTCTCCATATTTACTCCACAACCCTTGCGAACTTACAAACTATGTATACTGAATGCATGGATTGTTGAGTAATTGACAAGTTTACCGTGGTCGTGGTCGTGATGTAAAAATTCCAACTATTATTTGATTTGATCAGTATACAATATATCTGAAATAAAATGGTCCTCTAAGATCGTTTTGCAATTACTTTTTCGCTCCAATATATTGATGCTACGTGATTTAATTCTTTTAACTTTGTTGTCATGGGACTCTACCAGACTTAAGTATCCATCGAAAATAGGTTCGTTACGACTTCTTGTTCATGGAATCCCTGACTGGAGTTGAGGTAGAAATATGTAGCAAGTATGGCAAGCATGTACTTGGGAGTCAGGAACCCAACTCCTTTGAGTATAACAAAATAAGAGTTGTAGCTCCATATGGCTAAAAAATAGATTCGATTTTACTACGCAATTAGCATACATACTTCTACCTAGGGGTGCTCAAAAATATCGGAGTCAACATGTACCTTACTTGACCCATTCATTTTGACCCTAAACTCTCGAATATCGGTTTAAAAATGAAGGATCGGATACCTGTTATGTCATAACTTGTACTCTATACAAAAAAAACCCTCGGGTACCCTATTGGAAGCTAAGAAAGGAATGCATACATTTACGAATGAAAAATTGTGAAAAACACTTGCTTATATTTATTATCTACTAAATATAAAACTTTTGATTTGTTTAATTATTTATTTGTATTGATTCTTGAGGTTAAATCAATCGAACAATAGCCTTGATCGAGATTGACGTAAAATAATAGCATACACCAGTCTTGAATGCCTGTTCTCTTAAGCTAGTCTATTGACACAAGAGTAAGCACGGACAAGGCAATATTGAATAATTATTTAGTATATTTACTCCAAAATTTAGAAATTCACGAATCCTGGTCAAGTCGGATTGAATCAAATTGAATGAAGTCGAATCTCAACACCATTTGTGTGTTCTCGAATTGAATCAAAAGAGAAATCCGAGAGGTGTGAAGATTGGATCCAACACGAATATATTGAATCGAATTGAATCAAATCAAACGTGAATATCGAAAAGGTATGAGTGTTTACGCCAAACTTTAGAACTTTGAGAATATAACACGAGCCGAATTGAATCGAATTGAATCAATTCGAATCTCAACATCGTTTTTGTGTTCTTGAATCGAATCGAATTGAATCCAACACGAGCTGAATTGAATCAAATCAAATCAAATCAAATCGAATCTTAACATCATTTTTGTGTTCTCGAATTGAATCAAACACGAATACTGAAAGGTATGAAGATGAGATCCAACACGAGCCATATTGATTCGAATTGAATCAAATCGATCACGAAGACCGAAAGGTATGAGTGTTTACGTCAAGCTTTAGAACTTCGGGAATCCAACACGAGCTGAATCGAATCGAATTGAATCAAATCGAATCTTAACATCATTTTTGTGTTCTCGAATTGGATCAAACACGAATACCGAAAGGTATGAAGATTGGATCCAACATGAGCTATATTGAATCGAATTGAATTAAATCGAATACGAAGACCAAAAGGTACGAGTGTTTACAACAAACTTTAGAACTTTGGGAGCCTAACACGAGCTGGATTGAATCGAATATAAATGTTTACTTGAGTTCGTACGTCCACGAATATAAATATTTTTACCATAGAAATGATAAAAATTAACATTTCATTTGAATATTAAGAAATGAGATTGCATAAAATTAACTATAATCTAATGTTCAATCAAATCAAACCCATGCTCCTACATTCACCATGTAACGCAACATACTCCTTTGTAGTCTATCCGGACTACAATGCTGTGTAGTACCATACTATATAGTATTTGTAGGGTGGAGCATGGGTCGGGGCCGGCCCTACCCGGTCCGCTGCCCGACCCGCTTAAGTCTGACTCAAGCCCGATCCTACTTTCTAAATGGGCGGGCTTGGGCTTCTATTTTGGCCCATTTATCAAATTGGGCCGGGCTCGGGCTTGAGCGTGCCCGAACCCGAAGTCCATGGGCCAGCCCGATTTAAGACCCGAATCCAGGCCCGACCCATGAGTCCAGCCAGGCCCGACCCCTCATTTCAAAAATTCTACCTAATCTATTCGGCCATATCCCCCACAACTCCTCCCATTCGAGAGGAGATCCAAAAATTGGAGTTACAAAATTATATTATGCTTGTAATAAAATATTACAAATGCTAAAAAAAATCCTCCAAATCCAATCCTCCGAAAATTGAAGTTGTAAATATGTAAAATAGGTTATATAGCCCAACTGTTGTGGGATTCCTGGGCCGGCCCGACCCATATTGGATCGGACTGGGCTCGAGCTTGGACCTAGTTCCTGAAAAATGAGCGGGCCTAGGCCCGGCCCGTGGGCCCGATTTCCTAAATGGGCCTGGGCTGGGCTTAGGTTGGACCCGGCCCAAGCCCGGCCCATGCTCCACCCTAGTATTTTGTCCGCCCGCATTTATTTTTTATCTGCAATTTAATCTCTCACTTCCGGTATGGTTCAATTATTAAATGCTTATCACTTTTCCTGACGGGCAACAAATTAATATAATTCATTCTGTTGATCGTTGCATACGAAGCATAAATCAAAATTGAAACCGTAACTTACCAACAATAGTCATTGTGCAAGACTAATATCTTAATTTTAAGAATATCTACAGACGTAATTCCATTAAAAAAGAATCAATCTTTCCATTCATCAAATTATTTTCATGACTATTATGATCTAATATATACTACCATTTTGCCTCGTGACAGTGTAAACGATAAACATAAGGGAATGTGTAGTACCCCAATCAAATATAATTCCACAATCGAAACTAACAAAGTATGAGAACGAATTATAAGAGTCGGAGACTACTATTTGATAATTTGAGTTTAAAAATTTTAGATAGTTATCAACGATTATATCTGGACCTAAACCTAATAGATTGTTGTGATCAATTTTCCTCGATAAATGTCAGGAAACTTAAGTTCGGAAATTACAAAATTATTTGCAATATCCTTATTGCGATATGACTAATTACTTATTTGCAGCGACAATGTTGGTTGCACGCATCAGATTTAGGTCCCATCATCTCGTCCTTTTCATTATCAGATGGAACATGCTCTAATACCTTATAACATCTCAAGTTTAGATACCTAAATCGTTATCAAGGAAAAGTGAGTTTGACAAGTTTTTAGCTTCGAATCAAATTGGACTCATTGATAACACAAGTCAAACTATTGATGCCAAGTCATCAAGTAAGAGTCTCTCACTATTATAACTCACTCTCACACTTTGTGATCTTCCAATGTAGAAGTATGATGAAGTGTTGGAAACTTCAGACACATGCATACGAAGCTCTATCTGTGTTTATTCTAAAAAAATTGCATACTTTATCACACGTAAAAGCTGAGGTTAAATTATGGCATGATTTTGGAAATCTAAAATTTCCGTTGGAACGTTGGTATTGAAAAGAAATATAAGAAATCAACTTATTTTTAAAAATCCTAATAGAATACATTTGTTATCCTTCCATCAATCCGTCAAACGAACTGACATTGTGGTATACCTACGGTAGAATAAAGAGACATTTATATATATAATTTTTAGTTTTTTAATTAACTCAGAAATCCTCGATAATCACGAATTACACTCAGGATCTTGAGTCATCATTAACTCTTACATAGCATAATCCTAAGTAGTTTCTTAATTATGTGCATAATCTTGAGGAGTACCTTCTATCAATTTCTCTGTTAACTATGACGGAATCAGTTATACAATCCACCTTTGAGTTCACCTTATTTACAAGGGATACCACTTCTCCTTTCTTTCCCTCATTCTTGAACCCTCATCACCTACGACTTCATCTTCCTCCATCAAAGTTATGATATTAATGATGTTGATCGCATAGGGGGAAGCAGAGGGAAGGGAAGGGGAGGAAGGGTTGCTGGTGTTGTTGCTCACATGAGTGGAGGGGAAGGCGGAGGGAGAGGAAGGGGAGGTGGTCAGCATGGGTGGGGCAAGGGGGAGGTAGTCAGTTGGGGTGGGACGAGCTGGAGGAGGAAGAAGGGGAGCGAGAGGTGATTGGAGGGGGTGGGGCCAGCTGGAGGAGAAAGAAGGGGAGGGGGAGGTGGTCCGCGGGGATGGAGGGAACTGGAGGAGGAAGACGGGGAGGGGGAGGTGGTCAGCAGGGGTGGGGTGAGCTAGAGGAGAAAAAAGGGGATGGGGGAGGCGGCGAGGCGCTGGAGGATGAAGGGGAAGGGATGTGTTTTTAAAATTTTTATTTACTTTGGATTAACTTCATCCGTTAGATTGTGGATTGGTTTGATTAACCCAACCCTCTAGTTGAGTTAATAAACAAAACTTACAGAGGATTACATATGTAAAATGGCACGCTTATTTGAAATCCCGAGTATTTAATTCGTGATTATCGAGGGTTCATGAGGTAGTTACAAAAATTACTCAAGGTTATAGGTGTAAATATCCTTCGAGTAAAAAGAAATATTTTTGAATTGTTGATTAATTAAACTCATCACATGAATTGTGGTGGAGCTCAAATAACAGTGTATGACTGTAATCTATTTAGGAAGATAAGATGCGTTACTTCCAGTTAGATTCCAACAGATTTTTGTATAAAAAAACAAATATAAATCACATTGACAGACTAATAAACAGTTAACTGTAACAATCACCCAAAAAATTTAAGACCAAATTACCAAAAATTAAACACGCTCTCATAGTTTGCGAAGTTTCCAATGTGGACATTTTTTGGATTTGGGTCTTAGAATATCTGCACCATATTCCGACCTATCCAAAAGGAAAAGGGTGTGCTATTATTTTGTTAATCAGCAACTCCATACATACTGTGGAATGATGGCAAAATAAACGAGAATTGCATAAGAATATTAGTGAACTAGTCGATCTCCCTTACGGGGAACAGTACTTCTTTTCAATTGCAAACACTGAATGATGCAATTGCTGCACTACAAATTAGAAGAAAGTGACACCATTAATACAAATTCGAGTTTCCCCGGAACACCGAGCTATCAGAGCTCCCCTCACTGAAGTCACCTTAAAGAACAAGGCCTGTTTGGTTGCTGGGTTGGACTGGGTTGGGTTGGGGTACACCGGTGTACCCCTCATTCCAACCCCCTTCCAACCCTCTCAATCCTCCTTACAGTTTACTATTCACAGGGGTACAATTTACTATTCACAGGGGTACCCCAGTCCAACCCAATCCAGTCCAACCCAGCAACCAAACAGGTCACCTAACTTGAAACTCATATCATTGTGACATCTATCAATGTGGCTCTTCCGACTACTGTAACGCCCCGGGCTTAGGTTCCCGAACTGTTATCAGAAAAACTAGCACTGACAACTTGTTGAGCTCGAACCCATATAGATCTATTGACAACTACCCAAAATGCTTAAGCTCAAGTTGACAAGTAGTAATCCCCATCACTTATAAACCATACCCACACTTCGTGAGTTTTAGATGTGGTACTATTTTTGGAGGTATGGGTGTTACAACCTCCCCCACTTATATTCGCAATGTCCTCGTTGCGACATGATCCATTCACTTATTTTCAATGACAATGGCTTAGGTCCTTTCGGGTAGCCATTTCCACTATCGGTATGGTTGCATTTTACACAATCTTTTGCTATGTTGTAGCTGACAGAACCAAAGGGTCTTTTTCGATCACTTTGTTCTCCCTTTCTTGTTGTCTTCCCTCTTCCTCTCCTCCGTTCTCCCTTGGATCGAACCTCGTTTGTGCAGAGAACCTTCACTGATGGTATCTCTTTCTGTCTCAATTTCTTAATCTATCGGTCAAGAATATGGATCAACTCTTCATAATAAGAGAGATCATAATATACTTGCAGGCCTTCGGTAGATTACATGCTATAAATCATGCATGCATTTGTGGAGATTGTAATGCATTTGCCACTGGAGATCTTGTTGTGGAGACACCAAATAGGAGCTTTTGTGAGCTTGGTTTGGGAGCCATCTTTTGGCACATATCTCCACCTTCTCTATCTTTTATTTGTGTTGGTGTAGTTGTTTGTTGATACACACTTGGGAGAAGGATTTGGATTTTTTTTAGCCTTTAGGGATAACATTACATCATCATATCTAGTGGAGAAGTTTGATTGGGTCGAGTAGACCATGTGATTTTCCCCCTCTCATTTTGGAGGTTTTCATGTTAAATCCCTCGTGCACTTGTGGTAGATTTTGTGCTTGTGGTTGTTTGCTTGTTATTTGGATTTCTCGTGGTTCTAGTTGTCGTTTGATTTGATTTTGTTAATAGGTCAAGTTGCTCGATTCCATATGCTTTCGCAATATTCGTGGGATTGTTTGTTCCCTACAGAGTGATATCATAGTCAGGTTCAATGGTGGACTACAAGTCAGAGTTTTATTCGAGTTGGATGATTACTCTTAATGGGACTAATTATAATTTACGGAAGGAAAAAATGAAGGATCTTCTACATGTGAAGATATTGTACCTTCCAATATTCACCACATAGAAGTTTGACACCAAAATTGATGAGGAATGAGAATTCGAACACGAGCAGGTTTGTGATTTCATCAGACAATTTGTTGGTGAGAATGTCTGCAACCACATCCAAGATGAAAGCCATTCTAGAAGTCTATGGTTGAAATTAGAAAATCTTTATGCATCCAAGATAGGAATTAACACATTATTTCTTCTCAAAAGATTAATGAATTTGAGGTTTAAGGAAGGCAACTGTGTCAGATTTTCTCAATGATTTCCAAGGCGTTACAAGTCAGTTAACAAGCATTACGATCATATTTGAAGAAAATGAGTTGGGACTATTGTTTCTTTCTACTTTACTAGATTCTTGGGAGATTTTTAGAGTCTCACTTACCAGATCTACATTTAACATGGTTGTTTCTTTGGAGGTTATCAAGTCTGTCATTCTCAATGAAGAGATGCAAACAAAGACCTAAGGAAGCTCTTCTCATTTGGAAGTTCTTGTTATGGAGAACAAGGGAGGAGAAAGATGAAGAATGATAAAAAATAGCAGGAGCAAGTCTATATCCATATACCAGAATATGGAGTTCTACTATTGCAAGAAGAAATGACACATCAAGAAGTATTGCTTGTAATTCAAAAGAGACAGCATGAATGGAGGCGGTAATCAAGAGAAAAAATTGAACAAGTTGTTGCAGCTTCACAACATGATCCTTATTATTTGTGATGAGGAGATGGTGAACGTTCCCTAGGATGGTACTTCTTGGCTTGTTGATAATGGTTCTGCATTACATCTTACATTTCAAAGAGGGTTCTTTTCTTCATATACAACTGGTAACTTTAGCACATTGAAGACGAGGAATGATTTTTTTGTCTCCTTTTGTTAGCATCATCAAAATCCAGTAAGGGAACAAGATCCCTGTACTAATCTTGACTTAATCTAGGTGTCAGTGTGTGTAAAAATCTTAAAAATGTGGATCATCATGCTCCAACATAGTAAAAGTAGTGGAACTAGCCAAAAAATAAAAGAAAAAGAAAAACGGGGAAAAATGTCTCACACTACAAAGTTACATTCAAAGAAGCTTCCATTAAAGACAAACGCTCCCAACATTTTCAAAGTGTCCACTTGGACCAAAACTATTATGCCACAGGAGTTGGTCTAACACCCAAAAAGGATTCGGCATAGTATAGTGATACAAGTCTAGGTCTTGAAGGTATAATAGATACTCAAAAGAGACATACCCCAGTACACTCCTAGGAAAACAAGTGTAGATGACTCCAAAATCTCTTGACGGACAAGATGATTCACAACAAAAAATACATGTATGTGTAATAAGGCACCTGAGAGATCCTTGTTCCAATGAGAGAAGAAAAGAAACAACACAATCCTATTATCTCAATGCTCGACATGTTCACCATTACACTTTCAAGTCTGACAATTAAAGAGACGGTGAATTCATGGGAAGATTGATCATTAGACCATAGTCAAGGATTGTGACCTTATGATAGCCTCTTAGATTAGGGCTTCGTGCAAAGCAAAGACTCTACACAGGAGAATGAAATCTTCACATTAAAGACATACATACTATACATATATGTATTTGTGGAAAGGCTGATAGCTAGAAATGTTGAGTTCCTTTTAGACGAGACTAGGTTAAACTTAGATTTAAGGAGTCACCTGAAATTCATGGACTGATCTTCAAGTCTTATATCAACACTTATACAGTTAGGGATTCAACCTTTTAACTCATTCAAATTGCTCGGGATAAATCCATGATTCATCTACTTTATATGAAGATCTTAACGAAATATCCTTGATAAATCATCAAATAAACCTCTTAAATTGATTAATTAATATTCATTAATTATGCAAAAATTAGGACTAAAATATGTGAATAAATAACCCTAATTTTCCCTAACATTGGACCTATTATTTTATATAATACTTAGTATTTTGTCCTATTTATTTTTCTATCATCTTCCTCAAATCATCTACTAACTAGATATATAGAACCAAATTCATAGAAAATCATAAAATTCAGAGAAAATAAAAGAGTTTGAATTTGTATATTTTGTATATAATTTATCTTTGACATTTTTTTCTTAATCTAGAAAATCCATAAAAAATAGATTAATCATGTAGATATTGTATATATATTAATCTTTGATTAAAACCTAATTAAAAATACAAAAAATAAAAAAGTCATTAAAACAAGAAAATTGGGGGATTAATTGACAAATTAATACTTATTCAAAAATACATTTTGCACAAATGATTTATTTTGAGTTTGAGCCCATCATGAAAGTGGTAGATCTCAATGAGACCAACAAATTTCATGTTGACCACATTTCATTTGAAATTTCCTTTTATTTTTTGTTTTCTTTCATTTTCTAATCTTGGTTAACCGTTAGCGGTCTTCGCGCTCTCTGATTGGTCCAGCCGCTCTGCCACCTCAGCACCTCACATGCTCTCTTTCTCTACAATGCTCATCTAATCAACGTCTATTGTTAGTTGACCACGTGTCAACTCTTCCCTCCGACAGTTGCTCTCGTGAAGACCCTCTATCCACCCCACTTACCCCTTGGATTCCACCCGATCCCTGCAGTTACCCTCCTCCATTAAACATTGCATGTAACCCCCATTTGACGAAGACCTTCACCGAACGTTCACTTCACCTCCATCCAGTCGTTACACCCATGATCTACTCCATATAGAGCCTGTACCACATCCTCTGCTGTAAAATATCCACTATTGTAGAGCTTTACCCCTTTAGTCCAAACTTTCTCCTGGTGATAGCAGGTGAAGGAGAAACTCGCTAGCAATGACGACAGGTGGAGCAAGGTGCGATCCTCAACCCATATCCTCAGTTGAATAGCATCTTCCACGAACTGCACGAGCTCGTGCTCTCTTCTCACCAAAGAATTTGTAGTGACGACCCAAGGAGGTCCCTCCTCCTTTTCTCTCGACGAGTCTCGACTCCTACACATCCACCTCCTCCTTTCTCTGATAACCTCACCGCTCCAAGTGACCCCTCCCATATCTACCCATTATCTTCTCCTTTTTCTTCGGTTCGACTCAATGGAACCCCAAAGAACCTATCTTTGATAAGTTCTGAGTCCCCCTTCTACTATCGAGACCGCCTTTCCTTCTTTGTCCGCTTCTTCTATCTCTCCAGACCTCCACCCATCTCCGACCTTACAAAGGCCAGAGCATCAAGATTCGATTCCTCACTTGCAGAAGGAGCCCCACCCCCTTTTTCTTGCTTATGTTAACTTTGTAGGTCCACACCTCTTGGATCTTCCTCAGGAGCAAATAGACCCCCCGACAAATCCTAAAACTCCATCGTAACACCACCTCCTCCCAAGGGGTTCCACCCATCTCCACTCGCAAACGAGCAGCTCTACCATCAGCCACTGTTGCCCTCGCACCACTTATCTAAGGTGGAAGGAGTACAAAGCGTACTAGTGTCGTAAGATCAAAGCCTTTACTTCGATCCGACAACCTTGATCAGGAGCTCCTTGTCCATCCGATCCACCTCTGTAGCTCCCCTGGTCGTCGGATTGAGTACCATCCAAGCCTCCTGCTTTGATGGGCCCAAACCTCATAGAGAGCACCACGTGGATGTTCGACCTCCAAGCCTAGCAAATGTTTCGAGCCTCATCGCCCCACATGCTCCTCATGTGGTATGGGGCATTTTACATAAATACTCCTACTCTTCTCGGATTCACATATAGGTCAGTTACGTGAATTTTTCATGTGACATGGTAATTTTGCAAAAATGTCCCTAGAAGCTTCAAAATTGCATTTATGCCCATGCTTGGGACAAACTACATAAAAGGCCCCTCCACCTATTAGAAATTATAGATAATCCCCTCACAGGACCTATTTGAATATAAAACTTTATTTTATCTGCAAATAGGTCCATGGATTTTTAATTGAGCATACTCTGACACTTGAGCTCCAATTTTAACGTATAATTTTCCCTTTTTTAAGCTCTTTTTATTCTTATTTATATGATATGATTGATGAACAAAAATAGCGTATTGAATTTAATTATCATTATTGGAATACATTCTCTTATGCATGCTTAGCATTGATTATTTTTTTTTGAAAATAAAAATATGAGAAATTGATCTTTTTGTAGGGATCAATAGAGGAGGATTAATTAATATTTATTCCCTAAATATTTGAAGTCAATGATTATTTCTTGAGGAATTAATCTTATAGGTAACAATGGATATAAATTGTGATTAATTTTTATGCAACTTTAATCCTATTAATTAATCTTTTATCATGAACTAGGATTTTAATCTTTGAAGGATTTTGTACATTCGTCTCTTGAGATATGAGGTTTATTTGAAGGATAAGAATTAATTTTGAGGATTAAATTATAATGAACTTAGACATCATATATTCTCGAGAATTATCACTCATCATCGACCTTAGTTTGTGTAGGAGCATTTATATATTGATATTATAGTCTGATTGAGAGTTTTCATTGCAAAATTATTTCTTGGATTTTATCAGAGTTACAAATTAATTCAAAGACTTCATTAACACATCATTTGAGGATATCATTATAATCACATAATTATTTTTCTATTTATTTTTCATCACATATAGTCCATCTTAGCCTTATTTTCTGATAGAGAATTTAGACTTGCAATTAGTTAATTACATCGATTGATTTAAATCAAGTAACAAAAGATCATCATTCCCTGAGTTCAACCTTGATATACTTAACAAGTAAATTTTGCCACATATTCAAAAGTGTGGTTTTTATTGAATTAATTTCCACCTCCTATAATATAATCCAATATTATTAAAGAGGTGGACAGCGGTTCATCAATGCATTCGCAGTAACAATGGTGGTGAGTATATTGGGCCATTTCAAGAGTATTACAGATCTCATAGCATTAAGCACCAGAAGAATCCTTAAGATGCCATTTGCAGAGAGAATGAACAGGACCTTGACAGAGAGAGTCAAAATATTTTATGAGGCTAAGTTGACTAACTCTTTTTGGTGTGAGGCACTTTTTGCTACTATTCATGTTATTAATATCTCTCTACATGTACCCTTGGATGGTGATGTTCCTGACAACAACTTGCATGGCAAGGATATTTCATACAACCATTTGTGGGCATTTGGATGTTGTGCATCTGTGCATGATCCCAAGAATTAAAGTTCCAGGTTGGACACAAAGACATAACAATGCATTTTCTTGGTATATGGACAAGATGAGCTTGGATACATTTTGTATGATCCAGTTGGGAGAAGCAAGGATGTGATCTTTTCTGAAGACCAAACCATTGAGGACATCCAAAAGGCTGATAAAGATTGTCCCTCGTGCAACTACGAGCCAGATGATGGGGATCCAGTTCCATTACAGAGTGCTCTAAATGTGGTGCCAAATGATGCTTATGAGCATGTGCCAAATGGAGGAGATGAGAAGGATGTACCTGAGGTCTCAACTCATGATTATGCAGATTTAAATGAGTATGATGATGGACATGATGGTGAGAGATCTTCTTCGTAGCACGCTCTCCCATATCAGAGACCCATGAGGTAGAGGCAACCCTCCACTAAATATCCTGCATGTGAGTACAATTTGTTGACAGATTGTAGTGAGTTGAAGGCTATGAAGAAGCCTTGTAAGATGAAAACAAGGAGAAATGGGTAGAAGCCATGAAAGAATAGATTGAATCCATTCATGACAACCATACTTTTGAAATTTTCTAGTAGCCTAAAGGCAAGAGGTCATTGAGGAACAAGTGGGTTTTTGAGTAAAACATGATGAATACTCTACAAACCTAAGGTACAAAGCTAGGTTGGCTGTGAAAGGTTTCAATCAAAGGAAGGTGGTTGACTTTGAGGAGATATTTTCTCCTATTGTGAAGATGTCTTCTATTCGAGTGGTTCCTAGATTGGTAGCTCGCCTTGATTTAGAGGTTGAATAGATGGATGTGAAGACGACTTTCCTCCATGTTGATATCGAGGAGAAAAATTCGCATATTGCAACAAGAGGGCTTTACATTCAAAGGAAAGGAAGACCATGTTTGTAGGATAAAGAGAAGCCTATATGGCTTGAAGCATGCGCCAAGGCAAATGTACAAGAAGTTTGAGTCATTTATGGGGGAGCATGACTATACCAAGACTACTTCAGACCATTGCATTTTCATGAAGAAATTCTCAGGTGACGACTTCATCATTTTGTTGCTTTATGTTGGTGATGTGTTGATTGTTGGCAAAAACAACGGGATAATTTATTATCTGAAAGAGTTGAGAAAATCCTTTTATATGAAGGACTTGGGACATGTTAGCCAAAATTTGGGCACTAACATCACACACGATGGGAAGGCAAGGAGGTTATGGCTTTCTAAAGAGAAGTACATTGAGAACGTACTTCAAAGATTTCATATGGAGAAGACAAAGCCAGCAAGCACCCCTCTTGGAGCCCATTTCAAGTTAGGCTCCAAAGATAGACCTCATATTGTAAAGATTTGAACTTGAACATCTCTCGAATCTTATATCATAGGATCCAACTCGATAAGAGGAAACTAACAGAATTTGTTTTATGTGAATTGGATGTCATTTTGAATTGTTATGGTTTTCCAAAGAAAGATAAGTAAGGATGCTTAAGATGCCATTAAACCTAATGGCGATCATTAAGACTAATTAAACAAGGTTAAAAAACTAATAACAAATTGAGAATCGCTAATGATCGTTAGCGAAGACTAATTAAAGGTCAGCAAAATTTAAGTGAGTCACGAAAGTTAAATCATGATTAGTGAAAATTAACCGTGATTAGTACTAATTAAGCATCATTAGAAAATCTAGAAACTTCTGAAAGTTCTAACTTAAGCCTTAAGTTTTTGGATAAGCTTTATCCAAAACCATGGGTTGCTAACCGCAGTTAAGTGTTAAACCATAGTTTACTAACCATTGTTAGCAATTTTCTGAAGCCTATAAATAGCCTTCCCTACCCATTCAATATTTACGATTTCTACTACCACCACTACCTTGAGGGCTAGGGTCGAGAGATCGGGAGAAGGAGAGGAGGTGAGGAAAAAGCACTAGTGAAGCGCTATTGGGAGAACAATGAGGAGGTCGACGGTGTGTTCCTCTCCTAGTTGGTTTCGTAAGTAAGCTCAAACTGAAGTCATGTTTTCGATTCATCTTCTTTTTCAATTCATTTAGTGTTGTGATTCGAGGAGAAATATGAGCATAGCCCTATTCAAGTGCAGACGGCTTGGGCTTTAGTGAGCATACGTGTTCTTCGTATTACTCACTCACCATTGACAAGAGACTTGTCAATTCAATAGTTTTTATATATTTTATAGTTGTTTTGGTGTAGAAATCCATGTAACACCCTACTTAGGTACGGGCGACTAGGCACGTTAGTTGTTATTCGTCACATGCTTTACTCAACTAGGCTAAGATACGTGGTGTCTACGGATTCTCCATCACTTGCAGTTCTATTATATTCTTTCTATTTTGCTGACGTTTTCCTCTTAGTGTTTTATAGATGAAACTCTTTCCATTTTCTTTCGAAATATGTCCTAATTTATGGGAAACTCTGTCAAAATTTTCGTAGAAATATGTCCCTATATAAGGGGAAAACTCTACTAAAATTTTCCTAGAAATATCGTCATGTATAAGGGGAAGCTCTATTGAAATTTCAAAAGAAAATATGTTCTTTGTGTTACTGGCATTCTTCGTGTTCTTCGTTTGTTCTTCATGTTCTTCGTTTGTTCTTCATGTTCTTGGTGCGTTCTTAGTGTTCTTTATATGAAAGTTAAGTTCAATCGTTTCCGGAGCCGTAAATCATCATTTCTGAGAACCATGATAAATAAATGCATACGTGTGAGGGAGAGAGAGGTCGATTAGGTAACAAAATCCTACCTGTTGATGTTGGGTTTTCATACAAGATCATTGAAATTCATGATTTTATGCTCTTCATTACGAAGAACCCTAATTTAGCTATTTTGATAAAATATGAAAAGTTGCTGGTGATTCCCATGACTAAGCATTGATTGATGCAATGTCTTGGAAAATTAAGCTTTGAGAGTTAAAATAAGTATAATATGGGTATATATACATATGAATTATTATATATGTAAGTCTATACTCAATGTTGATGAATATGCAAATCGAAAGCTTAATGAAGTAATTACACCATGGGTATTGATGTGTATTGAAATAGATCCTGAAAAGGATTGTGTGTCACGTTAAGAATGACTTGAAGTAGATACTACATGTCAGACATGCAACCTCTAGGTTTGTTAGAAGAACATTCGTATCGGCATGCTATACCTGGTGGTATACGGTTGTCCTTTTATGATAAGTGTGCACAAAATGAATGATTTGCAATTCTCGGTACTCGATTGCCATTAAGGGGTTGATTGACTAAAGATGTGGTCTGCCATGTGGAGACACGGGGGGGGGGGGGGGGGGGGGTTGGATAGAGGATGGGCCGCGATAACATGTATTTAAAGCTGCTAGTATGTGTGAATAAAGGATAGCATGTGGTTTTACACTATTGGGTCTTCGAGGATAGTATGCTTCTTTGTTTATCAGGATTAGGATTTGAAACTTGGATAACATAAGAAAAGGAATTTTTCAGGATAGTATTGGAGGATTGGTTGAGGTAAAGTGCGGCGACATAAGCTCACAAGATCAACACAATCTCCAATCCTGAAGCGTCCACATCTTTGGAGTCTATGAGTGGTGATGTGTCCCATGGATTAATCCCTAACGTGGAATAGAAGGAATATGACTTAAACTAATGAGAAGAAATAAAACTTTATGGTTTCATAAGTTTTGGTAAATTACACTGCTTATTTACTTTTTCTCTTATTCGTTACTTAACACTCGCTAATCTCCATCCCATGATTTCTGAAAACCCAACATACATTGGAGAGCCATCACAGGGTAACAATCTAGGTAGCCTTAGTAGCATTACTATATAAGGTAGTTTGTAATATTTTTATGAATTTCCTTTCTAGTTGATGTACATGTAATTAGTCATAGTGGGAAAATGTACATGTAAACTTTATTTTGTGAATGACAAAGTATTGAAATACTTCCTACTTATTATTTTTAATTGCATTCTATTTCTAAATGTTTGTTGTGATTGTTGAATAAATTATTGCTGAGTAACCATATCCGGACTTAAGAGGATCCAACAACCCAGAATTGAGGGTTGTGATAGTTTAGTATTAAAGCTCGATTACTCCAGTAATTTATTTAGTAGTCGTCAACTATGAGCGATATTCATAAACTAAGGAGGTATTAATATCCTTTATCTTAATAATTGACTGCAGTTCCATTCACAAGCCATTGTCTCTAATGTACATCATGCTAGGGAGAATAAGAACTAATTGATTGCATTGATTCTCCTAAGGATCATGGCAAACCAGTACTTGGCTAGGAAAATGGTTGCATTGATGGCGATGCTCCAAGATATGGAGCAAAGATAGTTGGCATAAGAGCAGAGTCTCAATACCATACCGAGAAACTCGAGGCATCCAAACCTGTGAATACTAGAGCTAAGGGTTATGTTCACCTTTCTTAGGAAGAATCTAGCTACATAACTTCATGAAGTAGGCTCCTTGATGAATATGTGATTCATCACTCTGAAAGTGATTAATTAAGCTTAGTTCCTCAAAAGTCATATGCATTTTATCAACTATTTTGCATAATTAACATTCATGCATATACAAATAATAATTGCATTTTATCACGCATAATTACACAAATTAAGAAGCCAAAAATCTCAAACCTAATTGACCTGTAAAATTAACTAACTTTCCAAATATTTAATTAATTCATTTTAACTCCAAATAACTTGAAACGACCTACACTGTGTACATATGACTAACAAGAATAAAGGGAAAATATAAAAAATCCACTAACTGAAATAATTGAGAAATAAAGCAAAACCCTAATTTCACGTTGGTCAGACTAATATGTTGATATCTTCCTCACACAGTGTCCAAATTGATCTTAGTAACTTTTTAACTAACATGCGTTCAATTACCTTCAAAACAAGACCAAGTTCAAGTGAATCGGAGCTTATATGTGAAAGTTGGGTTTTGGGCCTCTTTTGTACATTATGTATTTTACCTAATTTTGACCTAGGATTTTATGTATATAGTTAACTCTTTTTATTTTATTTATTTTTCATTTATATTCTCGGACTAACATTTTATTAGAACCTGTAAAAATCCAAATCTTAAAGAAGACCAAAATCAAAGAAATTGACAAAGTCCAAGTATTCACTAACAATCTGTACAAAAGTTATCTTTATTATACATTATTTATTTCTTTATTTTCATAATTATTAAAAATAAAAATTAGATTAATATGTAAATATTTGTCCATGATTTTATCGTATTTTTTCAATTTTTATTATATTTACAAATCACAAAAAAATTTACAAAACCTCCCAAAGCCAATTTTCTATGTACATAGAGAACCACAAAAAAATCACTTTGCGGAAGTGACCGATTTTAATTTTGATCCCTCATGAAAGTTGTAGATCTCATCAAGACGAGCAACTTTTGTGAAGAAAAAAATTTCAATCCGAGGTCATTTGATATTTCTTTTCAATTTTCTTTGTATTTTATTTTCTAAAATTTCTGGAGTTGACACGTGGCGGATCCTGGAGCAGTCGTGTGTCATTCAATTTTCGCATTTTTATTTCATTATAAATAAATAAATAAATAAATCCATGTGGCACGATCTTGGCCACCCGGTCTCAGCCGATCAAGCGACCCTGGATCATCTTCATCCTCCCTTCATCGTCCTTCCCCACTTTCCCATTCTTAGTCGGCGTCGCCCTCTCGACCCCGATCGCCCCTGTCAACCCACCTTTCCAAAATGGCATTGCGTCGCTTCCTTCAATCCCTTCCAATATCACACATCTTCAACCAATCACTCGATCATTTTCCTTATACGATCGGTCGTCACCTCCCTCAAACTTGATTCCCTTCCTAATCAAATCGTCGTATCTCTTCTTAATCGAGCCAATCCCTAATCATCGATCCTCCCAAAATTCCATCAGATATTCGTCTCACCGTATCAATCAAATCTGCCCTCTTCAGCCACCACCTTCCAGATCCAGCTGCCCTCCTCTCTCTATATAAGACTCGTTGTCGCGCTCCTCAAGATTCATCCACCGATAGCCCCTAAATAACAGTAGGATCTCTAACCACTTCTAGCTCCGGCCTTCGAGCCATTGAGCACCAGTTGGCTTCCACCTTTACTCCGATCACATCTTCTTCGCCTTCTTCCACCGCAACCACCACCCTTGCTACTTGCATAACCATTGCTCTAGTTTCATTTCCATCGAGCCATGCCTCCTCCTGACAACCTCTAACTCGGCTAAACTCCGTCAAATCCAATGCACTTCTCCTCAAAGTGCCCCCGACAACATCGAAGCCTTATACTGCACCGATCACCTGGAGAATAAACCACAACTCCATACCTTCTTCGAACCAGTTCCAGGTTCGCTCCAGGAAGCCACTCCACCTCGTGCTTCTTCATCGATGCACTTCCAGCATGAGTCCTATCGCTCCTCCATCTCTATCGCAGCTACGACCTCCCGCGATCGACTGGGAGCCCCTCCTTCGCTTCCACGACAAGCAACACCTCCATGGAAGTGACGATTATACCCCTACAACAGCTACAGACCAAGGTCGTAGCTTTCGTCAATGCCCGCTAACCATAAATCTCTATCGGACAAGGAATCCAAGGAGAGCACGCGACCCGAAGCCTCCTCCCTGCATGTGACCCGCACGAGTGCGGGAAGGAAAATTTGCATCGAACCCCTGAAGGAGTACCCAATCTCCAAAGCGCCTCAGCCACCCAATGGTCACGTGCTTTGCACACGACCTCTTGGATATTTTGCAGCAAGCCCCTTAACGGGGTTGGTAATTTCACTTTAATCCATGCTTTGTGTTTTTGCTTAAATTTAATTATTTATAATATTGCAGACAAAATCCTAACTTCTATCCAATGTTTAAACATCTATTTGCATTATTCTATTATAAAAAATAGCACTTTGTCTACAATTATTTCTTTACATTGTGGAACTTGATTTATATTTGTATTATCTATGGTTAATTAATAATTAATATTTTTGCATAAACTTGCATATTTTCCCACTTTATGATATGAAATTATATATAATTAACCATTACTCGAAAAATTATCGAAAATTCACGGATAATAGAATTAATTATACTTTACATTGTAACCAAAAAGACTTGTATTTGCATGCTTATTTTTCTCTACAAAAATCATTCTGTGTATTATAATATTTAATTTATAATAGGTGTTAAAATATATATTTTTAGGGTTAGGATTTTTTGAGACAAGTCATTTATTGATCTATCTTAGATAATTTAATTTCCTGAAAATAAATAGATTTAATATTTATAGTTAATTATTAGAATTCATCTCGTTTACATTCACTAATTCATTAAATATTCATATAGGATCAAAAAATTCCAAAAAAATTACAGTGCATTTATTTCAACATTATTCACATCTTGGCCATGTTTCATAATTTTTAGATATATTTGATTGAAATATTTTCTAGTTCTTAAAATTGGCCTGCATATTCATTTGCACAAAAAATTGCATTAAAAATACCAAAAATATTACACCTGTGCACAAAATTTGATAGACATTACTCTAGGTTGTTCCTTTGCCTCCTCGAGTTCGACTCTGGGACTTGCCTAGGCTAAATAAATATAAAACCACTTCGATTAAAATTGAATTAAATAATTAAGTGGTTATTTTCTCGATTGATTCCGATTACTCACCTACAACGAGATGACATTCATTATTTTAAGTGCTTAATTCACACCAATTTAAAGAGGGTAGAGACTAGTCACTCTTTCCCTAGTCATGAGAGCCATGGAGGAGGCCCTTCTTAGAAAAAAATTGCTGGAATCATAATACCATAAAAATAATATTTCGATAAAAGTACAAAACTATTATTTGATTATAGGACTAGAAGGTCAAGTATTCAAATCCAAGAGATATTAGATGACTATGTGGTATATATTGTAGGATATCATTTACCTGCTTCTCTACTAATTGAAATATGAATAATTTTGATAGTTTGGGATGGACTTGTTAGAAAGGTATCGTGCATGCCTAGACTGGTTCCAGAAGGTAGTAGCCTTACACCTTCCTAACTTTATAGAATTCCAGCTCATTGGAAAGACATCCATTGATGATGTTGAATATATCATTACTCTGTAGGCACAACAATTATTAGAGCAAGGGTACCGAGGTTATTTAGCTTATGTATCTACTACATTAGGGTCATAAAGAATTATAGAAGATGTACCAATAAAGTGCGAGTTTCCTTGTTTTTTCCAGATGAACTACCTAGATTACCACCTGAGCTAGTGATTGAATATGAAATCTCTCTCATATTTGATACTCAGAATATCTCTATCCCTCCATATAGAATGTCACCAGTTGAGTTAGGGAGTTAAAGGTATAATTACAAGAACTGTTAGACAAAGGATCCATTCATCCTAGTACTTCACCGTGGGATGCACCTATCTTATTTGTGAGAAAGAAGGATGGGTGAATGCGGTTGTGCGTTGATTATAGACAACTAAACAAGAGGACAATAAAGAACAAGTATCATCTGCCAATAATAAATGATTTCTTAGACCAGTTGATGAATCTCCATTTTACCACATTTATTCTATCATTTTAACCTTAAAAAAACTAGATAAATGCATGTAAATAGCATTGTTTTGTATAAATTAACAGTCATTATTTGTTTCATATAAAATACTATTTTTATGGCTAAAACTATAGAATAAATGAAAGAAAACAAAAATAATAAAATACCAAAGGTATTTTATGAACCTAAACCCTGAGACCAAGTCATAATTTATTTGGTCGACAAGGAATAAAGTAGGGGGAGATAAGGGCCAAATACACAATAAAATCCAATTTATTTATTCTTCAGTAAGTCCTTTTTGGGGCATATTTTATTTTCAATTATTTATGCAGCAAATAAAGAAATTTCATTCATAAAAATTATAGATAAAAATATATAGAAAATCTCACCTTCCAAGTAGATCCTATAAGCCCACTTTCTCTTAGCTTGAGGCAGTCCGTGCACCCACCAGGCACCACTTCTCAACTTGGGCAGTTAGCTTGATTGTACGGTAACGATGTAAGGGAGGGGCGATGTAAGCATTCGAAATCAGAAATATATAATAAGAATAGACAAATTTCCAAAACTGAAATACAAAATTGAGTTTACACAAAAATGCTATACATTGTACAGTTTATGCTCAGAATAAAAAGTTAAAACTCAAACTTCCTAGACCCATATCTCCTCAATAAAAGTTCAAAATGCATCAAAATCATTGCTAATTTATTTATTTTTTAATGAACTATTTTAATGAAGGTGGTTTCATTTCATTTGGATAAAAGATGCAAAAGTTAGGTTTTGGACCCCTATTGCACAATATATATGAATAAAATATTCATTTTATTTATTCTTTATTATTTTACAATTTTATATTTTTATAATTTCGTAAACATTTTTTATAATGCACGCACATACATAGAATAAAATAAACCATGAAGAGAACACGAAAATAAATAGACTATATAAATATATAGGTAAAATACCTGTACCTATACCTATATAAAATATACCTCTATTTATTTAAGTGTACAAATAACATCAAAAAATACAATAAAAATATATTTGTGTATATAAAAATAAGTTATAAATTCATAAAATCTGAAAATACATAAATAAAATCAAAAATACAAAATAAACATAAAATATATGAAACATAGGTCACTATACCTATACATACACTTGCAAAAAGTAACTTATAATAAAGTAACTCATAAAAATAAATAAAAATCATATTAAAATATTGGATAAAATAATAAAAAATTTTGTTTTACAACCAAACTTTAATAAAATCTTTTGCTATTTTAAATTATTTATTTTTGAATAATGCTCCTATTTTATCCTATAGCGTCCTCTGTGCACGAATTAGGAGGTGAGGACCGTTGACCCAAGTCAACCGTCCTTCCCAGCCTCCGAACCTTGTCAGAAGTGTCGAGTCCCACCTTTTCTTCCCTTTTTCCCACTTCAAACAGATCTCCTTTGCCCTCGAGCCCTTCAGAAATTCTGACGCTTGATCTTCCATGATTCTCGCCTACTTCTTGGATCTTATGTACATATCCCTAATCATTTGCTAGCCCTATGTCAATAAGGGTTGAAACCCATGCTCATAAATAAACCCATCCATCCTACTTCACAAATTTGGTCCCTTTTCTATTCCTAAAACCATCTACCCTCGGTCAAGAGAGTCTCCAGGTGACAGATGGTGCACCCTTGAGGTGTTGGCATGATTGGTGGAGGAGGAGAGGCGACCCACAGTAGTGCTCTGGCCCATCTCGCTCTTTGGTATTCTCGGTCAGGTTCAAGATGTGCGTTTACTTTTTCTAGGTAGATTTAGTTCTTGTCTTTAATTTTTTTGCATTTTATTTCATGTTTCAGTTAGTGATTTAGTTTAGAATAGGTTAGCCTCCTCACCGGAGATCTAGAGCTCCGACCATTGTTTTACGTCGTCCTTCACCATTTCCGACCATCATTACCACCATATTATCTTCCCTATCCACTTCTTAACACTCCGAGCCACCCAAACCATCTCAACTCCCCGAGGATCGAGACACCGAGGCCCTCCCATCGCCCTTTGTTGGACCTCTTCATCGCCACCCCATTTTGCACAATTCCACGCCTAATCGGGTCGAGGCAATTTTTCCTCAATCTTCTCTTTTCTCTGTGTAGTTTCCAGGTTGAACGAAGCCCTTTTGGGGCTTGGATCTACCTGCAAAAAGCCTCCTAGGAGCTTTGTGTTTTCTTGAGCTCCAGATCTGCCATCACGGGGATCTGGGTCATTTTGACGGTTTCTTCGACTACAAAAGACCTCCCCGAGCCTATGGAGTAGCTCAACATCGAAGAAGAAGCTCGGTGGAGGAAGGAATCGAAGATCAACGCTCGGAGTCAAGGACCTTCTTCCCTGTTCTTCGAGCAAAGCAGCGACCATAGGATGAAGGGGGGGCTCTAGTTTCAATCCTAGATGTCCGTTCTCTTGAGCTACAACCGTAGGATATCCTCTCGAGATCTAATCTTGGACATCAGATTCAAAGGGTATCGGTCATTTAAATGATGACACATGTTTAAGTGAGATGATCACCGTCTTTCACTAGCACCATATAGGGGGTAAATTACATATCATCCCCCATATTTTTATCTTCTTTTCTTTTAGTCATGTAAATAATTTTTGTAATGACAATAATTGCATAAAAAATGCATAGAGGCCATTGTATTTATTTCATGTTGCGATTTGGTCTAGTCCAGTTGAGCTCATGTGCCATCCTACGCGAGCTAGGTGAATTGCACATATGTCCTACTGATTTTCTGAATTGTAAAATGGTCCATAAAGGTTAAATATTGGTTGTATATTTTGGGGAATTTGCACATATGACTTAACTTTATTTTTTGATTGCAAATATGCCCTCGTTAGTACATGTATTTTTGTGCTTATATTTCATTATTAAAAATATCATCCGTGCTCCAAAGATTATGTGAAAATAGCGTTAGATGCCTGCTAGCATGTATATTCGCACCATATTTTTACTTTTGCATTTAGGCATTTTGCCTACTTATTAGAAATAAAAAGAGCATATTTTGTCCATGTTTAACTTTCAATGATCAAAAAATATAAAACCTTTTCAAAAATTTCCAAAAATACATTTTTATTATTTTATTTTGCAACATCAGAACAAAAATATCTAAAAATAGAAAAATAAAACCCGTAAAAATTTAAAAACTCTATAATCCAGTATAAAATATGAAAAATTCCTAAAAATTCCAAAAATATCCATTTTTGTTCTTTAATTTTCTTTTTAATATATTTTATCAGTTAAAATAATTTTAGAAAATTTTGACTTTTTTCTATTTTTAATTTTTAAAATACTTCTGCCTATTTTATTTAATCTGTGTTTTGAGGTATTTTTGACTTTAAAAATAAATAAAGATAGGAAAAAATATATTAAAATATAAAAATAGTATAAAATTATATAAAATCCAAAAACATTTCATTCCATGTATTTTGATTATTTTTAGTGGTTTGCATTATTATATTATCCTACTTTTTTTATATAGCCTTATATATTCTTATATAATGCATTTAAAAGAAAAAGAATATAAAAATCAAAAAATACAAAAAGGAAATAAATTATTATAAAATTAAAAAACAATTAAAATATAAAATTTAAATCCATAAAAGATATGAAATTTAAAAACCCACACAAAAAGAGAATAAATGGACAAGAGAAAAGGACAAATTTGTATTTATTTGCACAATCTGCCGTTTACACCTTGAGTTCGACCTCTACACATGCTTACACATTATACACATTTTGCAGAGTTATAATACATTTTAACTCCACATTTTTGCTTTACATTGCTTTATTCATTTGTGGGTTAATAGTTGTGTGAATGAGAGATTTCTTGTGGGTCGCCTTAGCGACACTTTTGTCTTCGCTAATGTTCTAGTGAGTATCATTCTTTTAGACCCACAAGAAGGATTTTACCGTTTGACAAATGGTGCCATTATCAGGGAACAACACCTCATAAATTGTATTTATTTATTTATTTCTTTCTTTCCTTACTCTTGTTTATTTTTGTAATTTATTTATGTTTATTTTATTTGATATTATCTGTGACTTGTCTAATCACCCTCTTTGTTTGACTTTGTTGCGAGGGACCGCTTCACGAGAGAGGACTTCTTTGGAGGACCTATGTACCCAAGCAAGGCGAAGCCAACTTTCTGACCAAGCTGGCAGGAGAGAGCATCAAATGAAGACGTGGAGGAATTTTCGAAGATAATTTCTTTATATTTTTATTTTATTTCTATTTTATATTGTAATTAAAAGTAAGAGAGAGAAACACTCAATTTGTAATGATTTGGACTCTCCCAAACACTACTACTTCACGAGGCCCATTGCCCAAGTGATTGTTCATTTTGAGGCATCGGCGGTTTTTTTCGTGTTTTCATCACTTTCTTTTTCTTTATTTTTTGATTTTATTTTTATTTATTCTGTGTGATTGAGCCTTATCTTAGGAATTGTTTGACGATAGATTAAGGTCCAAAGCCCTAATTATATTTATATATCCCTATATATTCGTACTTGGACTTAGCCAAATCTAGTTGTTGTCTGCGCACCGTGAGAGGATCCACACAACGCTTGCAGGACCCATTGTGGTGGGCACTGAGGAGTCTCCAAGACCAGACCTTTGGTGTCATATCTAGATAATTGGCATCCGATGCTTCGCGTTAATATTAGTTACTATTTTAGGATGATTTCATCGTCTTGCATTTCATGTAGTGTAACTTCCAATTCTATTATGCATCCCGCGTGGAGAGTGCTGAGAACTATTGTAAGTCTTCTAAATATGCAATCATCATCAATTCCCGACTTGCATTGCTTTTCTTAACTTTTGCCTCTGATTTTGATCACCTAGGATGTTAATGGAATTAGAAACCCGTTAGGAGATTACATTGGAAAATACCAAAAAAAAGTGATGATCAAAAATAAAGTTTGGGACTGCTAACTCTACCTGATGCCTAAAATAAACGTAATGGATTCATTGTCCTGGGGAGAGGAACCTACTCATTGTCTTTTGCACTTTATATGTGACACATATATACTAAGGATTAGAGCCTCAATCCCAGGCCTAACTACGTGCTTGTACAACTGTTTCGAAGCTCACCTAACTGTAAAATGGAAAAGATAAATGACTATTATCTTTGGTCTTCACTATGTTAAGTAGGTGAACATGGAGGTTGCTTGTACATTGATTGCGATTTTGGGTCCATTTATGTTCGTCACTCTTTGAGTTGGCAAATACATGAGTTTTTGAGTTCTTTTTATTGAGTCCATCTCCCTTTCTTTGTTGTCTTTGTTATTGAGTCGTGATATCAGGTCTTGATCTTTACTTTAGTAGTCGGATTTTACGGTTATCCCTCTGCCCATATGACCCTATCTCTAGGTCCAGTTCAAGAAAACTCTCTTCTTGGACCACAATTTTGTCTTCGTTTCTCACCCACCCTCCTCATTCCCTTCCGTATCATCTCTTCTTTCACCCGAAAATGTTGTGATATTAGATGAGGCTCGCATCGAGGTTTTGATCGCAAGAAGTATTTGAGTAAGCCGAGCAGATTTGAGGATGTTGAGATTGGTGTGCTATTCTTGGTGGATCTGACTTTGATATGTGCATAGATATTATTGAGGATTATGATATTGTCACTACTACAAGTGTGATTCTTCATTGAAGATTTTTGATATCATACACCGGATTGAGGATGTGATTATTTCCAATGATTTGATGATGATTCCTTGAGATATGACATTACAATCTCTTATTTGGTTCCACCCGTCTTGATTCAGACGTTTGATGTACTATCTCTATATGTGCTCCAAAGAGACGGTACTCGGAACCCACCTGATTTCACTCATCTTCTTGACCGATCCATCCTCCATCTCCTAAATCTCATATCCCCACTTAGCATTTAGAGGATCTCCTTCTGACATCTTGATCCATCTCAGCTAATTTTATTGATTTGAGGGGATGCACTACGATTGCCCTTTTGATATCTTGTTCCTCCCATAGCCTTATGCCCTCATATTGATTATTTTGAGGACCTGAGACATGATGTCATCATTACCTTAATTTTCATTGACTTAGTTTGCATTACTCCCCGAGGACTATCTGCGGGTGATGCAACATTCTCTTTATGATCAGTTTCAATCATTGCTTATGTGTCCATTTTGACGGGGCATGAAATCGAGTCATCTGATATGAGTTTCGATCTCACTGTCTGATTGTGTGTCCGATCTATCGGAGCACGAGACCTCTTATTCTATCTCTCTGGACTCCTTCGAATCTTCTCTCCTTGACGGTCCTCGTAAGGATGAGTCACATTATTCTGATTATTCCCTACCTAGTTCACAATACTCTCTGAGTGTTATCTACGGGAGACTTTGACATCTTCGAGGTCTTTCGATCTCTTCGGTTGGGTAGCCGATCTGTCGCCTACCGAGATCGCTTCTGCTGATCCGTCTGATGGATCTGACTCCCTTGGGTCTGCTCTCCTTGATGACCCTCACAAGGAGGAGCTCCATTCTGATTATTTATTTCATGATATGTATCACTCCCCGAGAGTTCTTTGTGGGAGGATACATTATTTTATGGGTACTCGACTTTAATACTAGTGTCTTCGATCTGGTGGAGCACGGAGTTGAGTCTTCTGATTTGTGTACTTAGTCTCATCTTTGGGTGTGTCTCCTATTTGATGGATCATGAAACCGAGTCTTATGATTTTTCTGAGACCTCTTACCCATCTGAGTTTGCTCACCTTGATGAGCCTCGCAAGGATGAGCCATGTGTTGTGATATTTGATGCATTCTTTATCTTTCGACCTTGCGTCCATCGAGTATAGAGCTGCCTAGAGAGTCTCCCGATCTTCACTTTTCGTTTCTTCCTGAGACTATGAGTGACATGAAGGAATCTGTACTGATCTTTTCTCCTCCATGTCTTACAATATCGGCTTTGATCTCTCACTCCTTTCTTATGAGTCGATGTTATGCTCCCCGCTATCGGATCCTGGCTTAGTTTTCATTCTATTCTCATTGGTAGGTGACACCCACTTGATTGCATATTAGGACATCTTTCTCTTTCTAACTGCATCACCGTTACATAGGGAGATGATTATGAAAGTATGATATTTGACTATCAGGCACCATCCTGCACTTCACCATTCTTTAATGCTTGTATATATATGTTTTGTCTTTTCATTCCTTCTTTCTTCCATATGTCATGTGCCCCCCAGATCATTTGCCATATTTGTGTGTCTATACTTAGGACGTATCTTAACCTAAGTATAGGGGTTGCATCCATTATGTTTGTTCTTTCTTTGCTATGTTTCATCACTCTTGTTGTTGCCTATACTTAGGTTTCTTTTTTACCCTAAGTATAGGGGGAGTGATGTGTACATTCTCCCTGGATTTTATATTTCTATCAATTCATTTATTGATCCCCTCCACTATCTCATCTCTTGTTGATATTTTTGTCTGTACATAGGGATATCTTACCCTAAGTATAGGGGGAAACAGTCCGAGCTGTGATTTGTTTATTCCCACCCTCGACCCTACTTGCATGTAGATACAACCTGTTATACTTAAGATTATTTCATCCGAAGTATAGGGGGGACAATTGATGAATATCCATTTTATCACCTTTATTCTATCATTTTGACCTTAAAAATACTAGCTAATGCATGTAAATAGCATTAATTTGTACAAAATAACATCCAACAATTATTACATTTATTGTGTAAATAATACTGTTTTAGGCCAAAATTATAGAATAAAAGAGAAAAAAAGAAAAGGAATAAAATATTGAAAATATTTTATGACCCTAACCCCAAGACCAAGTCCTGAAGGGAGTTGGTCGACAAAGAATAAAGTAGGGGGAGATAAGAGCCAGAAATAAAATAAAAACCATATTCTTTCATTCATCATTTATGCATTTTTAGCACCTATTTTATTCTTTAATATTTATCCATGAAATAAAGAAACTTTGTACATAAAAATTGTAGATAATAATGTAAATAAAAGTATAAAATTGAGTTTGTGCAAAAATAATACACAACGTGCATTTAATACACTAAGTAAAAAGCCAAGAACCAAACTTGACATACCCATATCTTTCAAATAAAAACTCAAAACATATCAAAATCACCTCTAATTGTATATAACTTTTCACAATCTATTTAACGGTGGCAGGTTTATATTCTTTGGAGTTACTGTGTAAAAGTTAGGTTTTAGGCCCCTATTGTACATTCTACCGATTAAAATATTCAATTTATTCATTATTTATTATTTTTACAAAATTATTTTTTTATAATTTTGTGAATATTATTCATAACATATGTACATATTAAAACTAGAATAAAACCAAAAAGGAAAGGAAAAAAAAATAAAACTATGTGAAAACATAGATAAAATACCTATGTTATACATGTATATAAATAAAATTGGAAACATATTCTTTAATTCCTTATTCTTTTATATTTTATTAATATTTTAAATATTATATAAATTTTATTAAAAATACAAACAAAAATAAAACTGATTAAAATACACTAAAATAAAAAGATATTTATAAAACCTAGGTAAAATACTTGTAAATAGACATATATAATATATTTATCTATTTATTTAAGTGTACAAATACCATCCTAAAAATAAAATAAAAATATGTTTATATTCACCAAAAATAAGTTATAAATATATAAAATAAAATAATAAAATAACAAAATAAAAAATACAAAGTAAAAATGCACAAAACGTAGATGAATATACCTATAAATACATAAATAAAAATTAACTACTAATAAATAAAGTTAAAAAATAAATAAAAATTGTAATAAAATACTACATAAAATAATAAACATTTTTTATTTTATAACCAAAAAATAATAAAATCATTTACTATTTTAAAATCATTATTTTTGATTTAGTTAATATACTTTGTCGTGTAGCGTGCTGACCTGGACCAATGGAAATGCATCAACTGTTGACATAGGTCAACTACTCTGTCTCCAGCCGCCCTGCGTGTCAGACGTCAATCACCACATCTTCTCCGAATTTCCTCTTCCAATCTATTGATCGTCTCTTCTCGCTTCCTTCACGAAAGACCTTCTGCAATCTATCCTTCATCACGTGGGTACCTTTTCAGGGTCAAACGCTCCTCGATTCGAGCAAAAATCCTAACCTAATGAGACTTCGCCACACTTTTCTATAAATAATCTCATCCGACTTACTTTCGAGTTGATCCTCCTTCGAGCTTCGCCGAGTGTTCTTGTGAGTGAGTCGAGGTCCATGTGACAGCTGCGAGCCCCCTCGCACATGGAGAAGGCGTGGCTATGATGAGGTGGTGGTCCGCAGTGGTTTTCCGACCATCCTGCTCCCTGGGCATCCCCCAAGTATAAGAGTTGTTTCTTCTTCATTCATTTTACCTATTTTAGTCATAGGTTTAATTTCCTGTCATTAGATTAGGAATTAGCTACCCGTACTTTGTCGGAGTTGAGCTCCGGCGAGCTCCTCTACGTGTCATCAGCGCCTCTCCTACATATTCCCCTGTGCCCACTTCATTCCTGATCATCCCACGAACATTCCACGCATCTCGCTTCCCCCAGATCCATCATGGATCTGGAGATCCAGGTGCTCCACTCTGCCGTTCGTCGGAGCACCTCCACCCGCCTCACGCTGCTCCATTCATCCACCAATAAGGCTCCCGGAACCCCCATTTTCTTGCACATAACTCTTATGCAGGTCCAGAGGGCCAAAGGACTCCGAAGGGAGTTGATTTTTGCAGAGACTGAGGTTCCTGGAGCTCCGAACTTATCCAGGCTTGCCAGGAACCTACACAGGCTCTCGGACCCCCGTTCGACCACCATTAGCTGTGGACAACCTCCTCGGACGTGTAGAGCCTCTCACTATCGAAGAAGAACGCCGGAGGAGGGAGGAAATTGAGGATGAAGCTCAGGGAAGAAGGGCTTGTTCCTTGTTCTTCGTGGAGAGCAGATACCGTCGGATCTGGGTGAAGGATATTGAGAATTCTTAAGCGCATCACGGAAGCGTGTTGATCGCATCGTTTGCGATCGGGACAACTAGTCGCACTAGTCGCTATATGCAGCGGAATTTAAAATTTTTAAATCAAGTGATGAAACCACATGATCACGAGAACATTTCTCGGATTGTTTCAATCAAACCACATAGTATAAGGAATACTTGTTGGAGCGTGGTTGTAATCGTGAGATCCCAAACAAGAGATCCTCCTGTCTTAAGTCCGATCCACGAAGAACGCACTTGCGGGCGCGATGATGAGACGCGTTCCTCCCGTAATCCTTGATGAAGATCCAAGCAATCGAATCCCCTGATTTCGTCCAACAAAATCCATCGTCTTCCTTTAGAGCAAGCAGCTCCAAAGAAGAAGGAGATCCTCGAGTCATCGAAGGCGAAGACGAGAGTCACCCTTTCTCAACAAACAAGATGGATGACCACCTTGGAGAAGAGAGAGAGATAGAGAGAGTAGGTGAGAATGAGAGAGAGAGAGAGAGTAGTAGGCTTCTACAACTCTTAATCATGTACCTTGAAAGGCTAGGTTAGCCCTCCTTTTATATTAGTTTAGGATCCAATGGATCTCAATCCATGGGACACATAGATCCAACGACCAAGTTGATATATGTATTAATCAATAACCACGATTGTTGTTGGCTAAAAACCAACAACATTAATTTATATTTAAATCAAATATATGTTGCAACAATATCAACATAATTTAATTTAACATAAATTAACTATTAAGAGATAGCAATATAATAAAGGGGAGATAACAAATTACCTCCTAAAAATGAGGGGGCGTCACCTTTGATTATGTCATTGGTGACGCCACCTCATTTGGTGGTTATTATGTCCCTTTTATTTTATATTATTATTTCTTTATGAATTTTAATAATCATTATCACAAAATTATTCACCAAATTAATTCCAAATTAATTTGTGAATATTTCAATCATGCCATTGATAATTATGTGAATCATATTCACATCCCAAACTAATTTGTAAATTACATTTCCAATTAATTAATTAATGTGAATCCAATCCACATTAATAATTAACAAATGTTATTTACAAAAATCTCTCTCTTTGATATGTATATTATAAATCATATTTATAATATACAAATATTATGGATAGTATTATCCACATTCTCTAATCCTTGATAATTAAATCCTATTTAATTATCTTGGATAATTATTCTCACAGTATGAATCTTATTCATATTATGCTTGATAATTAAATCTCATTTAATCATCAAGTCCTTCTTTCTTGGATATGTAGTTCATTAAATGAATTATTCTTGAACCCTTTCAAGAATAATGTGCTTTCTCTGCAGATACTTGGGGATAAGGACAAGGCGATTGTATTGTTCTACGTATAGTGACTTGGATGTTGAGATCTCTTCTCAAATCCAGATCTTACGAACCTCCCATAGATGCTTAATTAAATCAAGACTGCAAATCTAATCTTCTCATTGCATCTGAATCTCATTCAGACCAATGTCCAACACTTGGACCAAGATCAGATTGCTTCTCTACTGAGAGGAGTGATAACTAAAATGAAGCGGTCGTATGTTCCACACAAGGCGGGAACACAGTCGAAGTGTTGACCACTCTAAATCCGGATCTAATCAACAATTAACCCACACTAGAAGTATCAAGAAATGACAAGCAAATGTGAATTTAAAATTTATTTTTAACTCTACATAAATGATGTATAGAAGCAAGTACGTAGAGAGTTCGAACACAGGGAGCAAGACCGGATAGATCAACAAGTGTGTGTGTGAAAGTGATGTATTGTCTAAACTATGCAAGGCAAATGTTTTTGTGGGTTTTTGATTTTATATATTTTTTTATTTTTAATTTTGTATTTTGATTTTCTTTTTTACAGATTTTGTATTTTCTTTTTATATTTTATATTTTTATATTTTCTTTTTCAATATAGGAATATATATATATATATACAATATTGGGAAAGAGAGGATAATTTATTTATAAAAATAAGTAAAAATACTCAAAAATCAGGAAATAAAATCTTTTTGGCTTTTTTTATAATTTTAAGATGTTTTTATGATTTTTGGGGAATTTTCAGAATGTTTTTGGTATTTTTAAAATCAAAAGTAAGGTAAAACAATGACTAAACCTACTGGCCGAAATCAAAATGGGAATGGAAAATAACAAAAAGTGTCAAAATTTTCCCAAATTAATTTTAAAATAAAGAGCATAAATTAGGGAAAACACAACAAGGAGTTTATATTTTGTGATTTTTCTAGAATTTTTTAGATTTTTATGAAGTTTTTAGAGGTTTTCAAATTTTTAAGATTTTTATTTTGAAATTTTTAGTGTTTTTTAGACAGACACTAATAGATAATAAGACACACAAAATATAATTTTTTTGGAATTTTTCAAAACGTTTTTATAAATTTTATGGGTTTTCTAATGCAAACAGTGAGAAAAATGCATGTTTTTGATTTGTAATAAATATGAAAATGCAACAAAAATACAATGCAAAAATATGGCGTGATTCAACAAGTAAACAGGAGCCTATATGATTTTTTGATAATTTTTGGAGTTAAAATGATGCGTGAAATAAATAAAGACAAGCAAGCTAAAATACACAACCTAGCAGGGGTATAAGTGCAAATATCAAAACATCCAGGGGCAAACATGCAAATTTTCCACAAAATATAACACTGAATATTCACTTTAATGGACCAAATACAAATTTCCAAACCCGCACGGGAACAGGTACAAAATGCCCACTAGGGCGCGTGACTAGCACGCGCCTGGGAAGGACCTAGGTGCAATTTCTAAAATGCTCGAGGGCCAAGTTGCAATATTTCCAAAAAGTTTACACATTCTACAAAATTTGCTGGACCTATATGAAATAAACGAACCTAGAGGGCGGTCCGTGCAAAATACCAGCGCCTCACGTGAACTGGTCACGTGAGGTGACGTGGCCAGGACCTCTTTGCAATTAGTAAAAGTTCAAGGGCCTATTTATAAATATTACAAAATACTTTAAACGGCAAATGAAAGTTTCTAGACTAAAAGAAAAATTACAAAAGGGGTGTGGGTATACTTGCAAAATTCCCACGTTGGGCGAGATCGAACGGCTGTGGACCGTTCACTTGACGCGTGGCGCACCCTCGACGCGCGATGCCGCTTCGACTGCCAACGGATGAGATGAGATGCTGCGATGCTGATCGGACGACTGGAGGAGTTCTGATCCGATGGCGCTGGGAAGACCTGGAGGCGGAGCTCGATCGAACGGTCGTGGACTCTCCTGCAAGAACAGGGAAGAACACGGCCTCCGACGAGCTTGGATCGACGCTGGGGCTCTGCTCCGGCCTCCTCCTTCGTCGTGGAAGGTCTCCTTCGACTCCTGGAAGGTTCCTGAGTCCACCGGCGGAGCCAAAAAGGCTCGAGGAGCTCTGATGCTCCGTGGCGGACCCCAGGAAGAATGACGGCCCATGTACCTTCGATTTTCCAAAATCGACCCTTCGTGGGGGTCTTTTGAGCTCCTGCAACTGCCAGTATGGTCAATGGAGGCGAGGGCAAAATGCCTCATCCTCCAGGGGGTTCTCACAAGGGGAGATCAGTGATTTCGATGCTCGTCGGAGCTTGCTCCGGCGAGGGAACTCGATTGAGCAAATCGATGGGAGATTGGACGCGAATATGGGAGCTAAGTGATGCTAAGACTACAAAGAACGAAAAGAGAATGAAAATGGAGTGGATAAACACCTCAAGGGGGATACCCGAGGTTGAAGTACCTCGACGGGAAGGTCACCGGAGGTGGGGGGGGGACACCCAGGTCGTGTCGATCCGCCGCCTTGAAGAAGGAAACTTGGAGCTGTCACCTCCAAGAAGCTCGAGCAAGTCCGGGGGGGGGGGGGGAGAACTGGATGAATTGCGGTTCAAGGGTTACATTTTATTGGGTTGACTGATGAGGCTCCTAGATCGATGGATATCTTACGAATCTTGGGTCCAAAGGCCAAGATAAGTCATGGGCAAGTTAGAGGGATCATCGAGGAACAATGTTGCAGAAGACTCCAACCTCAAAAGATGAAAGTTTTGACCTCGAAAAATCCGCAAAGGCAGGGAGAAAACGAGGGTCCTGACACAGGCTAGGAGGAAGGTCAGGATGTTGACCTCGGTCAACGAGCCAGACCACCTGGTTGGTCCACGTGGACCAACCAGGAAAAACCTCCTGGAAATACATTAAAAATTAATTTAAAAATAGAAAATGATTTTTTTAATTTTTGGTTATTTAATAAAAAATGTTTATTATTTTATGTAGTATTTTATTGTGATTTTTAATTATTTTTTTAAGGTATATCTTTACAAGTTGCTTTTTATAGCCCATATAGGCATAATACTATATATTTTATTCTTTTATTTTTATTTTTATGTATTTTAATCTATTTAATTTTGTTTATTATTTTATAAAGTTATAAGATACTTTTATACACACAAATATATTTTTGTTTTATTTTTCTGATGTGTTTTGTATATTACATAAAATATAAGTATATATTATACAGGTATAAGTATAGGCAGTATACCTATGTATCATATATACAAGTATTTATATTTTGAGTTTTATTTAGGTTTTTATTCTGATTTTAATGTACAAATATAGTATAAGTAATATTTAAGAAATTATAAAAATATAAACTTATAAAAATAATGAATAAATAATAAATTGAATATTTTAATCGGTACAAGTATACTACAAGGGTCCAAAACTCAACTTTCAAACCATAACTCCGAAAAATATGAAACCACCTCCATTAAATAGATTATTTTATGCTATATACAATTAAAGGTGAGTTTTGTACATTTCGAGTTTTTATTTGCAAGATACGGGTCTGGGAAGTTGGAGTTTTGGAATCTTATTCAGACCATAACTTTTTATCTGTACATTATTTTTCAGTGAAATCAATTTTGTATTTTTCTTTATGAATTTATCTACAACTTTCATGTAAAAAGTTTCTTTATTTGAGGTATAAAAAGTGGAACCAAAAATAGGTCCCAAAATGAACAAAGAATGAAGGAATGCGTATTGTATTTGACCCTTATCTCCCCCTACTTTATTCCTTGTCGACCTATTCATCAGGATGCCTAGGTCTCGGGGTTTTGGGTCATAAAATATTTACAATATTTTATTCTTTTATTCTTTTATTTATTCTATAATTTTAGCTTTAATTACAGTATTTTATACACTATTTGGATGCACATGCATGAATGCTAAGATGATGGATTTAATGCTATTTACACGCATTTGCTAGGGTTTTTGATGCCAAAATTATGGAATAAAGATGATGAAGTGTGTCTTCATCACCCCCCTATACTTTACCTTTGCTAGTCCCTAGCAAACACTTATGCAATAAGTGGAGAAAGGACAAGAAAGAAAAGAAAAAGAAGAAGGTGAATTAGATTTGATTATCAAACTTGTCTTTACAAAATCAAAGTTTGGAGCTGAAGTCAGACCTTTGGAATTTTAGTACGGGCGGAACCTTAATGAGAACCAGATTTGACATCCAACAGTCCTGAGAATCCCAAAACTCTGCTCAAGTCTCCTCAATAGCTAGGTCAGAAATATTTCGACTCATACGCAAACCCTTATGACTATGAATCTGACTCGTATAGTGTAAGTGATAGTGGCTCTCCCCAACTGAAATGACAAAGAGACTGACTTCTCCAATATGACAACCCAATGATTCCCCAATCCAACAACTCATCCCTCAAGGAGCAGGGTATTCCCTTCTAAGTTCAAGTGGCAACCAGCTCAAGAGGAGGGGGTGAAGAGAAGAATGGACGGTAGCCAGTGTAGCTACCTATCCTAGGATGCAAAACCAGTGTAGTCAAGTCATCCAGCTGCAGGCTCACATGATTTGACTTTGAAGCTCAAGCTTGCTTATTTGACTTTCCAACATATGTACACTCCGGTAGGCATTTTTATTTTTGTACAGGCCTGTCCACTTTTTTTTGGAGTTTTTTTTTGAATACTATACACAACAGCATTTACATAGGGAGTTTTTCCTCTTGAGCCAGTAGACTATCCCTCTTTTGAGGCTTTATTGCAACCCACACTCTCCTGTCTTTAGACTTCCTCATCACTGGATGGGTTGGGGCGCACTTCCCTCCCTAGAGGAGGACAAGTGTTTCCACCTGTATGCGTCTCATACCGACAAATCCAACCTCCTCACCACTCCAACTGAATTGAGCCATGTGAAAGGTGCAAGTGTCCAAGTTAGGTCATTATCAACAAGAGTCGTGCGTGTGCTCCGAAATACTCTACTTAGGCACTCAAGAATCCATTGAACTAAGTCTCGTGATCCTCAAAGAATTAAGTCAACTAGACCCGAAGTACCTCAATCTTAGCTCCTATAAGGTTCCTGTTATTAGGTAGATTTTAAGGTCCAACCAAGCTCCAATCTTCGGATTTTACTTAGACTCGTTCAACCATTAAACTCAATTCGAAAAATGCTAATGCCATGCAAATGCTATGCAGAAAATCTTTTTGTGATGTAATTTTCAAAGATTTTGAACTTTTTATGGGTTTTTGAAATGATGATGATGATGCATATGCAATTTTTTTGTATTTTTCAAAAGATTTTTTAAATGTTTTTGGATTTTAATTTTGCGAATGTTTTTGGGATTTTGAAAATAAAAAGGTTTTGGCTAGAAGCTGGGTTAAAATATTTACACGGGAATGCTTCTTATATATGCAAGAAGTGAATTTTAAGAATTTACAAGGGTAAGTGGTCAATTTTATAGGTATATAAATTAAGTGGATTTTAGTGTGATGTAAGTATTCCTCAAACTTATTTGACACAGGTTTTTCAAATGATTTTGAAAACTATAGTCCAAAATAATTTTTACAAACATTTTACAATCATGAACACATATTTGAAAAATCATTTTGCAAAGGTTTTCAAAACAATATGTATAGATTTTTCAAATATTTTTGCAACCGTTTTTTCAAACCATTTGCAAATCATTTTTCAAACTTTTTATTTCACACAAAGAAAATAATTTTACAATCAAAATATTTTACAAAGGTTGAAAACATGTAACAAAACGTTTTTAAATTAGTTTTCAAAAGATTTTTCACAAGGATTTTCAAACTATTTTTCAAACATTTTGCAAAAAACATTTTCACCTAATTTATTAATCAGTATATACAAAGAATTTGAGGAATGATAACATCTTTTTATTAAGGTTTTAATGGATTTAATTTGTACAAATAGCCATAAGTATTAAGAAAATACGAAAGTACGAGTTATGGGTAGAGTATATACGCAGTATATACGACCCCCCTATACTTAGCTTGAGCTATGTCCTCATAGATCGGAGAGAAAAGAGAAGACATAACTCGTACTAAGTATAGGCAAGTCTAAAGAATAAATAAATAAGAGATGAATGAATCAAAGGAATGAGAAGTCGACCGTCCCCCTATACCTAGGATCAAATAATCCTAAGTATAGCAGACTGTACACAAAGCAGGGAGGGGCAAGGGTGGGAATGAACAGATCGTACTCAGACTGTCTCCCCCTATACTTAGGGTAAGATATCCCTAAGTATAAAAAGAGGAGACAATGGATAGGATCGAAAAGAATAGAACACTTGGGGTGCACACCCCCATACTTAGGACAAAGTACGTCCTAGGTATAGAAAACTGTCTACAAGGGGCGACACCTTTTTGATAGATACAGGAGATAGAAGAGGAAAAAAAGAAAAGAAGAAAAGACGAGAGGGTATCAACAGATGGATCTATACAACGGAAGATGGAAGTGAAAACCATGTACGAGATGTAAATGATCGGAATCGAAGAACACATCTCATACTAGAAGAATGGGGGCAACGTCAACGGTCGGCGGATCATGATCTAGATATAGCTTCAGGCGCTGACCGTTGACACGGAAGGTAGACGAAGATGACGGTTCGGATATGTCAATACTGCCATTGTCATGTACCTTCCTTACCACATAAGGACCTTTCCACTTGCTCTGTAATTTCCCTAGAAATAATTTCAGCCTGGAATCGAACAACCATACGCGCTGATCTGGCTCAAACTGTTTATGGCTGATATGGGAATCGTGCCATGTCTTCACTTTCTCTTTGTACTATAGGCTGCTAGAAAAGGCTGTATCTCTCAACTCCTCCAAGGCTGCCAACTCTGCTCTTCTCTGTTCTCCTATACTCTCGGGATCTAACAGTAACTCAGTGACCGCCCAAAATGATTTGTGCTTTATTTCTACTGGCAAATGGCACGGCTTGCCATAAACGAGACGAAAGGGAGATGTCCCTAATGGATTTTTGAAGGAGGTCCGATAGGCCCACAAGACAGAGTCCAAAAGTTGTGACCAATCCTTTCGGTCTGAGCGGACAACCTTCTGTAAGATCGTCTTGATCTCCCTGTTCGATACTTCGGCAAGACCATTAGTCTGAGGGTGGTACGGCGTGGCAACACGATGGTCAATGCCGAACTCGTCTGCAAGGGCTTTGACTTTATCATTGATGAAATGAGACCCCCCATCTGAAATCAAAACTCTAGGTACCCCGAACGATGAAATGATATTTTTCCTCAAAAATTTGCATACGGTTTTAGCATCTGCGGCTCGGGCGAGAATGACCTCAACCCATCGGCTGACATAATCTACAGCGAGCAAAATGTGTTCGAATCCCCGACTCTTAGGAAATGGGCCCATGAAATCAATCCCCCATGCATCAAAAACCTCACAAAAGTGAATGGGATGCATGGGCATCATGTCTCTCTGTCCGCAGGTTCCCATCTTCTGACAATCAGTACATCTCTTCACGAACTCATCTGAATCCTTGAAGAGAGTAGGCCACCAAAGGCCGGATTGAAGCACCTTCTGTGCTGTCCTTTTCCCAGAATAATGTCCTCCTGCTTCAAGCTTGTGGCAATATGTGAGGACGCTTTGCTGCTCTTCTTGAGGAATGCACCTTCTCCAGATGCTATCCCCTCCTTCATGATAAAGGGCGAGATCTTCCCAATGGTAGAACTTGGCCTTAGCTAGGAAGGTCTTAAGTTTCTGCCTGGGCCGACCCTGAGGGACCGTCTTGGCAACAAGATAGTTTACAAAGTCGGCATACCATGGGAGCGAGGAGATCGCCAAGATCGCCTCATCCGGAAATGTCTCTGTGATAGGTGTGCTGGGCTCAGATTCCTCAAGGTTCTCCAAACGGGAAAGATGATCCGCCACCACACTTTTAACTCCAGGTTTATCCTTAATCTCGATATCAAACTCCTGAAGCAGAAGGATCCATCTGGTAAGACGAGCTTTGGCATCCTTCTTGTCCATTAAGTACCAGATGGCGGTGTGATATGTGTAAATGGTCACTCTAGATCCAAAAATATAAGATCGATACTTATCCAGAGCAAATACTATGGCTAGCATCTCTTTCTCTGTCACAGTATAATTCCGCTGAGCGACATCCAAAGTCCGGCTGGCGTAGTGAATGGCAAACGACAATCCATCCCTCCTCTGTCCAAGCACAACCCCTATGGCAAAATCAGAAGCGTCCGTCATGATCTCGAATGGGAGAGACCAATCAGGTGGCTGAAGGACAGGAGCCGAAACAACCATACTCTTGAGAGTCTCAAAGGACGCAAGACACTTATCATCTACACTGAACTCGGTGTCTTTCGTCAGCAGATCAGTAAGCGGTCAGGCAACACGACTGAAGTCTTGAATGAACCGTCGGTAGAAACCGACATGCCCCAGAAAAGATCGCAATTGACGCAGATTGGACGGTGGATTGAGTTTTCTAATGATATCCACCTTGGCCGGATCAACCTCCATACCCCTGTCGGAGATGATATGGCCAAGGATCGTCCCTTGAGTCACCATGAAGTGACTCTTCTCCCAAGACAAGACAATATTGACCTCTATGCAACGCTGAAGCACACAGTCTAGGCAGTCAAGACAAGCATCAAACCCGTCTCCATAGACCGAGAAGTCATTCATGAAGACCTCTAAACAGTCACCCACGATGTCCGAGAAAATGGACAACATGCATCTTTAGAATGTTGCTGGAGCATTACATAGACCAAAGGTCATCCGTCTGAAAGCATAAGTCCCAAACGGACAGGTGAATGTCGTTTTCTTCTGATCTTCGGGCGCAATGGCCACTTGATTATATCCGGAGTACCCGTCAAGGAAACAATAATGACTCTTCCTAGCTATCCTCTCGATAATCTGATCAATGAATGGCAGTGGGAAATAATCCTTCTTGGTGGCCTCATTCAAACGTCTATAGTCCACACAGACCCTCCAAGAAGTGGGTACTCGGGTAGCGATCTCCTCTCCAGACTCATTCACAACTGTAGTGATACTCGTCTTCTTGGGTACCACATGTAACGGACTAACCCACTTGGAGTCGGAGATGGGGTAGATAAAATCGACGCTCCACCATTTTGATATTTCTTTCATGACCACATCTCGAAGATTCGGATTCAGCCGTCGCTGGAACTCACGCGACGGCCTAGCGTTCTCCTCAAGATAAATGTGGTGGGAGCACAGAGCTGGACTAATTCCCTGGAGATCAGCTATACTCCATCCTATCGCCTTGCGGTTTCTTTCAAGAACCTCCATCAGACGAGATTCTTGTTCTCCAGTCAAACCTGCTGAGATAATGACTGGGTGCATATCTGGCTCACCCGCAAGGAATCTATACTTCAGCGACTGCGACAGAGGTTTCAGTTCTGGATAACTGGGAGGTGGTAGATCTGGCTTCTGATATGTCTGCGTGAAGGCGAATAGGTCTGCATGTGAGAACTCTCGCTCTGCATGAATATCCAACGAAGGGGAGCCTGCTGAGTCATCAATAAACTGCACTGGCTCGCACTTCATCCTAGCTGTTGGCTCAGAAGGAATCAGACACGGTAAATAGTCATCAAAATCATCCCAATCAATGTCTGAATCCAAGGGATCTGAAGTAGAAGAACAAGATTGAAACTCCTCATCACCACTCATCCCAACACTGTCAGCCTCAACTGTATCCTCATCCAGGGGTGTGCTCTCCAGGCTCTCAACTGCCATAAGCTTTAAATACAGGGAATCTTTAGGCAAGGCGAGGGTCTGTGCTACGGGATCTGTCCAAATGGATTCATCATCTGTCATCACAAAATCGCACTCCTGGTGGATGTCTAGCTCGTCCTCTGTCATTTGCGTGGCTTCGCTGGACTGCTCTGAGCATGCTAATTCTCTCGCTCTGGTTTCATCAATCGTTTCTATTTGTATGCTCTCGCCCTCTACGCGAAAGCAAACCGTCCCATTATCATGATCGATCACCGCCTTGGTTGTGGCCAAGAATGGGCGTCCAAGTATGATAGGGGCATCAGTTACCGACTCAAGGATCTCCATGTCCAGTACAACAAAGTCCACGGGGAATTTCAGGCCCTGAATGGTAACGACCACGTCTCTCAGCAACCCCTTCGGCCTCTTAATCGACCTATCAGAAAACTGAAGGACCGTCCTGCTACGAAGAAGAGGACCAAAGTCGAATCGGCCGAGTAAGGCTGCCGGAAGGAGGTTGATAGAAGAGCCGCTGTCTAATAGAGTACGATCGGACCGCTGCTCCTGAATCTCGCATCTAACATAGGAAGCTCCTGTATCAGGTCTCTTGGCTGGCAATGTGTTCTGAATGGTGCAACAAGTGTGATGGGTGAGCACATGGATCTGATCTCTGTACCTCCTCTTCCTGTAGATTGTAGTTTCCTCTTTCAAGTTCTTTTTGAGGAAGGGGATGTGCTCAAGAGCTTCTCGTAGAGTCAGCTGAACGTGGAATCTGTCAATCATCTGGTTGCTGATCTCTACCTGCTGGTTCTTTTTTGGGTTTTCTCTTTTATTCCCCTTCGCCAAGCGGAGTGCTTCAGGGAAGGGGGATAGTAGGGGCCTCCTCAGATGGAGGACTAGGAATAGGTTCATGTGCCTGTGAAGGAATGCAATCCATACAATCATCATCATGCAACACATATGGATCAGGAATACACACAGAAGCCTTTCCTTTATTCATTTTTTTGTTCTTTTTATGTCCACAGTCCTGAGATACAAATTTGGCAACACAGTAGAAGGGGGCTCAACAAAAGTAGATGTGGTGGCCTCAGTACCACCACCAGCACCTGGCTTCGTGGCATCAGCACCGTGCTCTGGCTCTGTCTCCAAAATGGTGGTATCAGCACCACCGTCTGCATCTGATGTTTTGACGGCCTCAACACCATCATCAGGATCTCCATCATTGGTGGCATCAGCACCACCGTCATCAGCGTCGTCATTAGCGGCATCAGCACCGCTACTCTGCTCATCTGGCGCTCTGGATTCTTCATGCTGCTGTCGCTCAGATGAGGCGCCGCCGGCTGGCATCCTTCCGCTCCTAGTAGTCACAAAATCAGCATCATACAAAGAAGAAGACATGTCACTCAAATAATCACTAGGAAAGGTATCCTCTGTGAACTGTACCTGCTCAGACTTTCTTTTTAGACTATTCGGATTTGGTTCAATCTGAGCTGGGATGGTGGCTTTGCCTTTGATCAAATCCCTCACCTCCTGCCGGAACTCATCCATGTCTCGCTGATAGGATTCCCGATGTTCAGAGAGTAGTCAGGAGAGGTCATCTAAGGCTGGGTTCTCAAAGGCAGGAGCCTAAGAACCGGATGTATTCCCCTGCTGGAAATGAGGTTGTTGCTGCGAGGAGAAGTGCTCACGAGGATGGGGGTACGACTGTTGAGGCTGCTGACGCTGCCTCCACTGTTGTCCCTGATAAATGGGACGAGGACCATACTGGTTCTACTGCTGGGCGTACTGGGGCTGCTGCTGCTGCTGTGGCTGGCTGTTCGGATATCCTTGAGCAGGAGACTGCTGTTGGGATGAGGAGCCACCGTTGCCCCAATGAAATCCGGGGTGATCGCAACGAATCCCGGGTTGCGGGTACCGGTCGTACCAAATCCCATTGACTTCCATCAATGGGTCCTGCTCAAAGGATGGTGGTGGTAGAACTGCCAATGGCTAATTCGGCTGATAGACCACCATCTGAGTGTCCTGAGATGGTGGCTGCAAAGGGTAATATGGTAGCTGCGGAACCGGCTCTTCCTGGATGTGGTTGACCTGGCGGTGTGAGGCAGAAGGCTGGGTAGAGCTGCTACTGCTTGGATCGGCCCGTGACCTGGGAGGCTGCTGAGTATATGTCTGTGCCTCTTGAATGCAGAGAATTTGAGTCTTTAGGTCACTCATGGTTTTGGTGAGAAGGTCCATCTGGGCTAGACCTTGGTTCTGCTTCTTCTCGAGGATCTCCATGTGGTCCAACTTCTCACTGATGATTCCCATGTCGGTTGCGGCGGATTCGGCTTGAGCTGCGGCTACCGACGGAGCGTGGGGACCGGCATCGATGCGAGCAATCCTCTGAAATGATCCTGCTCCTTGGGGCAACTTTTTCTGTGTGTAGACTCTGGCTTGGGTCATCACAATCGAGTTTTCAGCCTTGCCTTCATAGATGGCCCAAACGTCGTCTTCACCCTTGGAGAAGTATGATCCACCACAAGAGGCATTTACAAGCCCCTGCAGCTCCGATGTCAGCCCACATAAGAAACTCTGCACCAGATTGGGCTTGGATATGTCATGGTGTGGACACCGGTCGATGAGCTCTCTGAATCGATCCCAAGCTTCATGGAACTGTTCATTAGGGTTCATTGTGAAGTTACTGATCATGGCTCGTGCTGCATTAGTCCGGCCAAGAGGGTAGTACTTCTTCAAGTATGCGGTCCGGAGATCTGCCCAAGTGTCGACGAACCTCCCCAGGTGTTTTAGCCAGTATGCGGCTCTATCAACCAAAGAGAAGGGGAAGGCTATCATCTTGATAGTGTCCTCGGTCATCAGCCTGTCATGAATGGTACTGCAGATCATTTCAAATTCTTGCAAGTGGAGGTGCGGCTCTTCGGTCGGCAACCCATGGAATTTGAGAAGAAGCTGAATAGTATGGGGCCGAAGCTCGAAGTCTCCATGGATAGGAGGAAGTTGGATCCAGCGGTGAGTGAGGGATGCTGCGGGATTGTGCAATTCCCTCATAATCGTTTGTGGTGGTCTCTCAGCTTCTGGATCTCCTCCTTCTGCGACGGGTATATCTTCTCCACCACCTACGGCTCTGTTCTCTCAATCTGCTCTCATCTGTGCCAGCTCTCGCATCATGTCACCCATGAATGCCTCCTTGTCTCGGATCTGCCTCTGCATTGTCTCCAGGGAGGCTAATAGTGAATTGTTGATGGCAGCTTGATCAAATAGGAAATGAGGTTGCTCTTGCTCATCTGGGTGTTCTCTGTCTGCCATGTCTGGATTCTCTGAAAATGCAAAAGAACCCATCTCAGGTGCCATCAAATGCTCTCAGCTCTGTGATGCACTAAATCTGAAACTCTTGGACTAATGGAAGGAGAATGAGAAGGATGGTCGAGGGGGAACATGGCAGAAGTGAACTCAGGCTCGGAGAGCGGACTCTCCGAGGTTGTCCTAGATGAATGGGGATGAGTGCTGGATAGCGGTGCCGACAAAGTCGGCCTAAGAGATCTCCGTCCCATCATCGTGATTATTTGAGAGATGAAGGTTGAGAAAAGAGGAAGGTGGCAAAATTGTGCACGATTGTGCGGTATTTTTGATGTTGACCTAGATTCAACTAGCAATCAAACACAAGATAAGGGGATTCACCAACTCAACACGTGAAGCCGTAAGGGTTCAGCTTTTATCTTTGTAGTTTTTATATTGAATTCAGGAAGTTATCTTTCAACGAGTCCTTAGAGCACTACGCCTAAAGGAGAGAGAGTACTACCGGAAGAGTATCCCGTACTTGTCCTCCTCCTGTGTAACCTGTAGCTTGCGCTTTTTGATGTCCTTGTAACCCTTCCTGGATCCCTACTCAGCTAAAGAAATAGAGAAAGGATGCTAATAGGTGAAACCGATACTTCGGAACTCGCTCGCAACGGAATCACCCGTGAGCGTGCAAGAACCTACTCGGACGCGAGACGATGAGGCAGACACCCCCGTGAAGGCGTGGCCTAGGCTCGATACTTCGGACAAGGTCGATGCTCTACATAATAGAGAGTCACCAATGTTGACCAAGCCCTACTCGTCCACGTACGATAGAAGCGCCAATACTTCAGAAATCCAGGCGATACACAAGGCAGCCACAAGCTGGGATTTTGGCTCTAATCCTTACAAAGCACTCTGCTCACTTGGAAGGAGACCTTCCCATGCAACCTGAATACAAGTGAGGGTGTGACTCTCCCCAATTAATGAGTCCAATTACCAATTTTATTTAGGTCAAAGTTTTCTTAGCAATCCCTTTTTTATTTTTTTGGTGTTATCGCCTCCTTTGAGTAGATTCAAACAAGCGCCTAACATTTTTGTTTTTTTCTTGATTCCTATTTGATCCAAAAACAGAGGGAGAACAGAGTCGGAAAAGCCAATGCAAGTGGCATTAAGATGGAATTCTCACCTTAGTGCCTAAATGATGAATGCAAAGATAGAAGACTTACAGTGACTCCCAACTCTCTCCATGCGGGATGCAAAACAGGAATTTATAAACCTATACTACATGCTGATATGCACACGGAAATCGTCCTAAGCAGGCAATTGCTAGCGTGAAGAACCACAAGTTAATCACCAATCCTCGATCCCAAGAGTCCGGTCTAGACTCACCCCTCCTCTTCTCGACAAATCGAGTTCAGGAGTAGCGCTTGATGGGGTGGGCTCGCGGCGCGGCGGATCTAAAATGATGATTTAACTGTTTAATTAAATTAAGTCCAAATACGCACTATAGGTACATGCAATGGTTATTAGGGTGTTTGGACCTAATCTAATCGATCAAGAAAAAGCCTAAAAATCTAAAGGCTCAATCCACAAAAGAAATGAAAAACAAAACCGGAAAATGACAGTCGAGAAACGCGAAGAAAACCGCGGTGAGCCCCCAGGTGAACAGACACCTGGAAATTGGGCCCGAAGTGTCCTGAGGGTCCTTGTACCTGTATTATTACAAATTCAAATAGTCTCTCTCTCTCTCTCTCTCTCTCCAAAATAAAAGACAACTAATCTAACACTCTCTCTCAAGTCTCCCGCTCTCTCCTACCGGCTTGGCTTAAGAATAGCCGACTCCGCTTCCCAAGGTTGCACCAGATCCCCTAGGCGATCCGCCTCGCTCTGCGGTCCCTCGCAAGAAGACAAGAAAAGAGGTGGTTAGAAAGCTCAACAATATATCAAAAATATAAGAGAAGAAAATGAAGCAATAATGGAGACAAACAAACACAATCAGACAAAAATGTGATCTATTCGCTGTTGCTCCCCGGCAACGGCGCCATTTGATAAACCCTAAAATGAAGCGGTCGTATGTTCCACACAAGGCGGGAACACAGTCGAAGTGTTGACCACTCTAAATCCGGATCTAATCAACAATTAACCCACACTAGAAGTATCAAGAAATGACAAGCAAATGTGAAGTTAAAATTTATTTTTAACTCTACATAAATGATGTATAGAAGCAAGTACGTAGAGAGTTCGAACACAGGGAGCAAGACAGGATAGATCAACAAGTGTGTGTGTGTGTGAAAGTGATGTATTGTCTACACTATGCAAGGCAAATGTTTTTGTGGGTTTTTGATTTTATATTTTTTTGATTTTCAATTTTTTATTTTGATTTTCTTTTTACTGATTTTGTATTTTCTTTTAATATTTTATATTTTTTATATTTTCTTTTTCAATATAGGAATATATATATATACAATATAGGGAAAGAGAGGATAATTTATTTATAAAAATAGGTAACAATAATCAAAAGTCAGGAAATAAAATCTTTTTGGCTTTTTTATAATTTTAAGATGTTTTTATGATTTTTGGAGAATTTTCAGAATGTTTTTGGTATTTTTAAAATCAAAAGTAAGGTAAAACAATGACTAAACCTACTGGCCGAAATCAAAATGAGAATGGAAATAGCAAAAAGTGTCAAAATCTTCCCAAATTAATTTTAAAATGAAGATCATAAATTAAGGAAAACACAACAACTGAGTTTATATTTTTGTGATTTTTCTAGAATTTTTTAGATTTTTATAAAGTTTTTAGAGGTTTTCGAATTTTTAAGATTTTTATTTTGAATTTTTTAGTGATTTTTTAGACAGACACTATTAGATAATAGGACACACAAAATATAATTTTTTTTGGAAATTTTCAAAACGTTTTTATAATTTTTATGGGTTTTCTAATGCAAACAGTGAGAAAAATGCATGTTTTTGATTTTTAATAAATATGAAAATGCAACAAAAATGCAATGCAAAAATATGGCGTGATTCAGCAAGTAAACAGGAGCCTATGTGATTTTTTGATAATTTTTGGAGTTAAAATGATGCGTGAAATAAATAAAGACAAGCAAGCAAAAATACACAGCCTAGCAGGGGTATAAGTGCAAATATCAAAACATCCATGGGAAACATGCAAATTTTACACAAAATATAACACATAATATTCACTTTAATGGACCAAATACAAATTTCCAAACCCGCATGGGTACATGTGTAAAATGCCCACCAGGGCGCGTGACTAGCACGCGCTTGGGAAGGACCTAGGTGCAATTTCTAAAATGCCCGAGGGCCAAGTTGCAATATTTCCAAAAAGTTTACACATTCTACAAAGTTTGTTGTACCTAGATGAAATAAACGAACCCAGAGGGGGGTCCGTGGAAAATACCTGCGCCTCACGTGAACTGGTCACGTGAGGTGACGTGGTCAGGACCTCTTTGCAATTAGTAAAAGTTCAAGAGCCTATTTATAAATATTACAAAATACTTTAAACGACAAATGAAAGTTTCTAGACTAAAAGAAAAATTACAAAAGGGGTGCGGGTATACTTGCAAAATTCCCACGCTGGGCGAGATCGAACGGCTGTGGACCGTTCACTTGACGCGTGGCGCGCCCTCGACGCGCGATGCCGCTTCGGCCGCCAACGGATGAGATGAGATGCTGCGATGCTGATTGGACGGCTGGAGGAGATCTGATCCGACAACGCTGGGAAGACCTAGAGGCGGAGCTCGATCGAACGGTCGTGGACTATCCTTCAAGAACAGGGAAGAACACGGCCTCCGACGAGCTTGGATCGACGCTGGGGCTCTGCTCCGGCCTCCTCCTTCGTCGCGGAAGGGCTCCTTCGACTTCTGGAAGGTTCCCGAGTCCACCGACGGAGCCAAAAAGGCTCGAGGAGCTCTGATGCTCCGTGGCGGACCCCAAGAAGAATGGCGGCCCAGGTACCTTCGATTTTCCAAAATCATCCCTTCGCGGGGGTCTTTTGAGCTCCTGCAACGACCAAAATGGTCAATGGAGGCGAGGGCAAAATGCCTCATCCTCCAGGGGGTTCTCACAAGGGGTGATCAGCTATTTCGATGCTCGCTGGAGCTTGCTCCAACGAGGGAACTCGATTGAGCAAATCGATGGGAGATTGGACGCGAAAAGGGGAGCTAAGTGATGCTAAGACTACAAAGAACGAAAAGAGAATGAAAATGGAGTGGATAAACACCTCACGGGGGATACCCGAGGTTGTAGTACCTCGACGGGAAGGTCACTGGAGGTGGGGGTGGAACACGCCCAGGTCGTGTCGATCCGCCGCCTTGAAGAAGGAAACTTGGAGCTGTCACCTCCAAGAAGCTCGAGCAAGTCCAAGGGGGGGAGAACTGGATGAATCGCGTTTCAAGTTTGAATGGAAGTCAAGGGTTCCATTTTATTGGGTTGACTGACGAGGCTCCTAGATCGACGAATATCTATGAATCTTGGGTCCAATGGCCAAGGTAAGTCATGGGCGAGATAGAGGGATCATCGAGGAACAATGTTGCAGAAGACTCCAACCTCAAAAGATGAAAGTTTCGACCTCGAAAAATCTGCAAAGGCGGGGAGAAAACGAGGGTCCTGACACAGGCTAGGAGGAAGGTCAGGCTGTTGACCTTGGTCAATGAGCCAGACCACCTGGTTGGTCCACGTGGACCAACCAGGGAAAACCTCCTGGAAATACATTAAAAATTAATTTAAAAATAGAAAATGATTTTTTTAATTTTTGGTTATTTAATAAAAATGTTTATTATTTTATGTAGTATTTTATTCTGATTTTTAATTATTTTTATAAGGTATATCTTTACAAGTTGCTTTTTATAGCCCATATAGGTATAATACCTATATATTTTATTCTTTTATTTTTATTTTTGTGTATTTTAATCTATTTAATTTTGTTTATTATTTTATAAAGTTATAAAATACTTTTATACACACAAATATATTTTTGTTTTATTTTTCTGATGTGTTTTGTATATTAAATAAAATATAAGTATATATTATACAGGTATAAGTATACGTAGTATACCTATGTATCATATATACAAGTATTTCTATTTTAAGTTTTATTTAGGTTTTTATTCTGATTTTAATGTACAAATATAGTATAACTAATATTTACGAAATTATAAAAATATAAACTTATAAAAAAATGAATAAATAATAAATTGAATATTTTAATCGGTACAAGTATACTACAAGGGTCCAAAACTCAACTTTCAAACCGTAACTCCGAAAAATATGAAACTACCTCCATTAAATAGATTATTTTATGCTATATACAATTAAAGGTGAATTTGGTACATTTCAAGCTTTTATTTGCAAGATACGGGTTTGGGAAATTGGAGTTTTGGAATCTTATTCAGACCATAACTTTTTATCTGTACATTATTTTTCAGTGAAATCAATTTTGTATTTTTCTTTATGAATTTATCTACAACCTTCATGTACAAAGTTTCTTTATTTGAGGTATAAAAAGTGGAACCAAAAATAGGTCCCAAAATGAACAAAGAATGAAGGAATGTGTATTGTATTCGACCCTTATCTCCCCCTACTTTATTCCTTGTCGACCTATTCATCAGGATGCCTAGGTCTCAGGGGTTTGGGTCATAAAATATTTACAATATTTTATTATTTTTCTTTTCTTTTATTTATTCTATAATTTTGGCTTTAATTACAGTATTTTATACACTATTTGGATGCACATGCATGAATGCTAAGATGATGGATTTAATACTATTTACACGCATTTGCTAGGGTTTTTGATGCCAAAATGATAGAATAAAGATGATGAAATGTGGCTTCATCAAGGAGTCACTAAAATCCAGACTTGTTTCATCACTCCCTCAAAATGGAAGCATCATGGTTATACAATCGTTTATGATCACATCACCCTCAGGTATTCCCAATACCTGTACATCCTGCATACTGGAAGACCTATGATCAACCCGAAGATCAAGATCCATTTTATACTGTCTTCTTCAGGGTTTTATCAGTAAGTTTCTCATTTGATCATTGGGATTTGGTATCGATCATATACTTTCCAAAAGCATATATCATACCTAGGTCTTGATCATATACTTTCCAAAAGTATATATCAAACCTACAAATTCAGTCAAGCTTCCAAAGCGAGACGACCATGCACGGAATTTGATTCTTCCCAATATCTCATGAGTGAGCTCATGTCTTCCGGTTCATTAGTGAACCTGTATGATCCCTTTGAGAGATCGTATTACTCATATGCCCTTATATGCACACCAACGCGCCGGTGTATAGACCTTGGTTAGGTCATCAACCTACCGGTCTGGCAAATGTACATACTCAGACATATAGTAACACATCTGTCTCCGATCAGAGTATGCATGCCTATATCGTGATAGCATACGACATAGGACTTTGGTTATCTCGATCTCGTTAAGTCAACTCTTTGACCTAACTAATCTGACACCTCCGAATCTCTATTCCCATGCAGAGGACCTGCATCAAGAGGTCGGTCAGATATCAGCCTATGTGAGAAAGGATTGCCATCTCCTACTCAGGCTGGAGATCACATCTTAACAATCATTTGACGGTGCTTGATGAGTCCTCAATCTAACTCTTTAGATATTCATCCAAGCACCAGCCTCTATGATTCAATAAATGAATTAATACCTGTATGATCATTAAGATAGCCATGGTACATAACCCTAATTGTACTAAGGGACCTATTATGCAAATTAATTATTCTTCATTTCAGATCAGGGAATGGTATTCGCAATAACATTTATTGCATAATGGCTCGCCGTGGGCTCGGATGTCCAACAATCTCCCACTAGCCCAAAGAGCCATTAATGGGCTAATAATTTAAACCCACACTCATGTGACAATCATAGGCTATTTAGAAATAGCTAGGTAAGCTGATCAGTCACTCTGTTCCCAAAAGACTATGCCAAGTCCTTTTACGGCACTTGCATATCTCTAGGTAACAGTGCTCGCATCCAATGCGAATGTTGCATCTTATGCAACCAATACTCAATCTTGATAAAGCAATTATAGTGTCCTTGACACTATTACTCATTAATTATTATAATAACCAGTGTGTAATTTCTATTCTCCTTATCAGAATACCCTTATTCCTGGAGATCTCTATCTCCTAAGGTATTCGCAGTTAAGACCTTTTAGATCTCTATCTATAAGGTCTTAAGCTTTTGAAGATATGACTTTGAGATCACTATCTCAAAAAAAATTTTCATCTATGAAGTTTTTGTTATTACTGCAATCAAGTGTTTTCTCTCCATAGTAGGATTAGCAACACTTTACTACTCCCACTACATGGCAGATATCTGGCTTTTGTACACATCTAGCATACACTTAGCTTCTCGTAACTGATGCACATATGCAAGCAGTTCTAGTATTCACTTCCTCAACTCTTTGAGGTGCTATCCCTTTAGATAGGTCGGTACCAAGTCTTAAGGGAAGGAAGCCATTCTTGGAATTCCTAAGAATGGAATATATCCAAGGTGTACTACAAATGTGATAGTCCCAATACCCTCTTTTCTTTGCTTCTGAACACCTTCAGAACTAAGATCTAAGAGGCATCTTTGAGATCATATCTCAAGATATGGAATAGCCAGATCATAAAACACTTATTATCATCCTTATATCATTCCAAATGATTAGGATATTATCTACATTTAGCATGATGAACACAATGGCACTCCCACTAAGCTTCATATGGTTCATCAAGATTCTATCTGAAATCATAACATTTATAATTTCATCAAATCTTATGATCCAACAACAAGAAGCTTATTTGAGTCTATAGATGGATTTCTTTAGCTTTCACACCTTACTTTCCCCAATCATGAAGCCCTGGGGCTACTTCATGTGAATATCCTCAGAGAGGTATTCTTAGAGGAATGCAATCTTTACTTACATCTTAAAGATGCAATAGTCAAGTTGTGTAGCTAAGGTTACCAATATTCTGATGATTTTAAGCATTGTCACTGAAGAGCAAGTCTCATTGCAAGCAATGTCTTCTCTTCCGGTGTTAGCTCATGGCTATGAACCATGCATTGAAGGTCTCTTCCTTCTCATCAGGTTCCCTCTTTTCTTGAAGATCCATTTACACCTTAACGGGTCTTACCCTTATAGGTGTATCCTCGAGGGTCCATATACAACATTTGTATATGAAGTCTACTTTAGACTTTATTGCTAATATCCATCTTTCCATGTCATGATCCTCAGGAGCTTCAACACATGAAGTCCGATCGTTGTCAGACTTAACTGACACATGGAATACATCCTCAAACTCATTTGAAGAGGTATTAGTGCTTCATCTTTAATTGTCCCTTTTAGTTTCCGATTTCAGGAGCCTCATTATCTTCTCAAGATCAAACGAGTTCCTACACTTCATTTTCATCTTGATTCTCAAGAGAGTCATCCTCTAAAAATCACATTCTCAGAGATGAGATCTTTTAAGAATCTCAAGGTCATAAAGTAGGTATCCAATACCATTCTTTATTTTCCTAATGAAGTAGCACTCTCAAGTGCTAGATTCCAGCTTACATGCATGGAACCTTATTAAGGATATATACTGTAGTCTCTACTACATATATACCTGGAAACTAAGAGGTAATTATGCTAAAATTCATCATTGATCAAATCATGTCACACATGATCCAATTCTATCTCCCTACAACTCTATTGAGTTCAGGTTTATCAGGAGGAGTGAGATAGAAATGATATTCATATCTTCATAAGGTATTCTTTGAATTTTATCTAACAGGTACAAGCTACCTAGGTTAGATCAAATTCATTTCATCTTTCTTCAAACTTTGGTTCTAAACCAAAATTGTGAAATCTTTGAACATTTCAAAGGTTTCTCAGGTGAAGAGAAGAATTCTCATATTATACATAATCATCAATAGGTATCACATATCCATAATGTTACTATGATATAGATGATCTACATACATCAATATGTATGAGATCTTGAATACCTCGACATCTAACACCATTCTCAGAGAAGGGTGTATTGGACATTTTACCTTGAATACAATATTCACAAGTATGTAAGATTTGAAATTTTAGACATTCTAAAGTTTTATATCTTACTAGTCTATTGATCAAATCAACAGATTAATGTCCATGGCTTGATGCCAGATCATTGTCAAATGATCTTCATCCTCCTATTGATCTTATAAGGTTTGATTTTTAGTATTAGAAATCTTAATGAACCATTCATTAATTTTCTAATTTTGTGGAGTCCACTAGATGTTAGATTACTATCTGAAATATTTCCATCATAACTCTTTATGATAGTTCTACCTCAGAATTCATGTTTATTTCCAACATTTAGAAACAAACAACGAGTGTACTCTACTATCTAGGTCGTAGAGACATTCTCCAAGACTAAGGGCTCTCTCACTGAGAATATGAGGTCTATCTATCCAACAGAGATTGCTGCAACAATTATAGAAATATCCATGTAGATGACTACTAAACCTTGAGATCAAATTTCTAATCTTCTAATATATATGCAACCAATTGCAAATGTCATTAGAAGACTGGGATACAATTGTCAGACTTTATCTTATGAAATAAGAAAGTCAAAGTCAATGATTATATGTAGATTATTCTAATGCTCTATCTGAGTCCTTCACTAAGGATTTTAGACAGATTTGATAGTCATACTATCAACACATCAACTTATTGCACTATTAGCATTCATCCAACTCTTTGGATGTCATATGGAAGTCACCGAAGTACAATCAACTCTTTGACTTTCCTTCTCACATGGGTCCAATCCATGCTTCCACTGTGCTCTCTTGATATATAAACAATCATTTCTTAAGACTAAGGATCTCTTATGTTAAATTCAAAAGAATTCAATGTAAGAGCATTTCTACATTTATACATGCTTCATTAAATTTATACAATATGAATATCATGAAGCTTCATGAATGACTTGAGTATAGATAGTAGAATGATGACACTCATCATATCTACATACATCTCAACTCTTAAGACTTAGGTTTAGGTAGGTATTCAAACATTTTGAATACATCATCTCTTTCGAGCCACCATTCTGCATAATGCAGAGAACCATGTCATTCATGATTAAATGTCTAGAGCACATATGTATGCCAAAATATCTTCTTTTATTTTATAAAGGATTATTCGACAATTACGATCACCATCGACATGTCATTTCCAAAGTACACTCGATGAAAGATCAAGACTATAGAGACATACGAACCCTAAGGTGATGTCTTATTGTCTTATTTAATTGTCATACCTCATTATGTTGAGGAATCTTGCACAATGCAACCACATACATTATGTGTTCAATTGCAAATACAATATCTGGATCATGAGTCCAATTCATGATATTTTTACTGGTTATTACTGAGTATAATATTGAGTTGGTTTAACGAAGGATTATCTGAAATAAGAAATTTGCATAAGTGTATATATATTATATATACATATTTTACTTTGATTTAGGAATTTTTATATCAAAGTTGTCTTGCCTTGTCAACACCGAAAGTTCATTCCCTTAATCACTTTCAATGTAAGAAATATACTTACCATTATATCTCAAAGCAAGATCTGGGATCTCCTTTCCTATCTTCATCACATCCCAATAATATGAGAACCTGCAACTCCGATAAAAAGAAGCAGGAACACATTCCGCCTTGCAAGTCCAATTTGCATTTCCCAATTCATTCTTTAACACCTGGGCCCACCACCCCCTAAGATGATGTTGACCCGTTGTTAATTGAACCAACCGTCAACATGCTTAATACTTGCTATACGCAATCCAATATCGCCCCAATAATATGAGGACCCGAGATATTGGGGTCACTACGTATACGGCCTTACTCTTTCGAGAAGCAAAGAACCCGATCCAAATAAATCATATATAGGATCTGTCACTTCGGACATGCGTCTCCTATATACAACATCTGGCGACGGAATCCTTTGCCTTGACGGGAGACCATGGATGTCACTTATGTGATCCTCCGCCTCATATTCAAATTGTAATAATTAATTATCGTGAATCATATTCACATAATTAATTCTTCCAAGGGAAACACACATCTATTCTTAATAGAGTATTAATTGGATATAATTAATTTAAATACATTAAATTAATCATCAATCCAATCATCAATCAAAAAACTTGATTATTACTTGAATAGTAGGTATAATCTCAAAGTTCGTATTATTTGTATTTTAATAATTAGAAAAATACAATTTGACTTCTCTAGCATTATCGAGTCCCTACCCGCTGTCATGGCCAGTACCGACGAGAGTGGGACGGACCACATACGTTGCAACCCGCGACCCCAATGCTCTCCGACTAGGCACCATATCCACCCCAGGAAAGGATAATGCCAGATAGATCATCATGTACTTCGAGATGCTCATCAGTTTTTCAACCGAAAGTATACTATATAATATACATCAAAACAATTTTGATTATATTATAAGGAGATTTTCTAAACAAATCCCCAATCCTATTCAAGCAAGAGGGTTTTTCATGTAAAAGTTGTCCTACAACTATTGTAGGATAAACTAAGGTTCTTCATGAAAAAAGAGTTTCTTGATGATTTCATATCAACCAATGATCAAGATCAATTATCTTATCATCATGGTTTAGGCAAATGTCATTCAATGAAATAATTATCTCTTTAAATATTTCATAAATATTTATCACTAATTATTTCACAAAATTAACAATTAATTTTCATCATCATATTTGAATGACTTATCACAAGGTTCATGATCAAAAGATGTCAATTTCCAGCAGTGACCCCCAATCACTAAAATTAACTTATCTTGATCAATTTAAATCCAAAAAAATACAAAATTAGTTTCTTAAGATTGCCAATTTGATTTATTAAAGAACTCAAGTGGTAATTCACGCATTTCGAGGCGGATCAAAACAATAATTAACTCATTAATCACGTTTAGATCCACAGTTCCCGCAACAATGAATATACACATATTCAAAAGGCCATATCTTGAGCAAATGAAATTCAAATTTCGTAAACTCAGATCCTATGGATACCTTAATTAATGGGGAACAAAACCAATTGCAAATTTTGTGTTTAAACAATTTAAATAGTACTGAAAATTTCAATTAGATAGAGGTGCAGAAATTGAAATACGATAAAAATTTCGCGACCCTTTCAAACCCAAGTCGTCCTAGGTCTATGGATCATATCCAAAATCTTATTCGACCTAAGTCTCTGATACCACTTGAAGGATATTGAGAATCCTCAAGCGCATCACGGAAGCGTGTTGATCACATCGTATGCGATCGGGACGACTAGTCGCACTAGTCGCTAGATGCAGCGGAATTTAAAATTTTTAAATCAAGTGATGAAACCACATGATCACGAGAACATTTCTCGGATCGTTTCATCAAACCACAATGTATAAGGAATACCTCTTGGAGCGTGGTTGTAATCGTGAGATCCCAAATAAGAGATCCTCCTGTCTTTCCGATCCACGAAGAACGCACTTGCGGGCGCGATGATGAGACGCGTTCCTCCCGCAATCCTCGATGAAGATCCAAGCAATCGAATCCCTTGATTTCGTCCAGCGAAATCCGTCGTCTTCTTTTAGAGCAAGCAACCCCAAAGAAGAAGGAGATCCTCGAGTCGTCGAAGGCGAAGACGAGAGTCTCCCTTTCTCAACATACAAGATGGTCGACCACCTTGGAGAAGAGAGAGAGAGAGAGAGTAGGCGAGAATGTAAGAGAGAGAGAGAGTAGTAGGCTTCTATAACTCTTAATCATGTACCTTGAAAGGTTAGGTTAGCCCTCCTTTTATATTAGTTTAGGATCCAATGGATCTCAATCCATGGGACACATAGATCCAACAACCAAGTTGATCTATGTATTAATCAATGGCCATGATTGTTATTGGCTAAAAACCAACACCATTAATTTATATTTAAATCAAATATATGTTGCAACAATATCAACATAATTTAATTTAACATAAATTAACTATTAAGAGATAACAATATAATAAAGGGGAGATAACAAATTACCTCCTAAAAATGAGGGGGCGTCACCTTTGACTATGTCATTGGTGACGCCACCTCATTTGGTGGTTATTATGTCCCTTTTATTTTATATTATTATTTCTTTATGAATTTTAATAATCATTATCACAAAATTATTCACCAAATTAATTCCAAATTAATTTGTGAATATTTCAATCATGCCATTGATAATTATGTGAATCATATTCACAACCCAAACTAATTTGCAAATTACATTTCTAATTAATTAATTAATTAATGTGAATCCAATCCACATTAATAATTAACAAATGCTATTTACAAAAATCTCTCTCTTTGATATGTATATTATAAATCATATTTATAATATACAAATATCATGGATAGTATTATCCACATTCTCTAATCCTTGATAATTAAATCCTGTTTAATTATCTTAGATAATTATTCTCACAATATGAATCTTATTCATATTATGCTTGATAATTAAATCTCATTTAATCATCAAGTCCTTCTTGCTTGGATATGTAGTTCATCAAATGAATTATTCTTGAACCCTTTCAAGAATAATGTGCTTTCTCCGCAGATACTTGGAGATAAGGACAGTGCGATTGTATTGTTCCACGTATAGTGACTTGGATGTTGAGATCTCATCTCAAATCCAGATCTTACGAACCTCCCATAGATGCTTGATTAAATCAAGACCACAAATCTAATCTTCTCATTGCATCTGAATCTCATTCAGACTAATGTCCAACACTTGGACCAAGATCAGATTGCTTCTCTACTGAGAGGAGTCACTAAAATCCAGACCTGTTTCACCACTCCCTCGGAATGGAAGCGTCATGGTTATACAATCGTTTATGATCACATCACCCTCAAGTATTCCCAATACCTGTACATCCTGTATATTGGAAGACCTATGATCAACCCAAAGATCAAGATCAATTTTATACTGTCTTCTTCAGGGTTTTATCAGTAAGTTTCTCATTTGATCATTGAGATTTGGTATCGATCATATACTTTCCAAAAGCATATATCATACCTAGGTCTTGATCATATACTTTCTAAAAGTATATATCAAACCTATAAATTCAATAAAGCTTCCAAAGTGAGACGACCGTGCACGGAATTTGATTCTTCCAAATATCTCACGAGTGAGCTCATGTCTTCCGGTTCAGTAGTGAACCTGTATGATCCCTTTGAGAGATCGTATTACTCATATGCCCTTATATGCACACCAACGTGCTGGTGTATAGACCTTGGTTAGGTCATCAACCTACCAGTCTGCTCAATGTACATACTCTGACATATAGTAACACATCTGTCTCCGGTCAGAGGATGCGTGCCTATATCGCGACAGCATACGACATAGGACTTTGGTTATCTCGATCTCGTTAAGTCAACTCTTTAACCTAACTAATCTGACACCTCCGAATCTCTATTCTTATGCAGAGGACCTGCATCAAGAGGTCGGTCAGATATCAACTTATGTGAGAAAGGATTGCCATCTCCTACTCAGGCTGGAGATCACATCTTAACAATCATTTGACGGTGCTTGATGAGTTCTCAATTTAACTCTTTAGATATTCATCCAAGCACTAGCCTCTATGATTCAATAATTGAATCAACAGCTGTATGATCATTAAGATAGTCATGGTACATAACCCTAATTGTACTAAGGGACCTATTATGCAAATTAATTATTCTTCATTTCAGATCAAGGAATGATATTTGCAATAACATTTATTGCATAATGGCTCGTCGTGGGCTCGCATGTCCAACACTGGGGAGGCGCTGATGAATCCCCATTCATCACTCTTTATTCCTTTATTTTAGCTAAGAATCTTTGCAAAACACCAAGTAATTGTTTGTAAATACAATAAATTTGTCAAAATGCATGCTTCATGTAAATAGCCATAATTAGCATGTTTTGTACAAAAATAAGGGAATAAAGAAATAAAGAAAAAAAGGGAAACATTTAGAATAAATATTCAGTGACCCGAACCCAAGGGAGGGCCAATCATTGGCCTGACCGCAAAATAAAACAAGTAGAGAGAGATAGGACTGCTCATCATTGTATATATTCTTCCTTCATGTATATATATATATATATATTATTTTCATAAAATAGAAATATTTATGTGTTTCTCATAACTTGTGTGTATTTTGAAAAATAAAATAAAAATGAGAAAAATAAAAAAATAAAAATAAATTTTCTCTCTCATCTTGTATATACCATGTATATATGTACATATACATATTTATTCTACCCTTGTAAATAGATAATAAAAATTAAATAAAAATTATTTTATATACCATATTTTATGTTGTAAATAAATAAAATATAAAATGGGGATAATTGTGCAAAAATAAAATAATAAAAATAAAAAATACCTAGGTATTTTTACCTCTATATAATAATATACTATGTATATACACTAATTTATTTTTAAAAAATAAATAACAATCACAAAAAAATAATTTGAAAAATAATAAACATTTTTCATGTTGAAAATATTTTGAAATAAAATGATTTACTATTTTTTATTTAATTTACAAATAATTTATAAATGCTGGATTCTGATTGGTCCACGGGGGATTGTTGACCCCCAGTCAACTCCCCCCCGGACCACTTAGGATCCGGACCTCGTTTCGACCTGACTTCTCCCCTTTTTCCCTAATCGCTCCGCCTCCCATTTACCTACACCTCGGGCTTCGATTAAAGTTTGATGATCCGAGATGCACGCCCGACCTTCTTGCTAGGGCTCCATACATCGATCCACGCACTCCACTCCTCTCTTATCGGACCTGCACCACTATATAGATTCGCCTCTTAGCAGCATTTTCACGGACCTTCGGCCATCGTCTTCGACTCCCAGGACCTCCACCCTCTTGCTTGAGTGACAACAAGCCCTAGGGGGTGTCGGAGAGAAGATAGAGGCGCCCTAGCCCCAGGTCCGGTGGTCATCGCTGCCGCGCTCTGCCATCGACGAGCTCGAGCCTCTGGAGGAGTCGCTCCATCGAGGCAAGGACCCTAGGAGACTCAGCATCTCCCCCACAGACACTCTCGATCGTCAGGTACCCTCTTTAGTCCGTAGCATAGCTTCAATTCCTGATTTTAGGTTTTGCGCCACCGGCCGATTCCAGCCAATCCACACCGCTTTGATAGACCATTTCCCCTTCCGATCACACCAACACCTTCATTAGACTTCGCCCCACCTTCTTTGCCCATTCGCTCACCCTAGTTCGCCCAGGAACATGATCATTGCCCTCCTCCGCCGTCGCCTCGCCGGAGGGTGCCGCTCCGCCCCACACGATCACCTACTACACCCACTAACGGGTCGAGGCAGTTTGCCCTCGACCCAGCATTTCTCCTGTGTAGGTCATAGCGCCCCAGAACCTCATCTGGAGGTTCGGTTTCAGAGCACAGACGCTCCAGGTCTTCATCGTCGTCAGGGTCCTCCAGGACCCCCAGCCTCATCGGAGCTATCCATCAACTGCGGACGTTCGAGGCCCTTCTTTTCCCCATCTCAGCAGCACCGGAGGAGGCCACGATCGTGCGTTTTGGCCCGGCGAAAGTCACCGGCGAGCTATTCATCGAGGACCTTCCAAAGCCATCGGTCGAGCCCCTTGGCGCCAGACTTGATCTCATCCCTCCATCTGAGGGGGGCTCTCGACCGTCGATCCATCTGAGGATCAGATCCAGGACACTCATCTCCGAAGGGGTGTCAGCGCATCTCCACCGTTCGATCTGAAGAAGACCCCTGCCAGCCGTTGGATCATAATAAAGGGGTAAATATCACTTAGGCCCCTCTTCCTTTAGCATTTATAGTTTAGTCCTGTAAACATTTATTTTGGATAAATTGCACGTAGGACCTTAGACTTTTAATATTTGCGATTTAGCCCTTGTGTATGTGGAGCACATGCATCGACACATGATTTATGGAACATTTGCATATTTTGTCCTAGAGTTCTGTGCTGTTACTGTTTACATCTTTATAAATATGAATGACATTTTAGTCCCTGTAATGTGAATCACATGTGTGCCTCGTGTCCTTTTGGGCTTTTTGCAGTCTCATTCCTAGATTTTTTGTGCATGTTATTATTTGGCTGAAAGATTTTTATTAATAGCGAATAGGTCCCAATGTGCTGTGCCTGGTTTTATGATTGAATAAAATATCAAATTTAATTTCAAAAATCGTGAAATTTGGATACGTGGCTTATGCCTCTGTGTAAAAATTTAACTAATTTTTTGGGATATTTTTATTGTTGTTTGCTATTTTAAAAAAATCAAAAACCTTTATTTTTGCTATTGTTTGAATTGGAAAATCAACTAAAAATATTAAAAACCTCCCAAAAATTCTAAAAAAATTAGGCACTGTTTGTTTTAGTGATTATTTTCTTCAATCCAATTGTTACTACATTTGGATATATAAAACACCTAAAAATTTAAAAAACCTAAAAACATCATAAAAATCATTAAAAATTATAGAAAAATAAAAAAAATGCAATTTCTTTTCTTTAGCTTAATTTTAATTTGTAGTTTCATATAAAATTATCTCCAGATTTTTACAGGCTATTTATCTATTTTTAGATAGCCTTTCAAATCTGGCTGCACATTAGTTCCCTGTTTTCGCCTTTTTCTATTTTTATAAAATTAACAAAAAATATAAAAATATGAGAAAATGACCAAAAACACTAAAAAATTCACAAAACCCAAAAATATTTTTATTATAATTTCCTGATTTGATTTGTATGGTTAAATAATTAGTTGTTTGTGCCTTTTCTAGCCTTTTACATATTTTCTTTATAATTTAAAATACAAAAAAATGTAAAAATATATAAAATCCATCAAAAATATATTTTCTTATTTTATTCATTTTGACTACTTCGTAGTCCATTTGGCCAACCCGTGCTCCTTGTGTTCGACCCTGGTCGCTATACCAGGTTAAATAAATAGCGAGACCGCTTATTAGATTTTTGATTGATTACTCTCATATTGTGGTCTATTTTTCTTGATTGACAGATTCTCGTTATTCGGGTCGCAACGACCTTGATTATTTTTACCTTAGCCCGATAGTGAGAGATTTTTCGGTCGTCAGAATGGCGCCGTTGCCGGGGAGCATGGCTTAGTAATTGTTTTTGATTTTCGCGGCTTTTTGTCCATAGGTGTATATATATTTTCTTGCTGATTTATTTGCATATTTTTATAAATAATCTGGTTTGATTTCTTGTTTTCTTGTGAGGGCCCGAGGCGGCTTTTTCGGAAGCCGACGTAACCATGGGATTCGGAGGCGGCTCTTTTCTGCATAGAGCTGCAGGAGAGTGCGAGGAGCCGAGCAGGAGTGCGTGAATCGCAAATAACAGCAGATAGCCGTAGTTTAGTGTAGAGTAGTTTAGTTTTATTTCCAACAGAACCTCTATTATTGTAATAATACAGGGACTTGAACTTTATCGGTGACTACCGGGGTCTGTTTCACCGAGCACCGGTGTGCTCGGGGGGCCTCACCGCATTTTTTGCCGGTTTTAATTTTCTCGTATTTTTAATTGCTTATCTGATTTACGCAGTTTTAGCCTTAGCTTAGGATTTTCTCTTGATTGTGACGTAATTGATTAGGATCCAATCCCTAATTATCTGCCTGCTCCTATTAGATCGTAATTAGACTTAATTAAATAATTCACAAGAAAAAGTCGGATTACTTAGACTCTAGTTCACGTGCCTTGAGGAGTCACATACAGTGCGTGCAGGATCCGTTGTGGCGGACACCGAGTGTCTCCCAAGATAGGACTTCGGACTTAGGTTTTAGTACCCGGCTACTGTTCTTATCGTGTAGAATTGCTCTGTCTAAGGCCAGTTTCTCGTGCATCATATACGTACTTTATTTTCTGCCTTTACTTTTATGCGCGGATCACTTTGCATTTAGACTGCTGGAGTCAGGTACGCATCTCTTACTCTGCATGCATCGTTGATTTCATCGAGCATCGGCTTTTTCGTCTTCTCCCCCTTGTTTTTGGACTTAAATAATCAGGAGAACCGAAAAATTCGTTAGGCGTTGTTTGCATTGAAAAATATCTAAAAAAAGAAAAAAAACTATAAAATTGGGACTGCTAAACACACTTGACCCTAAAAGACACTTCATTTAAAACTTTATCTTGGGGAGAGCAACCCCCTCATCGTCTGGTTTGGATGAGCGAGAGAGCGACCCGCACACTAGGTTAGAGCTATATCCGATCTCTTATCAGACTACCGACCTTTTATACGGGACAATCTGTTGGGAGGATTGGATTCCCATCAGCTCGCGTAACTGCTCTGATAGACTGGCATTATCACCTAAAATTAAATTGACAAGATAATCAACGATCTCTTACAGTCATCAGCTCTGTGTTGTGTAGGTGAACCTGGGGTTTGTTTTCTCATCTTGTGTGTTTCCAGATCTCATCCGCCTGACTCGCCAGATCAAGATGATGGGCAGGAGGTCTCTTAGGCAGCCTTTGGCTGCACTGCTTTTCAGTACTCCAGCCCGTTCATCTAGGTTGGTTCGTGAGAGTTGAGACCCGCCCTCCGAACACGAGTTCGATTCTGCCTTATTTCCCCTTGACCACCCTTCTTCCACTTCTGAGATACCAGTGCCAGTGCTAGATCAGAGACAACAGATAGATGATTTATCGACATCTGAGTTTGGGCCTTTTGCCTTTGCAGAGACCATGGCCAGTAGTGAGGAGAGCACTGAGGGTCAGAGACCAGAGACGACGACATATGTGTTGGACTAGGGTGCGATCAACAATACCCTGTTAGCTTCCCTCGAGACTATGCAGCGACAGATACGGGATCAAGGAGCTTTCATGGTGGAGATGAGGAGAGAGATGGAGAGGTTGAGGACAACGCGAGATCAGCCGGGAGCCGCAGGAGCGGGAGACCCAGATCAGCCGGAGGAGCCGGTCTAGCCAGAAGTAGCCAGACCGATGTGGGAGTTGCACAACCCCAGATCGATGCTCACACACCAGTGGATCGTTCTTCCAGCGATCGTGGGAGACTTCAAGTTCCCCCCACAGACACTTTAGCTTCTTCCTCGCTTCCACGAGCTCGCCACTGAGGAGCCCCATCTTCATCTCCAGGAGTTTGAGATGATCTGCAGCACCGTCCACGATCGGCAGGTGGACGAGGATGCCATTCGGATGATTACCTTCCCTTTCTCCCTTGTTGACCGTGCAACCAACTGGCTGAAGCATTTAGGGAGATTTGTGACTACTTGGGAGTAGCTTCGCACAGAGTACTTGAACAAGTACTATCCACTCAGGCATACCAATTGTCGCGACCCCGTTTCCCTAGGCCGTCGGATCCTCCCATATCCGGATCTGGTTACGCAGTAATAATTTATTCAGCAATCACAACTAACATCCAGAAAATAGACTGCAAGTAAAAATACTCAGAAGAAAGTATTTCAACACTTTTCTATTCACAAAATAAAGTTCAGATGATACACTGTCCCATTATAACCATTTACATGTACATCAGCTTGAAAGGAAAATATACAAAAGATTACTAACTACCTTAAAGTGTAAAGCTACTGTGGCTAGCTGGACGTCTAGTATGTAAGTTGGATGTAATTTTTAAAGTCCTTGCGATGGCTCACCGATACCTGTTGGGTTTTCCATAAATCATAGGATGAAAATTAGCGAATGCTAAGTAACGAAGAAGAGAAAAGCAAACAAATTGGGTAATTTTTCAAAACTTGATATAACAAAAATTTCATTCCTTCTCATTAATTTAAGTCCTATTCCTTTCTATTCCACATCGGGGATTAGTCCAGGGGAACCCCACCATTATTGGACTCCGAATCTGTGGACACTTCGGGATTGGAGATTGTGTTGATCTTGGTAAGCTTATGTCGCCGCACGTCGCCTCAACCAATCCTCCAATACTACCCCGACAATTTCCTTTTCTTTTATTAAACAGGGTCTCAAACCCTCAGCCTGGAAAATCAAATGAGCACACCGTCCTCGAGGACTCGGTTGCTTAAAACCTCAGGCTAACATTTAATCGTATAACCTAGCGGCTTTAAATACATATTATCGTGACCCAGCTGCTATTGAACCACCCGTGCCTCCACATGGCACGACCACATCTTCCGTCGTTCCAACCCGAATATATTGGCTCCTGGTACCACGCGTTGCAAAACATTCAATTTGTGTGCACTTATCATAATAGGGCAACTGTGTACCACCTAGGTAGGGAAACGCCAATACGGGTTCCTTCCGACAAACCTACAGGTTGCATGTCCGACCTGTAGTTCTACTCCCAGTCATCCTTAACGTGACACACGATCCTTTTCAGGATCTAACTCAAACCACATCAATTCCCATGATGTAATTCTTTCATTAAGTCTTCGACTTGCATAATAAAAAACACTAAGTATAGACTCACATGTATATTATTCATAAACATATATACTTGTATTTATTCCTATTTTAACTCTCAAACCCTAACTCTCAAAGCCAACACATCAATTTGATGCTTAAACCTTATTTTAGTGGGAATCACAAAGCAATTCTTCAGACTTTTCAAAAAATAGCCAAAATTAGGGTTCTTCGTAGCAAAGAACACAAAATCAAGAATTTCAATAAATCCGTATGAAAACCCAACAGCAAAAGGAAGGATTTCATTACCTAATTGAGCTCTCTCTTGTGTATGCAAGGCTTTATCGTGTTTCATTTTTTTGAAAGGCTATTTTAAGGCTCCTGAAAAGATCGAATTTCATTTTCGTATCAAAAACGCTAAGAACGTGTCAAGAACGCGAAGAACGAACGAAGAACACGAAGAACGTGAAGAACACGAAGAACACCATGAACATATTTTCTCTTAAAATTTCGGCAGAGTTTCCCCTTATATCGGGACATATTTCTCAGAAAATTTCGGCAGAGTTTTCCCTTATATCGGGACATATTTCTCGGAAAATTTCAGCAGAGTTTCCCCTTATATCGGGACATATTTCTCGGAAAATTTCAACAAAGTTTCCTCTATAAAATCAATCGTGAGGAAAACAACAGCAAAACTAAAAGAATATACTCAAATAACAAGAGATGAAGAATCGATAGACACCACGCGTCTTAGGTGAGTGAACGTGTGACGAATCACAGGGTCACTGACGTGCATAGCCGCCCGCACCTAAGTAGGGTATTACACAGATTTCTCCATCAAAATAATTATAAAAGAATAATAAAAAGAATAGAAACATAAACGATGGAGAATCGGTAGACACCACGCGTCTTAGGTGAGTGAACGTGTGACGAATCACAGGGTCACTGACGTACATAGCCGCCCGCACCTAAGTAGGGTGTTACACAAATTTCTCCTCGAACCATAACAGGAAAACGAATCGGAAAGAAAGATGAATCAAGAACAAAACTTGAAAGAACAAGAGGATGAATTGAAAGCCTAGCTTACGAAGCAAACTAAGAGAGGATCGTACCTTTCTCTTCCTCGTTCTCCCGGCAGCGCTTCGCTAGCGCTCCTCCCTTGCCTCCCACTCCTCCTCCCGGCCTCTCGACCCTAGCCCTTGGGGTGGTGGTGGTAGTGGAAGTTGTAGAGAATGAATGGGTGGGAGGTCTATTTATAGGCCCCGGAAAACCACTAACCATGGTTAGAAAACTATGATTTAGGCGTTAACCATGGTTTAGCAGCCCATGGTTTTGGCCAAAACCTATCCCAAACTTGGGAATTTAGTTAGAACATTCCAGAGGATTCTAGATTCGCTAGTGATGCTTAATTAACACTAATCGTGATTAACTTTCACTAATCGTGATTTAACATTCGCGGTTTACGCTTATCTTTTGCTAACTATTGATTAGTGTTTACTAATGATCATTAGTGGTTTTCAAGCTGCCATTAGTTTCTTTAATCATGCTTAATTAGTCTTAATGACAGTCATTATGGGTTAATGACATCTTAGCCTTCCTTACTTCTCAATTCTTCCGAAAATCATAACAATTCGAAACGAAGTCCGATTCACACGAAACAAATTTCGTTGGTTTTCTCTTGACGAGCCGGATCTTATTATATAAGATCCGAGATATGCCAAGTTCAAGGCTTTATAATTATAACAACCTTAAAGGAAGTCTCGTCCTCAAGACTAGAAATGTAGGCATAACAACCTTAAAGAGGACTGAAACCATAACAACATTAAAGATAATGAATGTCCTTTCATTTCATATGAACATACATGATACATAGTGTTATCATTCAAACAAGTACGTGTATTTCTCTCTCATTTCTGCCTTAGGTTCCCATGTGGCTTCTTCAAACTCTTGGTTCCGCCACAATACTTTAACTAAAGTCACCTCTTTGTTTCTCAACTTCTTGATATCCTTTCAAGTATTTGCACAGGCGTCTCTTGGTATGTCAAGTCTGGCTCAACATGTAAATCATCATAACTTATCTTATGCTCTGGATCCCTAATGTACTTTCTCAGGTTTGATACATGAAATACATCATGTATTGTCGAAAGATGTGGAGGAAGCACAAGTCTATAGGCAACTTTTCCAATGCGCTGAATAATTTCAAAGGGACCCACGAACCTGGGTGCTAACTTCCCACGCAAGCCAAACCTCTGAACACCCTTCATAGGTGATACTTTGAGAAATACAAAGTCACCTACCTCAAATTCAAGGTCTCTTCGCCTGGTATCACTATAACTTTTCTGGCGACTCTGGGTAGTTAATAGTCTTTTTCTAGCAAGCTCTACAACTTCCCGTGTCTCCTGAAGTCTATATGAATCATAAAGGTTCTTTATTCCGACCTCTTGCCAACACAAAGGAGTAGTACACCTTCGTCCATATAGTGCTTCAAACGGTGCCATGCCAATACTTGTATGGTAACTATTATTGTAGGTGAATTCTGCAAGAGGCAAATGTTTAATCCACGATCCCTTCCATTCTAAGGCACATGCTCGTAGCATATCCTCTAGTGTCTGAATCGTACGTTCTGACTGACTGTCTGTTTGTGGATGATATGCTGTGCTTAAGCATAACTGTGTACCTAAGGCTTTCATAAAGTTCTCCCAATAGTGTGAGGTGAATTGTGAATCTCGATCGGAAACTACTTCCTTTGGGATACCATGGAGGCGAATTACATGTGTAATATATAACTCAGCAAGTTGGTCTGGAGTGAAAGATAAGTTTATCGGAATGAAGTGTGCTACCTTTATCAGACGATCTATTATAACCCAGATACAATCTTTACTATCAGTCGTCTGAGGTAAGCCAGTAACGAAATCCATGGAAATGCTTTCCCATTTCCATTCAGGTATAGGAAGGGGTTGCAATAATCCCGGTGGCTTTTGGTGTGAAGCCTTTACCTGCTGGCAAGTGAAACATGAATTCACAAACTCAGTAACATCTTTCTTCATCCTGGCCACCAGAAGTATGAATGAAGATCCTTATACATCTTCGTAATTCCTGGATGAATAGATAATCTAGAACATTGAGCTTCACGTAAAATGTCTTTCCTCAGTTCAGGTATGTTTGGTACACAAGCTCTGTGATGGTTATAGAGTAACCCATCTTGTGTCTGGAATCCCTCTATCTCATTCTTCTCAAGTTGTTGTTTCAAGTCTTTAAGGACTGGATCATCCTCATGTCCTTTCTTTATTTTATCCCAGATCTCTGGTTTATATCGACGAGGAATAGTTATAGTATCAACACTACTATCAAATGGTTTCCATTCACTTAACGTTGATAGTAAACCCCAGAAGTGGATAGCACTCACTAACCCAAGTTAATAAGTTCTTCTGCTAAGGGCATCTGCTACGACGTTCCCCTTACCAGGGTGGTAGGAGATAGTGCAATCATAATCTTTCAACAACTCTAGCCACCGTCTCTGTCTCATATTGAGCTCCTTTTGATCAAACAGATATTTCAAGCTTTTATGATCGGTGAAGATTTCAAAAGTAATACCATACAGGTAGTGTCTCCATATCTTTAAAGCGAAAACTACGGTAGCTAATTCAAGGTCATGTGTTGGGTAGTTTTTCTCATGTGTCCTGAGCTGTCGTGATGCATACGCAACTACCTTACCATGTTGCATAAAAACCACCCCAAGTCCTTCTTTAGATACGTCAGTGTATACTGTAAACCCTTCACTCCCGGAGGGTAGAGTAAGGATTGGTGCAGATGTTAGGCATTCTTTCAGTGTCTGAAAACTAGCTTCACATGTATCAGACCATAAGAATGGGACCTCCTTCTGAGTTAGTCTAGTTATTGGCAATGCTATTCGTGAAAAGTCCTTCACGAATCTTCTATAATATCCAGCTAATCCCAGAAAAGATCGTATTTCTGTGACAGTCTTCGGGCGTTCCCAACTCATCACCGCACTAACCTTTGTAGGATCAACTGATATACCTTCCCCAGAAATAACATGGCCTAAGAAAGATACTTCAGATAGCCAGAAGTCACATTTGCTATATTTAGCATACAATTTGTTCTTCTTTAGAGTTTCAAGTGCCTTCCTGAGATGATGTTCATGTAGATACTTATCCTTGGAGTAAATAAGCACATCATCAATAAAGACTACTACAAAGTGATCTAATAACTCCTTGAATACTCTATTCATGAGATCCATGAAGGCTGCTGGGGCATTTGTTAGTCCAAAAGGCATGACTAAGAATTCATAATGCCCGTATCTAGTTCGAAAAGCTGTCTTGGAAATACCTGTATCTTTAATTTTCAACTGATGGTATCCAGATCTTAAATCAATCTTGGAATACACAGTTGAATCCTGTAACTGATTAAAGAGATCATCTATTCTCGGCAGTGGATACTTATTCTTTATTGTCCTCTTGTTTAGTTGTCTGTAGTCAATGCACAACCGCATCGACCCATCCTTTTTTCTGACAAATAAGACAGGTGCACCCCATGGTGAAGTACTAGGACGAATGAATCCTTTATCTAACAGTTCTTGCAACTGTACCTTTAACTCTTGTAACTCAGCTGGTGCCATCCTATACGGAGGGATAGAGATAGGCTGAGTATCAGGTATAAGAGAGATTTCAAATTCAATCTCTCGCTCAGGTGGTAATCCAGGTAGTTCCTCTGGAAATACATCAGGAAACTCGCACACTATAGGTATTTCTTCCATCATTCTGTCTGACCCTGATGTAGTGGTTACATAGGCTAAATAACCTTGGTACCCTTGCTCTAACAACTGTTGTGCCTTCAATATAGAGATATATTTGATATTATCATTGGATGTCTTTCCAATGAACTGGAACTCTATCGAGTTAGGAAGGTGAAACGTTACTGTCTTCTGAAAACAATTAAGACATGCATGATGCCTTTCAAACCAATCCATCCCTAGGATAAGATCAAATTCCTCCATTTCTATTAGTAGTAGTGAAACAGGTAACTGATGTCCCGCTATCAGTATTATACAATTATCCAGGATTTCTCGAATTATAAATACTTGTCCTCCTGGTCCCTTGATCAGATAGGACTGTTGTACTTCTACTGGTATCTTACCCAAAGCGGGTACTAACCGTCGAGCAATAAATGAATGTGACGCACCAGAATCAAATAAAGCATGTACTGAAAAGCCATAAATAGTAATGGTACCTCGTACGACTGTGCCTGAGTGGTAGGCTTGTTCCTCGGTAATTGCATTTAGTTGGCCATTAGGAATAGGCAAGGTAGAGCCCGCAACACTTTGTGGTGGTTGTTGTGTAGGAGACGCTCCTTGTGAGCCCCGACCTCTACCATGTCTTCCTCCGTGTGTTGCTCCATTGCTCGAGTTGGATGTTATACTGTTAATTGGGGTTGATTTAAACCCTGAACCTCTCAACTTCGGACAATCTTTCTTGATGTGGCCTTCCTGATGACAGTAAAAACACACACGTGCTCCTGTTTGAGCTGAAGATCCAGCCACAGAGGTGCTAGCTCCTACAGTTGAGTTGCGAGGATATAGTGGAGGTCTAGAGAAACCCCTTCTTCCTGATAATTCCTGACCCAAGGTATGTTGTGAGCTTATATTGGAACCAGCTGGATGATAGCGACGATCTCTATGATTATAATGTGCCTTGCTTTTGGATGGTCCACCATTAAAGTGGAAACTTCTTTTTTGGCGGTTTTCATCCCTCTCTATCTCAATACGAGAGGCGATTTCCATTGCTTCATCTACGGTTGTAGCTCTAAAACCAGCAATCTTTTCTTGTAAATCTCCTTGAAGACCGCTAACAAATTTGGTAAGACACTCTTGTGGTGAAGCTTCTAGAGCTGGTGAGTACCGTAGTAGCTCAGTAAAGTGGATATGATAATCTTGTACGGTCTTAGAACCCTGATTCAGAGAAGCCAACTCTCTCCTCTTTAATTCTTCCCAATGAGAGGGACAGAAGTGAGCTCGGAACATCTCTTCAAAGATATCCCATGGAACAGGATCTGCTGACTTTTTGGAAATTGCTCTCCACCATCGTCGTGCATAATCTGCTAGGGAGTAATCAGCAAAGTGCACCCAGGTATCAACTGGTGCATGGATTATCCTCAACATCCTAGTAACATCATCGAGCCATAACTCAGCCTCGGCAGGTGTCTCTACACCTTTGAATCGAGGAATTTTTCCCTTTCGGTAATTATCTAGTAATGTTTGGTGTCTAAGAAGGGCCTTCTCCATTGCTCCTTCAACCGGGGTAGGAGCAGACTCAGTTGAAGGATGGTAACTAGATTCTTCCTTAGAAAGATGGACAGAACCTTCAATCCTGACATCCGCAGGCTTAGATGCCTCGAGTCTCTTAGCCTGTGCATTGAGCCTCTCCTCCAATGCCTGTTGCCTTTGCCCCATGTCTTGGAGCATTACCATCATAGCCGCTAATTGTCTAGACACGTCTTGGTCTGCCATGATCCTGGGATGAGTAAAGGTTAAAGGTCAGATCCTATATGTCTTAGCATGATGTACATAAGGGACAGTGACTTGTGAATGGTACTGCAGTCATTTATTAAGATCAAAGGATCTTTAATACAACCTTAGTTTCCGAATACCGCTCATACTTATTAATTACTAAATAAATTATTGGAGTAACCAGGCTCTGATACCAATCTGTCGCGACCCCGTTTCCCTGGGCCGTCGGATCCTCCCATATCCGGATCTGGTTACTCAGCAATAATTTATTCAGCAATCACAACTAACATTCAGAAATAGACTGCAAATAAAAATACTCAGAAGAAAGTATTTCAACACTTTTCTATTCACAAAATAAAGTTCAGATGATACACTGTCCCATTATAACCATTTACATGTACATCAGCTTGAAAGGAAAATATACAAAAGATTACTAACTACCTTAAAGAGTAAAGCTACTGTGGCTAGCTGGACGTCTAGTATGTAAGCTGGATGTAATTTTTAAAGTCCTTGCGATGGCTCACCGACACCTGTTGGGTTTTCCATAAATCATAGGATGAAAATTAGCGAATTCTAAGTAACGAAGAAGAGAAAAGCAAACAAATTGGGTAATTTTTCAAAACTTGATATCACAAAAATTTCATTCCTTCTCATTAATTTAAGTCCTATTCCTTTCTATTCCACATCGGAGATTAGTCCAAGGGAGCCCCACCATTATTGGACTCCGAAGCTGTGGACACTTCAGGATTGGAGATTGTGTTGATCTTGGTAAGCTTATGCCGCCGCACGTCACCTCAACCAATCCTCCAATACTACCCCGACAATTTCCTTTTCTTTTATTAAACAGGGTCTCAAACCCTCAGCCTGGAAAATCAAATGATCACACCATCCTCGAGGACTCAGTTGCTTAAAACCTCAGGCTAACATTTAATCGTATAACCTAGCAGCTTTAAATACATATTATCGTGACCCATCTGCTATTGAACCACCCGTGCCTCCACATGGCACGACCACATCTTCCGTCGTTCCAACCCGAATATATTGGCTCCCGGTACCACGTGTTGCAAAACATTCAATTTATGTGCACTTATCATAACAGGGAAACCGTGTACCACCTAGGTAGGGAAACGCCAATACGGGTTCCTTCCGACAAACCTACAGGTTGCATGCCCGACCTGTAGTTCTACTCCCAATCATTCTTAACGTGACACACGATCCTTTTCAGGATCTAACTCAAACCACATCAATTCCCATGATGTAATTCTTTCATTAAGTCTTCGACTTGCATAATCAAAAACACTTAGTATAGACTCACATGTATATTATTCATAAACATATATACTCGTATTTATTCCTATTTTAACTCTTAAACCCTAATTCTCAAAGCCAATGCATCAATTTGATGCTTAAACCTTATTTTAGTGGGAATCACAAAGCAATTCTTCAGACTTTTTCAAAAATAGCCAAAATTAGGGTTCTTCGTAGCAAAGAACACAAAATCAAGAATTTCAATAAATTCGTATGAAAATCCAATAGCAAAAGGAAGGATTTCGTTACCTAATTGAGCTCTCTCTCGTGTATGCAAGGCTTTATCATGTTTCGTTTTTTTTGAAAGGCTTTTTTAAGACTCCTGAAAAGATCGAATTTCATTTTCGTATAAAAAAACGCTAAGAACGTGTCAAGAACGCGAAGAACGAACGAAGAACGTGAAGAACACCAAGAACATATTTTCTCTTAAAATTTTGGCAGAGTTTCCCCTTATATCAGGACATATTTCTCGGAAAATTTCGGCAGAGTTTCCCCATATATCGGGACATATTTCTCGGAAAATTTCGGCGGAGTTTCCCCTTATATCGGGACATATTTCTCGGAAAATTTCGGCAGAGTTTCCCGTTATATCGGGACATATTTCTCGGAAAATTTCGACAAAGTTTCGTCTATAAAATCAATCGTGAGGAAAACAACAGCAAAATTGAAAGAATATACTCAAATAACAAGAGATGAAGAATCGGTAGACACTACGTGTCTTAGGTGAGTGAACGTGTGACGAATCACAGGGTCACTGATGTGCATAGCCGCCCGCACCTAAGTAGGGTATTACACAGATTTCTCCATCAAAATAATTATAAAAGCATAATAGAAAGAACAGAAACATAAACGATGGAGAATCGGTAAACACCACGCGTCTTAGGTGAGTGAACGTGTGACGAATCAGAGGGTCACTGACGTGCATAGCCGCCCGCACCTTAGTAGGGTGTTACACAGATTTCTCCTCGAACCATAACAGGAAAACGAATCGGAAAGAAAGATGAATCAAGAACAAAACTTGAAAGAACAAGAGAATGAATTGAAAGCCTAACTTACGAAGCAAGCCAAGAGAGGATCGTACCTTTCTCTTCCTCGTTCTCCCGGCAGCGCTTTGCTAGCGCTCCTCCCTCGCCTCCCACTCCTCCTCCCGACCTCTCGACCCTAGCCCTTTGGGTGGTGGTGGTAGCGGAAGTCGTAGAGAATGAATGGGTGGGGGTCTATTTATAGGCCCCGGAAAACCACTAACCATAGTTAGAAAAACCATGGTTTAGGCCTTAACCATGGTTTAGCAGCCCATGGTTTTGGCCCATGGTTTTGGCCAAAATCTATCTCAAACTTGGGCTTAAGTTAGAACATTCCAGAGGATTCTAGATTCGCTAATGACGCTTAATTAACACTAATCGTGATTAGCTTTCACTAATCACGATTTAACTTTCGCGGACGCTTATCTTTTGCTAACTATTGATTAGTGTTTACTAATGATCATTAGCGGTTTTCAAGCTGTCATTAGTTTCTTTAATCATGTTTAATTAGTCTTAATGATAGTCATTATGGGTTAATGACATCTTAGCCTTCCTTACTTCTCAATACTTCCGAAAATCATAACAATTCGAAACGAAGTCCGATTCACACGAAACAAATTTCGTTGGTTTTCTCTTGACGAGCCGGATATTATTATATAGGATCCGAGATATGCCAAGTTCAAGGCTTTATACCAATGCAGCAAGGGCCCTGATCAGCAAATTCTCCATGCTCCCTAACGAGCTGTTCCATGAGGCATGGGAGAGGTTCAGAGAGCTTACCGATAGATGTCCGCACCATGATATCACGAAGCCGAACCTAGTTCAGAGATTCTTTTGCGGACTAACACCAGAGCTACATGGATTGGTGAATGCTTCTTGTGGCAGTTCCTATTTCGCCAAGGATGAGGATCAGGTCTGGGCCATCTATGAGGAGATGGCCGAGAACTATAAAGTGATGTCCCAGACCCGACTCTACACTCAGGGACGCCCCCAGCCACAAGACGTGCAGTTTCAGAGGATAGCACGGGTCGATGCCGGTCCATCCACTTCGTTAGCGGCAACTGCACAGGTAGAGTCTACAACCGCAGACATGGGCATCATCAGCCAGAAGCTGGACCGGATCGAGTTGATAGAGAAGAAGCAGTGCCAGGGCATGACTCAGATCGATCAGATGGCACAGACGCTGAGTGACCTGAAGACCTATATCATGTGTCTCCAGGAGGCACAGACGTCTTCTCAGCCCCATCTCAAGTCACGAGGAGATCCGAGCAGCAGTGGCGGTTCATCCCAGCACTCCAGTCAGCCTAGACAGGTTCACCATGTACAGGCGGAGTCTTACCAGCAGCCACCGCAAAACTACTAGCCACCACCATCTCAGGACACTCAGATGGTGGTCTACCAGCCAGATCAGCCCCTGGCAGTACTTCCCCCACCTACCTATGATCAGGAGCCGTTGATGGATGTCAACGGGATTTGGTATGACCGACCCTAATCCGGTATCCGACGAGACCATCCCGGATTCCGTTGGTCGGTCGGAGGCTCCAGTTCCCAACAGCAGCCTCCAGTTCAGGGTGGCCAGTACGGCCAGCAACGTGAGCAGCACCAGCAGCCCCAGCCCCCAGTACACCAGCAACCATCCCAGAGAGAGCAGTACGGTCCTCATCCCTATCAGCAGGGACAACCTTGGAGGCGAGAGCAGCCTCAATAACAATATCATCTACAATACCCCTCTCACCCTCACTAGTAGTAGCAGCCTCACTACCAGCGAGGCCACCCGTCAGGTTCTCATGGGCCGACCTATGAGAACCCCGCAATTGATGATCTAGACCGCCTCACGTCCGAGCAGCAGGCTACCTTTCGACGGGAGATGGACGAGTTCCGTCAGGAGATGAGGGAGATAGTGAGAGGGAAGGCCGTCATCCCTGCCCAGATCGAGCCAAACCCGAATAACCTAAAGAGGAAGTCTGAGCAGGTAGAGTTCACTGATATTACCACTCCTAGTGCTTCACTTGGTGATATGCCTGCATACATGTTTAATGTTGATTTTGTTACACTTAGGAGTGGTAGGATGCCAGCAGATGGTGCCTCGTCTGAGCGACGATCCCACGCCACTTCAGGAGCGCCAGGCGAGGAGGAGAGCGGTGCTGATGCTGCTAGAGATGATGACGGTGGTGCTGACGCCACCATGGATGTTGATCCAGCCGATGGTACTGAGGCCGTCGCTTTACCAGTTGGAGGATGTGGTACTGACGCCACCAGACCAGTTGTTGAGCTAGAGCATGGTACTGATGCTGCAAGTCCAGATGCCGAGGGTGGTACTGATGCCACCATTTTCAGTTCTGCTAGTCCTGTTGTTTTTCCTTCAGTGCATGTATCTCAGGACATTTCTGCGAATAAAGGAAATGTTTTATTATTTTCGGATCCACCTGTGTTGCTTGATGATGTTTGCGTGGATTCTGCTGTTCATGAGCATTCCAGACCCTCTCCTAGTCCTTCATCTGAGAAGGACCCAGTAGTTCCCTTTCCCTGAGCACTCCACTTGGCAAAGGGACAGAAAAAAGAAAATCCTAAAAAGAACCACCAGATAGAGTTCAGCCAACAGATGATGGATATATTTCACATACAGCTGACTCAACAGGAGGCCTTGGAGCACATACCTATCTTCCAGAGATCACTCAGAGACATGACCACAATTAGGAGGAATAGGAGGAACCACCAGTCAGAGATCCATGTGCTAACTCGTGCCACTTGTTTTGCGATCCAGAACCGTCTGCTAGCCACGAGGTCAGATGCAGGAGCCCCATATGTCAGATGCCATATCCATGAGCAGTGGTTCGACCGCACTCTATTAGACAGCGGTTCTTCGATCAACCTACTTCCGGCAGCCCTTCTCGACCGCTTCGAGTTGGTCCCTCTACGACAGAGCAGGACGGTCCTTCAGTTTACTGATTGATCTGTCAAGAGGCCGAAGGGGTTGCTGAAGGACATTGTCGTCACGATTCAGGTCCTGAAATTCCCCGTGGACTTCTTTGTGTTGGACATGGAGATCCCTGAGTCCGTGACCGATACCCCCATAATTTTAGGATGCCCGTTCTTGGCCACAGCCAATGCAGTGTCCGACCGTGATAGCGGGAAGGTGTACTTTCATGTCGAGAGCAAGAGTATACAAATAGATACGGTCGAGGAGACTAGAGCCAGAGATTCAACTTGCTCGAAGCTGACTTCAGATTCAGAGCAGATGACAGAGATAGGGCGAGACTTCCACCAGGACTGCGATTTTGTGATTACAGATGACGAGGCAGTTTGGGCAGATCCAGTAGCACATGCCATCCTCTCACCTTCATAGTTTGCTGATGTAGAGATTCTAGTAGAGGAGAGCTTGGAGAGCGCATTCCTGGTCCATGATACATCTCAGGCAGCAGAGCCGGTCACAGATCGTGAGGAATATTTTGTTTGTGATTCTGATACAGATCCCTCAGAGTCAGATTTAGACTGGGCAAAGTTTGATGATTTGATACCTTGTCTGACTTCCACAGAGCCTACAACTAGGGAGGAGGCTGAGCCCGTACAGAGCAGAGACACACCAGCAAAGCAACCTTCGCCAGATTCAGATTGCGAGCAAGAGTTCTTATTCTCCCATGCAGATTTGGCCGCATTCACTCAGACTTTTCAGAGGCCAGATCCGCCAGGCCCTACTTGTCCAGAGCTGAAGCCGCTACCGTTATCACTGAAGTATAGGTTCCTTGTGGATGAGCATGAGATGCACCCAGTCATTATCTCCGCTGATTTGACTGGAGAGAAGGAATCCCGTCTGATGGGGATTCTTGAAAAGAACCGCAAGAAGATAGGATGGAGTGTAGCCGATCTCCTGGGGATAAGTCCGGCCGGACGCGAAGCTGTCACATGAGTTCCAGCGGCGGTTGAACTCGAATATTCGAGATGTTGTTATGAAGGAGATCTCGAAATGGTGGAGCACCGATTTTATCTACCCCATCTCCGACTCCAAATGGGTCAGTCCGTTGCATGTGGTGCCCAAGAAGATGGGCATCACCACAATTGTTAGTGAGTCCGGAGAGGAGATCGCTACTCGAGTACCCACTTCTTGGCGAGTCTGTGTGGACTACAGATGATTGAACCAAGCCACCAAGAAGGATCATTTCCCCTGCCTTTATTGATCATATTATAGAGAGGCTGGCATGGAAGAGCCATTACAGTTTCTTGGACAGGTACTCCGGATACAATCAGGTGGCCATTGCACCCGAGGACTAAGACAAGACCACCTTCACCTGTCCCTTATGCTTTGAGACGCATGCCATTTGGATTGTGTAATGCTCCAACGACATTCCAGAGATGCATGCTGTCCATCTTTTCGGACATGGTGGGGGAGTGCTTGGAGGTCTTCATGGATGATTTCTCGGTATACGGCGACAGATTCGATTCTTGTCTTGACTGCCTAGACTACGTCCTTCAGCGATGCGTAGAGGTTCACCTTATGTTGTCTTGGGAGAAGAGTTACTTCATGGTGACTCAAGGGAAGGTGCTTGGCCATATCATCTCCAACAGGGCATGGAGGTTGATCTGGCCAAGGTGGATGTCATTAGAAAACTCGATCCACCGTCGAACTTGCGGCAGTTACGATCTTTTCTGGGGTACGTTGGTTTCTACTGGCGCTTCATTCATGATTTCAGTAGGATTGCCCGACTGTTGACTGATCTGCTGATGAAAGACATCGAGTTCCTTGTTGATGATAAGTGTCTATCGTCATTTGAGACTCTCAAGAGTCATGTTGTAGAGGCTCCTGTTCTCCAGCCGCCTGATTGGTCTCTCCCATTCGAGATCATGACGGATGCCTCCGATTTGCCTTGGGGCCGTGTTGGGACAGAAGAGGGATGGAGTCCCCTTTGCTATTCACTACACTAGCCGTACTTTGGATGCCGCTCAGAGGAACTACACGGTCACAGAGAAGGAGATGCTAGCCGTTGTTTTTGCCCTAGATAGGTTCAGATCTTACATCATTGGATCTAGAGTGACCATCTATACTGATCATACCGCCATTAGGTACCTCATGGCAAAGAAGGATGCCAAAGCCAGATGGATCCTTCTACTCCAGGAGTTTGATATAGAGATTAAGGATAAGCCTGGAGTCAAGAATGTGGTGGCGGATCATCTCTTCCGATTGGAGTATCTTGAGGATTCTGAGCAGACTGAGCCTATTTGTGAGACCTTCCCAGATGAGGCGATCCTTGCTATCGCCTCTCTCCCATGGTATGTTATTGTGAACTATCTTGTCTCCAAGAAAGTTCCACAAGATTGGCCCAAGCAGAAACTTGAGGCCTTCCTTGCGAAGGCCAAGTTTTACCATAGGGAGGATCCCGTCCTTTATCATGAAGGAGGGGATAGTATCTAGCATCGGTGCATTCCTCAAGAGGAGCACCATAGCATCCTCACTTACTGCCACAAGCTTGAGGTAGGAGGACATCATTCTGGGAGGAGAACGGCACAAAAAGTGCTCCAATCCGCCCTATGGTGGCCTACTCTCTTCAAGGACTCGATGAGTTCGTGAAGAGGTGTACTGACTGTCAGAGGATGGGCACTTGTGGACAGCGTGATAGGATGCCGATGCAACCCATTCACTTCTGTGAGATTTTTGATGCATGGGGCATCGATTTCATGGGTCCATTCCCTAAGAGTCAGGGATTTGAGTACATTTTGTTGGCTGTGGATTATGTGAGTCGTTGGGTTGAGGCCATCCCCTCCCGAACCGCAGATGCTAGGATTGTTTGTAGATTTTTGAGGAAGAATATCATTTCATGGTTCGGGGTACCTCGAATGTTGATTTCTGATGGGGGGTCTCATTTCGTCAACGACAAGGTAAATGCCCTTGCTAGCGAGTTCAACATAGACCATCGAGTAACCACTCTATACCACCCTCATATGAATGGTCTTGCTGAAGTGTTGAACAGGGGGATCAAGACTATATTGCAGAAGGTCGTCCGCCCTGACCGAAAGGATTGGTCACAGCTTTTGGACTCGGTCTTGTGGGCATATAGACGTCCTTCAAGACTCCTTTGGGTACATCTTCCTTTCACCTCGTTTATAGAAAGCCCTGCCATTTACCTGTTGAGTTGACATAGGTCACTTTGGGCTGTTACTGATATACTTATGGATCCAGTGAGTGTAGGAGATCAGAGGAGGACAGAGTTAGCAGCCCTGGAGGAGCTTCGTGATACAAACCTTTCGAGAAGCCTACAGTATAAGGAGAGAGTGAAGGAGTGGCATGATTCTCATATCAGCCACAAGCAGTTTGAGCCAATACAGAGAGTATGGTAATTTGATGCTAGGCTTTGTTTATTTCCAGGGAAGATACAGAGCAAATGGAAGGGTCCCTATCTGGTTCGAAAGGTGCATGACAATGGGAGTATTGACATATCTGAGTTATCTTCTGATGCTACCTTTCGTGTTAACGGTCAACGTCTCAAGCCATATCTAGATTATGAGCTGCGGGTTGTTGACGTTGCCCCTATTCACTTTACCTGAGATGTGGTCTCTTGGCTCACATCTATTGCATCTCACGCCTGATTATCGCTGTTCTTCCGACTTGTATAGATCCAGTTGTCCATCTCACTCTATTCTTTAGCCCCACACCCCATCTTTATCTTATGATTTTTCTATACTTAGGGTGTACTTGACCCTAAGTATAGGAGGGTGTAGGACTCTTGGGTATTCTATTGATTCTTTCTACCTCTGTTTTGCTGCCTATACTTAGGGATATTTTACCCTAAGTATAGGGGGTAGACCCTGTACATCCTTCCACTCAGATTTCTCTTCATGTACATCTTACTAGCTTAGGATTACTTGATCCTAAGTATTGGGGGAAACACCGAGTCCTCTCCATTCTATTCTTTGATTCGTCTTTGTATATACCATTCCTTTTCACTTCCCTATACTAAGCACGAGTTATTTCTTCTTCATCGCTCTTGATTACTCTGAGGACATCGTTCGAGCTAAGTATGGGGGGTGTCGTATATATTTCATATATACTTTAGCCATAACTCGTACTTTGTATGTGTGTGTTAATAAATAAAATGGCTAAAAATCCATAAAAATTTAAAAATTTCCCTTGTACATAAAATTCTTCTTGCACATACCTATCTATTTATAAAAATTATTTTTGTACAAATGAGTGTAAAAATGATTTGTGTAAATAGTTTGTAAGTATTTTGATATCAAAATTATGTATATAGTACAAAATTTTTGTAAAATATTTGATTTTTTTTCAAAAACCTTGTGTAACTTTTTGTAAATATTTTGCAAAACTTCGCATTCATGCATACATCCATGTTTTCAAACATTTTTCAAAAATTTTGCACATTTGTGAAAATTTGTAAAATTGCATCTTTGTAAATATTTGTACAATTTTTCCAAATCATAGTTGACATTTAAACTAGCCTGGAATTAAATTGGAAAATGGAGCTTAGTTAAGACCTTAATCCACCTAATTCTAAGAGGAACCTTATAGGGCTCAGGATTAAGACTTTTCAGGCCCATTGGGACTTTATTCTTTGAGTCCACTAGGCTATGAGCATATGTCATCTTGATAAGCCTAAGTAGAGCACTTAACAACACACACATGACTCTCAGAGACAATGGCTTTACTTGCACCAGCACTTTACACATAGCTCTCCATGGATGAGGTGGTGAGGAGGCAGTTTCCTTTGGCTTGGGGTAGCATATGAGGGTAGTACTTCTAGGCGGAACCTCTCTTCTTCTTATAGTGAAGGAAGTGCGTCTCAACTTGGTCTGGTGGTGATGAAGTCTAAAGACAGGAGTTGTGGGTTGCAATAAAGCTTCAAAAGAGGGATAGTCTACTGGCTCAAGAGGAAAAACTCCTTATGTATATATGCTGCACCATGTAGATATGTTGTACATATGCACATTAAAAAAATGTGTGCAAAGAAAGAAAAACTCCAAAAAAGTGGTGGGTCTGATTGAAAATAAAATACCCACCGGAGTGTATATAGTCAAATAAAGCAAAGCTTATGTTACACATGACCATCTCATGAAGCTTGCAACGGGAGACTTAGCTACACTGGTTAGAGCTCCCAAGGATACATGGCTACACTGGTCATGGTCCATTCTCTTCTTCCCCCTCTTCTTGAGCCGGTTGTACTTGAACTTAGAAGGGAATACCCCGCTCCTCGAGGAAAGAGTTGCTAGACTGAGGCATTAGATTACCATGTTGAGGGAGGTTGTTTCTTTGTCATTTCTGAGGTGGGGAGCTACATTTCACTCACACAGTACATGGAAAGATTCATGGTCATTAGAGTTTGTGTATAAAGACTTGTTCTGATATGGTTTATTGAGGAGTCTTGACCATAGATTGGTGGAAATTAGAGGTTGTTAAGTTTTAAGCTTAAGTCCAAATAAGGTTCCGACAAATTAATAATCCAAAGGTCTGACTGAGCTCCATATTTCAATTTAATGAAGGAAAGTTTAATAATCAACCTTTATTTCCCATCTTTTTCTTTTTCTTTCTCTTTTTGCACTTCTTTTTCAAATAAGTGTTTGCTAAGGGACTAGCAAAAGTAAAGTATAGGGGTTGATGAATCCCCATTCATCACTCTTTATTCCTCTATTTTAGATAAGAATCTTTGCAAAACACCATGTAATTGTTTGTAAATACAATAAATTGTCAAAAATGCATGCTTTATGTAAATAGCCATAATTAACATGTTTTTGTACAAAAATAAAGGAATAAAGAAATAAAGAAAAAGAGGAAAATATTTAGAATAAATATTGAGTGACTCGAACCCAAGGGAGGGCCAATCATTGGCCTGACCGCAAAATAAAACAAGTAGAGAGAGATAGGGCTGCTCATCATTGTACATATTCTTCCTTCATGTATATATATATATATATATTATTTTCATAAAATTAAAATATTTATATGTTTCTCATAACTTGTGTGTATTTCTAAAAAAATAAAAATGAGAAAAACAAAATAAAAACAAAAATAAATTCTCTCTCTCACCCTTGTATATACCATGTATATATGTACATATACATATTTATTCTACCCTTGTAAATACATAATAAAAATTAAATAAAAATTATTTTATATCCCATATTTTATGTTGTAAATAAATAAAATATAAAATGGGTATAATTATGCAAAAATAAAATAATAAAATAAAATAAAATAAAAAATACACAGGTATTTTTACCTATATATAATAATATACTATGTATATACACTAATTTATTTTTCAAAAAATAAATAAAAATCACAAAAAAATAATTTGAAAAATAATAAACATTTTTCATGTTGAAAATATTTTGAAATAAAATCATTTACTATTTTTTATTTAATTTACAAATAATTAATAAATGCTAGATTCTGATTGGTCCACGGGGGATTGTTGACCCCCGGTCAACTCCCCCCCTGGACCACTTAGGATCCGGACCTCGTTTCAACCCGACTTCTCCCCCTTTTCCCGAATCGCTCTGACTCCCATTTACCTAAACCCCGGGCTCCGACTGATGGTTGATGATCCGAGATTCACACCCGACCTTCTTGCTAGGGCTCCATGCATCGATCCACGCGCTCCACTCCTCTCTTATCGAACCTCCACCACTATATAGATTCGCCTCCCAGCCGCATTTTCATGGACCTTCGACCACCGTCTTCGACTCCCAAGACCTCCACCCTATTTCCTTGAGTGACAGCAAGCCCTAGGGGGTGTTGGAGAGAGGATAGAGGTGCCCTAGCCCCAGGTCCGGTGGTCATCGCCGACGCGCTCCGCCATCAGCGAGTTCGAGCCTCTGGAGGCGTCGCTCCATCGAGGCAAGGACCCTAGGAGACTCAACATATCCCCCACAGACGCTCTCGATCGTCAGGTACCCTCTTTAGCCCGTAGCATAGCTTTAATTCCTGATTTTAGGTTTTGCGCCGCCGGTCGATTCCGGCCAATCCACACCGCTCCAATAGACCATTTCCCTTTCCGATCACATCAACACCTTCATGAGACTTCGCCCCACCTTCTTCGCCCATTCGCTCACCCTAGTTCGCTCAGGAACATGATCATCGCCCTCCTCCGCCGTCGCCTCATCGGAGGGTGCTGCTCCGCCCTGCACGATCACCTACTTCACGCACTAACGGGTTGAGGCAGTTTGCCCTCGACCTAGCATTTCTCTTGTGCAGGTCATAGCACCCCAGAACCTCATCTGGAGGTTCGGATTTCAGAGCACAGGCGCTCCAGGTCTTCATCATCGCCGGGGTCCTCCAGGACCCCCAGCCTCATCGGAGCTATCCATCAGTTGCGGACGTTCGAGGCCCTTCTTTTCCCCATCTCAACAGCGTCGGAGGAGGCCCCGATCGCGCGTTTTGGCCCAGTGAAAGTCGCCGGCGAGCTGTTCAACGAGGACCTTCCAAAGCCGTCGATCGAGCCCCTTGGCGCTGAATTAGATCTCATCCCTCCATCTAAGGGGGGCTCTCGACCGTCGATCCATCTGAGGATCAGATCCAGGATGCTCATCTCCAAAGGGGTGTTAGCGCATCTCCACCGTTCGATCTGAAGAAGACCCCCTGCCAGCCGTTGGATCATAATAAAGGGGTAAATATCTCTTAGGCCCCTCTTCCTTTAGCATTTATAGATTAGTCCTATAAACATTTCTAGTAGTTGCTTTTATTTTGGATAAATTGCATGTAGGACCTCAGACTTTTAATATTTGCAATTTAGCCCCTGTGTATGTGGAGCACATGCATCGACACGTGATTTGTGGAACATTTGCATATTTTATCCTAGAGTTCTATGTTGTTACTGTTTACATCTTTATAAATAGGAATGGCATTTTAGTCCCTGTGAATGTGAATCACGTGCGTGCCTCGTGCCCTTTTGGGCTTTTTACAGTCTCAGTCCTAGATTTATTGTGCATGTTATTATTTGGCTGAAAGGTTTTTATTGATTGCGAATAGGACGCTATGTGTTGTGCCTGGTTTTATGATTGAATAAAATATCAAATTTAATTTCAAAAATCGTGAAATTTGGATACGTGGCTTATAACTCTTTGTAAAAATTTAACTATTTTTTTGGGATATTTTCATTCTATTTGCTATTTTTTAAAAATAAAAAAAACTCTATTTTTGCTATTGTTTGAATTGGAAAATCAACTAAAAATATTAAAAACCTTCCAAAAATTCTAAAAAAATTAGGCACTGTTTGTTTTAGTGATTATTTGCTTCAGTCCAATTGTTACTGCATTTGGATATATAAAACACATAGAAATTTAAAAACCCTAAAAACCTCATAAAAGTCAATAAAAATTCTAGAAAAAAATAAAAAAAAATGCAAATTCTTTTTATGTACCTTAATTTTTATTTGTAGTTTCATTTAAAATTATTTTCAGTTTTTTATAACCTATTTATCTATTTTTAGATAGCCTTTCAAATCTGGCTGCACATTAGTTCCCTATTTTTACCTTTTTCTATTTTTATAAAATCAACAAAAAATATAAAAATCTGAGAAAATTACCAAAAACACTAAACAATTCATAAAATCCAAATATATTTTCATTACAATTTTCCGATTTGATTTGTGTGGTTAAATAATTAGTTGTTTGTGCCTTTTCTAGCCTTTTACATATTTTCTTTATAATTAAAAATACAAAAAAAAAATAAAAAATACAAAAAATAGAGAGACCAAAAATATATTTTCTTATTTTATTCATTTTTGACTACTTCGTAGGCCATTTGGACAACCCGTGCTCCTTGTGTTCGAACCTGGTCGCTATACCAGGTTAAATAAATAGAGAGACCACTTATTCGGTTTTTGACTGATTATTCTCATATTGGTGGTCTATTTTTCTTGATTGACCGATTCTCGCTATTCGGGTCGTAACGACCTTGATTGTTTTTACCTTAGCCTGATAGTGAGAGATTTTTCGATCGTCAGGCGTCCCAGATTGCACCTCAGTCGTTGGATGCTACCTCACCATCACCGTCAGATCGTTCCCAGAGATATAATCCAGGCCGTCCAGCACCGAAGCATCATCCACCGTTCCGAGCGCGACACATGTATATGTGAAGCCATCCAGACCATTCGCTCGCACGCTAGTAAGGGGTAAATTGCAAAACCGATCCCCACCTTTTTGTATTTATTATGTAGTCCTGTAAATATAGTTAACCTTTTATAAATAAGTGGACATTTTGCAAAGGACCCTGTATTTATTTTAATTGCAAATAGGTCCAGTCCACGTCACCTCACATGTCGTCCCAAGTGAGGTGGAAAAATTGCATGTAAGCCCCTGTAGTTTGTGTATTTATTATTCAGTCAAATAAAATGAAAATCACATTGTATATTTTTGTAAAAATTGCTGCGAGCTCCCTTAACTTTATCATAATTACGTTTTGGTCCCTCTAATGCGCATCACGTGTAGTCCCACGTGATGGGGTAATTTGCATGCGTGCCCTGGCAGGTTTTGTAATTGTTAAATAGTACATTAAAATGTTAATTATGTTGTATGTTTTTGATTTTTTGCATAGAGATCCCTGGACTTTATTTTATTTGCAAAAATGACTTGTTAGGACATGCATTTTTATGTTATTTATATATTTATTGAAAATAGCTAATGTGCTCTAAAAAATATGCAAAAATAGGATTAGGTGAATTTTGCCATGTATTTTCATGCCCTGTATTTACTTGGCATTTTTGAGCATTTAATGATTTATTAAAAATAAAAAAGATCACATATAATCCCTGTTTATATATAAAAATTCCAAAAAATATTAAAAAATTTTCAAAAAATCACAAAAATTATATATCATATATTTTGGTATTTGTTGAGTCCAGAAAATAAAAACTTTTAAAAATAAAAAAAGAAAATTAAAAAATCATAAAGCTCAAAAAACCAACAAAAATATGAAAATTCTACAATAGCATAAAAATATGTTTTTCTATTTTATAATTATCTATATATTTTTTATTTATATAATAAAATTAATTTGAGTATTTTTGGAGTTTATTTACTATTTTTAAAACCCAAATCAATTTAGGACTATTTATTAATCCCATATTTAGTATATTTTTGACTTTAAAAATATATAAAAATTAGCAAAAGTTCCAGAAAAATTACAAAATCTAGAAAAATATAAAAGTCACAAAAATTATTCTTTCTCTATTTTATATATTTTGACATATTTTTATCTATATGGTTTTTATATATACTTTATATTGTAATTATACACACATATGCACACATATATGTATTTGTATTATGTTTAAAATGAAAAAGAAAATATAAAAAATACAAAATATAAAAAGTGAATAAAAAATTATAAAATCCAAAAAATAAACCAAAAAATATAATTAAAAACCCACAAAAGACCGATATAAGTAAATGACTTGGTTATACATTAATAACACTAGGCTATCTGTTTTGCTTTCTGTAGTTCGACCTCTACATGCTTGCCTGCTATGCATTTTATGGTAGAGAATTAAATTTTAATTCCACATTTCTGATATTAATTTTTTTATTAATTATTGTCTATTAATTGCTGAGGAAAGTTGGGTTTTGTTGAGTGGTCACATCAGCGACGCTAATTGAGTTTGATTAGCAGATCCTTGCGAAATCCCTCTTTATCAGATGGCGCCGTTGCCGGGATATCAATGAGCATAGCCTATTTTTACTAGTCATTTCTGTATAGTCATTTATTGATTCATTGTTGTAAAGTAATTCTTTGATTATTCATGAATCTATTTATAATTATTTATCTGTAATTAATTGTTTGATCAGTGTTGTAAATATTCATTAATTTATTTGATTATTTATTCATTAATTCTTGATTTGATTATTTGATTATAAATGCTAATGCCATATTTTTGCAACTTTGATGCGAGGGCCCACCATGTGAGGACGGTTTCCTATGGAGCCGATGCAGCTAAGTTTAGAGCAGGCTGGTCTTCTCTTTATGACCAGCTGAAGAGAGCACAAGGAAGCAAGGAGAGGGATTAGCTTAGAAAAAAAGAAGAATCCAATTTTGCAATTTATGGTGAGTGAGAGACAATTTTGGTCTGTAATATAACTTGGACTCTACTCTTCACAACGAGGTCCAGTGCTCGAGTGTTTGTTCACCTAGGGGCGTCGTCATAATTTTCCACGTTTTCCCGCCTTCTTTATGTTTTCCGTTGTTTTGAGCTTTCTGTCTTATTTTACTTTATTTTGTGTGCATGCAGACCCTAGATTTAGGTTGCTTGACTCGGTAACTAGGTCCACACCTTAATAAGAATGCTTGTTCCTATAGTCTCTTATGTATGTATCTAGTCAAATTAATAATTGTTGGTTATTTAGCTTCTAACCTGCGCGCCGTGAGAGATGTCGTACAATGCTGGCAGGACCCATTGTGGCGGACACCGAGACATCTCCAAGATCGGACTTTAGGGTTGATTTTGAATAACTAACATATGGTTCTTCACGATTGATAGCAGCTACTGTTTAGGGTGATTTTGTCACTTGTACACCGCCATGTAGATAGGTTTAAAAATTATATTTTGCATACTGCACGGAGAGAGCTGGGAAGCACTGTAAGTCCTCTAACTCAACATACATCATTAGATTCAATGGTGAGATCTCCATCATTGAATTGACTTGCATGGTTTTTTCCCTATCTCCCTTTGATTTTGAGAATTTAGGACTTAAATGAAAATATACAAAAAAACATTAGATGCTGGTATGAAATAGATCCAAAAAAAATGAAAATCCAAAAATTAAAATAAGGGGACTGCTAAATAAACTTTGACCTTAATTAAAATTCGTAATGGACTGTCATTATTTTGGGTTCATAAAGCCCTCATCATTTTCAGGTACCTTATGAGGGGACCAAAACCCCTCCCATGAGCGAGGCACGACCCACTAGGATTAAATCCCAAATCCTAGTTTGTAACTGCCTTGTGTATCGTATGGATTTCTGAAGTATTGGCGCTTCTATCGCACGCGACTGAGTAGGGCCTTGTCAGCAATGGGAGTTCCCGCCTTGTATGGAACTTCGACATGGTCTGAAGTAATAAGCTTAGGCCACACCTTCACGGAGGTGTCTGTCTCATCGGTTTGCATCTGAGTAGGTTCTTGCACGCTCACGGGTGAATCTGTTCCAAGCAGGAATCGAAGTATTGGTTTCACCTATTGGCTTCCTCTATATATTTCTTTGGATGAGTAGGGATCCAGAAAGGGTAACAAGGACCTCAAAAAATGTAGACTACATGTTACAATGGAGGAGGACAAGTACGGGATACTCTTCTAGCAATACTCTCTCTTATAAGGTTAGTGTGCTAAGGACTTGTTACAAGATATGCCTGAAATAACAACTCTAAAATAGAAAAGATAATAAATAGACGAACCCTTACAGCTTCACATGGTGTTAGTTGGTGAACCCAATTTTGTATTGTATTTGTATGGTTCTAGATTAAGGTTCAAAGATCAAGTGCCACACACTTGCACAAATTTTGTCATGTATATCTCCCTTTGACCCCCGCTCAGTTTGAGCCTTCTATTGTTTGGCACTCCATTTTATTCTCGTTGACCGTCGTATCTTTCTTCCTGCATCGACCACCCTATTGCTTCACGAAGCGATCCATGGATGGCTTAGTCAGGATCCCGCCGACACCCACATCGATTTCATGGACTCGATCTCGTTAATAATTCAAGGCGATTCCGAGAACCCGATCTGGACCTTGCGGGTCGATCTCCAGACTCCTCGTCTTCTACCCTTCCTTTTGACCACCTGATAATCTCAAAAATCGATCGGTCTTGTGTTCCACACAAGGCGGAAACACAGTCGAAGTGTCAACCAATCAAATCTTGAAATTAATCAACAATTAACCCACACTAAAGATCAATAATTAGAAATAAATGTGGAGTTAAAATTTATTTTTAACTCTGCACAAATGATGTAAAGGGCAAGTATGCAGAGAGTTCGAACACAGGGAGCAAGCAGGGTAATTCAAACAAGTGTGCATAAGTGAGTGTGTGTGATGTCTACACTAAGCAAGCAATCAAAGGAATTTTTGTGGATTTTTAATTTTAATTTTTTTAATTTTACTTTAATTTTTAATTTTGTATTTTGATTTTTAATTTTCTGATTTTTATAATTTTATATTTTATATTTTTCTATTTTCTTTTTGAATATTGGAATATAAGTACAATGTAGCAAAAAGGATGATAAAATATTTATAAAAATATGCAAAAATAACCAAAAATTCAGAAATAAAATTTTTTTGATATTTTTAGGATTTTTTACTGTTTTTGTGATTTTTGGGTATTTTTCAAGGTGTTTTTGGTATTTTTAAATACTGAAATTAGGGAAAACAGTGAAATATGTGCTGGCTGTGAGTAAAATGGGAATTACAATTAGCAATCAGCAACCAAAATTTTTCACACTAATTTTCAAAGAAAGAGAATAAAATATAGAACAAACAGGAACTGAGTTTATATTTTTTTGAGTTTTCCTTGATTTTATATATTTTTTGAAGTTTTTATGTATTTTTGAATTTTTAAGGTTTTTCTTTTGAGATTTTTAGTGATTTTTGGACTGACACTAGAACATGGTAAAACACACAAAATATAAATTTTTTGAAATTTTTCAATACTTTTTTAAAATTTTTATGGGTTTTCTAATGCAAACAGTGAAATAAATGCATGTTTTTGATTTTTAATAAATGTAAAAATGCCATAAAAATGCAATGTGAAAATATGGCGTGCACATGCAAGTCAACAGGACCTTAACTCTATTTTTGTGGAATTTTTGGACTTAAAATGATAATTTAAATAATTAACACATGCATTCAAACAATTAATAGGCCTGGCAGGGACTATATTGCAAATAGATAAAACTATGGGGCACTTCTGCAATCTTTCCAGAAACTATATAACGCAATATAAAATTCTCTGGATCAAGTCGAAATATACAATATTCCAAGCCCTTCCCCGCAAAAACTCCAAACCCACGTGACTAGGCACGCACGCCTGGCGGGGGTGTTTTCGTAACTATGGAAAAAGTCAAGGGCTAAAGCACAAAATATCCAAAAAACAAATACTGCCAATACAAGTTCCGGGACTGACTACCAATACAAAAAGGGCTGAGGGCCTGCGCACAAAATGGCCACGCACCTCACGCGCACGGGCACGTGAGATGACGTGGCCGAGGACCTGGTTGTAAATAAAAGAAAATGCTGGAGCGTCGATGCAATTATTACAACAATATTTCACTTCAGATGAATGTTTAGGGCTTAGATAATAAACATGCAAAAATGACTGGGCTAAGTTTGCAAAATACCCAGCGGGGCGGATCGAACGGCAAGAGATCTTTCACTAATACACGTGGCGGAGATCCGACGCCCCGTACCCCTTCGATGATGAAAGGCCCGGATTAGATGATCAGAGTAGGATGGACGGTCCTGGGCTTGCTAGATCCGACGGCGACTGCCGCGTGCGAAGAACAACGCCACATCGAACGGCTGGGGCTCCTAGAAGATCAACTGGGAAGAACAGAGGGCCGGATGATCTTCTCGGAGCTCGCGCCTCCTCTCCCGAAGATCTCTTGGCGCACGAAGACGTCCCCGACGTTCCTGGAAGGGCCCCTGACCTGCAGGCGGAGCCCAAAATGCCCCGAAGAGCCCAGATACGCCGCCGCGAGGTCAAGAACGGAGAGGAGCTCCAGGTAGCATGGTTGCTGCAAAAATCGACCCCAAGAGGGGGTCTCTTCGGCCTCTGGAACCTGCAAAAAGAAGGTGATGTGATCGGGGGGAAGTTGCCCCGATTACGTGGCGCAAGAAATGGTGGTATGCGGAGGTGGTTGGCGCGGAGAACAGCGGTGGCCGGAGATGCCTCCGGCGACTATTGATTGAGCGAATCGATGCGAGGATGAAATGGATGAACGGGGGAAGTGAAGTGCTGAATGCCAGGAACAAAATGAAAAGAAAACGAAAGGGATAACACGGCCTCGAGCCCAGGTCGGGCGAGGGAGGGGGTACCTCGACGGGGGAAACCACCGGAGGTAGGGGAACACCCAGACCTTGCCCTTGATCGTCTCCGATGACGCGGGCGAGGTGCTGTCACCACCAGCCAGTCAGAGACTCAGAGAGAGGGAGGAATTCGGTCGCAAATGGGGTTCAAATTTTCAAATCAAGTCAAGGGGGTGGTTTTGAAGAGTTGACGAGGGTGGCCCAAAGATCGACGCGCAACGCCTCGGTCAGTGATTCAAAGCCCAAGAATTACCTTGGGCGTGAATCACGAGTGTCCGAGGAGCAAAAACTCTGAAGAGGCCATCACGAAAGAAAGCAAGGGCTGACCTAGAAAAATGGGTAAAAGGAGACAAAAAACTCATTGCTGACATGCTACAGGGGAGGTCAGACAGTTGACCGAAGGTCAACTGTCAGACCAACCTGGTTGGTCCACGTGGACCAACCAGGGAAAAACCCTTTGTAAAATCAGAAAAAAATAACAAATGATATTATTTTAATTAGGTTATAAAATAAAAAGTTCTTGTAATTTTATAAGTTATTTTATTCCGATATTTAATTATTTTTATGATATTTATTTTTACAAGTTGCTTTTATACCCTTATATAGGTATATTATCTATATATTTCATTGCTTTATTTTTATTCTGTGTATTTTACTTTTATTATTTTTATTTATTATTTTATAAAATTATAAAATACTTTTATATACACAAATATATTTTTATTTTATTTTTCTGATATAATTTGTATAATTAATAAAATAGAGGTATATTTTATATAGGTATAAGTACAGGTATAATACCTATGTATCAAATATGTATGTATTTTGTTTTAAGTTTTATTTAGGTTTTTATTTTGATTTTAATGCACATATATATTATAAGTAATATTTACATAATTATAAAAATATAAAAAAACAAAAATAATGAATAGAGAATAAATTGAATATTTTATTCAGTACAAGTATACAAGGTGGGTCCAAAACTCAACTTTCAAACCGTAGCTCCGCCAAATGCAAAACCACCGCCATTAAATAGCTTATTTTATTCTATATACAATTAAAGGTGAATATGATGCATTTGGAGTTGTCAGTTGTGAGATACGGGTCTGAGAAGTTGGGCATCTGCTTTCTTATTCAGACCATAACTTTTTGTCTGCACAATATTTTTCTGTGAAATCAATTTTGTATTTTTATTTATGAAATTATCTACAAATTTCATGTACAAAGTTTCTTTATTTGATGTCTAAAAAGTGGAACCAGAAATAGGTCCCAAAATGAATAGAGAATGAATAACAGGTATAGGTATTTTATCTGTATTTTGGCCCTTATCTCCCCCTACTTTATTCCTTGTCGACCTATTCATCAAGATGACTAGGTCTCGGGGTTTCGGGTCATAAAATATTTACGAAATTTTATTCTTTTTCTTTTCTTTTATTTATTCTATAATTTTGGCTCTAATTACAGTATTTTATACACTATTTAGATGCACATGCATGAATGCTAAGATGATGGAATTAATGTTATTTACAGGCATTTGCTAGGGTTTTTGATGCCAAAATGATAGAATAAAGATGATGAAATGTGGATTCATCATCCCCCTATACTTTACCTTTGTTAGTCCCTAGCAAACACTTATGCAATAAGTGCAAAAAGAAAAAGAAAGAAAAGAAAAAGAAGAAAATTGGATGAAGTTTAATTATCGAACTTGTCTTCACAAAATCAAAGTTTGGAGCTTAAGTCGGACCTTTGGAATTTTAGTGCGGTCGGAACCTTAATGAGAATCAAATTTGAAATCCAACAGTCCTTGAGAATCACAAAACTCTGTCCAAGTCTCCTCAATAGCCAGGTCAGAAATACTTCAACTCATACGCAAACTCTTACGACTATGAGTCTGACTCGTACAGTGTAAGTGATATGTAGCTCCCCACCTCAGAAGTAACAAAGAAACAACCTCCCCCAACCTGGTAACTCTAATGCCTCGGTCTAGCAACTCTTTCCTCGAGAAGCGGGGTATTCCCTTCTAAGTTCAAGTGCAACCGGCTCAAGAAGAGGGGGAATAAGAGGTATAGAATTTTAGGAGCCCCAACCAGTGTAGTTGAGTCTCCCGCTGCAAGCTTCATGAGATGTAACATGGATACCATAGCTTTTGCTTTACTGGACTATATACACTCCGGTGGGGTTATTAAATTTTCAATCCGATCCGCCACTTTTTTGGAGTTCTTTTTGCATTTTTTTTCAATGCATCTGTACAACATATCTACATGGTGCAGCATATATACAAGAAATTTTCCTCTTGAGCCAGTAGACTATCCCTCTTTTGAAGCTTTATTGCAACCCACATCTTCTGTCTTTAGCCTTCATCACCACTAGACCAAGTTGAGGCGCACTTCCTTCACTAGAAGAAGAAGAGAGGTTCCGCCTAGAAGTACTACCTCATATGCTACCCCAAGCCAAAGGAAACTGCCTCCTCACCACCTCATCCCGTGGAGAGCTATGTGAAAGGTGCAGGTGTCCAAGTTAGGTCATTAACAACAAGAGCCGTGCGTGTGCTCCGAAATACTCTACTTAGGCAGTCAAGAATCCATTGAACCAAGTCCCGTGATCCTCAAAGAATTAAGTCAACTAGACCTGAAGTACCTCAAACCCAGTTCCTATAAGGTTCCTGTTATTAGGTAGATTTTAAGGTCCAATCAAGCTCCAATCTCCGGATTTTACTTAGACTTGTTCAACTATCAAACTCAATCCGAAAAATGCGAATGCTATGCAATGCGATGTAGAAAATATTTTTGTGATGCAATTTTCACAGATTTTGAACTTTTTATGGATTTTTGAAAGATGATGCATGCATTTTTTGTATTTTTCAAAAATATTTTTTCAAATGTTTTTGGGTTTTAGTTTTGCAAATGTTTTTGGTATTTTTGAAAACAAAAAGTTTTGGCTGAAAGTTAGGTGAAAATATGTACACGGGAGTGCTTCTTATATACACAAGAAGTGGATTTTAAGAATTTACAAGGGTAAGTGGTTAGTTTTATACATAAATATATAGTGGATTTTGGTGTGATGTAAATATTCCTCAAACTTATTTGACACAAGCTTTTTACACAATTTTTGAAAACTATAGTACAAAATAATTTTTACAAACATTTTACAAACATGTACACACATTTGAAAATCACTTTGCAAAGGCTTTCAAAACAGTATGTATAGATTTTTCAAAATATTTTTGCAACCGTTTTTCAAACCCTTTGCAAATCATTTTTCAACATTTTATTTCACACAAAGAAAATAAATTTTTACATTGAAAACATGTAACAAAATGTTTTGCAAATAGTTTTCAATAAATGTTCACAAAGATTTTCAAACTATTTTTCAAACATTTTGCAAAAAAAACATTTTCACCTGATTTATTAATCAGTAAATACAAAAAGAATTTGAGGAACAGAACACCTTTTTATTAAAGATTTTTTTTAATGAATTATTAGCCATATTATTAAGAAAATACGAAAGTACGAGTTATGGCTAAAGTATATACGTAGTATATACGACCCCCCTATACTTAGCTTGAGCTATGTCCTCATAGATCAGAGAGAAAAGATAAGACATAACTCGTACTAAGTATAGGCAAGTCTAAAGAATAAAAGAATAAATGAAGGAATGAATGAACAAATGAGAAGTTGACCGTCCCCCCTATACTTAGGATCAAATAATCCTAAGTATAGCAGACTGTATACAAAGCAGGGAGGGTCAAGGGTGGGAATGAACAGATCGTACTCAAATTATCTCCCCCTATACTTAGGGTAAAATATCCCTAAGTATAGACAAGAAGAGGAGACAATGGAGAGGATCGAAGAATAGAGAAACTCGGGGTGCACACCCCCTATACTTAGGACAAAGTATGTCCTAAGTATGGAAATCTGTCTACAAGGGCGGTACCTTTTTGATAGATGAAGAAGGTAGAAGAGGAAAAGAAGAAAAGAAGAAAAGAATAAAATAAATCAACAGATGAAGGAGTGATATGGACAGATGATCTGTACAGCGGAAGATAGAAGTGATCACCATGTATGAGATGCAGATGATATGAGTCAAAGGACACATCTCATACCAGAAGAATGGGGGCAACGTCAATGGTCGGCGGATCATGATCAAGATATAGTTTCAGGCGTTGACCATTGACGCGGAAGGTAGAGGAAGATGACGGTTCGGATATGTCGATGCTGCCATTGTCATGTACCTTCCTGACCACATAAGGACCATTCCACTTGCTCTGCAATTTCCCTGGGAATAATTTCAGCCTCGAATCAAACAACCATACTCTCTGATCTGGCTCAAACTGTTTATGGCTGATATGCGAATCATGCCATGTCTTCACTTTCTCTTTGTACTGTAGGCTGTTGGAAAAGGTTGTATCTCTCAGTTCTTCCAGGGCTGCCAATTCTGCTCTTCTCTGGTCTCCTGTACTCTCGGGATCTAACAGCAACTCAGTGACTGCCCAAAAAGATTTGTGCTTGATTTCTACTGGCAGATGGCACGGCTTGCCATAGACGAGACGAAAGGGAGATGTCCCCAATGGATTCTTGAAAGAAGTCCGATAAGCCCACAAGACTGAGTCCAAAAGCTGTGACCAATCCTTTCGGTCTGGGCGGACAACTTTATGCAAGATAGTCTTTATCTCTCGATTCGATACTTCGGCAAGACCATTAGTCTGAGGGTGATATGGAGTGGCAACCCGATGATCAATGCCGAACTCGTCTGCAAGGGCCCTAACCTTGTCATTGATGAAGTGAGACCCCCCGTCTGAAATCAAGACTCTAGGTTCCCCGAACCGTGAAATGATATTTTTCCTCAAGAATTTACACACGGTTTTAGCATCTGCGGCTCGGGCGGGGATGGCCTCAACCCATCGACTAACATAATCCACAGCGAGCAAAATATGCTCGAATCCCTGACTCTTAGGAAATGGGTCCATGAAATCAATCCCCCATGCATCAAAAACCTCACAAAAGTGAATGGGTTGCATGGGCATCATGTCTCTCTATCCGCAGGTTCCCATTTTCTGACAGTCAGTACATCTCTTCACAAACTCATCAGAATCCTTGAGGAGAGTAGGCCACCATAGGCCGGATTGAAGCACCTTCTGTGCTGTTCTTTTTCCAGAATGATGTCCTCCTACCTCAAGCTTGTGGCAGTAAGTCAGGACGCTATGCTGCTCTTCTTGAGGAATGCACCTCCTCCAGATACTATCCCCTCCTTCATGATAAAGGACGGGATCCTCCCAATGGTAAAACTTGGCCTTAGCTAGGAAGGTCTCAAGTTTCTGCCTGGGCCAACCCTGAGGGACTGTCTTGGCTACAAGATAGTTTACAAAGTCAGCATACCATGGGAGTGAGGTGACCGCCAAGATCACCTCGTCTGGAAATGTTTTTGTAATAGGTGCACTGGGCTCAGATTCCTCAAGATTCTCCAATCTGGAGAGATGATCCGCCACCACATTCTTGACTCCAAGCTTGTCCTTAATCTCAATATCAAATTCCTGGAGTAGAAGGATCCATCTGGTGAGACGTGCTTTGGCATCCTTCTTATACATTAGGTACCGGATGGCGGTGTGATCAGTGTAGATAGTCACTCTAGATCCGAGAATATACGATCGATACTTATCAAGAGCGAAGACTACGACCAACAGCTCTTTCTCAGTCACAATATAATTCCGCTGAGTGGCATCCAAAGTACGGCTAGCGTAGTGAATGGCAAAAGGTAATCCATCCCTCCTCTGTCCAAGCACAGCCCCAACGGCAAAATCTGAAGCATCCGTCATGATCTCGAATGGGAGAGACCAATCGGGTGGCTGAAGGACAGGAGCTGAAACAAACATATTTTTGAGAGTCTCAAACGATTCAAGACACTTATCATTGACAATAAACTCGGTGTCTTTTGTCAGCAAGTCAGTAAGCGGTCGGGCAATACGACTGAAGTCCTGAATGAACCGTCGGTAGAAACCGACATGCCCCAGAAAAGACCGCAACTGACGCAAGTTGGACGGCGGATTGAGTTTTCTGATGATATCCACCTTAGCCGAATCGACCTCCATGCCCCTGTTGGAGACGATATGACCAAGGACCATCCCTTGAGTCACCATAAAGTGGCTCTTCTCCCAAGATAAAATAAGGTTGACCTCTATGCAGCGCTGAAGCACACAGTCTAGGCAGTCAAGACAAGCATCGAACCCGTCGCCATAGACCGAGAAGTCATCCATGAAGACCTCTAAACAGTCACCCACCATGTCCGAGAATATGGACAACATGCACTTTTGAAATGTTGCCGGAGCGTTACATAGACCAAAGGGCATCCGTCTGAAAGCATAAGTCCCAAACGGACAGGTGAATGTCGTTTTCTCCTGGTCTTCGGGCGCAATGGCCACTTGATTGTATCCAGAGTACCCATCAAGAAAACAATAATGACTCTTCCCGTCTAGCCGCTCGATAATCTGATCAATGAAGGGTAGCGGGAAGTGATCCTTCTTGGTGGCCTCATTCAATCGTCTGTAGTCCACACAGACCCTCCAAGAAGTTGGTACTCTGGTAGCGATCTCCTCCCCAGACTCGTTGACAACTGTAGTGATACCCGTCTTCTTGGGTACCACATGTAACAGACTAACCCATTTAGAGTCGGAGATGGGGTAGATAAAATCGGCGCTCCACCACTTTGAAATTTCTTTCATGACTACGTCTCGAAGATTCGGGTTCAACCGTCGCTGGAACTCACGCGACGGCCTAGCGCCCTCCTCAAGATAAATGTGGTGGGAGCACAGAGCTGGACTAATCCCCTGGAGATCAGCTATATTCCATCCTATTGCCTTGCGGTTTCTTTCAAGAACCACCATCAGACGAGATTCTTGCTCTCCAGTCAAACCTGCTGAGATAATGACTGGGTGCATATCTGGCTCACCCGCAAGGAATCTGTACTTCAACGACTGCGGCAGAGGCTTTAGTTCTGGACAACTGAGAGGTGGCAGATCTGGCTTCTGATATGTCTGAGTGAAGGCGACCAGGTCTGTGTGGGAGAACTCTCGCTCTGCATGAATATCTGACGAAGGGCGGCCAACTGAATCATCAATGAACTGCACTGGCTCTCACTCTGTCATGGTTGTTGGCTCAGAAGGAATCAGGCAAGGTAAATATTCATCAAAATCATCCCAGTCAATGTCTGAATCCGAGGGATCAGAAGAAGATGAGCAAGAATGAAAATCATCGGCACCACTCCTCCCGACACTGTCAGCCTCAGGTGTATCCACATTCAGGGATGTGCTCTCCCGGCTCTCGACTGCCATGAGCTTGAGGTATAGTGAATCTGTAGGCAAGGCGAGAGTCGGTGCCACAAGATCTATCCAGTTGGATTCATCATCCGTCATCTCAAAATCACAAACCTGGTGGATGTCTAGTTCTTCCTCTGTTATCTGCGCTGCTTCACTGGACTGCTCTGAGCATTCTAACTCTCTAGCTCTGGTTTCCTCGATCGTCTCTATTTGTATGGTTTCGCCCTCTACGCGAAAGCATACCTTCCCACTATCATGGTCGGTCACCGCCTTGGCTGTGGCCAAGAATGGATGTCCGAGAATGATGGAGGCATCAGTTACCGACTCAGGGATCTCCATGTCCAACACAACGAAGTCCACGGGAAATTTCAGGCCCTGAATGGTAACGACCACGTCTCTCAACAACCCCTTCGGCCTCTTAGTCAACCTATCAACAAACTGAAGGACTGTCCTGCTCCTAAGAAGAGGACCAAACTCGAATCGGTCGAGTAAGGCTGCCGGAAGAAGGTTGATTGAAGAGCCGCTGTCTACTAGAGTACGATCACACTACTGCTCCTGAATCTCGCATCTGACATAGGGAGCTCCTGCGTCTGGTCGCTTAGCTGGCAGCTTGTTCTGGATGGTACAACAAGTGGAATGAGTGAGCACATGGATCTGATCTCTGTGGTTCCTCCTCTTCCTGCGGATGGTAGTCTTCTCTTTCAGGTTCTTCTTGAAGAGGGGGATGTGCTCAAGTGCTTCTTGTAGAGTCAGCTGAATATGGAATCTGTCTATCATCTGATTGCCGAACTCTACCTGTTGCTCTTTTTTGGAATTTTCTCGTTTATTCCCCTTAGCTCGGCGGAGTGCCTCAAGGAAGGGGATGGTAGGGGCCTCCACAGATGGAGGACTAGGAATAGGTCCCTATGCCTGTGAGGAAGAAGGATCCACACAATCATCATCATGCAACACATATGGATCCGCAATGTGAATAGAAACCTTTCCTTTATTCATATTTTTGTTCTTTTTGTTGTTACCACAGTCCATAGATACAAAAGGTGGTAACATCACAGAGGGAGGCTCAACAAAAGTAGAAGTGGTGGCCTCAGCACTACCACCGGCACCTGTCTCTGCGGCATCAGCACCGCGCTCTAGCTCAGCATCCAAAATGGTGGCTTCAGCACCACCGTCTGCATCTGGTATCACGACAACTTCAGTACCGTCGTCTGGAACTCCATCATTGGTGGCATCAGGACCACCGTCTTCAACATCATCACTAGCGGCATCAGCACCGCTACTCTGCTCCTCTGGCGCTCCTGGTGCTGCATCTGGTTGTCGCTCAGAAGAGGCGTCATCGGCTGGCATCCTACCGCTCCTAGTAGTCACAAAATCAGCATCATAGAAAGAATACGACATATCGCTCAAATAGTCACTAGGAGAGGTATCCTCTGTAAACTCTACCTGCTCAGACTTTCTTTTCAAATTGTTCGGGTTAGGTTCAATCTGAGCGGATATGGCGGCCTTCCCTTTGATAATCTCCCTCATCTCCTGTCGGAATTCATCCATTTCTTGCCTGAAGGATGCTCCCTGTTCGGAGAGCAAGCGGGCAAGATCATCGAGAGTTGGGTTCTCAAAAGCGGGACCCTGAGAACCGGATGGTTGTCCCTGCTGGAAATGGGGGTGCTGCTGCTGCTGTGTTTGATACTGGGGGTGACGAGAATAAGACTGCTGAGGCTGCTGTCGCTGCCTCCACTGCTGTCCCTGATAAGCGGGACGAGGACCACTCTGATACTGCTGCTGCTGGGCATACTGGGGCTGCTGTGGTTGCTGGCTGTTCTGCTGTCCTTGGGCAGGATTCTGCTGCTGGGAGGAGGAGCCACCGTTGCCCCAACGGAATTCCGGGATGATCACGACGAATCCCGGGCTGAGGGTACCGATCGTACCATATCCCATTAACTTCCATCAATGGGTCCTGCTCGAAGGAGAGTGGGGGAAGAACTGCCAGTGGCTGCTCCGGCTGATAGACCACCATCTGTGTGTCCGAAGATGGCGGCTGAGCTGGGTAATACTGTAGCAGTGGAACCGGCTCTGCCTGGATATGATTCACCTGATGGTATGAGGTAGAGGGTTGGTTGGAACTGCTACTGCTGGAGTCGCCCCGTGACCTGGGAGGCTGTTGGGACTGAGCTTGTGCCTCCTGAATGCAAAGAATTTGAGTTTTCAGGTCACTCATAGTTTTGGTGAGAAGGTCCATCTGGGCAAGACCTTGGTTCTGCTTCTTCTCGAGGATCTCCATGCGGTCCAACTTCTCACTGATAATGCCCATGTCGGCTGCGGCTGATTCGGCTTGGGCTGCGGCTACCGACGATGTATTGGGACCGGCGTCGATGCGGGCGATCCTCTGGAAAGAGCCTCCTCCCTGAGGTGGTTTTTGTTGTTTGTAGACTCTGGCTTGGGTCATCACAGTTGAATTTTCTGCCATGCCTTCATAGATGGCCCAGACGTCGTCTTCACCCTTGGAGAAATATGATCCACCGCAGGAGGCGTTGACAAGCCCCTGCAGCTCCGGTGTCAACCCACAGAAGAAACTTTGAACCAGATTGGGCTTGGATATATCATGATGTGGACACCGGTCGATGAGCTCTCTGAATCGATCCCAGGCTTCATGGAATTGTTCATTTGGGATAATGACAAAATTGCTGATCATGGCTCTAGCTGCATTGGTCCGGCCGAGAGGATAGTACTTCTTCAAATATACGGTCCGGAGATCTGCCCAAGTGTCGACGAATCGTCTCAAGTGTTTGAGCCAATAGGCGGCTCTGTCAACCAATGAAAATGGGAAAGCGATCATCTTGATCGTGTCCTTAGTCAGCAGCCTATCATGGATGGTGCTGCATATCATCTCGAATTCCTGGAGGTGGAGGTGCGGGCTCTTCGGTCGGCAACCCATGGAACTTAGGTAAAAGCTGAATAGTGTGGGGCCGAAGCTCGAAATCTCCGTGGATGGGCGGGAGTCGGATCCAACGATGAGTGAGGGATGCAGCTGGGTTGTGCAATTCCCTCATGATGGTCTGTGGTGGTCTCTCAGCGTCTGGATCGCCTCCTCCTGCATCAGGTCCTCCTCGTCCACCGCCACTGCCCCCAGGTCGGTTTTCTCGCATCTGAGCTATCTCTCTCATCAGATCACCCATGAAGGTACCCTGGTCACGGATCTGTCTATGCATAGTCTCCAGGGACGCTAACAAGGAGTTGTTGATGGCCACTTGATCAATTATGAACAGAGGGTGATCATGGTCATCTGGGTGCTCGCCTCTATCTGCCATCACTGGATTTTCTGAAAAAGCAAAAGAGGCCATCTCAGGTGCTGTCGAATGATCTGAACTCTGTGAAGCACTGAATTCTGAAACTCTTGGACTGATGGAAGGAGAGTGAGAAGGGTGATCGAGGGGGAACAGGGTGGAGGTAAACTCAGGCTCGGAGAGTGGACTCTCCGAGGTAGTCCTAGATGAATAAGGAGGAGTGCTGGATAGCGGTGCCGACAAAGTCGGCCTAAGAGATCTCTGTCCCATCATCTTGATGATTGGTAAGAGCAGAGGGAATGCAGAAGAAGAAGAAGAAAGAAGTGAGAAGCAAAATTGTGCATAATTGTGCTGTGTTTTTGATCTTGACCTTAGATAAAACTAGCAATCAAACACAAGACAGGGGTGAATTCACCAACTCAACACATGAATCCGTGAAGGTTCGGCTTTTATCTTTTCGGTTTTAGCTTGAATTCAGGAATTAATCTTTTCACGAGTCCTTAGAGCGCTACGCCTAAAGGAGAGAGAGTACTGCCGGAAGAGTATCCCGTACTTGTCCTCCTCCTGTGTAACCTGTAGCTTGCACTTTTTAAGGTCCTTGTAACCCTTCCTGGATCCCTACTCAGCCAAAGAATAAGAGAGGAAGCCAATAGGCGAAACTGATACTTCGGAACTCGCTCGCAACGGAATCACCCGTGAGCGTGCAAGAACCTACTCGGACGCGAGACGATGAGACAGACACCCCCGTGAAGGCGTGGCCTAGGCTCGATACTTCGGACAAGGTCGATGCTCTACACAATAGAGAGTCACCAATGTTGACCAGGCCCTACTCGTCCACGTACGATAGAAGCGCCAATACTTCGGAAATCCAGGCGATACACAAGGCAGCCACAAGCTGGGATTTTGGCTCTAATCCTTACGAAGCGCTCACCTCACTTGGAAGGAGACCTTCCCATGCAACCTGAAAACAAGTGAGGGTGTTACTCTCCCCAATCAATGAATCCAATTACCAATTTTATTTTTGGTCAAGGTTTTCTCAACAGTCCCTTTTTTAATTTTTTTGGTGTTATCGCTTCTTTTGAGTAGATTTAAACAAGCGCCTAACGATTTTTGTATTTTCTTGATCCTACTTTGTCCAAAAACAGAGGTAGAATAGAGTCGGAAAAGCTGTGCAAGTCGACACAAAGATGGAAATCTCACCTTTGTGCCTAAATGATGGATGCAAAATAAGATGACTTACAACGAATCCCAGCTCTCTCCATGCGGGATGCAAAGCAGAATTTATAAACCTAGTCTATATGCCGATATGCAATGCGGAAATCGTCCTAAGATAGGCAACTACTAGCGTGAAGAACCACAAGTCAACCACCTATCGTCGATCCTAAGAGTCCGGTCTAGACCCTCCCCTCCTCTTCTCGACACATCGAGTTCAGGAGTAGCGCTTGATGGAGAGGGCTCGTGGCGCGGCGGATCTAAGAAAGGGGGCTAACTGTTTAATTTTAAACTAAGTCCAAGTACGAACTATGGGTACATGCAAAGGTTATTAGTGTGTTTGGACCTAATTTAATCGATCACGCAGACCTAAATCTAAGGTCTCAATCCACAAAAGAAAGTGAAAATGAAATCAAAACCGGCAAATGACAGCGGTGAAAACTCGATAAAAACTGCGGTGAGCCCCCGGGTGAACAAACACCCGGAAATTAGGCCCGGTGGTGTCCAAGAGTCCAAGTGTCCAAGTACCTGTATTATTACAAATTATCAAATCACTCTCTCACAAAAATAAATTGCAACTAATGTACCACTCTCTCTCTCACTCCTCCTGCTCTCTCCTGCCAGCTTGGCTAAAGAAAAGCTGGCTCCGCTTCCCAAGGATGCTCCGGGTCACCTAAGCGATCCGCCTTGCTCCGCGGTCCCTCGCAAGAAGATAAGAAAGGATGGTCAGAATAGCCCAATCAATATATGTATCAAAAGTGCAAGAGAGATAACTGAAGCTATGGTAGACAACAATCACAAGCAAACAAAAATGTAAACTACTCGCTGTTGCTCCCCGGCAACGGCGCCATTTGATAATCTCAAAAATCGATCGGTCTTGTGTTCCACACAAGGCGGGAACACAGTCGAAGTGTCAACCAATCAAATCTTGAAATTAATCAACAATTAACCCACACTAAAGATCAATAATTAGAAAAATGTGGAGTTAAAATTTATTTTTAACTCTGCACAAATGATGTAAAGGGCAAGTATACAGAGAGTTCGAACACAGGGAGCAAGCAGGGTAATTCAAACAAGTGTGCACAAGTGAGTGTGTGTGATGTCTACACTAAGCAAGCAATCAAAGGAATTTTTTGTGGGTTTTTAATTTTAATTTTTTTTATTTTACTTTAATTTTTAATTTTGTATTTTAATTTTTAATTTTCTGATTTTTATAATTTTATATTTTATATTTTTCTATTTTCTTTTTGAATATTGGAATATAAGTACAATGTAGCAAAAAGGATGATAAAATATTTATAAAAATATGCAAAAATAACCAAAAATTCAGAAATAAATTTTTTTTGATATTTTTAGGATTTTTTACTGTTTTTGTGATTTTTGGGTATTTTTCAAGGTGTTTTTGGTATTTTTAAATACTGAAATTAGGGAAAACAGTGAAATATGTGCTGGCTGTGAGTAAAATGGGAATTACAATTAGCAATCAGCAACCAAAATTTTTCACACTAATTTTCAAAGAAATAGAATAAAATATAGAACAAACAGGAACTGAGTTTATATTTTTTTGAGTTTTCCTTGATTTTATATATTTTTTGAAGTTTTTATGTATTTTTGAATTTTTAAGGTTTTTCTTTTGAGATTTTTAGTGATTTTTGGACTGACACTAGAACATGGTAAAACACACAAAATATAAATTTTTTGAAATTTTTCAATACTTTTTTAAAATTTTTATGGGTTTTCTAATGCAAACAGTGAAATAAATGCATGTTTTTGATTTTTAATAAATGTGAAAATGCCATAAAAATGCAATGTGAAAATATGGCGTGCACATGCAAGTCAACAGGACCTTAACTCTATTTTTGTGGAATTTTTGGACTTAAAATGATAATTTAAATAATTAACACATGCATCCAAACAATTAACAGGCCTGGTAGGGACTATATTGCAAATAGATAAAACTATGGGGGCACTTCTGCAATCTTTCCAGAAACTATATAATGCAATACAAAATTCTCTGGATCAAATCGAAATATACAATATTCCAAGCCCTTCCCCGCAAAAACTCCAAACCCACGTGACTAGGCACGCACGCCTGGCGGGGGTGTTTTCGTAACTATGGAAAAAGTCAAGGGCTAAAGCACAAAATATCCAAAAAATAAATACTGCCAATACAAGTTCCGGGACTGACTACCAATACAAAAAGGGCTGAGGGCCTGCGCACAAAATGGCCACGCACCTCACGCGCACGGGCACGTGAGATGACGTGGCCGAGGACCTGGTTGTAAATAAAAGAAAATGCTGGAGCGTCGATGCAATTATTACAACAATATTTCACTTCAGATGAATGTTTAGGGCTTAGATAATAAACATGCAAAAATGACTGGGCTAAGTTTGCAAAATACCCAGCGGGGCGGATCGAACGGCAAGAGATCTTTCACTAATACACGTGGCGGAGATCCGACGCCCCGTACCCCTTCGATGATGAAAGGCCCGGATTAGATGATCAGAGTAGGATGGACGGTCCTGGGCTTGCTGGATCTGACAGCGACTGGCGCGTGCGAAGAACAACGCCACATCGAACGGTTGAGGCTCCTGGTAGATGAACTGGGAAGAACAGAGGGCCAGATGATCTTCTCGGAGCTCGCGCCTCCTCTCCCGAAGATCTCTTGGCGCACGAAGACATCCTCGACGTTCTTGGAAGGGCCCCTGACCTGCAGGCGGAGCCCAAAATACCCCGAAGAGCCCAGATACGCCGCCGCGAGGTCAAGAACGGAGAGGAGCTCCAGGTAGCATGGTTGCTGCAAAAATCGACCCCAGGAGGGGGTCTCTTCGGCCTCTGGAACCTGCAAAAAGAAGGTGATGTGATCGGGGGCAAGTTGCTCCGATCACGTGGCGCAAGAAATGGTGGTATGCGGAGGTGGTTGGCGCGGAGAACAGCGGTGGCCGGAGATGCCTCCGACGACTATCGATTGAGCGAATCGATGCGCGGATGAAATGAATGAACGGGGGAAGTGAAGTGCTGAATGCCAGGAACAAAATGAAAAGAAAATGAAAGGGATAACACGGCCTCGAGCCCAGGTCGGACGAGGGAGGGGGTACCTCGACGGGGGAAACCACCGGAGGTAGGGGAACACCCAGACCTTGCCCTTGATCGTCTCCGATGGCGCGGGCGAGGTGCTGTCACCACCAGCCAGTCAGAGACTCAGAGAGAGGGAGGAATTCGGTCGCAAATGGGGTTCAAATTTTCAAATCAGGTCAAGGGGGTGGTTTTGAAGAGTTGACGAGGGTGGCCCAAAGATCGACGCGCAACACCTCGTTCAGTGATTCAAAGCCCAAGAATTACCTTGGGCGTGAATCACGAGTGTCCGAGGAGCAAAAACTCTGAAGAGGCCATCACGAAAGAAAGCAAGGTCTGACCTAGAAAAATGGGTAAAAGGAGACAAAAAACTCATTGCTGACATGCTACAGGGGAGGTCAGACAGTTGACCGAAGGTCAACTGTCAGACCAACCTGGTTGGTCCACGTGGACCAACCAGGGAAAAATCCTTTGTAAAATAAAAAAAATAACAAATGATATTATTTTAATTAGGTTATAAAATAAAAAGTTCTTGTAATTTTATAAGTTATTTTATTCCGATATTTAATTATTTTTTTGATATTTATTTTTAGAAGTTGCTTTTATACCCCTATATAGGTATATTATCTATATATTTCATTGCTTTATTTTTATTCTGTGTATTTTACTTTTATTATTATTATTTATTATTTTATAAAATTATAAAATACTTTTATATACACAAATATATTTTTATTTTATTTTTCTGATATAATTTGTATAATTAATAAAATAGAGGTATATTTTATATAGGTATAAGTACAGGTATAATACCTATGTATCAAATATGCATGTATTTTGTTTTAAGTTTTATTTAGGTTTTTATTTTTATTTTAATGCACATATATATTATAAGTAATATTTACATAATTATAAAAATATAAAAATACAAAAATAATGAATAGAGAATAAATTGAATATTTTATTCAGTACAAGTATACAAGGTGGGTCCAAAACTCAACTTTCAAACCGTAGCTCCGCCAAATGCGAAACCACCGCCATTAAATAACTTATTTTATTCTATATACAATTAAAGGTGAGTATGCTGCATTTGGAGTTGTCAGTTGTGAGATACGGGTCTGAGAAGTTGGGATTCTGGATTCTTATTCAGACCATAACTTTTTGTCTGCACATTATTTTTCTGTGAAATCAATTTTGTATTTTTCTTTATGAAATTATCTACAACTTTCATGTACAAAGTTTCTTTATTTGATGTGTAAAAAGTGGAACTAGAAATAGGTCCCAAAATGAATAGAGAATGAATAACAGGTATAGGTATTTTATCTGTATTTTGGCCCTTATCTCCCCCTACTTTATTCCTTGTCGACCTATTCATCAAGATGACTAGGTCTTGGGGTTTCGGGTCATAAAATATTTACAACATTTTATTCTTATTCTTTTCTTTTATTTATTCTATAATTTTGGATCTAATTACAATATTTTATACACTATTTAGATGCACATGCATGAATCCTAAGATGATGGAATTAATGTTATTTATAGGCATTTGCTAGGGTTTTTGATGCCAAAATGATAGAATAAAGATGATGAAATGTGGATTCATCACCACCCAATAAACCAAGACCACTCTTGTCCCGCCTTAGCCGTTGTGAATGAAAGTCGATTACAATCCATATCCTTTTTCATTCACAACACTCTGGGATTGACCTTAATTCCATATTCATATTGGCAACTGGGTACAGATTTCAAGTGGTATGATTGGGATTCTCTCATCTTGCATATAGAAGCCAAACCAAGCCCTGGATCCCAATCCAGAATCCATCTCCTCAAATTCAGATCCTGAAATGGTACCTCAAGGAAGAGGAAAGGGTCAACAGCCACCCCAGCCTGAGCAAGGAGAGATGCCTAATCATAATCAGGTGAATGCATAGTTATTAGCATCAACCCAAGCTATCCAACAACAGTTGACCGAGAAAGCCCTAGCACAGACTGCATTCCAGGAAATGCTAGATGATGTGATGAACATACCGGAGGGAGGAGGAGACAGACATGGAGGAGGAGGTGGACCCCCCAGATGACAAGGAAGAGCCTGAACAAGGGAGACCCAACCCACTGAAAGAAACATACAATCATGGAGATAGCCAGATGACCGATTGGATTCTCATTCCATCGGTGCATGCTCACTTTGAGTTGAAGTCCCAGTTCCTCGCCCTTCTTCCTTCTTTCCATGGAAATACCAATGAAGAGCCTTACATTCATCTGTAACAGTTTTCACGCATCTGTCGAACTACTCACTATCCCAATGTCCCCTTGGACGTTGTAAAGATGATGGTGTTCCCCTTCAGTTTACAAGATAAAGCCCTCTACTGGGTTAACCATCTAGGGAAGGTTGTGACAACATGGGAGGAGTTGAAGTATGCTTTCATGCACAAGTTTTACCCTCTCGATTGGCTCAACCATATGCAAGCAAGAATTAGTAACTTCTCTCAAGGAGCCCATGAATCCATCCGTTAAGCCTGGGAGAGGTTCACAGATCTGTAGGAGAAATACACTCACCATGAGATTTCGAGGACCAACTTGGTCCAACACTTTTTCGGGGGCCTGAATGTAGAGAGGCAAAGGCTCGTTGACGCAGCATGTGGGGGCTCCAACTTTAACAAGGATGAAGAAGTCATCTGGCAGATCTTCGAGGAAATGACCGAAGGAGAGGCCGCCCCCTCTTCTTCCAAGGCGTATCAGAAGAATCCACAGATCCTCCAAAAGCAAGTACACATGGCAGCATCCCGAGAAGCAGAGAGAGATGAGATCTCCAACCTTAGCATTATCGGGGGCCATCTCTCAAAGGTTGATATCATAGAAAAGTGATCACAGGACCTTGAGAAACTTACTGTGATCGAGAAGAGACACAGAATCTGGATAAACTGGATCAGATCACCAAGTAGTTGGAATTGCTGGTGGGCACCATCAACTCTATCCAGTCGACAACACCATCCCCAGACCACTACGAAGACTACCATTCCGACGCAGGTCGAAGACAAGCCAACAGCTTCAAGAGAAAGGATCATGTAGAATGTGATGTCCCGTCTATGCTTCTAGAGTCAGATGATTGTACTATTGTTTTATCCAATGCTGTCGCTCTCAAGAGCGCTAGGGCCTTGCCTCCGCCTGCCACCACCAAGGGGAAGAATAAAGCTTCAGGTGAATCGTCATATTCTACATCAATCATGCCAGCTACAGGGACGGGCGAGGAAGAAGAAAGAGGAGCCATTCCAACAGCCACCCACCATCTGCATCAACAAAAAGAACAAAAAAATCAGCAAAAATAAAAAGAACAAAAAGAAGATCATCACCAAAGTAAAGCCGCGCCAGCCTTGGAGGAGCCGCCAGTTGCAGCTGATCCCTTGCCAACCGGCGGAGAGGAGGCCACACTTTTAGCCCGTCCACCAGCATCTCAGCTTCCAGCTTGTACTCCTTTTTGTGATACGGATGTACAACATTTTGTGGACGATGATTTTGTTGTAAATAAGAACTCTATTTTGGATTCTAGTAATGTACATATTCCTTTTCCTGATGCAATAAAAAATCCAAAAAAAATGCAAAAATAAAAAGTGTCTTATCTGATCCTAGAGTTGTGGATATCATTAATAACTTGAATGTTGAGATTCCTCTGATAAAGGCCATGGAGTACATGCCAGCTGTGAAGAAAGGTTTAAAAGAAGCATGCACAAGTAAGCGTCCAACACAAAATAACAGACACAGACAGGTTGAGAAGCACATCCTTACCATGGCCCCTATAGCAGCTATCAACGACCTCCCATAGAAGAAGCAAAACAAAGGAGCACCTCTTATCAGTTGTGAGATTTTTGATCAAGTCTTCAAGCGCACTCTGCTTGACAACGGTTCTGACATCAACCTTCTGCCCTCGTCATTACTGTAAGAATTTGAGCTAGGTCCGCTCAAGCAAACATGTATGATCCTTCAATTCGCTGCTCGATCCATTAAACGACCTAGAGGTCTTTTGGAAGACGTTGTGGTAAAGGTACGGAGATGCGGTTCCCAGTTGACTTTGTAGTCCTTGATATGGACTCTCCCGCACCCTTACTTCAGACTCCTATCATCTTGACCGGCCATTCTTGCGCACCTCAGAAGATGTGGTTGATTATGGTCTGGGAATATTACTTTCAACTTGGGCAACAAGAGAATCACTATAGACATGATCAACGAGCCGAATGTTACGACTGATGAGAGTTGTGCAACACTAGAAGCAGACTGTGATTTTATTACAGAAATAAGAGATACACCACTCTCGTTAGACGATCCATGGACCCAAGAAATCCTCTCTCTGGAGGAGGACATGGAAAGCACAGTTGATACATGCTCCGATGATACTTGTGAGATAGAATCCAATTTGCTGATGCACATTTTTGACTCCCATAATTCACTTCAATCCGAACACGATGAGTCTAGTGCAGTACTGTTTGGCACATTAACAGAATCTCAACAGAGTACTGAGGCCAATAGCTCTACCAAAGTTCAAGCAGTACATCCCACCACCAGTGCAGTTTCCAAAGTGACTGATAAGTTGACCAGATCAGAACTAGAACTCAAGCCACTTCCAGCAGGCCTGAAGTATGCTTTCCTTGTGGGTGAAGAAAACATGTATCCGGTCGTCATCACCAGCAGGCTGACTTCGGAGCAAGACTCTCGACTTCTCGAGGTTTTAGAGAATAACCGCAAGGCACTTGGTTGGTATGTATCAGATCTCTGCAGGATAAATACTACGTTGTGTTCACACCATATCTACTTCGAAGAAGATGCCAAGCCGTCTCGTGAATTTCAAAGAAGATTGAATCCGAATGTCATGGACGTCGTCATGAAAGAAATCACGAAATGGTGTGACGCAAGCTTCATTTATCATGTCTCCGACTCAAAATGGGTGAGCCCCTTGCACATAGTTCCAAAGAATTCATGGCTTATCGTGGTTACAAATGACAAGGGAGAGGAGCTATCTACTCGGGTACCGACATTCTGGCAGGTCCGTGTTGACTACCATCGTCTTAATGCAGCAACTAAAGAGGACCACTTCCCCTTGCCATTTATTGATCATGTTTTGGAAAGGCTAGCCAGCAAGGAGTTCTTCTGCTTTCCAGTGTGTATTTCGAGTACAACCAAGTGGCAATCACCCCTGAGTACCAAGAGAAGACTACCTTCACTTTCCCGTTCGACATCTATGCTTTCAGGAGAATGCCCTTTGGATTGTGCAATGCACCAACGACATTCCAGAGATGCATGCTTGTAGTTTTCGTTGAGACGGTATGCAATTTTCTTGAGGTGTTCATGACGACTTCTCCGTCTATGGTGACAGTTTCGATTCTTGTCTTGAGCACCTGGATAGAGTACTTCAGAAATGCTTTGAAGTCAATCTCGTATTGTCATGGGAAAAGAGTCACTTCATGGTCACAGAGGGAATTGTGCTGGGTCCCGTCATTTCCAAATGTGGCATGGAAGTCGACCCGGCAAAGGTGGATGTGATTGCCAATCTTGAGCCATCTCAAATGGTGAAGAATGTGAGGTCATTCCTGGGGCATGTGGGTTTCTACAAAAGATTCATCTATGATCTCAGTCGCATCGCCCGACCTCTTATAAAATTTCTATGCAAGGAGACCAAGTTCAATGTTGATTATCAGGTTCTACTTTAATTCAATAAATTGAAGGTGCTTATCACTCAATCTCTAATCCTACAACCGCCAGATTGGTCTCTACCCTTTGAGATCATAACAGATGCGTCAGACTGTACAGTTGGGGATGTTTTAGGACAGATGAAAGACATGGTGACCTATGCCATTCACTATGCCAACAAAACATTAGATGGAGCTCAAAGAAATTATACTGTAACAGAGAAAGAGTTGCTGGCTGTGGTATTCGCCTTAAAGAAGTTCAGATTTTATTTGCTTGGATCAAAAGTCACCATCTTCACGAGCTACTCTGCTATCCCATATTTACTACAGAAGAAGGATGCCAAAACCAGACTGATTAGATGGATCCTTCTCCTCCAGAATTTTGATTTGGAAATCAAGGACAAGACAAGAGTTCAGAATGTGGTAGAAGATCATCTCTCCAGAATTGAGCAGCAAGAGCCTCCGCTGAGAAGTACACCCATCACAGAGACCTTTCCTGACGAGTCGATTTTGGTCGTGGATTCACTCCCTTGGTATGCTGATATTGTCAACTACCTCATTTTGGGGGTAGTACCGTCGGATTGGACGAAGATTCAGAAGGACAAGTTCTTGTCAACAATCCTCTTCCACTAATGGAAAGATCCTCTCGTATTCAAGGAAGGAGCAGATTGCATTTGGCACAGGTGTATCCCTCAGGGGGAGCATCATAGTGTCCTCGAGCATTATCACTTGCTCGAATCTGGTGGACACCACTCTGGAGATAGAACAACCACAAAAGTATCAGTGTAGCTTCTGGTGGCCCACACTATTTAGGGATGCAGCATCTTTCATGAAACGATGCACTGAATGTAAAAGGTTGAAAGGCACCCTCACCGTAAAAGATTCAATGCCCCTAAAGATCATTCAGGTTGCAGATGTATTCGATGCTTGAGGTATCGATTTCATGGGACCTTTTCCCAATAGTCAGGGATATGAGCACATCCTTCTTGTTGTTGACTATGCGAGTCATTGGGTGGAAGCTATTCCCGCTCGAGCCGCTGACAGTCGCACAATTATTGATTCCAGAAAGAGAACATCATATCGTGGCTTGGGATTTCGAAGATTCTTATATCAGATGGGGGTAGACACTTCATAAATAAAGAGATCAAGAAATTAACGAAGGAATACGACATCGGGCATTGAGTCACATCACCTTATCATCCGCAGACCAATGGCATAACCAAGCTATCAAACAGAGAGATCAAGACAATCCTGCAGAAGCTTGTGAAGTCGGACAGAAAGAATCCAACTCTTGGACTCCGTCCTATGGGCATATAGGACCGCTTACAAGTCTCCTTGAGGCATGTCGTCCTACCGTCTTGTGTATGGAAAATCGTGCCATCTTCCCGTGAAACTAATTCACAAATCCTTATGAGCAATCAATATGTGCAATTTAGACTCACAGAAAAGTGGGCAGAAAAGAAAAGATGATCTGAACAGACTCTTGGAATTCCGAGACTATGCATACTATAAGACATTGATGTACAAAGAGAAGGTGAAACACTGGCATGACCGATATATCAGATGAAAGACCTTTGAAGTTAGACAGAAAGTGTGGCTATTTGATGCAAAGTTGATTATCTTCCCAGGAAAAATTAAAGAGCAAATAGGTAGGGCTGTTTCTAGTACGAGAAGTGCATGACAATGGCAGCATGGTAATATCTGAATTGTCTCCTTACGCACAACCATTTATTGTCAACGGTAAGGTACTGAAGCCTTACCTGGAGCATGAACACTTTCTTGGCCGTTGTCGATTCAATCCAAGTACTGCGCTCTGAAGATACATCCACAGCGCTGGCAACATCAAAAGATTCAGATAATGCACCATAAAAACTTTTCCTCTAATCTCTTATCTTTTCTTCTTTTCTGCTTTTCTCCTTTCCAGTCACCGCATTCATCCTATATATATATTAAAAAAATCATATGGTGTATCGCCCCTTTTGTCAGTTTTCTATACTTAGGACGTACTTTGTCCTAAGTATAAGGGGCGTATGCACCCTAACTACCTTCATTCTTTGATCCTCTCCATTGTCTCCTCTTCTCGCCTATACTTAAGGTTCTCTTACCCTAAGTATAGGGGGAGACAATCCGAGTACGATTTGTTCATTCTCATCCTTGACCATCCCTGCCTTGTGTATAACCTGCTATACTTAGGATTAATTGATCCTAAGTATAGAGGGGACGGTCAACTTTCTGTTCATTTATTTATCTCCTCATTCATTTATTCTTTAGGCTTTTCCTATACTTAGTTTGAGTTATGTCTTCTCCTTTTCTCTTTAATCTATGAGGACATAGCTCGAGCTAAGTCTAAGGGGGGGGGGTGTTATATACTATGTATATACTATAAGCCATAACTCGTACTATTGTATTCTAAATAACACTTATGGCTAGAAACAATGTTAAAATTCATTACAATCTTCTAATAAAAAAGATGTTTATAGCTCCTCAAACTCTTTTTGTACATACTGATTAATAAATCAGGCAAAAATAATTTTACAAAATGTTTGAAAAATAGTTTTAAAACCCTTGTGAAAAATCTTTTGAAAAATGTTTGGAAAATATTTTGTAAAGAGTATTCAACCTTTGTAAAAATCTTCTTGTTTGCAAAAAATTATTTTCTTCGCGTGAAATAAAAATGTTTGAAAAACAATTTGCAAATGGTTGTAAAATGGTTGCAAAAATATTTGAAAAATCTATATATACTATTTGAAAAACCTTTACAAACGATTTTCGAATACGTGTAAATGTTTGTAAAAACTATTTGTGAAAATTATGTTGGACTATAGTTTTCAAATTTGTTGAAAAATGATTTTCAAATAAGTTTGAGGAGTATACATATCATACTAAAAAATCCTTTATACATTAATCCAGTAAGAACCAAAACTTTTGTAAGTATACCAAAAATACCCACACATGTATTAACAAATGACATTTTTATTGATTAGTAAGTCAGGTTAAAAATATTTTTGTAAAAAGATTTGAAAAATGGCGTGACCTGTTTGGAAAACTTTTTGTGAAATGTTTTCAACCTTTGTAAAGATATTTTGATTGCGAAATCCTTTTTCTTTGTGTGAAATAAAGGATGTGAAAACCTATTTGCCATTGATTGTGAAAATGTCTGTAAAAATATTATGGAAAATATATATACTTTCTTCGAAAACTCTTTGCAAAATGGCTTTCAAATGTTTGTAAATATTTGTAAAAATTATTTGTACTATAGTTTTCAAAATTGTTTTCAAATAAATTTGAGGAATAAATGTATCAATGAAATATGTATACAATACATAAAAATCTTTACCAATTATATATATACCTATAAAATAGCTTGTAAACCCTGTAAAATCTTTACAGTCCTTAATAAATAAAAATAAGCGTGCCTGTGTAAATAACTGTATATACTTCGAGTGCCAAGATCCATTTTCTATACAAACATTCTTTTTATACAAATTCCTTTTATTTGCCAAAATTCTTCTTTTTACAAAAATTCTTTTTGTAAAATTCTTTGTAAAAATTCTTTCTATTTTCAAAATTCTTTGAAAAATTGCATCATTCTATGCATCATTGAACATAGAATTTGCATAGCATTCCTTTTCAATTGAGCTTGATGATTGAACAAGTCCAAATAAAATTAAAGATTGGAGCTTGGTTGGACCTTACTGCACCTAACTACACTGGAACCTTATGGGAACTAGGTTTAAGGTACTTCAGGTCTATTCAGACTTAATTCTTTGAGACGCAAAGCTGGGTTCAAATCACCTCAACTGACTAACTAGAACTTTTCGAGACACACGCATGACTCTTGTCGGCTGTGACCTAACTTGGACACTTGCACCTTTCACTTGGCTTAACTCAATTGTAGTGGTGAGTGGGTTGGATTTGTCGATCTGAGACTCACACTGGTGGAAACATTCGTCCTCGTCTAGGGAGGGAAGTGAACCCCAACCTGGTCCAGTTACAATGAAGTCGAATGACAGAAGAGTGTGGATTACAAGCTTCAAAAGAGAGATAGTCTTCTGGCTCAAGAAGAAAAAGTCCTTATGTAAATGCTACTGTAAATAGTATGTTGAAAAAAAAACTCCAAAAATGTGGACAAGCCTGTAAATAAAATAAAAATGCCTGCCGGGGTATGTATATATGTTGTATAGAAAATAAGCAAGCTTGAGCATCAATGTTATATCATGTGAGCCTGCAGCTGGATGACTTGACTACACTGGTCTTGCATCCCAGGATAGGTAGCTACACTGGCTACCGTCCATTCTTTTCTTAACCTCCTCCTCTTGAGTTGGATGCCACTTGAACTTAAAAGGGAATACCCCGCTCCTCGATGAGAGAGAGAGATGGATTGGGGAATCATTGGGTTGTCATTCTGGAGAAGTCAGTTCCTGTGTCATTTCAGTTGGGGAGAACCACTATCACTTACACTATACAAGTCAACTTCATAGTCATAATTGTTTACGTATGATGTAGGCTAGTTCTGACCTGGCTATTGGTAGTTTGAACCGAGTTCTGAGACTCTCAAAGGCTGTTGTGTTTTAAACTCGATTCCCGACTTGGTTCCACACACGTTCTCATATCAAGGTCTAACCTGAGCTCCAAACTTTGATTTTGTAAAGATAAGTTAATAACTGAAAGCAATTTTGTTCATTCTTCCTTTTTCTTTTCATATTTATTATTTTTGTACTTATTGCATAAGTGTTTGCTAGGGACTAGCAAAGGAAAGTTTAGGGGATGATGAATCTCCATTTCATCATAATTATTCTATCATTTTGGCCTTAAAACCCCTAGCTAATGCATGTAAATAGCATTAATTTGTACAAAATAACATATATCAATTATTACATTTATTGTGTAAATAATACTATTTTTTATGCCAAAATTATAGAATAAAAGAGAAGAAAATAAAAAGGAATAAAATATTGAAAATATTTTATGACACTAACCTCGAGACCAAGTCCAGAAGGGAGTTGGTCGATAAGGAATAAAGTTGGGGGAGATAAGGGCCAGAAATAAAATAAAAACCTTATTCTTTCATTCATTATTTATGCATTTTTGGCACTTATTTTATTCTTTAATATTTATCCATCAAATGAAGAAACTTTGTACATAAAAGTCGTAGATAATAATGTGAGTAAAAATACAAAATTGAGTTTGTGCAAAAATAATACTCAGTGTGCATTTAATACACTTAATAAAAAGCCAAAAACCAAACTTCACAGACCCATATCATTCAAATAAAAACTCAAAACATATCAAAATCAACTCTAATAGTATATACTTTTCACAAGCTATTTAATGGTATGGTTTTATATTCTTTGGACTTACTGTGTAAAAGTTAGGTTTTGGGCTCCTATTGTACATTCTATCGATTAAAATATTCAATTTATTCATTATTTATTATTTTTACAAATTTATATTTTTATAATTTGTGAATATTATTCATAACACACGTGCATATTAAAACTAGAATAAAACCAAAAAGAAAAGGGAAAATAAAATAATACTATGCGAAAACATAGACGAAATACCTATGTTATACAGGTATATAAATAAAAGGGGAAACATATTCTTTAATTCCTTATTATTTTATATTTTTTTAATATTTTAAATATTATATAGATTTTATTAAAAATACAAAACCAAAATAAAACTCATTAAAATACATTAAAATAAAAAGATATTTATAAAACCTAGGTAAAATACCTGTAAATAGACATATATAATATACTTACCTATTTATTTAAATGTACAAATAACATCCTAAAAATAAAATAAAAATATGTTTATACTCACCAAAAATAAGTTATAAATATATAAATAAAAGAATAAAATAAGAAAATATAATATACAAAATAAAAATAACAGTGCACAAAACGTAGATGAATATACCTATAAATACACCAATAAAATTAACTACAAATACATAAAGCCAAAATAAATAAATAAAAATCGTAATAAAATACTGCATAAATAAATAAATATTTTTATTTTATAAACAAAAATTAATAAATCATTTACTTTTTTTAAATTCATTATTTTTTATTTTATAAATCTGCTTTGTCGTGTAGTGTGCTGACCTGGACCAATGGGAATGCGTCAACTGTTGACCTAGGTCAACTACTCTATCTCCAACCGCCTTGCATGTCAGACATCAATCACCACATTTTCTCTGAATTTCCTCTTCCAATCTATTGATCTTCTCTTCTCGCTTCCTTCACAAAAGACCTTCTACAATATATCCTCCATCACACAGGCACCTTTTCAGGATCAAACGCTCCTCGAGTCGAGCAGAAACCCTAACCTAATGAGCTCTTGCCACGCTTGTCTATAAATAATATCATCCGACTTCCTTTCAAGTTTGATCCTCCTTCGAGCTTCGTCGAGTGTTCTTGTGAGTGAGTCAAGGTCCAGGTAACAGCTGTGAGCCCCCTCGCACTTGGAGAAGGTGTGGCTAGGATGAGGTGGTGGTCCGCGATGGTTTTCCGACCACGCTGCTCCCAGGGCATCCCCCAGGTATAAGAGTTGTTTCTTCTTCATTCATTTTACGTATTTTAGTCATAGGTTTAATTTACTGTCATTAGATTAATAATTAGTTAAGTAATGTAGTCTTAAGAAATCAACGCCTCTCCTATGTATTCCCCCGTGCCCACTTCATTCCTGATCATCCCACAATCATTCCGCGCATCTCGCTTCCCCCAGATCCATCATGGATTTGGAGATCCATGTGCTCCACTCTGCCGTTTGCCGGAGCACCTCCACCAACCTCACTCTTCTCCATTCATCCACCAATAAGGCTTCTGAAACCCCCATTTAACTGGGCTTACCAGGACCCTACACAGGCTCCCGGATCCCTATTTGACCACCATTAGCTGTGGATAGCCTCCCCGGACGTGTAGAGCCTCTCACCATCGAAGAAGAACATCGGAGGAGGGAGGAAATCGAGGATGAAGCTCGGGAAAGAAGCCCTTCTTCCCTGTTCTTCGTGAAGAGCAGATACCGTCGGATCTAGGGAGGCACCCCAGATTGCAGCTCAACTGTTGGATGCTGCCTCGCCATCACCGTCAGATCATTCCCATCGATCTAATCCAGGCCATCCAACGCCGAAGCTTCATCCACCGTTGCGAGCACGACACATGTATAAGTGAAGCCATCCATACCGTCCGCTCGCACACTATTAAGGGGTAAATTGCAAAACCTATCCTCAACTTTTTGTATTTATTATGTAGTCCTATAAATAAAGTTAACCATTTATAAATAAGTGGACATTTTGCATCAAGGACCTTGTATTTATTTTAAATGCAAATAGGTCTAGACCACGTCACCTCACGTGTCATCCCACATGAGGTCCTCCATCACGCAGGCACCTTTTCAGGATCAAACGCTCCGCGAGTCAAGCAGAAACCCTAACCTAATGAGCTCTTGCCACGCTTGTCTATAAATAATATCATCCGACTTTCTTTCGAGTTTGATCCTCCTTCGAGCTTCGTCGAGTGTTCTTGTGAGCGAGTCAAGGTCTAGGTAACAGCTGTGAGCCCCCTCGCACTTGGAGAAGGTGTGGCTAGGACGAGGTGGTGGTCCGCGATGGTTTTCCGACCACCCTGCTCCCAGGGCATCCCCCAGGTATAAGAGTTGTTTCTTCTTCATTCATTTTACGTATTTTAGTCATAGGTTTAATTTCCTGTCATTAGATTAATAATTAGTTAAGTAATGTAGTCTTAAGAAATCCACCCGTACTTCACCGGAGTTGAGCTCCGGTGAGCTCCTCTACGCGCGATCAATGCCTCTCTTATGTATTCCCCCGTGCCCACTTCATTCCTGATCATCCCACGATCATTCCGCGCATCTCGCTTCCCCCAGATCCATCATGGAATTGGAGATCCATGTGCTCCACTCTGCCTTTCGCCGGAGCACCTCTGCCAACCTCACGCTTCTCCATTCGTCCACCAATAAGGCTTCTGAAACCCCCATTTTCTTGCACGTAACTCTTCTGCAGGTCCGAAGGGCCAAAGGGATCCAAAGGGAGTCGATTTTTGCAAAGATGGAGGTTCCTGGAGGTGCGAACTTAACTGGGCTCACCAGGACCCTACACAGGCTCCCGGACCCCCGTTTGACCACCATTAGCTATGGATAGCCTCCCCGGACGTGTAGAGCCTCTCACCATCAAAGAAGAACGTCGGAGGAGGGAGGAAATCGAGGATGAAGCTCGGGAAAGAAGCCTTTCTTCCCTGTTCTTCGTGAAGAGCAGATACCGTCGGATCTAGGGAGGCGCCCCAGATTGCAGCTCAACTGTTGGATGCTGCCTCGCCATCACTGTCAGATCATTCCCATAGATCTAATCCAGGCCATCCAACGCCAAAGCGTCATCCACCGTTGCGAGCACGACATATGTATAAGTGAAGCCATCCATACCGTTCGCTCGCACACTATTAAGGGGTAAATTGCAAAACCTATCCTCACCTTTTTGTATTTATTATGTAGTCCTATAAATAAAGTTAACCATTTATAAATAAGTGAACATTTTGCATCAAGGACCTTGTATTTATTTTAAATGCAAATAGGTCCAGTCCACGTCACCTCACGTGTCATCCCACATGAGGTGGCAAAATTTTATGTAAGCCTCTGTAGTTTGTGTATTTAGTATTCAATTAAATAAAATTAAAATCACATCGTATATTTTTGTAAAAATTGCTACGAGGTCCCTGAGCTTTATTATAATTACATTTTGGTCCCTCTTAGTACGCATCACCTGCAATCCCACGTAATGGGGTAATTTGCATGCGTGCCCTGACGAGTTCTACAATTGTTAAATAGTACATTAAAATATTAATTTTGTTGTATATTTTTGGTGTTTTGCATAGATCCCCCTAGACTTTATTTTATTTGCAAAAATGCCCATGTGAGGATATGTATTTTTGTTTTATTTATCTATTTATTAAAAATAGCTAATGTACTCCGAAAAATCTGCAAAAATAGGATTAGGTGCATTTTTCCATGTATTTTCACGCTTTTATTTTCTTGGCATTTTTGAACATTTAATGAAATATTAAAAATGAAAAAAGATCACATATAATCCCTGTTTATATATAAAAATTCCAAAAAAATCTAAAAACATTTTGAAAAATCACAAAAAAGTATATATCATATATTTTAATATTTATTGAGAACAGAAAAAACTCCCAAAAATAGAAAAAGAAAATTTAAAAAAATCATAAAGCTCCAAAATCTAATAAAAAAATATAAAAATTCTACAAAAGAACCAAAATATGTTTTTCTATTTTATAATTCTCTATATATTATTATTTATATAATAGAATTAATTTGGCTAATTTTGGAGTTTATTTACTATTTTTAAAACCCAAATAAATTTCGAACTATTTATTAATCCCATATTTGGGATATTTTTGACTTAAAAAATGCATAAAATTAGCAAAAATTCCAGAAAAGTAACAAAAAATATAATAATATAAAGTTACAAAAACATCATTCTTGCTCTATTTTATCTATTTTAATATATTTTTATCTATATGGTTTCTATATATACTTTATATTGTATTTATACATATATATACATATATATATGTATCTCTATTGTGTTTAAAATGAAAAAGAAACTATAAAAATTAAAAAAATATAAAAAGAAAATATAAAATTAGAAAATCAAAAAATAAACAACAAAAATAAATAAATAAAATTAAAAACCCACAAAAAGACTGGTATAAGTAAATGACTTGGTCGTACATAAATAACACTAGGCTACTGTTTTGCTCTTTATGGTTCGACCTCTACATGCTTTCTTGCTATGCATTTTATGGTAGAGAAATAAATTTTAATTCCACATTTCTGATATTAATTATTGTGGGTTAATTGCTGAGTAAAGTTGGGTTTTATTGAGTAGTCACATCAACGACGTTAATTGAGTTTGATTAGCAGATCCTCACGAAATCCCTCTTTATCAACAGACAACTTCTCATTCATTTATTTCTCCATTCTTTCATTCCTTATACATTCATTGTAAATAGGATTTTCTATACTCAACATGAGTTATGTCTTCTCTTTTTCTTTTCGATCTATGAGGACATAACTCAAGGTAAGTAAGGGGGCTGTATATACTTTGTATATACTTTAAACATAACTCGTACTTTCGTATTTTCAAAATAAAACATGGCTAAGATACTATATATAATTTATCAAATTAGATAATAAAAAGATGAATATTATTCCTCAAAATATTTTTGAATATACTTATTAATAAATCAGGTAAGATGGTTTGAAAAATATTTGAGAAATAGTTTGGAAATCTATTTGAAAAATCTTTTGAAAACTGTTTGAAAAATATTTTGTAAAATGTTTTCAACCTTTGTAAAATTAGTTTGTCTGTAAATTTTCTTTTCTTTGTGTAAAATAAAATTGGTTTGAAAATCTATTTACATGGTTTTGAAATGGTTACAAAAATATTTGAAAAATATCTATATACTGTTTGAAAAATCTTTGCAAAATAGTTTTCAAATGTTTATAATTTTTTTCAAAATTACTAGCAAAAATTATTTGTAAAATTTATTTTGAACTATAGTTTTCAAAATTATCCGCAAATTTATTTTCAAATAAGTTTGAGGAATATATACATCATCCAAATAAATAGTTATTTTTCACCAACTGTACATATACATAACTATAAAATAACTAACACATCTCTTGTAAATCTTTTAAATTTCAATTCTTGTAAATACTTGATGCACTCCAGTGTAAATTTAGTACCAATTTTTCTTCCAAAAGTCTTTTTTTTAAATCCCAAAAGCCTTTGCAAAATCTTTCAAAAATTGCATAAAAAATGCAAAACCTTTTTTCAAAAATCTATAAAAAGTCCATTTTTTGAAAATTGCATCACAAAAAGATTTTCTCCATTGTACATAGCATTTGCATTTTTTGGATTGAAATTGATAATTGAACTAGTCTAAAAAAATCCGAAGATTGGAGCTTGGTTGGACCTCAAATCCACTTAACCACAGGAACCTTATTTGAACTGGAATTTATGTACTACAAGACTAGTTGAATTAAATGTTTGAGATCACGAGACTTGGTTCATTGTCATCTTGATTGCCTAAGTAGAGTATTTTAGAGCGTACACATGACTCTTGTCGATAATGACCCAGCTTGTACACATGTACCTCACTTTTCTCACCTCAGTTGAAGTGGTAGAGGGATGGATTTGTCAGCATGAGACACAAGCTAATGTAAACATCGGAAGTCACACATTTGTGGCCATTGTTCCCAACCTGATCCAATGACGATGAGATCTAAAGACAGAAGTTGTGGGTTGCAATAAAGCTTCAAAAGAGGGACAACCTACTAGCTCAAGAAGAAAAAGTCCTTGTGTAAATGTTGTTGTATATAGCATTCAAAAAATGGAAAAATAAAGAACTCCAAAAAAGTAGACAGGCCTGATTGAAAATAAAATGCCTATGATCGCTTCAACCGAGGAGAGCTACGTATCTCATACACTGTCCAAGATAGATTCATATTCATAAGGGTTTGCTCATGAGTTGAAGTATTCTGACTCGGCTATTGAGGAGACTTGAGCAGAGTTTTGGGATTCTCGAAGGTTGTTGTGTTTCAAATCCATTTCCCAATAAAGTTCCGACCGCACATGAAATCCAAAGGTCCGACTTAAGCTCCAAACTTTGATTGTGTGAAGACAAGTTTGAGAAGTAAAACCAATCCAATTTATTTCATTTTATTTTCTTAGTTTTTTTGCACTTATTGCATAAGTGTTTGTTAGGGACTAGCAAAGGCAATCATAGGAGATGATGAATATCCATTTCGTTACCTTTATTCAATCATTTTGGCCTTAACAACCCTAGCTAAATGCATGTAAATAGCTTTATTTTGTACAAAACAATACTCATCATTTATTTCTATAAAATACTGTTTTTAATAAAAAAAATTATAGAATAAAGAAAAAAAGAAAAGAATGAAATACCAAAGGTAATTTATGACCCTAAACCTCGAGACCAAGTCAAGAATAGATTTGATCGACAAGGAATAAAGTTGATGGATATAGGTGCCAAATATACAATAAAATCCCATTTATTTATTATTTAATAAATCCTTATTATGACCTATTTTATTTTCTATTATTTATATCTCAAACAAAAAAATTATTTATGAAATTTGCAGATAAAAATATATAGAAAAATACAAATTGAGTTTACACAAAAATTATATACAGTGTACATTTTATGCTCAGAATAAAAAGCCAAAACTCAAACTTCCCATACCCATATCTCCTAAATAAAAGCTCAACATGCATCAAAATCACCTTTAATTGTATGTAATCTTTAATGAGCTATTTAATTAAGGCATTTTCATTTAATTTGGGGATAAGATGTAAAAGCTAGGTTTTGGACCCCTACTACAAAATATACCTAAATAAAATATTCATTTTATTTATTCTTTATCATTTTATGATTTTATATTTTTATAATTTTTTAAGCATTATTTATAATGCATTTACATATTTAGAATGTAATAAAACTATGAATAAAACACAAAATAAATAGATTATATAAATATAGATAAAATACATGTACTTATACCTATATAAAATATACCTCTATTTATTTAAGTGTACAAATAACATCAGAAAAATATAATAAAAATATATTTATGTTCTAAAAATAAGTTATAAATATATAAATATGAAATAAAATAATAAAATCAAAAATACAAAATAAAAATAAATATACAAACATAGGCCAATATACCTATAAATACACTTATAAATTAACTTATAATAAAATCATATTAAAATACAACATAAAATAATAAATATTTTTATTTCATAATCAAAATTTAATAAAATCATTTACTATTTTTAAATTATAATTTTTGAACATGGCACTGTGATTAAAATTTACTATTTTATGCATTTTTAAGTCAAAAATATCCCAAATATGGGATTAATAAATAGTTCGAAATTTATTTGGGTTTTAAAAATAGTAAATAAACTCCAAAATTAGCCAAATTAATTCTATTATATAAATAATAATATATAGAGAATTATAAAATAGAAAAACATATTTTGGTTCTTTTGTAGAATTTTTATATTTTTTTATTAGATTTTGGAGCTTTATGATTTTTTTAAATTTTCTTTTTCTATTTTTGGGAGTTTTTTCTGTTCTCAATAAATATTAAAATATATGATATATACTTTTTTGTGATTTTTCAAAATGTTTTTAGATTTTTTTGGAATTTTTATATATAAACAGGGATTATATGTGATCTTTTTTCATTTTTAATATTTCATTAAATGTTCAAAAATGCCAAGAAAATAAAAGCGTGAAAATACATGGAAAAATGCACCTAATCCTATTTTTGCAGATTTTTCGGAGTACATTAGCTATTTTTAATAAATAGATAAATAAAACAAAAATACATATCCTCACATGGGCATTTTTGCAAATAAAATAAAGTCTAGGGGGATCTATGCAAAACACCAAAAATATACAACAAAATTAATATTTTAATGTACTATTTAACAATTGTAGAACTCGTCAGGGCGCGCATGCAAATTACCCCATTACGTGGGATTGCAGGTGATGCGTACTAAGAGGGACCAAAATGTAATTATAATAAAGCTCAGGGACCTCGTAGCAATTTTTACAAAAATATACGATGTGATTTTAATTTTATTTAATTGAATACTAAATACACAAACTACAGAGGCTTACATAAAATTTTGCCACCTCATGTGGGATGACACGTGAGGTGACGTGGACTGGACCTATTTGCATTTAAAATAAATACAAGGTCCTTGATGCAAAATGTTCACTTATTTATAAATGGTTAACTTTATTTATAGGACTACATAATAAATACAAAAAGGTGAGGATAGGTTTTGCAATTTACCCCTTAATAGTGTGCGAGCGAACGGTATGGATGGCTTCACTTATACATATGTCGTGCTCGCAACGGTGGATGACGCTTTGGCGTTGGATGGCCTGGATTAGATCTATGGGAATGATCTGACAGTGATGGCGAGGCAGCATCCAACAGTTGAGCTGCAATCTGGGGCGCCTCCCTAGATCCGACGGTATCTGCTCTTCACGAAGAACAGGGAAGAAAGGCTTCTTTCCCGAGCTTCATCCTCGATTTCCTCCCTCCTCCGACGTTCTTCTTTGATGGTGAGAGGCTCTACACGTCCGGGGAGGCTATCCATAGCTAATGGTGGTCAAACGGGGGTCCGGGAGCCTGTGTAGGGTCCTGGTGAGCCCAGTTAAGTTCGCACCTCCAGGAACCTCCATCTTTGCAAAAATCGACTCCCTTTGGATCCCTTTGGCCCTTCGGACCTGCAGAAGAGTTACGTGCAAGAAAATGGGGGTTTCAGAAGCCTTATTGGTGGACGAATGGAGAAGCGTGAGGTTGGCAGAGGTGCTCCGGCGAAAGGCAGAGTGGAGCACATGGATCTCCAATTCCATGATGGATCTGGGGGAAGCGAGATGCGCGGAATGATCGTGGGATGATCAGGAATGAAGTGGGCACGGGGGAATACATAAGAGAGGCATTGATCGCGCGTAGAGGAGCTCACCGGAGCTCAACTCCGGTGAAGTACGGGTGGATTTCTTAAGACTACATTACTTAACTAATTATTAATCTAATGACAGGAAATTAAACCTATGACTAAAATACGTAAAATGAATGAAGAAGAAACAACTCTTATACCTGGGGGACGCCCTGGGAGCAGGGTGGTCGGAAAACCATCGCGGACCACCACCTCGTCCTAGCCACACCTTCTCCAAGTGCGAGGGGGCTCACAGCTGTTACCTAGACCTTGACTCGCTCACAAGAACACTCGACGAAGCTCGAAGGAGGATCAAACTCGAAAGAAAGTCGGATGATATTATTTATAGACAAGCGTGGCAAGAGCTCATTAGGTTAGGGTTTCTGCTTGACTCGCGGAGCGTTTGATCCTGAAAAGGTGCCTGCGTGATGGAGGACCTCATGTGGGATGACACGTGAGGTGACGTGGTCTAGACCTATTTGCATTTAAAATAAATACAAGGTCCTTGATGCAAAATGTCCACTTATTTATAAATGGTTAACTTTATTTATAGGACTACATAATAAATACAAAAAGTTGAGGATAGGTTTTGCAATTTACCCCTTAATAGTGTGCGAGCGGACGGTATGGATGGCTTCACTTATACATGTGTCGTGCTCGCAACGGTGGATGAAGCTTCGGCGTTGGATGGCCTGGATTAGATCGATGGGAATGATCTGACGGTGATGGCGAGGCAGCATCCAACAGTTGAGCTGCAATCTGGGGTGCCTCCCTAGATCCGACGGTATCTGCTCTTCACGAAGAACAGGGAAGAAGGGCTTCTTTCCCGAGCTTCATCCTCGATTTCCTCCCTCCTCCGATGTTCTTCTTCGATGGTGAGAGGCTCTACACGTCCGGGGAGGCTATCCACAGCTAATGGTGGTCAAATAGGGATCCGGGAGCCTGTGTAGGGTCCTGGTAAGCCCAGTTAAATGGGGGTTTCAGAAGCCTTATTGGTGGATGAATGGAGAAGAGTGAGGTTGGTGGAGGTGCTCCGGCAAACGGCAGAGTGGAGCACATGGATCTCCAAATCCATGATGGATCTGGGGGAAGCGAGATGCGCGGAATGATTGTGGGATGATCAGGAATGAAGTGGGCACGGGGGAATACATAGCAGAGTGCACTGTAATTTTTTTTGGAATTTTTGGATGTAATATGAATTTTTTATGAATTTTTAAATGCAAACAGAATGATTTTCAATATTTAATTATAATAAATATTAGACCTACTTATTTTTAAGAAATAAAATTATCTAAAATCTATCACTAGGTGATGGATCTCAGAAAAATCCTAAATTTCAAAAATGTGGGGTCTAATACCTATTAAAAATTAAATAGTGAAATATGCAAAATGATTTTTACAGGGCAAAGTATGCATGCAAATGCAAAGATTTTTGGGCACAATGTTAATCAAAGTAAACTCTACACTATGTGATTTTTCGGGGATTTTTAGAGCAACGGTTAATTAAATATGAATTTCCGAGCACAGATTGGGCAAAATATTCCAATTTCCACAAAACAATTATTTATTAATCAACCGTAACTCACAAAAATGTCCACAATGTGTCAAAATGTAGAGAATTAAAAGATGAACAAAATGCTATTTTTAAATAAATGAAACGATGTCTAGAAGAGGTTCCAAACAGAGGTAGAACACAGGGGGGTACATGCAATAAATATAAAATAAATAAATAAAAACAAAAGTGCAGACGGGGACCTATATGTAATTACCAGTAGTTCGAGGGTCTTTATTGCAATTTTCATAGAGAGGCACGTGCCCAGCACGTGCCCTCTGATCTTGGACTGGAATGGAAATAAGGGAACCCCCAGGGGCTTCTTGCAATTTACCCCGAGGTCACGTGCGTAGCACGTGACCCGGGGATGATGCAGCTGCTGACGTACCCCACCCCACGTGCGACGCACGTGGGCGGGGTCTCGGGTTCACCGCCCGGTGGCGAGTGGCGTCTACGGCGGAGGAGGGGCTCGCAGCTGCTGTCTGGCGGAGAAGTGGCTGAGCACGGCTGAGGATGTTCCGGCGTGAAGGCGAAATGTTGGCCCTCGTCGAGGTCGATGAAGCGGCGCTGAGGGCGTAGCACCGGTGAAGGTGCGGTTGTCGAAGGCGGAGGGCGGGTGTCGCCTGGCGGCGTTGGCTGGAGCGGTCAGCTTGCGTGGCGGAGACGAAGAAGAGCGGGGGCTGGTTGTCGATGAAGCGGTGGCGTCGGTGTCGTAGGCTCGACGCAGGAGGCGGAGCAGGGCAGCAAATGCGGCGATGGTCGCTGCTGCAATGAGGCGCAAACCTCGGACCTCGCCGGGGAAGAAGGAGGTCGGGCTGTCACCCCGACCTTCTCTTGCGTACAGTCGGCGGATACATCCAGTAGGGGTCGGCGGTGGAGATTAAATAGGGCTGAGGGAGGAGATAAGGGTCGGCGGTTGACGAAGAAGGCGGGGCCGGCGGTTGCGGAGGGCCGGTGCGGCGGCCGTTGGCGAGGATAGCGGAGAAGTCGGGGTGGCTCTGTTGGGGAAGACGATGGCTCCAGGCCGTTCGATCGGCCGAGATCGAACGGCCGCGGGTGGAACACGTGGCAGGAGCCTGGGGAAGGGAGACGGGTGCGCACGTGCAGTGCGCGTGCGGGAGTGACACGTGCGCTGCACGTGCGTGTTTTATTATTATTATTTATTATTATTTTATTATTTTATTATTTTTTTAAATAAAAACGAGTTAAAGAAAGTCTCAAAAAACGCTGACACGTGGCGGCCTCTGGGGCTGCCACGTGTCAGCACCAGAAAAATCGAAAATAAAACCTCTTGTAAAATAGATAAAAAATAGCAAATGACCTCGGATCGAAAAAGTTTCTTCACGAAAAATGCTCGTCTCGAAGAGATCTACAACTTTTATGAAGACATCAAAGCCAAATTCGGTCAAATGTGAAAAGTGCATTTTTGGGGCATCCCATGTACATAGAATACCTTGATTTTTGGGTTTTCTAATTTTTTTGTCATTTTTTAAACAAGATAAAAATCCGGAAAAATATGAAAAACTCAAAGATAAATAAAAGGCACCTAATTCTATTTTTTTTGATTTTTATTAATTAATAAAATATATACATAAAATATAGGTCAGAAAAGCCGCAAAAATATACAAAAGAGGCCCAAAACCCAACTTTCACATACGAGCTCCGATTCACTTGAACTTGGTCTTGTTTTGAAGGTAATTGAATGTGCATTAGTTCGAAAGTGAGTAGGATCAAATCGGACACTGGATGGGGAAGATATGTGGCTTTTAGTCCGAAAATCCTAGAACTAGGGTTTGGGTTTTTGGTCCACTTATTTGAGTTAGTGATTTTTTTTTTGTATTTTTCATTTATTCTTGTTAGTGATATGTACACAGTGGAGGTGGGTTTGTGGCATTCGGAGTTAGCATGGAGGAGTTAAAAATAGGGGAAGTCAGGCTATTTACAGGTCAATTTGGGCTTTGGATTTTTGGCTTCTTATTTGATGCAGAATTTAATGCTAAAATGCAATTCTTATGAAATCATGCACAAATGCTAATTATGCGAAATAGGTGCAGATATGCTGTTGGCTTTTAGGGAATTGAGCTTAATAAATGAGATTTAGAGTGATGAATCCGAGATTCATCACTAGTATATGTGATTAAGGGATATCATGTGGTTTTAAGATACCGAGTCCTCAAGAACGGTGTATTTCTTTGTTTGTCGGGATGAGGGTTTGAAATCCTGGATAACAAAAAAATAAAATTATTAGGTAGTATTGGAGGATTGGTTGAGTCTATGTGCAGCGGCATAAGCTCACCGGATCAACGCAATCTCCAATCCCAAAGTGTCCACAACTTCAGAGTCCATGAGTGGTGAGGTATCCCTTGGACTAATCCCTGACGTGGAATAGAAGAAATAGGATTTAAACTAATGAGAAGAAATGAAACTTTCTGTTATAATAAGTTTTTCTAAACTATACTACATGTTTACTTTTTTCTTGTTCGTTACCTAACACTCACTAATCTCTGTCCCATTATTTCTGGAAACTCGACATGTATTGGAGAGTCATCAAAGGGACGATAGCCATCCAACTAGCCTTAGTAGCATTACTCTATAAGGTAGTTGGTAATCTTTTTATGCATTTCGTTTCGAAATGACATACACATAATTAGCTATAGTGGGACATTGTACCATGTATACTTTATTTTGTGAATGGAAAAATATTGAAATACTTCATACTTAATATTTTTAGTTGCTGTCTGTTTTCGAATATTAGTTGTGATTGTTGAATAAATTATTACTGATTAACTAGATCCGGATATGGGAGGATTCGAGAACCTAGAGTTTGTGGACGTGACATAGATAGTTGTAGAGGAGAGAGAAACCGAATAAATTCCCCTACATTAATCAGAGGCAGTATCATGTATGTCACGGTTTGTATGAGGATAATATTGCTCACGCAGTTGGAGTTGTTAATAGGTTCATCTCAAATCTAAGGAAATAACAATGGGAAGCAGCTAAGTGGATCTTGAGATATCTTCAAGGTACTAGCAACTACTTTCTTTGCTTTTGAGCAAATAAGCCTATTCTTCTTGGTTATAAAGACTCAGACATGGCATGTGACATTGATGGGGGAAGATCTATATCAGGTTACTTGATCTTATTGGTGTATGGTATAATTTCTTGGCCGTCTTGACTTCACTGTATCCAGTATAGAGGCCGTGTTCATTGTAGCTACAGAGGTGTGCAAGGATTTGTTGTAGATGAAGAAGTTCATGCAGAAACTTGGTTTTGGTTAGGACAAGTATGTGTTTTATTATGTCAGTCAAAGTGCTCTTCACCTTAGAAAGAACTCTGTGTTTCATGCAAGATGGAAGAACACTGGTGTGATGTATCATTGGATATGAAATGTTCTAGAAGAGAAGCAACTTGCTCTTGACAAGATCCACATAAATGACAATAGTGTTCATATGATAACCAAGTCATTGCCTTTGGAAAAATTTGAAGATTGCCGCTCCGTTACTGTATTAGACGAATTCTTCATTGAAGTTGATGAAGAGCTTGGATGGTGGGTTCCCTTCAATGTGAGAACTCAACCATCATGTTGGACCTCAAGAGTCCATATTATATACATGAAGCTTGTTGATTGTTGATCTTCTTCTCATGGACTAGATGGGAAGATTTGTCGAGATGCACGTGTAAAGCCTTGAACTTGGTCTCTCTCGGATCCTATATCGTAAGATCTGGCTCGTCAAGAGGAAACCAAAAGGAATTTTTTTTGTATGAATCAGACTTCATTTGGAATTGTTATGATTTTCGGAAGAAAGATAAGTAAAGAGGTTTAGGACGTCATTAAACCGTAATGACCGTCATTAAGACTAATTAAACACGGTTAAAGAAACTAATGATGGATTGATGATCATTTATGACCATTAACAAATACTAATCAATAGTTAGCAAAAGTTAAGCGTAAGCCACAAAAGTTAAATCATGATTAGTAAAAGTTAATCGTGATTAGCGCTAATTAAACGTCATTAGCGAATCTAGAAACATATGGAATGTTCTAACTTAAGACCTAAGTTTGGGATAAGTTTTGGCCAAAATCATGGGCCAAAACCACGGGTTGCTAACCATGGTTGAGGTCTAAATCATAGTTTTCTAACCATGGTTAGCGGTTTTCTGAAACCTATAAATACCCCTTACCCATTCATTCTCTACGATTTCCACTACCACCATCACCCCAAGGGCTAGGGTTGAGAGATCAGGAGAAGGAATGGGAGTGATGAATCCCAATTCATCACTCTTTATTCCTTTATTTTAGCTAGAAACTTGAGAAAAATACCATGTAAATATGTGTAAATATCATAATTGCCAAAACACATGCATCCTGTAAATATGCATAATTAGCATGTTTTTATATCAAAATAAAGGAATAAAGAAACATAAGAAAAAGAGGGAAATATTTAGAATAAATATTGAGTGACCTAATCCCAAGGGAGGGCTCAGCATGGGCCTGACCGCAAAAGAACCCAAGTAGAGGAAGATAAGGTCAATCATGTGTGTATATAATCCTATATATTTAAATAAATTTATTTTCCTCAAACTAAAAATTAAAAAGTGTTTCTCATATTTTTACATATTTGTAAAAATAAAACTAAAACAAAAATGGAAAAATAAAAGAAAAAGAAAAGTCTCTCTCTCTTTAGTGTACATAGACCATGTATATAAAAGAAAATGCCTATTTATTTTCTCCTTGTAAATAATTAATAAATTCCATAAAAATATTTTTATATACTCCATATTTTATGGTGTAAATAAATAAATTAGAAAAAGAAAAACAAAAATAAAAATCACCTTCCACCTTGTAGATATACCATGTACATATGTATATAAACCTATTTATTTAACCCATGTAAATAAATCATAAAAATAAAATAAAAATACCTTATTATTCCAAATTTTATGTTGAAAATAAATAAAATATAAAATTGGAATAATTGTACAAAAATAAACAATTAAAAATAAAAAATACATAAGTATATATACCTATATATAATAATATAATGAAAATACGTTATTTATTTTTCAAAAAAAATAAATAAAAATCACTAAAAAATAATTTGAAAAAATAATAAACATTTTCATGTTTAAACTTTTTCGAAATAAAATCATTTTCTATTTTTAATTGAATTTACAAATAATTAATAATCTTAATTATTTGATTGGTCCACGGGGGATGTTGACCCCCGGTCATCTCCCCCCCTGTACCACTTTCTACTCGGACCCGACTCTCGATCCGACTTCGCAAATTTTTCCCGAGTCGCTCCGATCACCTCTCATCCAAACCTTGGGCCCCGATTATACTCGATCCATTCCTGATCCACGCCCGGTAACATTCCTAGGGATCCGAGCTCTGATTTGCTTATTCGACCCCATCTTCTCGGATCCCTAACAGTATAATACGTCACCTTCGCCGCACATTCCATGCCATCTTTGGCTCTGCCCTTCCATCCCAGGACCTCCATTACCTTCCTTAGAGTGACAGCTATCCGAGGGCAGTGCTGCAGTGAGGAGAGAGAGGCCCAGCCACTGATCCGGCGAGCTCCTTCGCCGTGCGCCGCCGCAAGGTGCGCCCAACCTCGGACCCCGACGATCCCCTGAGGCGAAGACCCCCTGAGACCCAACGTCTCATCCACAGTCGACCTCAACCACTAGGTATCCTCGATTCCATCTAAATTAGCCTAATTTCTATTTATGCCCATTTACGCCGCCGACCATCGCAGATCGATTCACACTGTCCCCATCACCCATTCGATCACCCGACCTCCGATTCACACTCACGAGACTTCTCCCCACATTCTCCGCATCTCCGATCACCTTGGTTCGCCTAGGAACCAAGGGTCGAGTCTCCTCCGCCACCGCTTCGCCGCAGACCACGCTCCGACCCATCTGACCACCCCTTTCACCCCCGACGAGTCGAGGCACTTTGACCTCGACCCAGTAGTCTTGCTGTGCTGCTTTGCAGGTCAAAGGGACCCATCTGAGGCTCCAACAGTTCGAGCACAGGAGCTTTGCTCCTCCTTCGTCGTCGGAGCTCCCCGGAGCTTTTCGGCCTCATCTGAGGTGTCCATCAGCTGCGAAAGAGTCCGAGCTTCATTTCGTCGATATCAGCAGCATCTGAGGACCCCTCCACCGTACGTATAGAGCCAACAAAGTTCGCCGGCGAGCTGTTCTTGGACGAGATCCAGCTACCGTCCGATCAGCCCCTCCGCTCATGTTCTGATCCGGCCCGTCCGTTCACCCGAGATCTACACCATCAGATCCATCCGGGCTTCGATCTGGACCGATCATCGATGAAGAGGCGTCCTCTGTTCTCAGCCATCGGATCTCCACGTGGCGCTTCCTCGTCCATCCGATCATAATAAAGGGGTAATTTCCCTTGGGTCCCTGTCCTTTTGTTATTTCCATTCAGTCCTGTAAATATTTTAGTACGTTGTTTTTATTTTAGAACATTTGCAGTTAGGACCCTAGATTTATTTTATTTGCAATTTAATCCTTATTTATGTGAGCCACGCGCATCGACACGTGAGGATTTGGAATATTTGCACTTTTAGTCCTTTGTTTCCTATGAGTTATTGATTGAATCTTTTTAAATGGGAATTATTATGCCCCTCCGTGTTTGAGCCACACGTGTTACGCACGTGTTTTTGTGGGCTTTTTGCATTCTAGGCCCTGGACTTTCTTGCTTTTTTATTATTTAGTCCTGGAAGAATGTTTCTTTGCTCTTAGGTCCCTGATTGATGTATGCCTTGTTTTTATTGAATAAAATATCACATCAAATCCAAATTAAGTGAAATTTGGATACATGGCTTCTACCACTGTGTAAAAATTTCTCTAAATTTTTGGGACATTTTCGAGGCTTTTTACTATTTTTAAAATTCTAAAACACATATTTTTCTTACTGTTTGAAAAATAAAATCAATTAAAAATTTTAAAACTTCTTTAAAAATTCTAAAACAATTAGTGGTAGTTAATTTTAGTGTTTTCTAGCTTCTATCAATTTTTCGACTTATTTGGATTTCTAAAACCCATAAAAATTGCAAAACCCTAAAAATCTTATAAAACTTCTAAACAAATTTATAAAAATAAAAAAAATACAAACTCTGTTTCAGTAGCTTAGTTTTTGCAAATAGTTTTCATAAAAATTGCCTCCAGACTATTATAGATAAATTATCTATTTTTAATTGATTTTTCAAGTCTGGATGTACATTGATCTCCTGTTTTCTCCTTTCTTGATTTTTAGAAAATCAAATAAAAATTGAAAAATTCTGAAAATTTCACTAAAAACACTTCAAAATATTTAAAATACAAAATAATTTTGTTTGAATTTTCTCTGTATTTTTGAGTGCATAAATAATTTGCGATAGTTGCTTGTTTATACATTCTCTTATAAAATCAAAAACATAAAAAAATTTAAAAATATTAAAAATCCACCAAAAACATTTTCTCCTTTGTTTTTTCGATTTTTGACTACTTCGAAGGCCGCAAGGCCATCCCATGCTCCTTGAGTCCGACCCTGGTCGCTATACCAGGTTAATAAAATTAGCGAGGATCGCTTGATTTTCTTGATTTGTCTTTGTTTGGTGGTTCTAGATTTTCTTGATTGACCGACTCCTCTTGATCTGGGTTGTAACGACCCGAGAGTGATTATTTTTACCTCACCTAGATTGAGTGCTTGTGATTTTTTGGTTCATCAGAATGGCGCCGTTGCTGGGGAGTACGGCTTAGTAGTCGTTTTCGATTTTTTCGTGGTTTTCGTTTCCGCTGCTTTTTGTAGATATTTTTGTATATATTTTCTCTGATTCATTTATATATTTTTCTGGACTGACACACTTCTTGTTTCTTTTTCTTGCGAGGGCCCGAGGACCAAGGCACCTTTTTCGAAATCCAAAGCAACCACGGGAGTCGGAGGCAGCTTCCTTCTCTACGAAGCCGTAGGAGAAGCGCGAGGAGGAGGACTGAAGTTTGGGAGCCGTGGAATAGCCGCAAAATAACTGCGAGGATTAGCCGTAGTTTAGATTTAGCTTAGTTTATTTTTCAGCATTATTTTATTGTAATAAAACAGGGACTTGGACACTTGACAGATTTCGGGGTATGTTTTGCCGAGCACCGGTGTGCTCGGGGGACCTCACCGCGATTTTCGTCAGTTTTTCGGCTTTTGACCGTTTATTTACTGCCCATTTGATTTACGCAGTTTTAGCCCTAGCTTAGGAATTTCTGTGATTGTAACGTAATTGATTAGGATCCCAACACTTAATTATCTGCATGTGCCTATAGATTGTAACTGGACCTAATTAATTAACTCACAAAAGAAAAGTCAGATTATTTGAACTCTAGTCCACGTGCCTTGAGGAGTCACATACAACGCGTGCATGATCTGTTGTGGCAGACATCGAGTGGATCCCAAGATAGGACACCGGACTTAGGCTCGAGTACCCGGCTACTGTGCTTACATGTAGAAATTGCCCTGCTAGGACTGGATTCCCGTGCATCATATAGGTAGTTTATATTCTGTCTTTTATTTTATGCGCGGATCATTTTACATGTAGACTGATGGAGTCAGGTACGCCTTCTATTTCGTGCATGCATCATTGATTTCTCGCACATCGGCTTTTTTGTCTTCCCCCCTCTATTTTGGACTTAAAATAATCAGGAGAACCGAAAAATTCGTTAGGCGTTGATTGCTTTGAAAAATATCTAAAATGAAAAAAACTATAAAATTGGGACTGCTAAACAAACTTGACCCTAAAAGACACTTCACCTAAAAATCTGTCTTGGGGAGAGCAACTCCCTCATTGTCTGGTTTGATTGTGCGAGAGAATGACCCGCACACTAGGCTAGAGCCACATCCAAGCCCCGATCAGATTACTGACCTTTTATACGGGACAGTCTGGTTGGTGAATTGGATTCCTATCAGGTCACGTAACCGCTCTGATATCCTGACATGATCACCTAAATAAAATTGACAAGATAATTGATCGAGCTCTTACGGTCTTCAGCTCAGCATGGAGTAGGTGAACCGGGGTTTGTTTGCTCATCTTGTTTGTTTTCCAGATCTCATCTGCCCGACTCACTAGATCAAGATGATGGGCAGGAGGTCTTTTAGGCAGCCTTTGGCTGCTCCGCTTTTTAGCACTCCAACCCGTTCATCTAGGTTGCTTCGTGAGAGCCCAGACCCGCTTTCCGAGCCCGAGTTTGATTCCGCCCTGTTCCTCCTTGACCACCCTTCTTCCTATCCTGAGATGCCAGTGCCAGATGCGAGTCGACAGACAGATGATATTTCAGCACCTGAGTTTGGGTCTTTTGCCTTTGCAGAGACCATGGCCAACAGCGAGGAGCGCACCGATGGTTTGAGAACAGAGACGACCACATACATTCTAGACCAGGGAGTGATCAACACCACCATGTTAGCCTCCCTTGAGATGATGCAGCGACAGATACGAGATCAGGGGGCTTTCATGGTGGATATGAGGAGAGAGATGGAGAGACCGAGAGCCGCAGTAGACCAGCCGCGAGCCGAGGGACGGAGAGACCCCGATCAGCTAGTAGCCGCAACAGCAGCAGAGCAGCCGAGACCGGTGCGGGAGTTGCACAACCCCGGATCGACTCAGACACACATCTGGGTGGTACTTCCGGCGATCGTGGGGGACTTCAAGTTCCCCCCGAACACACTTCAGCTTCTTTCCCGCTTCCACGGACTCGCCACAGAGGAGTCCCATCTTCATTTCCAGTAGTTTCTGATGGATCTGACGGTGTAGATCTCGCGTGAACGGACGGGCCGGATCAGAACTGGAGCAGAGGGGCTGATCGGACGGTAGCTGGACCTCCTCCAAGAACAGCTCACCGACGAACTTCGCCGGCTCGATATGCACGGTGGAGGGATCCTCAGACCCCGTTGATATCGACGAAACGAAGCTCGGACTCTTCCGCAGCTGATGGGCACCTCCGATGAGGCCGAGAAGCTCCGGGGAGCTCCGGCGACGAAGGAGGAGCAAAGCTCCTGTGCTTGAACCGTTGGACCCTCAGATGGGTCCCTTTGACCTGCAAAACAACACAACAAGACTACTGGGTCGAGGGCAAAGTGCCTCGACCCGTCAGGGTGTGAAAGGGGTGGTCAGATGGGTCGGAGCGTGGTCTCCGGTGAAGCGGCGATGGAGACTCGACCCTTGGTTCCTGGGCGAACCAAGGTGATCGGAGGTGCAGAGAATGTGGGGAGAAGTCTCGTGAGTGTAAATCGGAGGTCGGGTGATCGAATGGGTGACGGGGACAGTGTGAATCGACCTGCGAGAGCCGGCGGCGCAAATGGGCGTAAATAGAAATTAGGCTAATCTAGAAGGAATCGAGGATACCTAGTGGCTGAGGTCGACTGTGGATGAGATGTTGGGTCTCAAGGGGTCTTCGCATCAAGGAATCGTCGGGGTCCGAGGCTGGGCGCACCTTGCGGCAGCGCATGGCGAAGGAGCTCGCTGGATCAGTGGCTAGGCCTCTCTCTCCTCGCTGCAACACTGCCATCGGATAGTTGTCACTCTAAGGAAGGTAATGGAGGTCCTGGGATGGAAGGGCGGAGCCAAAGATGGTGTGGAATGTGCAATGAAGGTGACGTCTTATACTGCTAGGGATTGGAGAAGATGGGGTCGAACAAGCAAATCGGAGCTCGGATCCCTAGGAATGATCAACGGGCGTGGATCAGGGATGGATTGAGTATAATCGGGGCCTGAGGTTTGGATGAGAGGTGATCGGAGCGACTTGGGAAAAATGGGTGAAGTCGGGTCGAGAGTCGGGTCCGAGTAGAAAGTGGTCCGGGGGGGAGTTGACCGGGGGTCAACATCCCCCGTGGACCAATCAGATAATTCCGATTATTAATTATTTGTAAATTCAATTAAAAATAGAAAATGATTTTTTTTCGAAAAAGTTTAATATGAAAAATGTTTATTATTTTTTAAATTATTTTTTAGTGATTTTTATTTATTTTTTTTGAAAAATAAATAACGTATTTTCATTATATTATTATTATATATAGGTATATATACATATGTACTTTTGATTTTTATTTTTAATTATTTATTTTTGTACAATTATTCCAATTTTATATTTTATTTTTTTCAACATAAAATTTGGAATAGTAAGGTATTTTTATTTTATTTTTATGATTTATTTACATGGGTTAAATAAATATGTTTATATACATATGTACATGGTATATCTACAAGGTGGAAGGTGATTTTTATTTTTGTTTTTATTTTTCTCATTTATTTATTTACACCATAAAATATGGAGTATATAAAAATATTTTTACGGGATTTATTAATTATTTACAAGGAGAAAATAAATAGGCATTTTCTTTTATATACATGGTCTATGTACACTAAAGAGAGAGACTTTTTGTTTTTCTTTTATTTTTCCATTTTTGTTTTAGTTTTATTTTTACAAATATGTTCAAATATGAGAAGCACTTTTTAATTTTTATATTGAGGAAAATAAATTTATTTAAATACATATGATTATATACACACATGATTGACCTTATCTCCCTCTACTTGGGTTCTTTTGCGGTGAGGCCCATGCTAAGCCCTCCCTTGGGATTAGGTCACTCAATATTTATTCTAAATATTTCCCTCTTTTTCTTGTGTTTCTTTATTCCTTAATTTTGACATAAAAACATGCTAATTATACATATTTATAGGATGCATGTGTTTTGGCAATTTATGATATTTACACATATTTACATGGTATTTTGCTCAAGTTTCTAGCTAAAATAAAGGAATAAAGAGTGATGAATTGGGATTCATCACCAGCCGCAGTAGCCGCACCAACCGTTGCAGCAGCCTCACTATCAGCGAGGCCACCCATCAGGTTCTCATGAGCCAGCCTATGAGAACCCCGCCTTAGACGACCTAGCCCGCCTCATGACAGAGCAGCATGCTACCTTTAGACGGGAGATGGATGAGTTTTGCTAGGAGCTGCGAGAGATCATGAGAGGGAAGGCCGCCATCCCTACCTAGAATGAGCCGAATCTGAACAACCTGAAGAGAAAGTCTGAGCAGGTAGAGTTCACAGATATTACCACTCCTAGTGATTCATTTGGTGATTTGTCTGTATACATGTTTGATGCTGATTTTGTTACACTTAGGAGTGGTAGGATGCCAGCAGGCGGCGCCTCATCTGAGCGACGACCCCACGTCACTTCCAGGGTGCCAGGAGAGGAGGAGCGCGGTACTGACGCCGTGAGAGATGATGACGGGGTGATGACGCCACCATGGATGTTGATCCAGCCGGCGGTACTGAGGCCGTCGTTTCACTAGTTCGAGGAGGTGGTACTTATGCCACCACAGTTGCTGGGCCAGAGCGCGGTACTGATGTCGCGAGATGACATGCCGAGGGTGGTATTGAGGCCACCATTTCTACTTCTGCGAGTCCTGTTGTCTTTCCATCTGTACATGTATCTCAGGACGTTTCTGGAAATAAAGGAAAGGGCTTGTTATTTTCGGATCCACATGTGTTGATTGATGATGATTGTGTGGATTCTGTTGTTCATGAGCATGCCAGGCCCTCTCCTAGTCCTTCATCTGAGAAGGACCCTGTGATCCCCTTTCCACGAGCACTTCACATGGGAAAGGGGAAGAAAATAGAAAGCCAGAAAAAGAATCACCAGATAGAGTTCAGCCAGCAGATGATAGATCGATTCCATATTCAGTTGACTCTACAGGAGGCCTTAGAGCACGTCCCTCTACTCCAGAGATCACTCAGAGACAGGACCACAGTCAGGAGGAAGAGGAGTAACCATCAGTCTGGGATCCATGTGCTTACTAGAGCCACTTGTTTCACGATACAGAACCGTCTGCCAGCCAAGAGGCCAGATGCAGGAGCCCCGTACGTCAGATGCCACATTCACGAGCAGAGGTTCGAACGCACTCTATTAGACAGCGTTCTTCGATCAACCTAATTCCGGCAACCCTTCTCGACCGCTTCGAGTTGGGCACTCTACGGCAGAGTAGGACGATCCTTCAGTTTGCTGATCGATCAGTCAAGAGGCCGAAGGGGTTGCTGAAGGACGTTGTCGTCACGATTCAGGGCCTAAAATTCCCCGTGGACTTCATTGTGTTGGACATAAAGATCCCTGAGTCTGTGACCGATACCCCCATCATTTTAAGACGCCCGTTCTTGACCACAGCCAAGGCAGTGTCCGACCATGATAGCGGGAAGGTGTACTTTCCTATCGAGGGCGAGAGTATACAAATAGAGACGGTCGAGGAGTCTAGAGCCAGAGATTCAGATTGCTCAGAGCCGACCTCAGATTCAGAGCAGATGATAGAGGCAGGACGAGACATCCACCAGGACTGCGATTTTGTGATTACAGATGATGAGGCAGTTTGGGCAGATCCAGTTGTACAGGCCATCCTCTCACCTTCAGAGTTCGCTGATGCAGAGATGCCAGCAGAGAGAGCTTGGAGAGCGCATTCCTGGTCCAGGATACATTTCAGGAAGCAGATTCGGTTCCTGACTGCGAGACAGATTTCCGTGAGTATGATACAGATCCCTCAGAGTCAGATATTGATTGGGCAGAGTTTGATGATTTGACACCGTGTCTGACTTCCACTGAGCCTACAACTAGAGAGGAGGTTGATTTCGAGCAGAGCAGAGACAGTCCAGCAGAGTAGCCTTATCCAGATCTAGTTTGTGAGCGAGAGTTCTCATTCTCCCGTGCAGATTTGGCAGCATTCACTCAGATTCTTCAGAAGCCAGATTTGCCAGCACCTACTAGTCCTGAGCTGAAGCCGCTACCTGCGTCGCTGAAGTATAGGTTCCTTGCGGGTGAGCATGATATGTACCCAGTCATTATCTCCGCTGATTTGACTGGAGAGCAAGAATCTCGTCTGATGGGGGTTCTTGAAAAGAATTACAAGGCGATAGGATGGAGTGTAGCCGATCTCCAGGGGATCAGTCCAGCTCTGTGCTCCCACCATATCTATCTCGAGGAGGCAAAGCCGTCGCATGAGTTCCAGCGGCAGTTGAACCCGAATCTTTGAGAGGTTGTCATGAAGGAGATCTCGAAATGGTGGAACGCCGATTTTATCTACCCCATCTCCGACTCCAAGTGGGTCAGTTCATTGCATGTGGTGCCCAAGAAGACGGGCATTTCTACAGTTGTCAGTGAGTCTGGAGAGGAGATCGCTACCCGGGTACCAACTTCTTGGCGGGTCTGTGTGGACTACAGACGATTGAACTAGGCCACCAAAAAGGATCATTTCCCCTACCCTTTATTGATCATATTATTGAGAGGCTGACATGGAAGAGCCATTACTGTTTCTTGGACGGGTACTCCAGATATAATCAGGTCGCCATCACGCCCGAGGACTAGGACAAGACCACCTTCACCTGTCCCTTCGAGACATATGCTTTCAGACGCATGCCATTTGGATTGTGCAACGCTCCGGCGACATTTCAGAGATGCATGCTGTCCATCTTTTCGGACATGGTGGGGGATTGCTTGGAGGTCTTCATGGATGATTTCTTGGTCTACGGTGACGGATTCGATTCTTGTCTTGACTGCCTAGACCGAGTCCTTCAATGATGCGTAGAGGTTCACCTTGTGTTGTCTTGGGAGAAGAGTCACTTCATGGTGACTCAAGGGATGGTGCTTGGCCATATCATCTCCAACAGGGGCATGGAGGTTGATCCGGCCAAGGTGGATGTCATTAGAAAACTCAATCCACTGTCCAACTTGCGGCAGTTACGATCTTTTCTGAGGCACGTCGGTTTCTACCGATGCTTCATTCATGATTTCAGCAGTATTGCCGACCGTTGACTGATCTATTGACGAAAGACACCTAGATCCTTGTTGATGATAAGTGTCCATCGTCATTTGAAACTCTCAAGAGCTGTATTGTAGAGGCTCCTATTCTCTAGCCACCCGATTGGTCTCTACCATTCGAGATCATGACGGACGCCTCCGATTTTGCCATGGGGGCCGTACTGGGACAGAGGAAGGATGGAGTCCCATTTGTTATTCACTACGCTAGCCGTACATTGGATGCCACGCATCGGAACTATACAGTCACTGAGAAGGAGATGCTAGCCGTAGTTTTCGCCCTAGATAAGTTTAGATCTTACATCATTGGATCTAGAGTGACCATTTATACTGATCATACCGCCATCCGGTACCTCATGGCAAAGAAGGATGCCAAAGTCAGATTGACCAGATGGATCCTTCTACTCCAGGAGTATGATGTAGAGATTAAGGATAAGCCTGGAGTCAAGAATGCGATGGCGGATCATCTCTCCCGTTTGGAGTATCTTGAGGATTCTGAGAAGATTGAGCCGATTTGTGAGACCTTCCCAGATGAGGCAATCCTTGCTATCGCCTCGCTCCCATGGTATGCCGATATTGTGAACTATCTTGTTACCAAGAAAGTTCCACAAGATTGGCCCAGGCAGAAACTTGAGACCTTCCTTGTGAAGGCCAAGTTTTACCATTGGGAGGATCCCGTCCTTTACCACGAGGGAGGGGATAGTATCTGCCATCGGTGCATTCCTCAGGAGGAGCATCATAGCGTCCTTACTTACTGACACAAGCTTGAGGCAGGAGGACATCACTCTGGGAGGAGAACGGAACAGAAAGTGCTCCAATCCAGCCTATGGTGGCCTACTCTCTTCAAGGACTCTAATGAGTTCATGAAGAGGTGTACTGACTGTCAGAGGATGGGCACTTGTGGACAACGTAATATGATGCCGAGCATCCCATACACTTCTGTGAGGTTTTTGATGCATGGGGCATCGATTTCATGGGTCCATTCCCTAGGAGTCAAGGATTCGAGTACATTCTGTTGGTCGTAGATTATGTGAGTCGTTGGGTTGAGGCCATCCCCACCCGAACCGCAGATGCTAGGACTGTTTGCAGATTTTTTAGGAAGAATATCATTTTACGGTTCGGGGTACCTCGAGTGTTGATATCTGACGGGGGGTCTCATTTCGTCAACGACAAGGTAAAGGCCCTTGCTAGCGAGTTCAGCATAGACCATCGAGTTGCCACTCCATACCACCCTCAGACGAATGGTCTTGCTGAAGTGTCGAACATGGAGATCAAGACTATATTGCAGAAAGTCGTACTCCCTGACCGAAAGGATTGGTCACAGCTTTTGGACTCGGTCTTGTGGGCATATAGGACGTCTTTCAAGACGCCTTTGGGTACATCTCCCTTTCGCCTCATTTTTGGCAGGCCGTGCCATTTACCTATTGAGATGAGACATAGGTCACTTTGGGCTGTCATTGGTATACTTTTGGATCCAGAGAGTGTAGGAGATCAGAGGAGGGTAGAGTTAGCAGCCTTGGAGGAGCTTCGTGACACCGCCTTTTCAAACAACCTACATTACAAGGAGAGAGTGAAGGAGTGGCATGATTCTCATATCATCCACAAACAGTTTGAGCCAGGACAGAGAGTATGGATGTTTGATGCTAGGCTTCGTCTATTTCCAGGGAAGCTACAGAGCAAATGGAAGGGACCATATTTGGTTAGAAAGGTACATGACAATGGGAGTATTGATATATCTGAGTTGTCTTCTGATGTCACCTTTCGAGTGAACGGTCAACGGCTCAAGCCATATCTAGATTATAAGCCGCGAGTCGTTGATGTTGCCCCGATTCACTTTGCATGAGATGTGGTCTCTTGACTCACATCTATTGTATCTCACGCCTGATTATCACTATTCTTCCGACTTGTATAGATCCAGTTGTCCATATCACTCTATTCTTTAGTCCCAAACCCCTTTTTTCTCATCTTATGATTATGCTATACTTAGGGTGTACTTTACCCTAAGTATAGGGGGGGTGTAGGACTCTCGGGTATCCTATTGAATCTTTCTACCCCTGTTTTGCAGCATATACTTAGGGATATTTCACCCTAAGTATGGGGGGGTAGACTCTGTACATCCTTCCACTCGGATTTCCCTTCATGTACAACTTGCTATACTTAGGATTATTTGATCCTAAATATAGGGGGAAACACCGAGATCTCTTGATTCTATTCTTTGATTCATCATTGTACATACCATTCCTTTTCACTTCCCTATACTAAGCACGAGTTATGTCTTCTTCATCGCTCTTGATCACTCTAAGGACATCGTTCGAGCTAAGTATAGGGGGTGTCGTATATATTGCATATATACTTTATCCATAACTCGTACTTTGTGTGAGTGTGCCAATAAATAAAAATGTCTAAAAATCTATAAAAATTTAAAAATTTTCCTTATATATAAAATTCTTCTTGCACATACCTATTTATTTATAAAAATTATTTTTGTACAAATGATTGTAAAATCTTTTTGTGTAAATAGCTTGTAAATATTTTCATATCAAAATTTATTTATATCGTACAAAATTTTTGTAAAATGTTTGAAAAACAAAAAGTTTGCAAAAACCTTGTGTAAATTTTTGTAAATATTTTGCAAAACTTCGCATTCATGCATACATCCATGTTTTCAAACATTTTTCAAAAATTTTGCACATGTGTAAATATTTGTAAAATAGCATCTTTATAAATACTTGTACAGTTTTTTCAAATCATAGTTGTCATTTAAACTGGCCTGGAATTAAATTGACAAATGGAGCTTGGTTAAGACCTTAGTCCACCTAATAATAAGAGGAACCTTATAGGGCTTAGGATTGAGACTTTTCAGGTCCATTGGGACTTAATTCTTTGAGTCCACTAGGCTATGAACATATGTCATCTTGATGAGCCTAAGTAGAGCACTTAACAACACACGCATGACTCTCAGAAACAATGGCTTTACTTGCACCAACACTTTACACATAGCTCTCCACGGATGAGGTGGTGAGGAGGCAGTTTCCTTTGGCTTGGGGTAGCATATGAGGGTAGTACTTCTAGGCGAAACCTCTCTTCTTCTTATAGTGAAGGAAGTGCGTCTCAACTTGGTCTGGTGGTTATGAAGTCTAAAGACAGAAGCTGTGGGTTGCAATAAAGCTTCAAAAGAGGGATAGTCTACTGGCTCAAGAGGAAAAACTCCTTGTATATATGCTGCACCATGTAGATATGTTGTACAGATGCACATGGAAAAAATGTGCAAAAAGAAAAGAACTCCAAAAAAGTGGTGGGTCGGATTGAAAATTTAATAATCCCACCGGAGTGTACATAGTCAAATAAAGCAAAAGCTTATGTTATACATGACCATCTCATGAAGCTTACAGCGGGAGACTCAGCTACACTGGTTAGAGCTCCCAAGGATACATGGCTACACTGGCCATGGTCCATTCTCTTCTTCTTCCCCCTCTTCTTGAGCCGGTTGCACTTGAACTTAGAAGGGAATACCCCGCTTCTCGAGGAAAGAGTTGCTAGACCGATGCATTAGAGTTACCAGGTTGAGGGAGGTTGTTTCTTTATTACTTCTGAGGTGGGGAGCTACATATCACTTACACCGTACAAGGAAAGATTCATGGTCATTAGAGTTTGTGTATGTAGACTTGTTCTGATATGGTTTATTGAGGATTCTTGATCATAGATTGGTGGAACTTAGAGGCTGTTAAGTTTTAAGCTTGAGTCCAAATAAGGTTCCGACAAATTAATAATCCAAAGGTCTGACCGAGCTCCATATCTCAATTTAATGAAGGAAAGTTTAGTAATCAACCTTGATTTCCTCTCTTTTTCTTTTTTTTCTCTTTTGCACTTCTTTTTCAAATAAGTGTTTGCTAAGGGACTAGCAAAAGTAAAGTATAGGGGGTGATGAATCCCAATTCATCACTCTTTATTCCTTTATTTTAGCTAGAAACTTGAGCAAAATACCATGTAAATATGTGTAAATATCATAAATTGCCCAAACACATGCATCATGTAAATATGCATAATTAGCATGTTTTTATGTCAAAATAAAGGAATAAAGAAACACAAGAAAAATAGGGAAATATTTAGAATAAATATTGAGTGACCTAATCCCAAGGGAGGGCTTAGCATGGGCCTGATCGCAAAAGAACCCAAGTAGAGGGAGATAAGGCCAATCATGTGTGTGTATAATACTATGTTTTAAATAAATTTATTTTCCTCAAAATAAAAATTAAAAAGTGTTTCTCATATTTTGTACATATTTGTAAAAATAAAACTAAAACAAAAATAGAAAAATAAAAGAAAAACAAAAAGTCTCTCTCTTTAGTGTACATAGACCATGTATATAAAAGAAAATGCCTATATAATTTCTCCTTGTAAATAATTAATAAATCCCATAAAAATATTTTTATATACTCCATATTTTATGGTGTAAATAAATAAATCAGAAAAATAAAAACAAAAATAAAAATCACGTTCCACCTTGTAGATATACCATGTACATGTATATATATATATAAACCTATTTATTTACCCATGTAAATAAATCATAAAAATAAAATAAAAATACCTTATTATTCCAAATTTTATGTTGAAAATAAAAAAAATATAAAATTGGAAAAATTATACAAAAATAAAATTATTAAAAATAAAAATCAAAAATACATATGTATATATACCTATATATAATAATAATATAATGAAAATATGTTATTTATTTTCCAAAAAATAAATAAAAATCACTAAAAAAATATTTGAAAAATAATAAACATTTTTCATGTTTAAACATTTTCGAATTAAAATCATTTTCTATTTTTAATTGAATTTACAAATAATTAATAATCGGAATTATCTGATTGGTCCACGGGGGATGTTGACCCCTGGTCAACTCCCCCCCGGGCCACTTTCTACTCGGACCCGACTCTTGACCTGACTTCGCCCATTTTTTCCGAGTCGCTCCGATCACCTCTCATCCAAACCTCGGGCTCCGATTATACTCTATCATCTTTGATCCACGCCTGGTGATCATTCCTAGGGATCCAAGCTCTGATTTGCTTGTTCGACCCCATCTTCTCGGATCCCTAGCAGTAGAAGACATCACCTCTGCCGCACATTCCACACCATCTTTAGCTCCGCCCTTCTATCCCAGGACCTCCATTACCTTCCTTAGAGTGACAGATATCCGAGGGCAGTGTTGTAGCGAGGAGAGAGAGGCCCAGCCACTGATCCGGTGAGCTCCTTCGTCGTGCGCCGCCGCAAGGTGCGCCCAGCCTCGGACCCCGATGACTCCTTGAGGCGAAAACCCCCTGAGACCTAGCGTCTCATCCATAGTCGACCTCAGCCACTAGGTATCCTCGATTCCTTCTAGATTAGACTAATTTCTATTTACGCCCATTTGCGTCGCTGGTCGTCGCAGGTTGATTCACACCGTCCCCGTCATCCATTCGATCACCCGACCTCCAATTCACACTCACGAGACTTCTCCCCACATTTTCCGCACCTCCAATCACCTTGGTTCGCCCAGGAACCAAGGGTTGAGTCTCCTCCGCAGCCGCTTCACCGGAGACCACGCTCCGACCCATCTGACCACCCCTTGACGGGTCGAGGCACTTTGCCCTCGACCCAGTAGTCTTGATGTGCTGTTTTGCAGGTCAAAGGGACCCATCTGAAGGTCCAACGGTTCGAGCATAGGAGCTTTGCTCCTCCTTCGTCGTCGGAGCTCCCCGGAGCTTCTCAGCCTCATCGTAAGTGCCCATCGGCTGCGGAAGAGTCCGAGCTTCGTTTCGTCGATATCAACAGCGTCTGAGGACCCCTCCACCGCACGTATCGAGCCAGCGAAGTTCGCCGGCGAGCTGTTCTTGGAGGAGGTCCAGCTACCGTCCGATCAGCCCCTCCGCTCTAGTTCTGATCCGGCCCGTCCGTTCATGCGAGATCTACACCGTCAGATCCATCAGGGCTTCGATCTGGACCGATCATCGACGAAGAGGCGTCCTCTATTCTCAGCCATCGGATCTCCACGCGACGCTTCCTCGTCCATCCGATCATAATAAAGGGGTAATTTTTCTTAGGTCCCTTTCCTTTTGTTATTTCCATTCAGTCCTGTAAATATTTTAGTACGTTGTTTTTATTTTGGAACATTTGCAGTTAGGACCCTAGATTTATTTTATTTGCAATTTAGTCCTTGTTTATGTGAGCCACGTGCATCGACACGTGAGTATTTGGAATATTTGCACTTTTAGTCCTGTGTTTCCTGTGTGTTATTGATTGAATATTTTTAAATGGGAATTACATTTATGCCTCTCCGTGTCTGAGCCATGTGCTACGCGCGTGTTTTTGTGGGCTTTTTGCATTCCAGACCCTGGACTTTCTTGCTTTGTTATTATTTAGTCCTGGAAGAATATTTCTTTGCACTTAGGTCCTTGATTGCTGTATGCCTTGTTTTTATTGAATAAAATATCAAATCAAATCCAAATTAGATGAAATTTAGATGCGCTAGCCACTGTGTAAAAATTTTCCTAAATTTTTGGGACATTTTCGAGGCTTTTTACTATTTTTAAAAATTTAAAAACACGTATTTTTCTTACTGCTTGAAAAAAAATCAATTAAAAATATAAAAACTTGTTTAAAAATTCTAAAAAAATTAGTGATAGTTAATTTTAGTGTTTTCTAGCTTCTATCAAATTTTTGACTTATTTGGATTTCTAAAACCCATAAAAATTGCAAAACCCTAAAAATCTTATAAAAATTCTAAAAAATTTTATAAAAATAAAAAATATAAACTCTTTTCCTGTAGCTTAGTTTTTGCATATATTTTTCATAAAAATTGCCTCAGACTTTTATATATCAATTATCTATTTTTAATTGATCTTTCAAGTCTGGTTGTACATTGATCTCATGTTTTCTCTTTTCTTGATTTTTAGAAAATCAACCAAAAATTGAAAAATTCTGAAAAATTCATCAAAAACACTTCAAAATATTAAAAACACAAAAATAATTTTGTTTGAATTTTCTGTGTATTGTTGACTGCTTATAACTTGTGGTAGTTGCTTGCAAGGCCTTAAAAGTCGGATTTCGGTTTCGTTTCGGTGAGGGACCGAAACGAAATTTCGGTCGAATTTCGGTCGAAATTCGACCGAAATTTCGGTCATTTCGGTGGCTTTTTGAACTAGACCCCCCCAAATTTCGACCGATATAGCCATTTCGGCCGAATTTCGGTCACCTGCCGAAACCGAAATTCGACCGAAATTCGGCCGAATTTCGGCGAAATTTAAGGCCATGGTTGCTTGTTTATACATTCTCTTATAAAATCAAAAACATAAAAAAATTTAAAAATATTACAAATCCACAAAAAAATATTTTCTCCTTTGTTTTTTTCGATTTTTGACTACTTAGTAGGCCGCAAGGCCATCCCGTGCTCCTTGCGTCTGACCCTGGTCGCTATACCAGGTTAATAAAACTAGCGAGGACCGCTTGATTTTCTTGATCTATCTTTGTTTGGTGGTTCTAGATTTTCTTGATTGACCAAATCTTCTTGATCCAGGTTGCAACAACCCGAGAGTGATTATTTTTACCTCACCCGGATTGAGTGCTCGTGATTTTTCGGTTCATCAGGGAGGTAGGGAAAGAGCGCTAGCGAAGTGCTGCCGGGAGAACGAGGAGGAAGGTATGATCCTCTCTTAGTTTGCTTCGTAAGCTAGGCTTTCGATTCATCCTCTTTTCTTCCAAGCTTTGTTTTCGATTTATCTTTATTTCCGATTTATTTTCTGTTGTGGTTCGAGGAGAAATCTGTGTAATACCCTACTTAGGTGTGGGCGACTATGCATGTCAGTGAACCCTGTGATTCGTCACACTTTCACTCACCTAAGAGGCATGGTGTCTACCGATTCTTCATTGCTTATGGTTCTATTCTTTCAATTCTGCTTTTATAGTTGTTTTAATGGAGAAATATGTGTAATACCCTACTTAGGTGCATGCGACTATGCACGTCAGTGAGCCCTATGATTCGTCACATACTCACTCACCTAAGACGCGTGGTGTCTACCAATTCTACATTTCTTGTTGTTTGAGTATATTATTTCAGTTTCGTTATTGTTTTCCTATATGTCCTGATATAAGGTGAAATTCTGCTGAAATTTTCCTAGAAATATCACCGTTTATAAGGGGAAGTTCTGTCGAAATTTTAAGAGAAAATATCTTCTTCACGTTCTTCGTGTTCTTCATGTGTTCTTCGCGTTCCTCATGTTCTTCGTTCATTCTTCACGTTCTTGGCATGTTTTTAGTGTTTTTGATACGAACACGAAATTCGATCGTTTTAGGAGATGTAAATAATCCTTTTCTGAAAACGAATCACGATAAAGCATTGCATACGTGAGAGAGAGCTCAATTAGGTAACGAAATCCTTCCTTTTGTTGTTGGATTTTCATATGAGATCGTTGAGATCCCTGACTTTATGCTCTTCATTACGAAAAACGCTAATTTGGCTATTTTTGAGAAAGTATGAAAAGTTGCTTTATGATTTCAACTAAAATAAGGTCTAAGTATCGAATGGATTGGATGCAATAGCTCAGAAAGTTAGGGTTTAAAATTTAAAATTAGCATAAATATGATTTTATAAATATATAAATTAATTTATGTGTAAGTCTATACTCAGTATCATGTTTATGCAAATATAAAGCTTAACGAAGGAATCATGGGAATTGATATGTTTTGAGTTGGATCCTGAAAAAGGATTGTATCTTATGTTAAGAATGACTGTAAGTAGAACTATATGTCGGGCATGCAACCTGTAGGTTTGTCGGAAGGAACTTATATTGGTTATACCCTACCTAGGTGGTACATGGTTGCCTTGTTATAATAAGTGCATACAAAATGAATGATTTGCAACGCGTGGTACCAGGAGCCAATATATTCGGGTTGAACGATGGAAGATGTGCTCGTGCCATGCGTAGGCACGGGTGGTTCAATAGCGGCTGGGTCATGATAACATGTATTTAAAGCCGCTAGGTTATGTGATTAACGGTTAGTCCGAGGTTTTAAGCAATCGCGTCCTCGAGGACGGTGTGCTCCTTTGTTTTTCAGGGTGAGGGTTTGAGATCCTGATTAATAAAAGAAAAGGAAAATTGTCAGGGTAGTATTAGAGGATTGGTTGAGGTGACGTGCGATAATATAAGATCAAAAGATCAATGCAATCTCCAATCCCAAAGTATCCACAGCTTTGGAATCCTAGAATGGTGAGGTTTTCCTAGACTAATCCCTGATGTGGAATAGAAGGAACATGACTTAAACTAATGAGAATAAATGGAATTTTTTGTGCTAACAAATTTTTGAAAAATTACACAATTGTTTACTTTTCTCTTCTTCGTTACTTAGCATTTGCTAATTGTTATCCTATGATTTATGGAAAACCCAACAGTGCCGGTGAGGTATCGTAAGGACTTTAACAATACAGCTAGCTAAATAGTCATTGAACCAGCCACAATAGCTTTTCTCTGTATGGTAGTTAGTAATATTTTCTGTGTATTTTCCTCTCAAGCTGATGTACATGTAAATGGTTATAGTTGGACAATGTATCATGTGAACTTTATTTTGTGAATGGAAAAGTGTTGAAATATTTTTTCCCGAGTATTTGTATTTGCAGTCTGTTTCTGAATGTTAGTTTTTGATTGCTGAATAAATTATTGTTGAGTAATCAGATCAGGATATGTAAGGATCCGATGGCCCGAAATTGGGGTCGTGGGAGTACCTTTGCCTAAATTAATTCCAGCCGATGTTGGGCATGGATGCAAAAATGCCCAAAAAGGGCATGATTAAATTTTACATAATTTTTTGCTATGTTATGGCAGACAAAACATACGAGGGATTTTTGACCACTTTATTCCCCTTTCTTATTGTTGTCGTTGTTGGGTTGCGGGAGTAAATAGGGCACCATCTTCCCTCTTCCTCTCCTTTATTCTTCCTTGGATTGAGTTGCATTTGCCGCTACAGATCTTGCCATGGAGACACCAAATAAGGAGATATTGTGAGCTTTGTTTGGGACCATCTTTAGGTGATATTTCTCCACCTTCTCCCTCTTTTATTTACATTGGTGTGGTTCTTTGTTGATATACTCTTGGGAGAAGACTTTGGATTTGTATAGACTCTAGGGAGAACATTTCATCACTGTATCTAGTGGAGAAGTTTGATTGGGATGAGTAGGCTTTACGATTTTCCCCATATCATTTTGAGGGTTTCCACGTTAAAATCTCTTCTCCTTTTCCTTCGAAGTCAGGAGAAAGCGAGCATCAAGCATTGGTTGGTTATCGTGTTGATATCATGACTCGATCACTCCCTACTAAGCTCTTTAGTTGGTCATCCTTCTTTCGGTGAGGGGAGTGATGACCTGTCGAATCCCTAGACTCATGCGAGTCTGTTGGGGAGGATCCCCCTTCCCTGAAAGGCTCTGTCTGTGGTGATGGCCTTCGACCATAATACCTTAAACTCTCTTTTTTCAATAAGGTCTTTATGGCATGTTATTAAAGTGATTAGATCAGATCGACGTGGTGAGTACTTTGGTAGGCACACTGAAACCGGAAGGATGGCAGGTCCTTTTGACCTTGAGGTCATTGTCCCGCAATATTCCATGCCTAGTCGACCCGGCCCTATAGTCTAGTTAGAGTACCCGAAAGGAGAAATATGCATAGATTGATACTGTTGCAAATCGCGGAAGCACGAACAAACACGATCAAGCATACAAGAATGAAGACATATGGATTTACAAGGCTCACCCATATCTGGACGATGTCCTTAGGCAGTGAGGATCGTTTTTCACTATGTGGAGAAGAAGAAAATATAGATGATACTAAGAGCCATAGCCCAAGGAGAGTTTATATACTACTCCTGTACAGACGGATCCCTGATACAAACGGATCCATATACCCGGATACAAATAGAACCATTAATAAAAAAAATCATTGGGGCTGTTGCCCCTACATCCCCGTAGGGGTTGTTGGAGAATGGTATGAAAGGAAGGGAAGGGGGTGCATACTATGATTCTTCAACTGGTGTCGGATGGTTGGAATTCAAGATATATCAACAAATATGTTAAGGTTGAAGCAGAGGAAAGCATGAAGCATGGGAGTTTAAATGACGACGAAGACCAACCGAGTGCCTTAACATGCCCCTCCCCTGTCCTAGTCGTTTTTACACCATCACCTCTAAATAGTTTCCAATTGCATCATAACCCCTATGACCATTGTAATTACACCACAACCGATGATTAATCTTACTAATTCTTACACCAAATCCATGAAGAAGGGCATTCATGTTAAACAGAGTAGGATTATAGGGGCCTGGTATAAGTACTAAAATCATAGGGGTTATGGTGTAACTGGAAAAGATTTGAGTTCAAGGTGTTAAAATCACTTATAATAATTACTAGATTGGGTTTGTTGTTTTATTACTTGTTCATGCACATCATCCTCAATCAACGCCAAAGTAGAACTTTGACAATACAATCTCCACCACACAGCACACTCACTATGACTAAATGACACAATCAAATCAACCATACGTGTATTTACAAGATGATGAAATTCTAAGCTAGCAACCAGAAATCCTTGTGCATCTTGGTGGTGATGAGGTACCCTCCCCCTCCTTTCTTGCTCTTCCTCCTCACAGCCACTGTCATACAACCTGCATTTTGGATGCAATAATCCACCATTCCTCTGTGCTTGCACTGAACCCTACCGACCCACACGAGCAGCAGTCGCCATGTTAGAGTGCGCTTCTTCAGGCTTAGGACGAGGAGGGAAGCTCCTTGCCTCCGCACTTCCTGCACAATGGCCGGGCCTCGATCTGGTCCCTCTATTATTGAGAATTCGACTTGCACCTAAAGAGATTTCATGCATTACATAGAGAGGACATCTGAAATTTTTAAGGTGCAAAACAACAGCAGCAGCATTCAATCTATCCCCATTTCATACTCACTTCAGGTTTCTTTGCCTGGCACATGTTCTTCAATGAACTCAACAGCTGAACGTCCCTCCGATCCCGCACCCTCTTCCCCTCGCCGCCACCACCTGTTATGAGTCTTTAGTAATTGGTGATATATGACCGTCAGCATGGAAAACGTTCAGCATCTCAAGAACAATTCCAGAGCTAGGGTTTTGAGCTAAAAGAGAAAGAACACATCCAGTTGCATGCAGTTAAGGATAAGGATAATGGAATCATATAATATCATACGAGATTTCAGTTTCCCCCTTTCAAATTTGGAAGTTTTTACATTAAATCTTTCGTGATATCGTGCTTGTGGTGGCATATTGCTGTGTTAGATTGCTTGTTGTTCTTGTGCTATTTGTTTGTTATCCTTCAAGGGGCTCTATTCTTGCTTCCGCATCACAAGGGGGGATTTGTTGCCACCATGGCATGCTTTCTCAACTCCTTCCTAAATCCCATTTTCTTTTCTATTTGGGAGTTTGGAAAGAGATCAATGACGTAAGGTAATGAATAATTTAATATTCGTTGTCATATTTTTCGTAGTTAAAATATAACAACGAATATCATCAGTTGCTTACTTCTTCAAATTCACAGTGAATAATGGTATTCGTTATTATATTTCTCGCAACGAATCATATAACAATGATTAGAACTCGTTAACTTTTTCCCTTATAATTCTTGCTAAATTTGGCAATGATCAGTGTAAAACGAATAATTCAATGGAAAAATAGTTGTTATATGGACCGTTAACAACGAATATGATATTAGTTGCTAACTACAAGTACAAAAGATGATTTGGTAATGAATAATATTCGTTGTTATATCTTTAACATCGGAAGATATGGCAACGACTACTCAAATTATTCGTTACCTTGGATCGATTTTCTTGTAATGTATTATTGTTATTATTTAGTGAGACGGAAAAACTTGTCGATCTTTTCCTTAGGCAATCAGTTACAACTTTATTTTCTTTTGAATATTATCACTTTGCTTGCAATTTTCTTCAAAGTGTACGATCGATTTCTCTCTTTAAGTAATGTGCTTGAACACATTTAACTGACATTAATGTTGTAAAAATATTTATGTTATCTACAAGTTCTTTTCGACCTAGAATTCTGGATTCAACCGGTGAGTGATCAGAGCATGAAGAAGAGTCCCGAGCATAGGATCTACTCCCCATTTCTGACCTAATACCAAATACTATTTCTTACTTATGTAGCCCTCCTACTTCCGCTCCCAAATGAGAATTAATTAGAAAAATAAAAAATAAATATAATATATATGAGAAATTATTAAAAAATCATGAAAAAACAAAATTCAACAATTATATATAGAGTTCAATGGGGTTGCCCCTAGGGGGGAAGTTAACTTGGCTCCCCTGTGCAATCACCCATTTTTTATTTTTATTTTTTTGAAAACCTCTTTCATGAATATTCATCACTATATCCCTATATTATGCTATTCAAATTAATCTCTCTCTCTCTCTCTCTCTCTCTCTCTCTCTCTATATATATATATATATATATATATATATATATATATATATATATATGAGAAAAATGGGGCTGCCCCCTACGGGTAGCCAACATGGCTGCCCCCACCCTATTTTTCGCAAATTTTTTTATTTTTTTGGAAAAATATCACCATGTATATTCATCCCTATATCCCTCCTATATGTCATTCGAATTTCATCAGAAACAAAGACTCCTACGACCTCCATCCATATGTCATTTTTTAACGGTCGCAGGATTTTTTAAATCGACCCTTTCTGGATGGAGGCCATAGGAGTCTCTGTTTCTAAAGAAATTTGAATGACGTATATGAGGGATATTGGGATGAATATACATGTTGCTATTTTTCAAAAAAAAACAAAATAAATTCCCAAAAAATGGAGCGGGGCAGCCATGTTGGCTACCCCCAGTGGGCAGCCCCATCAATATATATATATATAGGATTAAATGGGGCTGCCCCTGGGAGTAGCCAACTTGGCTACTCCCACCCCTATTTTCCCTCATTTTTTGATTTCTTTGGAAAATAAAAATTTGTAAATTCATCATTATATCCCTCTAACATTCTATTAAAATTTCGTCAGAAACAGAGACTCTTACGGCCTCCATCCAAACAGGGTCGATTTAAAAAATCCTGCGACCGTTAAAAAAATGACGTCTGGATGGAGGGCCTAGGAGTCTCTGTTTCTGACGAAATTTTAATAGAATGTTAGAGGAATATAGTGATGAATATACAAATTTTTTTTCAAAGAAATAAAAAAATGAGGGAAAATAGGGGTGGGAGTAGCCAAGTTGGCTACTCCCAGGGAGCAGCCCCATTTTACCCATATATATAGAGGTAAATGGGGCTGCCCCCAGGGAGTAGCCAACTTGGCTACTCCCACCCCTATTTTCCCCTCATTTTTTTATTTTTTTGAAAAATAGAAATTTGTATATTCATAATTATATCCCTCTCACATTCTATTAAAATTTCGTCAGAAACAGAGACTCCTACGGCCTCCATCCAAACATGGGCGATTTTAAAAATCCTGCGACCGTTAAAAAAATGACGTCTGGATGGAGGGCTTAGGAGTCTCTGTTTCTGACGAAATTTTAAAAGAATGTGAGAGGATTATAATGATGAATATACACATTTTTATTTTCTAAAAAAATAAAAAAATGAGGGGAAAATAGGGGTGGGAGTAGCCAAGTTGGCTACTCCCTGGGGGCAGCCCCATTTTACCCATATATATATATATGTATGTATGTATGTATGTATGTATGTATGTATGTATGTATGTATGTATAGAGGAGTGATCCTATGAGAGCAAAAAGTTGTGAGAGCATGAGAGGGATGATTCTGAACCACATAATTCACCCAGGAGAGAGAAGGTCAGGAGAGATAAAACAAAATCATGTGGTCCAGAATCATCACTCTCATGCTCTCACATTTTTTCCTCTCATAGGATCACTCCTCTATATGTATGTATGTATGTATGTATGTATGTATATATAAGGGTAAAATGGGCCTGCCTCCTTGAGGGGAGCTAACTTGGCTCCCCCCGCCCCATTTCCCCCATTTTTTTTTACTTTTTTTTTTGAAAATTGCTTCTGTGGATATTGATCACTATATTCCTCTATTATGCTATTCAAATTTTGTGCAAAACAAACTCCTATGGCCTCTATCTAGACAGTCATTTTCATTGGTAACACAATTGCTAAAAATGACCCCGTCTGGATGGAGGTCGTAGGAATCTCTGGTTCGCACGAACTTTGAATGACATAATATAGGGATATATTGATGAAAATTCACGGAAGTAATTTAAAAAAAGTAAAAAAATGGGGAAAATGGAGTTGAGGGAACCAAGTTAGCTCCTCTTAAGGGGACAACCCCATTTTACCCATATATATACAATTGTTGAATTTTGTTTTTTCATGATTTTTTATATTTCTCAATTATATTATATTTATTTTTTATTTTTATTATTAATTCTAATTTGGGAGTGGAAGTAGGAGGGCTACATAAGTCAGAAATATGATTTGGTATTAGGTCAGAAATGGGGATCCTATGCTGTAGAGTATTCTACAGTATTTTTTTGCGAAATCTTTGTGTGTGCATAATATTCTACATAAATATCAAGTTTCATTTCATCGGAAGTTCTTAGTCATTTTAACTTAAAGGTCAAAGAAAAAGTCAACAGGAGTACTCCAAAACCATTTCAAATTTGACATTCTTTGACTTTTAAGATAAAATAGTTTGGAATATCCTAATGAAACAAAATTGGATAGGTATATTAAACAATATGCATACATTAGATCCATATGGTTTGGATTACTAACAAGGAATTCGTGAAATAAAAACAAAAGATTTATAGCAGGCTCTGCTGTAGAATGCCCTATCCGCTCACGGAGGTAGATCCTCAGCTATCACAGCAGGTGCTGTAACACATGGGAGCCACTGGATCACCATCGAACGGTCTTTGGAGGAGACCGAGAATGACTGATGCGCATCAGATGGTGGACTAGTGGCTCTCGCATTACAGCACCTGCTGTAACATCAGATGATCCCCTCTAATTAGCTCACTGAAATGAGTCTTCATATTATTAAACGGGAACGGATTGTCTGCTCGCCAGCAGACTCTGCTGCAGTGTTCGAGCTGCTCGATCAAGATCGAGCGGCTTCGGAACTACAGCAGAGGATCGAGTGGCTTGGACACTGCAACAGAGTCTGCTGGTCAGCAGACGATCCATGCTCTACTATGAACTATCTACCGATATAACATCAATTTGGATCCTAATTAAGAAACGTAATAGCATGATTACTGCACGTACCATTCTTCGGCTTAACTACACTGAGAAGAACGATGATATCATTGCTCTGCACCGTATGCGATAGAGCCCACTGCACGGCACCCATCGACTCCTCTTTGCTCGAATCCACCGCGATCACCACGCGCCGACCTGCAGCGGCCTTCCCGTGCTTCTCATTACGTTCCGTCCCCACCTCTTCGCAGTCACCACCACCCTTTGGATTGAGCATCTCAATCTCTACCGGTCCGGAATCGACCCACGTTGTCTCTGCTGGTGGCGCCGTCCGGACCAAGATCCGGGTGGCGACACGGTTAATGCAGAAGCTCCGGAGCCGGCTAACAACAGCGCCGCGACCCATGAGGAGGAGGAGGAAGGTGAGGGACTGTCGGTTGGATCAGATTGCGAGTGTGCTTATTGCCTTTGTGAATTTTGCTTTCATGATCATGTCACATATGATTTTATATATCTTTTGTATCAATGATGTTCCCCTTCTGCTCATCTTTCCTGCTGCCAGTGGGCTCCATAACGTGCTCGGATTAAAGGTGTGGGATCTTATCGGTAACTCTTATTCATGGGACAATATATATTATCTCGCACCACTATCTTGCACTATCAAGCGCTTCGCAAGACCTATATATTATATGTTCGCGTGTAAGAAGTGGTGCATGAAACCTCTGTCTACAGGTGTGAAATAGGATTAGAGTGATGGATGATTCATCTTGTAAGTTTGCTCAAGTACTATCTATGGTGGCAAATTGCGATTATCTTTAGACGGATCAGAGTACAGAAAGAGGCAGTATCTGGACCAGAGTCCTAAAGTAGAATAAAAGATGAAGTCAATCATGGGTGTCGTTGGGCTGTGGTGTCCCGTTTGGCTTCGCTGTCGCCAGCGGGAGGAACCTCTTTCTGCAGGGAAATTCCCATGCACGTTCTTCCCAATATCGCTTTAGAAAAGGTGGTCTGCGTGGGGGGAAAGGATAGCTTATGATTTTTATTTTGAAAATCCAATCTTATCAATTATGTCTTCTAATAAAATAACAAATTACTTGAATTTAAGCAAAATTTGGAAGATACGTGAAATATTAGTGGAAGATATAATTCACAAGGTTGGATTTTCAAAATGAAAATCACAAAAAAGAAAAAGAGAATTACACCACCTTTGCTGTAAAATCCATCACAACAGAGGATCCTTTCCCGTTTGCGTGGTCGGGAGCCTCTGGTCTGCTGTTCAGTAGAGCTGCTGTAACAGGGGTGAGACCTCGATTAGTATAGCAGAGAATCCGCTGTCAAACGACTCTCTAACAGCACTGGTGTACATTATTGTGTGACTCCATCCTGCACCATTCAAATCCACGTTATATCTTCCACTGCAAAGCTACGTCGGAGGGGAAGAGAATCCTCTGCAGTAGGGAGGATTGCAACAGGGGTGTTGTGATCCTCTTTAATTCTTTTTTGTGATTTAGATTCTAAAATCTAACTTTATAGATTGAATCTTAGATTAATGTTCTAAATACCATCCAAATTTCACTTAAATATGAAATTATTTGCTATTTTATCTTAATGGTTGAAGATTCGTATCTTTTTTAAATGGAGTTTAAATTGCTTAGTTCTTGACCATATGTTTGACCATTAAGATAAAATAGCAAATAATCTCAGATTTAAGCGAAATTTGGAGGATATTTAGAGAATTTATCGAAGATTCAATCTATAAAGTTGATTTTTGAAATCTGAATTACAAAAAAGAATTAGAGAGGATTACATCACCTCTGCTACAATCCTCCCTACAAAATAGGATCCTCTCGTAACCATTTTTTGGCGAAATTCATTCTGAAAATCTGACCTTATAGATTTAATCTAAGACTAATATTTTATATACCTTTTATCTCATCTTAAGTTCCTTAAGTTGACATTATGTTACCTGTAAGATGAAATAGCCATAAACATCCGACTTGAACGAAATCTGATAGATATAAAACATTAATCATACATTCAATATATAAAGTTGGTTTTTGGAGGAATTTGAAAAAAAAAAGAGATTACAGCATCTCTGCTCTAACATGGGTTAGAGAAGAGGATTTGCTCATGTATGTCAATGATTTGTTGAATCTCTATCTCCATTTTGGGAGGACGTAAAACAGAGAATTTAATTAATCACTAAAAGGAAAGGCGTAAGTGGATTTGAGGAGGTAAAACATTTAATTTACTTTAATTAACCACTAAAAGGAAAGGCGTGAGTACATCCACGAGTAAATACCCCGTATTTATACTTGAACACAAATATATCGGGTTACAAAGATTCATGCTCATATTGCAAATACAATGGTAATGTAATACAACATATTTTTTCTTTAGATCATGGAAGTAAATACGCACAAACACAATCAAATAAGAAAGACGTAAACACGGATTTACAAGGTTCACCTATAATTGAGCTACGTCCTTAGACGACAGAAATCGATTTTCACTGTGTAGAGAAATAAGAGAGTACAAAGGATACATAGAGCACTAACCCGGAATTTATATACTACTCCATACTAACAGATCTCTGAAACAAACTGATCCATATACCCAAATACAAATAGAATCACTCCTAAAAATTTTCGCCAGGAGTGCTGCTCCCACACCCCCACCACAGGGAGCGCACCTACTCCCCCCTAGACTCTCCCAAGATCACTGAGCGGGAGCAAGAACCCCGTCTTGTTGAAGTATGGTATGGCATGAAGGATGCATATATGGTTTTTCAAGGTTATGATTCAAACTATATCAATAATTTCGATTTATATTGTATAATGACTTCTTTTCCGGTGTTTTGTTAACTCAAAGGAAAAAGGGATGAGTAATATCATCTGGTTTTGAAAAAAAACATCACTACTTGTACGTTTACACTTAGAGAAATAAGATTTAGAACTCTATTTGAAATTTAACGGTGGACAAACATATTATAATGTTCATCTCTCTCTTAATTCTATTACATACGTTACATACAATTTGCAAAGAAGTAACATGAACGTTGTGTATTTTAATTCAAATAAAAATCGGAGATAGTCGATAGAAAAAAAATGGGGATTTAAAGCCTTCCAATCCATGTAAATGTAACGTTTGCATTCAACCATTAATTTGAATTCGAATAAAACATATATCAGCCTATAATAATATGTTTTTGAAACAAAATTAAGATTTCACCAGTGAGAACATTAGGGAAAATGAAAGGAAAAAAAGTGTGCTATTTGGTTTGGGTCTTAAGCAAATCTACGTATAGAAGTTAATCACTTCTTCCCGGACATCAGGTCATTCAAGTTGTTGTCATGAAAAAAGAACGAAAATTAAAGATACAAACAATTGTGACAAAATTTGTTCTCCCACTCATCTTTTTTTGATTGTTTACTGAATCAAACTCTCTTCGTTCTTAGCAGAGGGAGATGATCACTGCTATATACAATATATTCTAAGGCTGGGGTAGATAGAGGAAGAGAAGATTTCTTTACTTACGCATTGATTGATGTAGTCTAATATGATGTTTAACGTCGGAGATTCAACATATGTCATACTTCCAGTATCACCACACAGATCCCCTTCCAGAATGTTGATGGCATTTGCTAACCCACAACACGCGCACGCGCACGCGCACGCGCACGCGCACGCGCACGCGCACGCGCACGCGCACGCGCACGCGCACGCGCACGCGCACGCGCACACGCACACGCACACGCACACGCACACGCACACGCACACGCACACGCACACGCACACGCACACGCACACGCACACACACACACACACACACACACACACACACACACACACACACACACACACACACACACACACACACACACACACACACACACACACACACACACACACACACACACACACACACACACACACACACACGACTTCAAAAGAATATCCTTGTTCATCTCTTGCAAGTTGAGGACACCAAGCCCACCAACATCTTTAGAACGAGTAGTCTTTCTCTGATCCACAAATGGCAATCCAGATGCATCTTCATAATTGGACCAAAAAAGTATCTTATGATGGTCTCTAAGTCTCCCCCTAAAATTTGCTAGGAGCAACCTTGATGAAAGGGGGAAAATGATATTTTAATAAAAAGGACATATTTGAGCACTAGCCTTACCACCTATAGAAAGATAAGAAGCCTTCCCCCATCCAATCTCTTTTCCAGTTTTTGAATCAAAGGCAAACAATCTCCCGCTGCCGCATCCTCCCTGCCACCAAAGGAAGGCCAAATGTAAGTGCAAGCTATCTTATTAGGGATCTCAACTTAACACATGGAGAAATATGTTCTTTGGTCAAGCTAAAAAAACAAAAGTAGATTTAATTTTATTATTATTCAAAGTAGAAACATCATCACATTGATTAAGAACCATTGAAAAATCCTCTATACTTCAACTCCATCCTCCTTTAAGCGTATCATATCATTAGCATACTGTAAAATCAGAATGAATAACTCTTCCCTTTAGAAGCCCCAGAAGAAACCATCCATAGCAACATTGTGCACAATAATCGTCAATGCATTAGCAGATAAGACTTACATTAGGGGGGCTAATGGATAACCCTGTTGAACTCCCCTCTACAGTTGAAGAAAGCTCCCTCTAGGTAGAGCATTGACCGGAACCACACACAAGGAAGTAGTGGTGCAATACTTCATATTAGAGATTCAAATATCTAGGAAGCCTCTAAGATGTAGAGATGTCCATAGAAAAAATTAATCAATGCAGTCATAAGTCTTGAAAAGTCCATCTTCGACAGCACTCCCAACACATTGAACCTCTTCCACTCCGAAATAATTTCAGAAGCCATCACCTCACTTATTGGACATATAAGCCCATGCTGAGCCATTATGCAATAAAAATAATTATGGATTCTATCATTCATTATCTGAAATAAAATAATATTTTATTTATATTATTTTTAAGATCTTTTAGTATGAATAGGGATACAATATTTTAAGCATGCTACATCTGTTGATCTAAATAATTACATCATAGAGGTTAATGCAGAGTTGTAAATCCAAAAAGTTAGATCGAGGACACAACTGACATTGTCAAGTGATATTCAAAGAAGATTTTCGATTTGAGAAGAGATGGAAATCTTTTTTAAAGACTGATATACGACTGACACTCTTGATGCATGTCCTTTGCATGGGATCATAGATGAAAGTTTAGACGAGTCAAGTTGAGAGGCCAAGAAACAAAAGACTCGTATCATATATTGTCATGTAAGATCATTCATCCTTTGATCGAAGAAAGATATGCATATATATTAATATGTAAATTCCACATATCATTTGGTTGATAACCTAACAAGGTTTATAAACCAACGAATTAATGAATATGAGATGTAAGATCCCTTACAAGAATCATCTGGGTTCACACTTACTGCATCGGAAAACAAGATTTCACTTATTGGATATCGGGCTCATAAGAAATTCCACTGGTAGTCATATTGTTTAGGAAACTTGATATACATTTTAGAATTTTAATATATGCTTTTGAAAAGCATATGATAAATATTATTGACTAATGACTGATTGAGAAATCTATTGATAAATTCTTGGAGACAACCAAATATTAGATAGAACTTCAAGTTATTCAAAATCTTCTAGCATGTAGGATATGCGAGTATTGAAAATGCATGCTCGAGGTCTATGTGATCATAATAGATTATATACCATGACACTTCCATTTTGAGGGAATGATGAAGCTGATGGATTTTAGTACTCCTCCTCGAGATCAAATGAATGGGATTCAATTGGGTTAAATCTTGATTATAGAATCAAAATCTAGATCTAAAGACTTGGAAATTGATATGAAACTACTCATAATCAATTGGATAATTGGAACAACATTAGACTAAATCATATAACTCAAGTGGTTAGATACATCAATATCTAATCTAATTTAATATCAAGTCACTATATATAGTCTATACAATCTCCCTTATATGAAATCCAAGTATTCATGAATGCAGTACACAAATATTTATTGGATTAAGAGTCATCCATACTTGCATGTTCCTTTGTGTATTGGCGTGCCCAATTGAAAAAGAAGTAGACTTCGTTTGCGTGCTTCATGCACGAGAAGAGAATTTTGTAAGAAAAAATTATAAAAGTGAGCTGATCATATGTGTCCCATTTGATGTAGACAAAGGAGGAGAGAATCATGTCACAAAGTTCATGGGAGACACTTGATTCATCGTCGTGTCTGTGAGTGCAGCAGTCGTCGGATTGGACTCAAGTCAGATTGTCTCTTCTGTTAGATACTACGTGTTGAGTAGATGAAATAATACACCACAATAATTCTCTCAGTCTATTAGTCAAGATCTTTGCAACAATCAAATATATAACATTAACAAAATTCAATAGGATGGAAATCTTCTACCCTGGTTGCCACATCCTCTTAGGCAACAAAAATGCAAGATTGGTTATGAAAATTGAGTGTGGGCTTCCTCTTGAAAATTCTAACACCATAACCAACATTTTTGCCTCATTAAGCCTCAAACCTCTAGAAAAAAGTTGTACAGGAAGCTATTTGGGGCACGACTATGGCTTGCACTCGAATAAAAAACCATTGAACCTCCTATAGCTTGAAGTCGATGTCCAAACTATCTGCCTTCTCTTCGAAAATGTGAAAAGCCACCAAGAGAAGTCATCGGGAATCATTAGATGCCATATGCTGACTCACATTCTTGAAGTGGTTCGTAATCACTTCATCCTCCACATTCTCCCCATGAATACCTCATCTCCCACTACAACAAAATGGATGCATTTCGGCAATGCTGACTCCTAGACATTGCTTGAAGAACATAGCATTCACATCACCCTCCTTCAATCATTTCTAACTAGACCTTTGCCTCTACTCCACCTTCATCTTTCTTTCGATCCTCCTCAATATTATTTTGCATCAATCCACCACTTACCAACTCCTTTGTATTTAGATCTTGCCAATCCTCCAATAGATCTAGGCGCACCACATCCTCCTTTGCCAAACATCTTCTCTACTCCAACACCGATCTAGTCTCCTTCTTGAATATAATGAGCCTTTTTCTCAAGGACTCCAACTTCAAAAAATAGCATTTGGTAGCAGATCCATCCACAACAAGGTCCGACACTAAATCAACCACCAAATCTCGGAAACCCTCTTCCAGTGTGGTTAACACCGCTCAAATATGAAATATGAAGTCACAGACCTCCACTCGCTCGTATGCAGACATAAAAGTGAGTCATCTGATTTCAATATAGGTAGTGAAACACGGACGCCAACTGAAACCTCTTTAAATATTCCACAAAAATCAAAATATAATCGATCATTGACCATGAAGATCGGTTTCTCCTAGTGTACTTGATGTTGTATGCATCTATAACCTAAAGAACTAGCTCATTCACGACCCTCAACAAAAAGATCGAGGCTTAGATCATGGGCGCACCTCTATGCCATACTTATCCTCAAAATAAAACATGAAATTAAAGTCATAAGCCACAATCCAAGAAAGGTCTAAGAGTCTGACTCGGACCCTCTCAAGTTTTTCTTAGAACTCTAAATTCAACGATGCCCAGTGAGCTCATAAATTGATGACACCATCAACTTGCAACTGTTTCCCCTACCATCTAGGACCACTGAGTCTGGATGGGTCAGAACCAATTCTTTCACCAAAAAAATGAGCATATCCACATTCCAGGCCACAAGAAGCAACCCTGTACTAAGAAAGCTTCAGCGATAGAGATTTCCACTTCATTGGATTCCGCCAATTAATTTGCAACTCCTGCATACATAAAACATACGCCGTCCAAGATGCGACAAGTTTCAGACAACTTACCTTTTATTTGTTTGGCCCAACCATTGCGCATTCCATGAAACGAGCTTCATTAGTAAACAAGTTCCTCAATTTTTGGAACCGTCGAGCATTCCTATCTAATTTGGGAAAATTATATCATGCCTTCCCTCCCTAATTTTAGGGATTGAGAGAATGCCTTCCCCATCCCTAATTTCAAGGGTTAATGAAATCGCTGATTCACTCCACTATTATTGGAAGTTACGACACCCCCTATTAATATGCGATTGCATTCCCATCGACCATCGCCCCTGTTGCAATAAATTATATCTAGATTTTGAATTCCAATTTCTTAATACAGAAGTCATGTATTTCCTTAATTCCAATTTCCAGAATCTATAATATCATCTTTACCATCTTGGCATCTTCCCTTTCTTAATACCAACATCATGAACAAACACGATTATGGGAATTTCCTGTATCATAACTCCAACATAGTCATTTCAACACAATCCTGACCTCCACATCTATTGATTTGATCCAACATTCCTTCATGTATCAACATCATCAAATATATTTTCTAGTTTTTTTACCTTTTTCAATTGACATATGCAAATTAAATTATTCATACATGTATATGATAAATTTGATAACATTAGCTTGTTGTTTTTATGATGGTAATCGTATTATCTCTTAAAGGTATTTATATTTAGTTTCCACACTATCAAATTCTCAATAAATTTATTTATATCTTGTGGTTGCCATAGATTTTAGAGTAGATGTTGGATTTTTGCTAAATCATAGAAGAAACGATAGAATGAAATGATACTTTCAGTCGTTAATCAATTGTTATAATGATGCTAACAATTTGTGGTATAAAACGGAGATTTTTTCATAATTTACATATGATAACTGAACCATTTTAGAAGGGCTACTAATATAGATGTTAAAATGTATAAAACAGATACAGATGTATACATCCCTAATATCCCATGTGTCAATTCAAAGTCAGTTGTAGATGATATGATTCAATGTCATGGAGAGTGTTTTAAATAGCTTAAAACAAAGGTGTGCTTGATCTCTTTCATTTTTTATATTATAAAAAATTATAACACGGTTTATTTTTTCTTTCAAGAACATTTCCAAACTACAATGAAGAAGAACGATTACATACAATTGTTGATAATTTTATCACTCAAGTCTTTCTTTTTATTTTTTAAAATATTATAATATGTTTAAAAATAATTCTTTAATATTTTTTAAGATGGTATGATATGAAGTCAAAACAAAATCTACATATTAAGTAAAAAATCTTGGTATATATTAAAAAATAATTTTCTATTCTTTTTGACTCCCCTGAGCTGACAATCCTGACTTCATCCCTGCATGTCACCTCCCTCACAACCCCTACTTGACTCACTTATGCTAAAGGCTCAACCTTGAAAGTACATTCACATCTTGCTTTCCAATCACATCTTGCCGTCCAAATAAAGCATCAAATCAATGCAAGTTCTTTTACTGAAATATTCTTTTAATCTGCAGGCCCAAGGAGCCCATACCCATCATGCATACAATCACTATTTCAAACATGTTCGGAATTTGTAGTACAATGAATACATTTAAAGTAGAAGTTTGAGCATGCTCTAAAAAATCATTTCAGAAGTTCTCAATTTCTGGCAGGAGTTGTAAACTTTTGGTAAGATTTTGACAGTATTAGATTTTGTGATAAGTAGTATTTTCAACGTGCTGTAAATTTGTTATAGGATTTTGTACGTGCTCTAAATTCATAGTGTTCTTGTAAGTTTAAAGTAATTGTTTTAACTTACTCTAAATTTCTAACTAGATTTGTAAAATTATGGCACAATTTTGAACAAACTTTACGTTTACGTTAATAATAGGGATAATTACACCCATAACCCTGAGTAATTCCTCAATCTCAATCATAACCCTGCATAATCGCGAATTACATGAGGAACCCTGAATAGTTACTCCGTCTCACACCCATAACCCTCCGTTAGTTTGATACGTTAACTCAAGCATATGAGTGAGTTAATCTAACTAATCTATGATCTAACGGCTAGGATTAGCTAAAATGAAAAAAAGAAAAAGAATAAATAAATAAACGGCGGAAGATTCGTCGAGCCGGTGCTGGAGGCTTCGTTGGAGCTCTCTGGCGAGAACTTCATCGGAGCTCACGGACACTGGAGGTTGGGGGCTCTGAGCCTGACCATCGGCCAGTCGGCGCAGGGGAAGGGGAGGTTCCCAGGTGGCGTGCGCGGGGGTGGGAGGTGTTTCCAGGCGACACGCGGGGGGAGGGGTTCCCAGGCGGCGAGTCGGCGCGGGGGGGAGGGGAGGTTCCCAGCTGGTGTGCGTGGGGGGTGGGAAGGGTTCCCAGGCGGCGCGTGGGTGGAGGGGTTCCCTGGCGGCGAGTCGGCGCGGGGGGAGGAGGGGTTCCCAGGCGGCGCGCGGGAGGAGGGATTCCCTGGCGGCGATTCGGCGTGGGCGGAGGGGAGGTTCCCAACTGGTGTACGCGGGGGATGGGAGGGGTTCCCAGGCGGCGCACGGGGGGGAGGGGTTCCCAGGCGGCGCGCGCAGGGGGGTGGGAGAGGTTCCTAGGCGGATAGCTCGAGCGGAGAAGAGGAGAGATGCCGATTGCCAGATCGTTCTCGATTGTAATCCTGTTCCTCTCGGCATCTTCCGTCGTGAATGGCGCCGCTTCTCCTCGAAGCAGACGACGGGCTCCTCCTCGCAAGATCTCACCCTTATGATACGTCCAACTGCGACACGCTCTAGCTCGACAATGGCCTCGCTCTCACCCCTCAGATGGCGAGGCAGCGCGCGGGGGTGGAGTTCCCAGGCAGGGGGGGGGGGCGGGAGGGTTCTAGGTCGTGAGCCACCTGGGCTTGCAGGAGCGGGAGAGTTCTAGGCCGCGCGTCGGGAGGCTGCAGGAGCGAGAGGATTTCAAGCCGTGCGCCAGGGTGGTGGTGGACGGAGAGGAAGGGGGAGGAGGAAGTGGTCGACAGGGAGGAGGAAAGTGTGAAGAAGGTTGGGGCTCGGGCGGGCGGGGGGAGGGTCGGGGCTCCGGCGGGCGGGGGTTGGAGCTCCGACGGGTGTGGGCCTTCCAGGCTTCCAGGGGCATCAATTTATAAATATAAAAAGTCCTGAGGGGCAAAATTGTCCACATCTAACCTTTTCCATCTTAGTTAACGAAAATTCGAAACGGAAGTTGACACAAGGTCATGTCGTGTAAAGGTTAAGCATTACTCAGGGTTCCTCATGTAATTCGCGATTATGCAGGGTTATGATTGAGATTGATGAATTACTCAGGGTTATGGGTGTAATTATCCCTTAATAATACATAAGATTATGATAAATTTTTTTTGAAAAATTGTGACAAAATTCCTAAAATTAATGTAGGATTTTGAACAAATTTTAAAATTATGACATGATTTTACGTATTATGTTAAAAAATATGATTAAAAATCGGAATATTACTTTAGAACCCTTCCTAAATTTATAAAAATGCAAGGAATCGTAATTTTTTTTGATACATTCTCGAGTTTAATAATCATACAACTGATTTTCTTTCCTCATAACAAGAGACTGCATAGTTATTTGTGATGAAAAAAAATTCATGTCAATCTTATCGTCCATTTTTTAAAATTTGGAGTTAGGCAAGGTAAGTTGGAGTACATATAGATGAAGTAAGAGAATACTAATATCCATGGTATCTACATTTCCAACTTGAATTTAAATGAGATTTTTATACCCATAATCATGTATAATTTTATAATTACGCCTTGAACATTCTATAATTCTAAAATATTCGTAGAACCAAATGTCCGGTTTGAACCAATATTACATTAGAACCCTACACAGTTACGCGCTAAATCCTCCTTGCCCAAGTTAGTGCATTTCTATTTGAACCGATCGAATGTTTGTCGATTTCACGAGCTACTCCAATTGGCGTCAATACTTTGAGAATCCAGTTTGAACTCGACTCTGATTTAGAAAATTAGCTTCTTATGGAGATAAACTCTAGTGAATTACTTGAAAAAACAAAATTCTTCGTTATCAATGGCGTAATTTCCAGTTAAAGAACCCATGCGTGGGGGTGAAATTAACAACAATCCTTCCATCAATTGCGAGTCAAGGATATTATCACATTATTTTTTTGCAACGGAAATGAATTTATTTTAGTTGTTTAATAGAAATGAAAGATATGGAAGTAATGAAAATTCATTCTCTGTTGATTAATGTTCATGTATTAGGGAGTTAGTAAAAAACAATGGAAAATAAGTGTATATATTTAAGAGAAAGTAAAGGAAGCACAAATATAATTACTTGTAATTCATAACGATATATAGAAACAAATGCAAAACTCAAGAGAATTCGAAAAGAATAGTTTCCATAAATTTCCTAGGGTTGAAGGAGAAGAAAAGAAGAGACGAGTGTTTTTACGTGCCACAAAGTACAGAAAAAGCGCGTCCTGTAAATTTTATAGTCAATCGAAGATGATTACTTTTTTTCGTATAGATTAATTTTCAAAATAAATAGCCCCCGTAAAAAGTTTTGGAATCTAATTATATGGTCAAATCAAAATTATCATGAAAAAATCAATGGAATTTTAGCTTTCCTTAACCAATTTTTCGATATTATTGCATCATCGAGAATAAATTGGGAAAAACCGATTCGCAAAGATTAACTAAACATACGAAAAGATATAACTTTACAAAAAGGAAAAAAACAAACAAATATTTTTTTTTCAAAAATAGACATGAAGTAGGTAAAGTTACTACTTCATGAAGTAGGCTCCCTTTCCTCCTTTTATTATATCAAAATTTCATATTAAGATTAAAATCTTATATATGTAGTATTTTAGTTTACAATAATAGTTCACAAAATATTATTTTTAATTATTTATTTTTGAAAATATTCAATTTAATACAGAGATTATAGTCTTATTGGGAACCTATGATTCAGAAGATTATTAGATAATTACTGATGACTGTCAAAATTAGGGGTACTCAATAGTATAGGGTCAAACATGTACACGCCCCGGCCGCTCTGACTTTAATTTCACAGATATCTGTGAAAAAAAACATCTGGATCAAGTCTAGACTTCTGTAAGTTTTTCATTTTTTTATTAATATATTTGGGACAGACACCATAGCATGTTTCCCTCTTTTTGCTTTAAAAATTATATTTTGATGTGCAAGCACTTTTGGACACCTTTTAATAACCTGAGTAGCGTTTATCGCTAAATGCATTTACTTCCGTCACATGAGAATATCGGGTTCCCTTGGGCACTTCTACAAAAGGATGAAATTTTGTGATTGATTTTTCCTATGTAGTACTGTTGCTTGAAACCTTCTCCATATCTTATAATGCAGATATTATGTTTAATATTACATGACATGCAATAATCGTATTCTTAATTCCTTCTTAGAAAAGGAATTGTCATGATGTGTTTGCTTCAATTTTCATTAATCAGAACTGGCAATCGGATTTTCTTGCAAAATGATTGCTTCCACCAAGCATACTGTACAAGGAAAAGAAAGCAGGTTAAAGATGCGGAAAGAACCTTAACATCGCAAATACACAGTTTATGTGATTCTATTTATAGAATAATCAAACTACAATCAGAGGCACACGCTTTCAGATGGCTTGAAGAGAGTTAAATAATATCAGAGAGATCCCAAAATTCAATATCTTTGGCAGAGGGAGCGTCAAAGAAGGAAAGGGATTTATACTTATTCCGCGGGTACCTACAGGTACCCGTTATCCATCAATATAATCTGGGTACTTGTTAAATGCAGGTACCCATTAGAATTGGTCGGGTTGACTTGTGACTCGATAAAGATGAGTTGGGACGGATCACAATCGAACATATCGGTTACTCGTCCCGTGAACACTCCCGGTCAAAATTAAATACATCGTTTGTGTAGTTTAGTTGGTTAGAGCAATGGTCTTACAATTTGAAGGTTGAGGATTCGACTTCCACCAGTTAAATTCTACTTTTTCATAAATATTTTATTGTAAGTTCTCCATCCTTCTGTCTGACACATTGCAGTGGTACACAAATATAAAAAGGGATATTTACACTCACAACTTTGAGTAGTTTCTTAATTATTCCAAAAGCTCTCGATAATCACGAATTACACTAGAAGCCTTGAATACTCACCAAAGGGTATAGTACTTAATATTTGACGAATTCTGTCGTAGTTAGCTGCAAAAATGGATGGAGGTTAACACATGGCTGATCATGTAAAAGTTAAACATTATCCAATGTTCCTCGTGTAATTCATAATTACCAAACTTTTTCCAATAATTACAAACTAGTCAGAATTGTGTATTTAAATATCTCATATAAAAAACCCAGTCGATTTTTTCCCATATGAGAGAGGAAACGGACAAGAATGCTTCCAGTGTAGGTAGTAGGGTTACACCTCCATGCTGTGGCGAAGCCTAGATCAGCCCCCACTACATGATTATGGGATGGTGGTGGGAGAGTTGATCATCCACTCTCCAGCCAGTTCCTTTGTATTTTTCTTCTGTACCATGCCATGTTGTACGTATGGGTCCATGGATTAGATCATGCCCCGCGGACCACACCCATCATTCCAAGCCTACTTGGACTGTGTTGTCCCTTCGTATTTTGCAGTCTTTTTTTTCCCAGGAAGATGAACGAACCAGAACTGAATCAATAGCACCAGTTCCATTCAAGCTTCATCATCGAAATATACGGTGCATGCACCCATGTGGTGGTCCTCGTGTCTAGACCGCTTAGTCCAATCGAATGGAAGTGGTCCAATCCAGCTCTACTTGTTTATTTACCTTTTTCGATACGAAGAGTAGAACCTTATTCAAAGAGGTTGCTCGTCTTCGGTTGGCATTTCTCGTGTTGGACGGAAAGATGTAGAATGTATAGAAATGGAGATGGTCGTCTTCCTCGTCGGATGATGTTCACTGCAATAGATTACTGTAGAAGAGGCGAATTTTAGCAACTTAAATTTTATCCTTTTTTTTGTTCTTTTGCAACGAACTTTTGATCGTCACACGCAGGGCTAGAAAAATATATGTATTTTTGAACGATATTTTTAAATAGAATTAATATTTAAAATGAACCTATTTCAATCTTGATAAACGCAGAATTTAAATCTATTAATAATGTTAAATTTTCAAATAGATTAGTATTTTCCGTGGCTATTTTTAAAATTGGATAAATATACTAATTTAAGCCTCACTAAATCCATCCTAAAAAAGTTAAATTATCAAGTAAAATTTTGAAACAAAAAAGTTCATGGTTAAAAAGAAACAATAAATTTTATTTTATTTATAAAGAGTAAAAAAAATAATGGGAGAGATAAATAATCTCGAATACAATTTTATATCAAATTATTTTAATACTTTGGAAGTGATTGGATAAACCATATAAAAGAAAGTAAAATTGATGGAGAGAAGATTTGAACCCTGGTCTCCAAAATAATAACTATGTTACTCTACCACTTAACCATTTAATGATTCTAAGTCATTTTTCTAACAAAATTGAATATAATACAATTAAAGAGACGCCACATTAAAAGCTTAATACATTGTATAAGTGACGTATAATAATCATGGGAGAGTTATAATGTATATTAGTTCCGCCCTTGACTCCAATACAATTTTATATCAAATTGTTTTAATACTTTTGAAGTGATCGGATAAACCATATAAAAGAAAGTAAAATTAATGTAGATAAGATTCGAACGTTGGTCTCCAAAATAAAGACCTTGTCACTCAACCACTTGAACATTTAATGATTCTACAATATTTCTCTGACAATATTAATTATAATACAATTAAAGAGGGACCGTATTAAAAACTTGATACATTATATAAGTAATGTATAATAATCATGGAGGGACCATGCCCCCCCCATAATGTATACTAGTTCCGCCCCTGGTCACACGCATGTTTTTCGTTGCCAGAGTAGTCAAAACGGTCGCAATTTTGCTGTAATTCTTTGGCTTACTTTAGTGTCGTCGATGGATTTTGTACAAAGGTTATACAAATGTGATTCGGAGTTTTTTTGTGTAAACAATTATAAAATATGATTAAACAAGTTGTTGCTATAATACATTTTATGAAAATTTTGTGTAGGTTTATATTTAATTCTATTATAGCTTTCTTTATTCATCGAATACTATATAATAAAGAGACCTACAGTGACATTTTTTTAGAATAAATTACACAGAAGTTTCTGAAATTACCCATTATTTAATATTTGTCTCGATGTGATCCTTTACTATTGAAATTTATTTTATCATTTTGTCTTTCTAATCTTAAATAGCAATAGCTCAAAGGCACGTTGAGACAAATATTAAAGATCAGTAACCTTTTTGAGCTTAGGTATAACAAATTGGATGTACAGTTCATAAACTTTTGTGTAATTTGTTCTTTTTTTAAATATGTCACTATATCGATCGTTGTTAAATATAAAATTATGATATTTTTTATCTAAAGATCATATTTTTTTGAAATAAACGACGAATGTTATATTTGTTATCATTAGTGATGATATGTACAACAATGCTTATTCATTTATACTTTTCAAAATATTAATCAATCGTCATTAAATTTTAAACAAAAAATAACGATGACCAGCTTAAAATTTTGAAAATAACAACGAAAAAGTATTGCCATATGCACCATAGCTAACGATACTTACGTATACAATGTAATTTTTACAACAAATAATACCTCGCTATATATTTAACATAGGATGATACAATGATGGATTTATAAAAAAAGCATCACTATAGATCAATTATGTTGTTAATGTTAATGATATATATCCGATAAAAGTATTTGGGATTTTTACACTTGTGACACTTTGAGATTATGAAATTAAAGTTTTGCCTATGCATTTTTTTTTTGCAGAAAATAATTGTTTCTCTTTATTCTTACAAAATTCACAATTCTACCCTTATGTTATTACACTCATGCCCCTAATTTTACCGTAATGGAAGGGTAGAATTGTGAATTTTCAAATAATATATAAGGACGCACATGTTATTACAAAAAGGTAGGGGGATTAACTGTAATAGTAAAATCTCAGACGGGCACACATGCAAAAATCCAAGTATTTATATCCAGTATTTGAGTCAAGTCAATATATATTCATGATTAGATTAGGGTTTCACATGGCATTCATCGCAACCACTACAACAAAATTGAGCTACAATGACATTTTTTTTCAAAATCTGTCACTAAATCAACCATTGTTATACATATAATGATGACACTATTCATAGTGAAATTATTTTTTATACTTGAAATCATTGACGAATATCATATTTGCCATTATAATATTAACGATGATCCATATAGCGACGCTTATACGTTGCTATTTTTCAAAATTTTAACTAATCATCACTAAAATTTTAACAAAAAATCAGCGACAATTGGTTAAAAAATTGAAAAAATAACAAGGAATAAGCGTCTCTATATGGACTGCCGCTAATGATATAGTGATGGATATGATATTCATCGTTAATTTCAAGCCGAAAAAATAATGTGACAAAGCATAATACAAGCATTGTATATTTAACAACAACCAATTTAGTAACGAATTTTGAAAAAATCGTTAGCCCAATTTTGTTAGAGTTAACCTACTACATCTAGGGTTTCTGATGACATAGCCTTCTTTAGCAATGAGATGTTATTGGATATTAAAAGAAGACTAATTTTGTTTGCATTGACTTGTCCTCTTATTAATTGGGGTACTCAATCTGTCCTTCATCACAGTGTCGGTTGTGTTGTAAAAATCCCTTAACTATAACAATTAAGGTAAATGATACAGGCTTACTTTTGATTTTGTGTATTAATGCATGGGTGACTTCCTAGGTGCTTTATCTCAATGCATGCTTAATTCATGCGGATTTTTGCACATGATTTTGCTGTTCTCTTACTCAACAACTCATGTACGTTTTCTGCTTTATATAGTAATTAATCCTTCTTTATAATTATAGAAGGTTACTGCTAAACACGTACTGCTATTTACTTTCAGTTCATGGAAAGTTACTGCATTAGTAACCTTCTATAATTATAAAGCAGGATTAATTACTATACCAGATGATACACAAACAACCATGCAGTAACTTTCTATGAACTGAAAACAAATGGAAGTAACTTAGCAGTAACTTACTATAATTATAATGCAGGATTAATTACTATACCAGATGATCGATACACAAACAACCATGCAGTAACCTTCTTTTCAACTGAAAGTAAATAGCAGTAATTTAGCAGTGATCTTTTATAACTAAAGCAGGATTAATTACTATACCAGATGATACTTTCTGAGCTGAAAGTAAATAGCAGCAACTTAGCAGTAACTTTCTATAGTTATAATGCATGATTAATTACTATACCTAAATTACTGCTATTTACTTTCAGTTCATAGAAAGTTACTGTATGGTTGTTTGTGTATCATCTAGAAAGTAAATAGCAGTAATTTAGGTATAGTAATTAATCCTGCATTATAATTATAGAAAGTTTTACTGCAAAGTTACTGCTATTTACTTTCAGTTCATAGAAAGTTACTGCATGGTTGTTTGTGTATCATCTGGTATAGTAATTAATCCTGCTTTATAATTATAGAAGGTTACTGCTAAATCATTGTTATTTACTTTTAGTTCATAGAAAGTTACTGCATGGTTGTTTCTTGAGAGACCTTACCTTAGAGTAGGGCTGCTAATCGAACTGAACATGTTCGTATTCGATTAGAGTTCGTTCGATAATAGTTCGAAAAATGTTCGTTCGTTTCTAAACAAACTGAACATGAACTTTAAATTTTAGTTCGATAGCTTAACGAACCGAACATGAACATAACATATGTTCGTTCGATAAAAGTTCGAGTTCGATATATGTATATATGTGTATGTATTTGTATGTGTAACTTAGTATTTATATACTTCATAAACTTCGATGTTAAAGAAATTGTGATATTTATTGGGATTTGTTCTACTTTAGTTTGAATAATTTCTTTTTTTACTGCTTATCGAACTTTGTTATCGAACTCCAGTTTCGAACTTGTTCATATAAACAAGTTTTAGTTAAGTTAAATTTTAACGAACTATTATCGAACCGAACTCGAACGTTCGGTTTCTAAACGAACTCGAACATATCCTATCGAACATTTATCGAACCGAACTCGAACTCGAACTTTCGAACTTCCTTATCGAACCGAACTCAAACATAGGTCCGTTCGATACAATTCAGTTCGACTAGCAGCCCTACCTTAGAGGGACTCTTTGCAGTCTTTGGGGTAAATTTCTTACCATCCTCGTCTTCACATCTGCAAAAGTAATTCCAGCAAAAAACGAACAGTCAAACGTAAAAATGTAAGGGAATGTAACAACAAGCAATCAATTCGAAGGGAGCTGCAGATTAATTCTCGTCTAAAGGTAAGTTGAAGCCAACACGCACCAAGCCAATTTGTGCAGTGTCGGTAATTATTTTCCTGATTATTTCGCATCCCTTCACTGTAATGATTTTTCGTGATTGTGGAATCAATCCCGATCATATCCATTTCAGACAAAAATTTCTTTTTGTCATAGGAAAAATATTCATCATCGGACACTTATAGTGAACCTTGGTAAGATGCTTTCTTTGAAGGGATCAATTTGATGATCAATCTAAAAGCTAGTGACCTTATCTAGATTGGCATGTTATCAATTTTTGTTTTATATTAAATTTGAAACACATATTCCATCAATAAATTAAGTAAATCTCCATAAAATTCCTTAAAAAAATAAAAAAACAATAAGAAAAATGATTGGGTGTAGTTAGTTGGATGCACCCCCTGTGTAGCTTCTCTGTTGAGAAAAGAAGACACCATTATGTTAAGATGTTATATTCTCGAAGGGTTTTGGTGTGCAAAAAAAGTACATATTATACAAACTAAAAAACTAGAATACAAATCACAAATTATTTTTCGAGGAATTAATATTGTATTATACAAATATAATATTCACGCATCACTCTACCCCTATTTTTAGGGAGGGTTGTTATCAAAGTTTCAATGATTTTGACATATACAAAAGAAATAGAAAATACAAACCATTGGCATTTGTATACAAAAGAGCTTTAGATTTCAATTGAATCCAAAATTTTATAAGAATAATTATTTAATGCTGCCACCGTGCTTAATTATTTATGATGCCACTATGTTGTGAAATGGTAACGATGATAAAGCTCAATTAGGGAAATAATAAATTGCATGAAAAATAAAAATCTTTTACAAGTTTTGGAGTGCTGACGTTTGGAATATAAGCGGTTTTGGGAATAAGTGGTGGTTTTCACGATAGCCGCAGATGGAAAGGATAAGATCATCCAACGACCCATACAATTGATCTTCTTTAGGTATGGAAAGACCAAGTTCTACTAGAAAGATAACCTATTAGAGTTAAATGGGGCTGCCCCCTAAAGGGAGCTAACCTGGCTCTCCCCTCCCCATTTCGCTCGATTTTTTTATTTTTTTTGAAAATTTCTTCCGTGGAATTTCATCACTATATCAATATATTATGTCATTCAAATTTCGTGCGAAATAGATACTCCTACGACCTCCATCTAGACAATCATTTTTTTAACAGTAATAGAATTGCTAAAAATGACCCTGTCTGGATGGAGACCATAAGAATATCTATTTCGCGTGAAATTTGAATGACATAATATAGGGATATATTGATGAAAATTCACGGAAGAAATTTCAAAAAAAATAAAAAATCAAGCGAAATGAGACGGGAGAATGAAGTTAACTCCCCTAGGAGGCAGTCCCATTTTACCCATCCTATATTTAGGGCATGTTCGTTTGGAGAATAGGCCTCGGAATAAGGGGCATATTCTACTTTCGACACGGATTTCTATGGTACGATTATTCCTCCTCATTCCATCTTATTTCACTCTTATTCCTATCTTTATTCCACCATACCTACCTTTATTTTACCTTATTCTCCTTATTCTTATCTTCCAGCCGAACAAAGAATAGATCATTATTCTCCTTATTACACATCCTTATTTCTGTTTATTCCAGAACCGAACGGGCCCTTATAGTTTAATCTTGTGGATAAAAGTCCACCGTCAAACGAGAGAACCATAGATTACGACGAATTGTCATGTCTCAAACAGTGCTTGTGGAATTTTCGATAATAAGTTGTTCCGTATGCTTCACATCATATATCATAGAAATATATATAAGGATAAAAGAGAATCATACATTTGCAGATTTGCAGGAGAAGATCGTGCTGTCATCTCGCTATCAAAATCTTCTCCAACGAAGGAGACAGAGATCCAACACTACAACTCATCCGTCAATTTTACTAATTAAAGCGTCAACCTTTGTTATCTACCTATCAATTTTGTTGCCGTTCCTTCGTTAGTTCGACATATCAACTTTTTTTCAATCGTGATGACTCCGTCTCTATTATTTGAGGATTATACAGACGTAACTGTGATCAACGTATCGACCTTTTCCCATCGGAAAAAAATATTAAATTAGTAGATGCAATAAGAAAAAACTATATCTGATTATCAACGATTAAATACTAATTATTAATGATTATCAATGTTGATTCCTTACAATTAGAGTTTTTTTTAAATATGATATCAGAGCCAGATTTATGTTACTGGGCTTTGATAGAACTATGATTATATTTTTTTGTAATTGTGGATTTCTTTGATGATGAAATTTCATAAAATTTATTTCTAACATTAATGTTTGACCATGTTATAGATAAATTTTTTGAATGGAAATTAATCAGGGGAGCAGGGCCGTCCCTGAGCCTCGTCTCGGGGTGCAATGGCCCAGGGCCCCGCAATTTTGGGGGCCCATTTTTAAATCGTCTACATATAGTTAGTTTTTGTTATTTTTATTTCAAATACTAGGGATGAAAACGATCGGATATGGATCAGATATGCCTATTTCTATATCAATATTCGTTGTATCTTTATCAAATACGAATACGGATACAGATATGATTCGGATATGCATTAAGGAAATCGTATCCTTAAAAATACGGATACGAATCAGATATTTATCGAATACGAATATGGATCGAATAAAGAGCGAACCTGAATACAGATTAAATAAAGAACTAATCCAAATATGAACCAGTGAAAGAGTGAATCCAAATATGGATCCAATAAATATGGAATCCAAATACAAGTCTATTAATGATCACATACGAATACGAATTGATATTTAATCAAAGTTTACAATGATTTTAAAAATTGATAATGAAATATAAATAAGTTCTATCCTGACAAAAGGGATCGTCGATGTGACATGCGTTCTAACCAGAAGCTAAAGGAGGATATGATTTTGTAACTTTTGTGCGTGCCCATCTTCAAATAAACGGAAGTTTATTAATATCATTGATATATTGTATTATATAATATCTACTACTAATATAATAACATGGGGTTGTGTCTTGTAATATATTAACTAATATATTAAATGTTTTATTTCGATATCCGGATCCAGATATTCAAGCCATTATCTGCATCCATATCTGAAAAATTTTGCAATCCATATCCGATTCGTATTTGATTAATATTTGGATACGGATATCCGTGTCCGATATTTTTTTGAATATTGTACGTAGATATTCGGATATATCTGTATCCGTTTTCATCCCTATCAAATACCAATCCAATGTCTAAATGACTACACAGGTCCATTAATTATTTACATTTGCATGTGTCATTTGACTCTTCATATTCCTAAATGTCAAAAAATCCTTTGGGTTCCCCAATGCCACATTAATATCTTAAAAGTTAAGACCCCATATTGAACTTAAATGTGTCCTTTGGAGACAAATATGACCTCCTCATCTTGTTATTTGCGATTTCTGCCACTACTGCAATTTGTCTTGCTTTCAATTTATGACTTGTTGTTGTTGAGCACCCGCAAATCACGGTCTCAGTTAATGATATTTTTATATTTATGCATTATAACTTTTTCCTTAGATCCACAAATCACGATTATTTTTTTGGATTCGCACTATCAAATAAAAAACTGATGACTTGATTATTTTTCCATAACTATTATTTTATTGTCTGTTTAAATCATGTTTATTTTTTATTGTATTAATTTTTTAGTGCTTCTTGCTTAGATATTATTATTCTCTAACTATATTTTTTCGGCTCATATGATATGGAAAATAGGCATTAAGAGATGAAACTCTTAATTTTTAAATATTTTGTTATTGTAGTCAATAGATATATGTGCTTTCTGTGCTTGAACATTTTCAAAAATCCTAACTTAAAAAAATAATGCCGTACAATTTTTTGCTAGCTAATTCCCATTAGTTTTTGTTTGTACTTACGTTCCTTGAGTTGCAATATATCCATAGATATCTATTTCGATTGTAGAATTATTTTTTTATAATTTTAATTCATTACTTATTATTTGATGCTTGTTGATCATAAACATACATAGTTCTTTTTAAAATTTAAAGAACTTTATTTATAAGAAATTTACAAATTAAAAAAATAAATTATTTTTATAGGGGCCCTTTTCTTCTCTTTTGCCTAGGGTTTATAAAATGTTAGGGACGGCACTGCAGGGGAGTTGCTTTAAATACTCCACATTCACGTTGACGTTATTCAAGTATGAAACAAAAAGATTGTACCATTTGTTCTTACCTCATTTCTTTATAATTGTAGAATATCCCATAAAAAAATCTTCATTATTAACGTTGCGGTGGAAATGAGGTCGATGTAAATTTGAGTTTAGCCCTTATATTCTCATTTGACTCGTTCAAAACGATTTTGGTTGTGTATTTTTTTAAATTGCTAATCGTGAATATTGTCATTATCCGGAAAGATGACTCTTCAATTTACTGCGGAATTAATAGTTATATGCATTTTGACAAATTTATAGTGGCGTTTGTCGTGAATAAACTACATTTTTTTGTAAAAGTTCAACTTATAAGCAAATATTCATTGATGGATCAAATCACAAGCAATACAGATGGTATAAAAGCAAATTCCCTTTGATAGTGGAAAGGGATATTCAGTAGGCAAGTTCTAAAATGAATGAATCACCTTAATTTATATACCAGCAAAATCTTATAAGTAGTTTATGCACACGATATTTTTAGGATCAACGGCTCAAAATTATGAAAGAATTCGTGGATGAAACCATCGGGACCGCAAAGACTTTTAGCTTTCGAATAATTGGCTCCACCTCATTTAATAAGAAAATGGAGCAATTAGGTCATTCGAGTCGTCAATTCGGGCGACGAAGTCATAACTAAGGTAGTCTAGGCTCAACATAAGATGTTTTAAAGAAGTCCAATAAATGATTTTTAGTAGTAATCCTCTTCCAAATAGCAGCCAAGTAAGTTACATCCATATCATCTTATCTTCTAATATTTGCAAATCTACCATTGTTGCTTACTCCCATCATTGAACCCAACAATTGAAGTCTTCACAAAATACTAAGAGTAGAGCCTTTGCTCAACCATGATTAGAGGAGGAGCTAAAAACGTGGTCAACTTTAGCTTCACATGTGACTAGTTCTTTTTAGGTAGACCACATGGGGAAATGCCGATTTGATTAATCTGATATAGTTTAGATGCAATTTCCCAAAAGCTTGAAAGCCTTCGTGATGGGGCAAAACCTAAAAGATAGACTCCGATAATATAAACAATGCCAGTTCACTAAAGCTCTGGACATTCTCCAACTTGCCTTCTTCTCTATTATTATATTTCGCCTTTATTGTTGTTACTTTTTGATATGGGTCCTCCTTATATTATAAAATATAATTTTTCATTCACTGCAACAAATTTGTGCTATAATAACACTTATTTCAGAATCTGTCACTATATACATAACGATGATATTATTCGTTGCGAAATGATTTTCTGTACTTGAAATATTATATTTGTCGTTATATCATTATCAACGGTCTACATAAAGACGTTTATCCCTTGCTATTTTTCAAACTTTTAATTAATTATCGTTAAAATTTGAACTAACAAAATATAACGATTAGTTGTTATTTTGAATAATAACAACTGATAAACATTGATATATGGACCATTGCTAATGATATGTCGATATATGTACTATTCATCTCCAATTTCAAGTACAAAAACTCATTTTGCTTCGAATAATATCGTCGTTATATATTTAACAACAACTAATTTAGTGACAGATTTTGAAAAAAAATGTCACTGTAATTCAATTTTGTTGCAGTAATTCTTTGCTCACATTTTCTTCTTTTAAATGATTTAGTGGTATAGGAGTCCGTCTACGATGCCATGGATGAATGTTTGATCCCTCTACTCACATTTTACTTCTTTGAAAGTTGACACTACTCAATTTTAAAATGTTAAAATTATATTTATAAATCGATATAAAATTTGAATCGAGCTCATTTTTCTCTTACGTTATTTAGCTTTCTTGTAAATGAAATAAATTTTATTGTTTTATTTTAACTATGATTTTTTTATTTTATTCATTTCTCTTATTTCTTTACCGAACGACCTGTAAAAATTCGAGTATGACATTAAAATAGGATGGTTTGATTCAGGGACTTTTGTGTAATTTACTCTTCTTATAATGCTAGTAATCTAAATATGTACAAGTTCTAGTACTGTGTAAAATTGCCACATACGTAGGAGTAGGTGGTACTTAAACAATGGATGGGAGATTTTACCAAATAAAGTATAGAAAAGTACATATTAACAAGAAGGCGACAAATCCCAATTGAAGCCCACCTGTGAAATTCGGAATATCCACTCTAACCCCACATGTGATATACCCACTCGACTCGAGGAGAATTTGGATAAAATTCCTAAGGCAACAATCTATTCTCGACAACAGCTTAATCCATAGTTTACTTTCGACTACAATTTCACAGGAAACTCTTTTCAAACAAAAGTGATACAATTAGATCAAGATCAAACTAGTTGGTGAGATCCCCTCAGGAAGAGACAATGGATCGCAATCGTGTGGTCCATGCGCAGTTCATTGCATGGAGCAAATCTTCTGATTGGAAGGCCATATCGATTTCAATATCATATCGATTCGATATTTTGACACATGCTCTTTTGTGATGGAAATGCTTGAAAAGAAGGAAATATCACCATAGCGGTACTCATATCAGTATCGTCTCGATATATCGCCGATACGACCTTCCATTAACCATCTTTACAGCAAAATCTAATGCGTGTGAAATCGATTCCAAAAATCCAACAACATGGATTGTATATTTGATTAATATTTCGTATACCTACCAAATTCGATCGTATCATATGTAATTTGTTATTATTTTATCTTTGCGATCAAAGGTCTAAATTTTTTTAAAAAATAGTTTTTAAGCTCAATAAATGTTAATATTTCTGTTGACTATTAATATAAAATAGCAGATTACATCATATTCGAGCGAAATTTAGTAGGATAATAAAAATTTTAATCCCTACAGTTGGATCTGTGAAATCGATTTAGAAAAAAACGGGTACAGCAAATCCTGTCACTGCAGCGGATCAACTTTTTCTTTTTTTCTGCAATTAGCCCCAAAAACAAAATTACGTAGGAGATAAATACCCAAATTATACATCACAATTAAGTACCACAGATACATACAAACCCCATATCTTAATCATGATCTCTAATCACGAACAATAACCAGGAAACAACAATCAGAGCTTGACCTTCGCCGGAACTCCGGTGGCGTCAAAGACAGGGAGCTCAAAGAGCTCGCCGCTGGAGTCGCTGTCCCCTCCCCCCTCCACCTCTTCCCTCCTCCACAGGTGCCCTCTCCTCCCCTTGGGCACCACCACCTCGTCGTCTATCGCCACCATCCCCACGCTGTCCCCGTTCAAAGTCCACCTCTTCTCCACGTCATCGTCACACAGCACGAGACCCTTCTCCAGCATCTCCCTCACGTGCACCCTCTTCCCCCTCTCCCAAAGCCCCTCGTGCTGCAAGCACGGCCCATTGCCGCATGGCCCACCTCTTGTCCTGGACGGATCTCGAACTGGTAGCGCGCCGCCGGGCTCGCTGCTCACGCTCGCCCGGCTGTGGAAGTGGCCCGTGCTGCTCCGCCTCCGTCTCCACCGTTGGTTCTTGTCACCTGTCCCATGGTCGTTAAAGATGTTTAAAAATGCAAATAGAACATCTGTTTATAGCTATCTCACTGTACCAGAGGTCTCGTCTTCCTCGTCGCTCTTCACGGACTTCGTCTTGGGCCCCTTCCTCAAGCTGCTTTGGTGGTGGAAGAGGGAGGTGAGGAACCTCGTGAGCCGCCCGCCTGGGGTGGTAGTCTTCTTCTTCGTGCTCGCTGGAGTGGTCGTGAGGAGCATGTCGATGTTGGCATGGGATTGTTGTTGCACCGGAGGGGATGTCAGGATCTTTGGTTGCAGTGGTGGGGGATTTGGAGGCTTCTGTCTTTCCTTTGGGGGATAGTTGGTGAGATTGACGGTGTCGGAGTAGCCGGAGAGGTATCGAGAGGCCTCGAAGACGTCGAGCTCATCTGAAGGGTAGCGGCGGTGCGTGGTGGTGCGGTGGAGGCGGGCGGAGAGCGGAGTCATGGCACGAGGGGATGGTTGGGTTTGGTGGAGATGAAGCATGGGTCGTTTGGTGCTTCTGTGTGTATGGGTGGAGGTGGTTTGAAGTTTATAGCATGGAATGATGGGTAGCAGGAGGGATGGGGGGCTAGAGGTGCACATGGTTCTCATTTTAGCTTAATCTATGTTTAATATAATCTTAACGGATTGTTGTTTTTTCAATCCAATACAATTCATCAAATATATAAATCTAATCCGATCCAATCAATCAAATTACATATTGGTTCGGATTGATTCAGACTTTTATACTTATATTTTCCCGCTCAATAGTCTACTTTCGTATGTTTATACTTTACAACACACTAGTACTAGAACATTCGTATAATGACTTAAAAATCAATAAAGAAAAGAAAAATCACATAATCAAATGAAAGTTGAAGAACTCCATTAATTTATTAAAAAAAGTTAAAGACCACAAAATCAAACTAAAGGATTATACTGAATTCAAAATTTAAGTTTTTTTAATAAATAACGTACTAGTTTATTTTTTGCAATTGATTTCTACCAAATGATTTAAATAAGAATAATACAAGTCATCAAAAAAGTATACAAAAAAGTTAGATAAATAAAAAACGTGATCTTTGTGCTCGAATATTGATGAAGTCCATAATTAACTTATAATGTTAAGATATGTCAAATCCCAACCATTCGCAAGGACATCCTTCTTTGTAATATATCATTAAAGAAAGAGAATCATCAAACGTTCATACTCAACTGAGTATGCATGACAAAACTAACTTAAATATAGCCCACATGTTAGGAATCATGCCTCTCATTTAAAAACTTGAAATAGAATTTATTTGTAAGATTATATCACTAACCAAAATATGCAAATTCTATGAAAAATATAAACAACAATTTATATCAAAATAAAAATGAAAGGAATTGAAATAATGTGTATTTCTTCTTATATGTGTGTGATATATTCGATTATGTAATTGATCCAATTTTATCCCTAAAATAAGATATCAAGATAGAGCAAGTAAAAGGTAAGAAATAAAAGGGTCAAAAAATCAAACAAATGTATCATGCAACTATCCCAAGTTTATTTTCTTTTAACGAAGATAAAAATGACATCATACGGAGGCCAAATGATATCGCGTGGGAGGGGATTATGCTGTTTGAGATGGGTGACGACATCGCAAGGAAAGGGGTGAGAGCATTGTGCTAGAAAGGAATAACGTTGTGCAGGAGGAAGTCATCATCGAAATGGCTGAGAGTGAATCGGGAGGAATTGACCATCAATAGTGAAATGAGAGAGGGAACTAGCAGGGGAATAACCGAACATGGGTTGTGATTTTACAAGTTATAGTCACACTTTATTATTTTAAGATATAATATTTACCTTTCAAGAGAGAAGAAAATGTGATATAAAGATGACTCGTATCCAAGATTGATATGGAAAAAATGACACGAATGACATTGATTATGTCTTTATAGAGAATTTGAAATAGGTGTACATAGATATTATATATGTATGTCTGTATGTATGTATTTATGTCTGTATGTATATACATGCATGTCTGTATTAACGGATTAACAGATTGGATCAGATCAGATTTTAATAATCCAAGCCAATCCAAACTTTAACGGATTTAAAAATTCTAATCTGATCCGATCCATTAGAATGAAAAAACCAATCACACCCAATCTAATATCATCGGATTAGATCGGATTACCGATTTTATCCGATCCATGTACACCTCTAAGAAGGGCGTGATGATGATGGACGAAGTTTTGTGAATAAAATTTTATTTTCAAATTAAGTTGGGTTAAAGTGCAAAGTAATAGCATTTTGTAAACATTTCATGAAGGATTCAATCTATTAGATAGAACAGAGGGGGGTTTATGTAAAACCGCCCAACCTCCTCTCTCCACCATGATGTATCCCCCACGTGGCTATGGGATGCGGAAACAGATACTGTTTATTAGAATGTTTTATTTATTAGAAGAATGAGATAAGCATTAGGTACGTTTGGATAATGGTTACTCCGAGATAACCCGAGAGAGGGTAACCTGTTTTTATACATTAGTATTTAGATAAATTGTTTGGGGTTTAGAGAGTTTATTGTGATGTGATTGTATTAAAGTTTGGAAAAGTGATTGATTATTGTGACGTGATTGTATAAAAATTTGAAAAAGTAAGTAAAAGTTGAGTAATTTTTAATTTTTAAAAGATATGATAGTATAACATATTATTTTTTATTGGAATAGAAGAAAAAATGATTTATTTAATGTATTAAAAAGAGAAAGAGAGTGGACCCTGCATAATAGAGAAGGAATGGGTTTTGGAAGAAAACCCCTCAAAGTGGGGGTTAACCTAGGGATGAGCATTGGGCTGGGCCGACCCGGCCCAGCTCGAAGTCCAGCCCAAAAAGCTCGGCCCGGCCTAAGCTCAAACAAACATTGGGCCGGGCTTGGGCCTAATTTTTAGGCCTGAAATTTTTTTGGGCCGGGCTCGAGCTTGACTTGGCCCAGCCCGGCCCGGCCCACGGGCCCGACCTGAAGAGGGACCGAACTCTTCCCATATCCTACACGTATGGAAACTCTCACTTGTCATACACACTCTGTTCATGTATCCTATCTTCATACAATGTTTATAAATCAAGAAAAGTCATGTGTGTGATATATGAGTTGATGATCACTTTATTTTATTTCGGAATTAATTTTTCTTAATTAGTCTATGTCTTAGATTTTGTGGTTATTCTTGAGTTTTTAGTGTTTATTTTTTCTATTATAATATTTTCTATTATTGAACCTTTACCCAATACGAGCATTATGCCCATTAATTTAGCATGTAGTGCCTAGTGCACCTGTTGTTGTTAACTGTGTAAACTTGGTTCACTCTTTCAATTTCTTTAATTAGAGACGTTTATGGTATATAACATTGAGTGGACTTGTATAAAATGAGAAATCATCTCCAGTAGAATTGAGTTTTAGTTGTTTCACAAGTATTATGGCATATGTTTTAAACAATTTTAGCTCGTCTAACTTGAATTGAGATTGACTTTAAACACAAACTCAAAGTTAATAATATATAAAGGGTTAAGATGGGCCGAACCTGGGCTTGGGCCGAACCAAAAAAAATTTTGCGGGCCTAGACCCGATCCAAGGCCCGAATTTTTTAAGTGGGCTTGGGCCGGGGCCCTTCAGGGTCCGACCCATGCTCATCCAGGTCCTTAGAGATTTCAAACTAATGCATATTTCCTCTTGAAGGACTTTAAACACAAACTCAAAGTTAATAATATATAATGGGTTAAGATGTAATGTCCCGGGCTTAGGTCCCCGGTCCGTTATCGAGGAAAACTGATCCTGACAACTTGTTGGGTTCGGGTCCAAATGGACCCGTTAACAACCACCCAAAATGCTTAAGCCCAAGTTGTCAAGTAGTATCCCCCATCACTTATATACCACACCCACACCTTGTGAGTTTTCGATGTGGCACTATATTTGGGGATATGACTGTTACAACCTCCACCACTTATATTCGCAACGTCCTCGTTGCGACATGACCCATTCACTTATTCCCAGTGACAGTGGCGGCTGCACGCTCCCGGCTTAGGTCCCTTCGGGTAGCCATTTCCACTATAAGAGGGAACATAGCTCTGATATCATTTGTAACGTCTCGGGCTTAGGTTTCTAGTCCGTTATCAAGGAAAACTGGCCCTGACAACTTGTTGGGTTCGGGCCCAAATGAACCAGTTAACAACCACCCAAAATGCTTAAGCTCAAGTTGTCAAGTAGTAGCCCCCATCACTTATATATCACACCCACACCTTGTGAGTTTTCGATGTGACACTATATTTGGGGGTATGTCTGTTACAACATGGCCCGACCCGACCCAAGCCCGACCCATAAGAATTGGGTTGGACCTGAGCTTGGGCCGAACCAAAAAAAATTTGTGGACCTAGACCCGACCCAAGGTCCGTAATTTTTAAGTGGACCTAGGCTAACCCCCTACTCTAACGGGTCCTTAGAGATTTCAAACTAATGCATATTTCCTCTCGAAGGATTTCAAACATTTGAATTGGGATTTTACATGTGTCCCGTAGTTTTTTCAATAATCTTCTACCCTGACCTGTTTTGCATTACGTGTGCTCCGATATTTACAAAATTCGCAGTATATCATTTTTGTTTGTGGAATATATTATCATGTAAGAGAAGGAGTTACTATGAATTTTATATGAATATGGGGTTACAAATATATTGTCAAAATAATTAAAGACATAAGTGTTTGGAAAAACTTGAAAGGTCATAATTGTAAAAATCCTTTTTTATTACATATCCATTCTAATAAAAAGTTATTAGAACAATGTTTTCCAAATTTGAATGATAGGAGTTAGAAGCATTATTTTCTAAAAGCAAAACAAGATTGGTAAAAAAAACAATAACTAGACTTCTTAATATCAGATCTGATTTTATAAATACAAAAAAATTATGATTTGTTTAGTTAAACATATTATTTATACAGTAAGAGATAAATAAGTTAAACTATGTTACAAATTTATTGAATAGTGCATTACAAAATCACCTCATTTATTTCTTTTATTTCTTGTATATGATATATTACTAATTGTATTCAAATTGAACGTAGTATGATTATATAGAAATTAACTAATTAATTCTATCATTTTTAAACTGCAAATTCCTCTCCATCAAAATTAATAGTACTTTCTACAATAAATAGATTTTAGACGTAGTTATTGATTAAATTAATTAACAATAAAGTAAAAAATCTATTATTTCCTACGTAATATAAAATATAATAATTAAGAACTGATTTTAAATTAAAACAATTTCTTTGTTACTGTGATTTATGTTGAATTCATATTATTTGAATTATGTAATTTCCAATCATTAATACAATTTGATATATAATAACTAAATTCGTGACAATAAGTGGAAAGTTGATATTCTGTCATTGATAAATACTTTGTCGGGCTGACAAGATCCCTTTTTCTAAGTTTAAATATTATGCGTACATAAATGATCGAATTTCACTCATAATGATGGAAAGATTTTCTTAGGCATCACATTTGACATGAGATATTTTTGATATCCTAGAATAGGTTCAATTATTAACAAACAGTAGATGAAAAATAATAAATCCTCTTAATTCCTGTTTTTTTTCGAAAAAGTGCCCTCTCCACCCGTTAGTATTTTATTGCACATCGCACCCATCTTATTTATAGATGTCAGGGATCTCTAGAATATTTTCCCACAACTCTCAAAATTACATGTATAACCAATAATCCTATGGATTTAAGTACAAATCAATCTAATCTTTGAAATTTACCAATATCGACTCATTGTTTAATGGTATAGCTAGAAATTAAATAAGCATCGTATGGCGATGAAACCTCTAGCTTTTGGCTACGGAATTTCGGTGGCCAGAAGCCGCGCAGATGTCATGTTAACGATAACTTTTCTTCCTAATATAAGTTGAATATGATTTGAATTAGTTAAAAATAGAGGGTGTAAGTACTTTCATTTGAGAAATTATTGTCAATCAATTAATAGAAAAAGATCTTAATAGAATAAAACAAGAACGTATCTAAATATTCCCAAAATATGTTGTAGCGACAATAATTGTGGCAATAAAATCTAGTTGTCATAAAAATGCATTACTAAAAGTGAAGTAGCCAAATTATTCTAGCAACAATGTTTTTGATGCCACTACCCCTATTGATGGAAAATCTGTTGCATCTAATGTATAATGAATCTATCGCTAAAATATGTCATACTTTGTGGCAACCAAAACTTTGTTGCACGAGAAACAATATCGGTCATAATTTTTTATTGCCATAATTCATTGCTACCATGTTAATTTGTTGTAGAATATTGCCATTGTAAAATATACAATGATTTAAAAGGCGTTTAAAATATTGCGCAAATCGTTGTCAATCCCTTTGTATTGTCTGTTTTCCTCCTCCCCCATTTGATTCCATCCCTCTCCCATTCCATCCTTCAGTGACTCCTCTTGTCCCTTCCCATATCCATCCACATTGTCCCCTCTCCTCCATCTCCTTCCCTCCCTTTTCTCAAAGCCACACACGCCTCCATCCATTTCCTGTCTTTCCTTGAAAACTACTTTTCTTTATACAACTTCCAAAAAATATATTGTGAGACTATTAAACCACCTAAACTTTTTTTTTTGGGGGGGGGGGGGGGGTCGACAGAGCTTGGTTAACATTATAGCTTTCAATTTTGCATCTTTAACAAAGAATCTATGGAGGATTCTTGTAAGGAAAACAGGAAAGGAACTGCTTTGGCTCAAAATTGTTTGCTCACTCAATGGTGTTTTGGATCAAGCTTACACATAACCAACAAATCAACCTACGTAAAGAATTATCTGAAGTCTGAACAACTTTTCTACAATGGAGACTCTTGTAACCCGAGAGGTGGCAATTTCCTCCCCTTATAGCACTAAAAAATTGGTTCTCAGAGAAATGTGGTGGAGAGGGACCCCACGACATACGCCTTGGCAAACAATAAGAAGCACAATATTCACTAGCTGTTGCAACATGCAATGCTATAACTTAGAAACCGTAAAAATAAAAAAATACAAAACCCTAAAACCTTATAACAATTAGTAAAATTTATTAAAAAATCTAAAAATATATTTTTCTGTTTTATATTTTTCTATATATTATGGACTATATATTAAAAATAGTTTTATGTTAATTTTGAACTTATTTGTATTTATTAAACAAACCTAAATCTATTTCAAATATTTAAACTGCGCACTATTTGGTATATTTTAATACTTACAGGTTGTATAAAAATTAGCGAAATATCTATAAAAATTAACAAAAATAAAGAAAATATTAAAAACATAAAAATATTTTATTTTATACACTTTGAGTGTATGTACGTATAATTAAAAAAATAGTATATATTCTATATATACCATATATTACTTATAGCATAAATTATCATTATTATTATTATATCTATAATATATTTAAAATTTAAAAAAGGACAATTGAAAATTTGTAAAATTAAAAATAAAATAAAATTTAAAAATTTAAAAATTAAAAATAAAACAAATAAAAATCACATAAAAATCACATATAATAAAAACCCACATAAAAATCAGAAAAGGCTAAAAATATATATAGTAATAATTATTAATTAGTATTAATATAACTATCATTCATTGTTCTCAGTGGTTTAACCCCTACAATTGCGCAAATACAAACATTTCACAGGGTATAATAAATTTCTGCTCACTTTGATTTCATTACTATATATTATTCGTGGGTTGATTGTTGATTGGATCGATTTGATCGGGTATTGAGTGTCGTGAGAGCGACCAATTCGGTGATTGTCGGACCCCATGTCGGACACAGTAGGTGTCGCGACCCCGATACCCGGGGCGTCGGATCCTCCTATATTCGGATCGGGTTACTCAGCAATACTTTATTCAACAATCACAACTAACATTCAGAAACAGACTGCAAATAAAAATAATCAGAAGAAAGTATTTCAACATTTTTCCATTCACAAAATAAAGTTCAGATGATACACTGTCTCACTATAACCATTTAAATGTACATCAGCTTGAAAGGAAAATATACAAAAGATTACTAACTACCTAAAAAAGTAAAGCTACTGTGGCTGGCTGGATGTCTAGTATGTAGCTGGATGAATTTTTAAAGTCCTTGCGATGGCTCACAGACACATGTTGGGTTTTCCATAAATAATATGATAAAAATTAGCGAATGCTAAGTAACGAAGAAGAGAAAAGCAAACAAATTGTGTAATTTTGCAAAACTTGTTATCACAAAAGGTTTCATTCCTCCCTGTTAATTTAAGTCCTATTCCTTTCTATTCCACATCAGGGATTAGTACAGGGGAATTACCTCACCACTATAAGGACTCCGAAGCTGTGGACACTTCGGGATTGGAGATTGCGTTGATCTTGGTAAGCTTATGCCGCCGCACGTCGCCTCAACCAATCCTCCAATACTACCCTGACAATTTTCTTTTATTAACAGGTTCTCAACCCTCAGCCTGGAAAAACAAATGAGCACACCATCCTCGAGGACTCGGTTGCTTAAAATCTCAGGATAACATTCAATCATATAACCTAGCGGTTTTAAATACATATTATCGTGACCCAGCCGCTATTGAACCATCCGTGCCTCCACATGGCACAATCACATCTTCCGTCGTTCAACCTGAAGATATTGGCTCCCGGTACCACGCGTTGCAAAACATTCATTTCGTGTGCACTTAACATAATAGGACAACTGTGTACCACCTAGGTAGGGAAACGCCAATACGAGTTCCTTCCGACAAACCTACAGGTTGCATGCCCGATCTGTAGTTCTACTCCAAGTCATCCTTAACGTGACACACACAATCCTTTTCAGGATCCGACTCAAACCACATCAATTCCCATGATGTAAATCTTTCATTAAGTCTTCGATTTGCATAATCAGTAATAATTAGCATAGACCCACATATATATTATTCATATACATATATACTCCTATTTATGCCTATTTTAACTCCAAACCCTAACTTTCAAAGCCACCGCATCAATTTGATGCTTAAACCCTATTTTAGTGGGAATCACAAAGCAACTTTTCAGACGTTTTCAAAAATATCCAAGATTAGGGTTCTTCATAGCAAAGAAAATAAAATCAAGAATTTCAATAATATCGTTTGAAAACCCAACAGCAAAAGGAAGGATTTCGTTACCTAATCGAGCTCTCTCTCGTGTATGCAAGGCTTTATGGTATTTCGTTTTTAGAAAGGCTATTTTAATGCTCCTGAAAAGATCGAATTTCATTTTCGTATCAAAAATGTTAAGAACATGTCAAGAATGCGAAGAACGAACAAAGAACGCGAAGAACGCGAAGAGCACGAAGAACACCAAGAACATATTTTCTCTTAAAATTTCGGCAGAGTTTCCCCTTATATCGGGACATATTTCTTGGAAAATTTCGGCAGAGTTTTCCCTTATATCGGGACATATTTCAAAACAAAAACAAAAAGAGTTTCCTCTATAATATCAATCGAGAGGAAAATAACAATGAAACTGAAAGAATATACTCAAACACAAGAGATGAAGAATCGGTAGACACCACGCATCTTAGGTGAGTGAACGTGTGACGAATCACAGGGTCACTGACGTGCATAGCCGCCTGCACCTAAGTAGGGTATTACACAGATTTCTCCATCAAAATAATTATAAAAGCATAATAGAAAACATAAACGATGGAGAATCGGTACACACCACTCGTCTTAGATGAGTGAACGTGTGACGAATCATAGGGTAACCGACGTGCATAGCCGTCCGCACCTAAGTAGGGTGTTACAAAGATTTCTCCTCGAACACAACAGGAAAACGAATCGGAAAGAAAGATGTATTAAGAACAAAACTTGGAAGAAAAAGAGGATGAATTGAAAACCTAGCTTACAAAGCAAACTAAGAGAGGATCATACCTTTCTCCTCCTCGTTCTTCCGGCTGCGCTTCGCTAGTGCTCCTCCCTCGCCTCCCACAACTCATCCCGACCTCTCGACCCTAGCCCTTGGGATGGTGGTGGTAGTGGAAGTCATAGAGAATGAAAGGGTAGGGGGGGTCTATTTATAGGCCCCAGAAAACCACTAACCATGGTTAGAAAACCATGGTTTAGACATTAACCATGATTTAGCGGCCCATGGTTTTGTCCCATGATTTTAGCCAAAACTTATCCCAAACTTGGGATTTAAGTTAGAACATTCTAGAGGATTCTAAATTCGCTAATGACACTTAATTAACACTAATCGTGATTAACTTCCACTAATCGTGATTCAACTTTTGCGGTTTACGCTTATCTTTTGCTAATTATTGATTAGTGTTTGCTGATGGTCATTAGTGGTTTTCAATCCGTCATTAGTTTCTTTATTCATGTTTATCTAGTCTTAATGACAGTCATTATGGGTTAATGACATCTTAGCCTTCCTTCCTTCTCTTTCTTCCGAAGATCATAACAATTCGAAACGAAGTCCGATTCACACGAAACAAATTTCGTTGTTTGTCTCTTGACGAGCCGGATCCTATTATATAGGATCCGAGATATGCCAAGTTCAAGGCTTTACAATTATAACAACCTTAAAGAAAGTCTCGTCCTCGAGACTAGAAATGCAGGCATAACAACCTTAAATAGGATTGAAATCATAACAACCTTAAAGAGAATGAACGTCTTTTCATTTATAATGAACATATACATAATACATAGTGTTATCATTCAAACAAGTACGGGTATTTCTCTTTCATTTCTGCCTCAGGTTCCCATGTGGCTTCTTCAAACTCTTGGTTCCGCCACAATACTTTAACTAGAGGCACCTCTTTATTTCTCAACTTCTTGATATCCCTTTGAAGTATTTGCACAAGTGTCTCTTGGTATGTCAAGTCTGGCTCAACATGTAAATCATCATAACTTATCTTATGATCTGGAGATTAATGGGGCTGCCCCTTGCGGGCAGCCAAGATGGCTGCCCCCGCGCCGTTTCGGCGCGTTTTTTATTTTTTTTTTGAAAAATATCGCCATGTATATTCATCCCTATATCCCTCCTATATGTCATTCGAATTTCGTCAGAAACAGAGGCTCCTACGGCCTCCATCGAGACAGACATTTTTTAACGGTAACAGGATTTTTTAAATTGACACCATCTCGATGGAGGTCGTAGGAGCCTCTGTTTCTGACGAAATTCGAATGACATATAGGAGGGATATAGGGATGAATTTACACGGTGAGATTTTTCAAAAAAAATAAAAAAACACGCCGAAACGGCGCGGGGGCAGCCATTCTTGGCTGCCCGCAAGGGGCAGCCCCATTATTCTCTATGATCTGGATCCGTAATGCACTTTCTCAGATTTGATACATGAAATACATCATGTATTCCCGAAAGATGTGGAGGAAGCGCAAGTCTATAGGTAACTTTTCCAATCCGTTGGATAATTTCAAAGGGACCCACGAACCTGGGTGCTAACTTCCCATGCAAGCCAAACCTCTGAACACCCTTCATAGGTGATACTTTGAGAAATACAAAGTCACCTACCTCAAATTGAAGGTCTCTTCGCCTGGTATCACTATAACTTTTCTGGCGACTCTGGGCAGTTAATAATCTTTTTCTAGCAAGCTCTACAACTTCTCGTGTCTCCTGAAGTCTATCTGAATCATAAAGGTTCTTTATTTTGACCTCTTGCCAACACAAAGGAGTAGTACACCTTCGTCCATATAGTGCTTCAAATGGTGCCATGCCAATACTTGTATGATAACTATTATTGTAGGTGAATTCTGCAAGAGGCAAATGTTTAATCCACGATCCCTTCCATTCTAAGACACATGCTCGTAGCATATCCTCTAGTGTTTGAATCGTATGTTTTGGCTGACCGTCTGTTTGTGGATGATATGTTGTGCTTAAGCATAACTGTGTACCTAAGGCTTTCATGATGTTCTCCCAATAATGTGAGGTGAATCGTGAATCTCGATCGGAAACTACATCCTTTGGGATACCATGGAGGCGAATCATATGTGTAATATATAACCCAGCAAGGGGTCTGGAGTGAAAGATAAGCTTATCGGAATAAAGTGTGCTACCTTTGTCAGACGATCTATTATAACCCAGATACTATCTTTACTACCAGTCGTCTGAGGTAAGCCAGTAACGAAATCCATGGAAATGCTTTCCCATTTCCATTCAGGTATAGGGAGGGAATGCAATAATCTCGGTGGATTTTTTGTGTGAAGCCTTTACCCGCTGGTAAGTGAAACATGAATTCACAAACTCAGCAACATCTTTCTTCATTCACGGCCACCAAAAGTATGAATGAAGATCCTTATACATCTTTGTAATTCCTGGATGAATAGATAATCTTGAGCAGTGCGCTTCTCGTAAGATATCTTTCCTTAGTTCAGGTGTGTTTGGTACACACACTCTGTAATGGTTGTATAGTAGCCCATCTTGTATCTGGAATCCTTCTATCTCATTCTTCTCAAGTTGTTGTCTCAGGACTGGATCATCCTCATGTCCTTTCTTTATTCTATCCCAGATCTCTGGTTTGTATTGGTGAGGAATAGTTATAGTATCAACACTACTATCAAATGGTTTCCATTCACTTAACGTTGATAGTAAACCCCAGAAGTGGATAGCACTCACCAACCCAGGTGAATAAGTTCTTCTGTTAAGGGCATCTGCTACGACGTTCCCCTTACCAGGGTAGTAGGAGATAGTGCAATCATTGTCTTTAAACAACTCTAGCCACCGTCTCTGTCTCATATTGAGTTCCTTCTGATCAAATAGATATTTCAAGCTTTTATGATCAGTGAAGATTTCAAAAGTAATACCATAGAGGTAATGTCTCCGTATCTTTAAAGCAAAAACTACAACAACTAATTCAAGGTCATGTGTTGGGTAGTTCTTTTCATGTATCCTGAGTTGTTATGATGCATACGCAACTACCTTACCATGTTGCATAAGAACTGCCCCAAGTCCTTCTTTAGACGCATCAGTGTACACTGTGAACCCTTCACTCCCAGAGGGTAGAGTAAGGATTGGTGCAGATGTTAGGCATTCTTTCAGTGTCTGAAAACTAGCTTCACATGTATCAGACCATAAGAATGGGACCTCCTTCTGAGTTAGTCTAGTCATTAGCAATGTTATTCGTGAAAAGTCCTTCACGAATCTTCTATAATATCCAGCTAAACTCAGAAAAGATCGTATTTCTGTGACAGTCTTCGAGCGTTCCTAACTCATCACCGCACCAACCTTTGTATGATCAACTGATATACCTTCCTCAATAATAACATGGCCTAAGAAAGATACTTCAGATAGTGAAAAACGGGAATGCGAGAGCCGTTAAATAGTGGTCTGACAGATCAGACTCACCGTCGCTGATGCAGCTACTCAAGCCTTCCCGTTCGTCAACAATTAACCCACACAATCAATTAATCAATAAAGAGCAAGGATTAAAATTTATTATTCCCTACTAAAAATGTACAATGGCAAGCAAGTAGGGGTCGAACACAGGAAACAAAGGTGCAGAGTATAGACAAAAGTCAAAACCTAGGTCTAATGGACTACTTAGCTAATCTAGATTTTTTTGTGGGTTTTTAATTTTTAATAATTTTTTTCTTTTTTTTTTAATTTTTAGTTTTGTATTTTGGTTTTTTATTTTCTGATTTTTATAATTCTGAATTATATATATTTTTTCTTTTCTCAATATTGGAATATAAAAACAATGTAATACAAGGAGTGATAAAATATTTATAACAATATGCAAAAATAGTCAAAAATTCAGAAATGAAATCTTTTTGGTCTTTTTATAAAGTTTTTACTGTTTTTGTGGTTTTTGGGTATTTTTCAAAATATTTCTGGTATTTTTAAACACTAAAATAAAGCAAAACAATGAATTAGCTATTGGCTGGGGGTAAAATGGGAATTAAAAATATCAAACGGCCACCAAAATTTTCCAAACTTATTTTAAACTAAAGATAATACAATGTCGAACCTACATGAACTTAGTTTGTATTTTTTGAGTTTTCTGTAATTTTTTAGATTTTTTAGAAGTTTTTAGGTGTTTTTGAATTTTTAAGGTTTTTCTTTTGAGATTTTGAGTGGTTTTTGTACTGACACTAGTAGATGACAAAACACACAAAATTTAATTTTTCTGGAATTTTTCAAAATGTTTTTATAATTTTTATGGATTTTCTAATGCAAACAGTATGAAAAATGCATGTTTTTGAATTTTAATAAATATGGAAATGCAATAAAATACAAATGCAAAAATATGGCGTCAAATAACAAGAACACATGAGCAAACTTGAATTTTTGAGAATTTTTGAGAATTAAAGTGAGGCTCCAAATAAATGGATCAAGCAAGCAAAAATCCTGTCTGGTAGGGGTATATATGCAATTATAAAAACATCCAGGGGCTTAGGTGCAAATTTTACCAAAATACGCGCGCAAAGCACGTGATTTGTCGTTAACAGGGGTATATTTGTAATTACCATAAACCGACAGGGCAACCATGCAATTATCTCAAAAACATATTTAATTAACTACGCACAGGGGTATAACTGCAAATAGACAAAAGTTTAGGTTCGAAAATGCAAAATGCCCAAAAGGCACGCGCCCCAGTCACGTGAGGTGATGTGGCCGAGGACTGAAGTGCAAATAAAATAAGTGTGGGGGCCTAAGTGCAATTATTACAAAAACTTTTAAACTGCAGATGAAAGTGTTAGGTCTAAAACGTAAATACAAAAACACGTGGGTTTAAGATGCAAAATACCCACAGTGATGATCGTGCGACCGAGGGATCTTCACTTGGACACGTGTCAGCTCAGGGGCGCGCGATAACGCTTTGGCCGGAATGGCTAGGATTAGATCTAGAACGGCTGATCGTATGGCTGAGAGGTGCCCCGATCCGACGGTTGCTGAACGGTTAGAAGAACGCTGATGATCCGACGGCTGGGCGAAGATGACGAAGAACACCGCCTGGAGGTCTCTTGGAATGGCAATTCCGGCCAACACACGGCCTCCACCAGCCCCGGACCGAGGGCAAAATGGTCCTGGGGCTCGTCCGCGTCGATGGAGCTCCTCAATCGAGGACGAGGTAATCGGAGGTGCTCGGACGAGGGTGGTCGCCTGGAGGTGCTTCCCTGAAACTTCGAGGCTCGATTGGGCCTCATTTTGACTTCGTTCTTGCAGGGTTAGAAGCGCGAAAAAAAGGGGATGGTCGGAGTGCTCTCCGATGATTCGATGGAGGCGAAAGGTGCCTGGGATGAGGAGCTCCGGCAAGCGGCAGAGAGGGGAGCTCGATAGCTCGATCTGGGCAAGATCGAGGTGGTTGGAAGGGTGGAGCGGAGTGACGGAGTGACGAGGAAGAAGATGGGGGTGATCTTGGCGGTTGTCGATGATGGAGGTGACTGGAAAGTGGAGGCTTGGATCGAGGATTCACGGCGAATAATGCGAGAGAAATCTAAACTATGACTATGCTAATCTATGCTAAGCTAAGGCTACAAGAAAATGGAAAGACAAGGGCGAGAAGCTCACCAGAGACGTCGGGAAGAACTTTGCGGCGGAGCTCCGGCGAGGGTCGGATCTACTTCGATTCGACACCAACTGACTCGAACCCCGGCTCGATTCGACTCCTGCTGTCACCAGGGACACGAAGGGCTAGGGGTTTTCGGGTGATTTTGGCAGAAGAAGGATCAAAATCCGAATTGAAGTCGGGGGATGTCTTTTGAAGGGTTGACGGGGCGTGATGTTCAAGGAAGATGTCAGCTCGATGCGGTGCTCCATAGCCCAAGGAATCACTTGGGCGTGATTCACCAATGTTCGAGGAAAAGATTCCATGAAGAGGCCATCACCAAAGGGTGATCGAGGCGTCCTCGAAAAATGGGTGAAGCCAGGGTCAACACCACTTCTGACAAGGTCCAGGTGTTGGGCAGAGAGTTGACCGAGGTCAACTCTCCAGCCCTCCTGGTTGGTCCACGTGGACCAACCAGGAAAAAAACCTGAGAAAAACATTTCTAAAATCGAAATAAAATAATAAATATATTTTATTTAATTATGGTTACAAAATAAAAAATGCTTATAATTTTATAAATTATTTTATGGAAATTTTTATTTATTTATATTAGGTATGTTTTTACAAGTTGTCTTTTTAGCCCTATATAGGTACATATACCTATGTATTTTATTACTTTATTTTTATTTTGTGTATTTTAATTTTATTATTTTTATTCTTATTTTATATAATTATAGAATACTTTTACACACATAAATATATTTTTATTTTATTTAATTGATATGTTTTGTATATAAAAAATCTCAATAGGTATTGTATAGGTATGCACATAGGTATAATACCTGTGTATTTTATTTACATTTATTTTTATTTTGAGTTTTATTTGGGTTTTTATTCCTGTTTTAATGTACATAAGTATTATAAATAATATTCACAAAATTATGAAAATGTAAAAATACAAAAATAATGATTAAAGAATAAATTGAATATTTTAAGCTGTACATGTATACAATGTGGGTCCAAAACTCAACTTTCAAACCGTAGCTCCGCCAAATGCGAAACCACCATTAAATAGATTATTTTATTCTATATATAATTAAAGGTGAGTTTGCTGCATTTGGAGTTTTCATTTGTGAGATACAGGTCTGGGAAGTCGGGATTCTGGATTTTTATGCAGACCATAACTTTTTATCTGTACATTATTTTTTAGTGAAATCAATTTTGTATTTTTCTATATAAAAATATCTACAACTTTCATGTATAAAATTTCTTTATTTGATGCACAAAAAGCGGAACCAAGAATAGGTCCCAAAATGAATAAAGAAGGAATGAAATAGAAGGTATTTTTATTGTATTTTAACCCTTATCTCCCCCTACTTTATTCCTTGTTGACCTATACAGATGCCTAGGTCTCGGGGTTTCGGGTCATAAAATAATTACAACATTTTATTCTTTTTCTTTTCTTTTCTTTATTCTATAATTTTGGCATTAAAAACCGCATTTTATACAACATTTACACACATATACATGAATGCTAAAATGCATGAATTAGTTCTATTACCATGCATTTACTAGGGTTTTTAAGGCCAAAATGATAGAATAAAGATGATGAAACGTGGCTTCATCATCCCCCTATACTTTACCTTTGCTAGTCCCTAGCAAACACTTATGCAATAAGTGCAAAAAGAAAAAGAAAGAAAAGAAAAAGAAGAAAATTGGATGAAGTTTAATTATCAAACTTGTCTTCACAAAATCAAAGTTTGGAGCTTAAGTTGGACCTTTGGATTTTAGTGCGGGCGGAACCTTAATGAGAACCGGACTTGAAATCCAACAGCCTTCGAGAATCCCAAAACTCTGCTCAAGTCTCCTCAATAGCCAGGTCAGAAATATTTTAACTCATACGCAAACCCTTACGACTATGAGTCTGACTCGTACAGTGTAAGTGATGGTGGCCCTCCCCAACTGAAATGACAAAGAGAGACTGACTTCTCCAATATGACAACCCAATGATTCCCCAATCCAACAACTCATCCCTCAAGGAGCACGGTATTCCCTTCTAAGTTTAAGTGGCAACCGGCTCAAGAGGAGGGGGTGAAGAGAAGAATGGATGGTAGCCAGTGTAGCTACCTATCCTAGGATGCAAAGACCAGTGTAGTCAAGTCATCCAGTTGCAGGCTCACATGATTTGCCTTTGAAGCTCAAGCTTGCTTATTGACTTTACAACATTTGTACACTCCGGCAGGAATTTTTATTTTTGTACAGGCCTGTCCCCTTTTTTGGAGTTTTTGCTTTTGCATTTTTTTTGAATACTATATACAACAGCATTTACATAGGGAGTTTTTCCTCTTGAGCCAGTAGACTATCCCTCTTTTGAAGCTTTATCGCAACCCACGATCTCCTATCCTCGAAACTCGTCATTACTGGACGGGTTGGGGCGCACTTCCCTCCCTAGAGGAGGACAAGTGTTTCCACCTGTGTGCGTCTCATACCGGTAAATCCAATCCCCTCACCACTCCAACTGAGTTGAGCCATGTGAAAGGTACAAGTGTCCAAGTTAGGTCATTATAAACAAGAGTCGTGCGTGTGCTCCGAAATACTCTACTTAGGCAATCAAGAATCCATTGAACTAAGCCTCGTGATCCTCAAAGAATTAAGTCAGCTAGACATGAAGTACCTCAATCCCAGATCCTATAAGGTTCCTGTTATTAGATAGATTTTAAGGTCCAATCAAGCTCCAATCTCCGGATTTTACTTAGACTTGTTCAACTATCAAACTCAATCCGAAAAATGCTCATGCTATGCAATGCAAAATGCAGAAAATATTTTTGTGATGCAATTTTTCAACATTTTGAACTTTTTATGGATTTTTGAAAAGATGATGATGATGATGATGCATATGCTATTTTTTTCTTTCAAACAGATTATTCATATGTTTTTGGAGTTTACTTTTGCAAATGTTTTTGGGCTTTTTGAAAACAAAAAGATTTTGGCTAAAAGCTAGGTGAAAAAATGTACACGGGAGTGCTTCTTATATACAAGAAGTGGATTTTAAGAATTCATAGGATAAGTGATCAATTATATATATATATAAAGAATTTTTGGTGTGATGTTTGTATTCCTCAAACTTATTTGACACACAAGATTTTCACACAATTTTTTTGAAAACTATAATCCAAAATAATTTTTACAAACATTTTACACACATGTACACACATTTGAAAATCATTTTGCAAAGGCTTTAAAAATAGTATATATAGGTTTTTCAAAACATTTTTGCAACCATTTTTCAAACCATTTGCAAATCATTTTTCAAACATTTTATTTCACACAAAGAAAAGAAATTTTACAAACCACACATTTTTACAAAGGTTGAAAACATGTAACAAAATATTTTCAAAATAGTTTTCAATAAATGTTCACAAAGATTTTCAAACTATTTTTCAAACATTTTGCAAAAAAACATTTTCACCTGATTTATTAATCAGTAGATACAAAAAGAATTTGAGGAACAAAACAGCTTTTTGTTAGGGATTTTAATGAATTTTAATGACTGATTAGCCATATTATCAGGAAAATACGAAAGTACGAGTTATGGCTAAAGTATATATGTAGTATATACGACCCCCTATACTTAGCTTGAGCTATGTCCTCATAGATCGGAGAGAAAAGAGCAGACATAACTCGTACTAAGTATAGGCAAGCCTAAAAAATAAAGAACTAATGAATGAATCAACGGACGAGAAGTCGACCGTCCCCCCTATACTTAGGATCAAATAATCCTAAGTATAGAAGACTGTACATAACGTAGGGAGGGTCATGGGTGGGAATGAACAGATCGTACTCAGATTGTCTCCCCCTATACTTAGGGTGAGATATCCCTAAGTATATACAAGAAGAGGAGACAATGGAGAGGATCGGAAAGAAGGAAGACTCATGGTGCACACCCCCCTATACTTAGGACAAGGTACGTCCTAAGTATAGAAGACTGTTAACAAGGGGCGACACCTTTTAGATACAAAAAGAAGACAGAAAAGGAAAAGAAGAAAAGAAGAAAAGACGAAAGGGGATGATAGTGGATGTGAACAACTCGGGATGCGCATCCCCCCTATACTTAGGATAAAGTACATCCTAAGTATAGCAATGATGAAAGGGATGGCATCAATTCGGTAGAAGAGGATAAAAGAAATTGAAAAGAAGAAAAGAAGAAAAGAAGAAAAATTATTCAAAAAAGTTTTGTTGTGCTTGGCCTTCCTCTGCCTCTTTGGAGATGTTCAGCTCATCCTCGTAGATTACTTGAATCGCGTCAACGACAACCATGAATGTATCATGTTCAAGGTATGGCTTCAGAAGCTGTCCATTGACTACAAATGGCTGTGCGTCAGCTGATAGAGTATATATCAATACACTTCCGTTGTCATGCACCTGCATAACCATAAACGGCCCAGTCCATTTACTCTTCAATTTGCCTGGAAAGATCTTCAATTTCGCATCGAACAACCACACCTTCTGATCTGGATCAAAGGACTTGCGGCGGATATGCTTGTCATGCCATGTTTTGACCTTCTCCTTGTACATCAGGCTGTTGTCATATGCATAGTCTCTGAATTCCAGTAATCTATTCATATCCAGTTTTCTGTTCTTTCCTGCTTGCTTGGAGTCCAAGTTACAGATGTTAATGGCCCATAAAGATTTGTGAATTAGTTCGACGGGCAAATGACATGGCTTGCCATACACAAGGCGGTAGGGAGACATTCCCAAGGGTGACTTGTACGCCGTTCTATAAGCCCAAAGAACAGAATCAAGCAGCTGAGACCAGTTCTTGCGATCCAGACGCACAAGCTTCTGTAAAATCGTCTTGATCTCCATGTTTGAACATTCAGCTAAGCCATTGGACTACGGGTGGTAGGTGAAGCAACACGATGTTCAATGCAGAATTCGTGAGTCAGCTTCTTCACCTCTCTGTTTATGAAATGACTACCCCCGTCAGATATGAGGAGAATCTTGGGAATCCCGAACCGTGCTATGATGTGATCTCTCAAGAATCGACAGACAATCCTACTCTCAGCGGTTCGGGCGGGAATAGCCTCCACCCATCGACTGACATAATCGACAGCAAGCAGAATATACTCATAACCCTGACTGTTGGGAAACGAGCCCATAAAGTCGATGCCCCATGCGTCAAAGATGTCTGAGATCTGAATGTATTTCAGAGGCATTGTGTCTCTCATTCCTATGGTTCCGCCCATCTTCTAGCAGTCAGTGCAGCATTTGACATATTCATCTGCATCTTTGAATAATGAAAGCCACCAAAGGCCACTTTGAAGAACTTTTGCTGTCGTGCGTTTGCCTGAATGATGTCCTCCAGAATCTTGGTCATGACATAACGCGAGGACACTTGTAACTTCCTCCTGAGGAATGCACCTTCTCCAGATACAATCTGCTCCTTCGCGAAACAAATACGGATCTTCCCACTGGTAGAAATGGATTTTAGACAAGAATCTGTCTATTTTCAATTTAGGCCAGTCCTGTGGGATTTTCTTGGTCACCAAATAGTTCACAATGTCCGCATACCAAGGAAGCGAGGTGACAGACAGAATTGCCTCGTTTGAAAAGGTCTCTGTGATCGGCTGCAGGTTCAGCTCAGGAGATTCCGGCTCAGGAAGCCTTGATAGATGATCGGCCATCACATTCTTTACCCCAGGTTTATTTTTGATTTCCAAGTCAAATTCCTAGAGGAGAAGGATCCACCGAATGAGGCATGGTTTGGCGTCCTTCTTTTGCTGTAAATACCGAATGGCTGAATGATCAGTGTAAAAGATTACTTTGGACCCAAGGAGGTATGATCTGAACTTTTCCAAGGCAAAGACTACCGCTAGCAGCTCCTTTTCAGTGACAGTGTAGTTTCTCTGGGCTTCATCGAGCGTTCGACTAGCATAGTGAATCGCAAATGGTACATTATCTTTCCTCTGTCCCAGCACAGCTCCGATGGCATAATCTGACGCATCGGTCATGATCTCGAAAGGCTGAGTCCAAATCGGTGCCTGTAGGACAGGGGGCTGCGTGATGAGTTCTTTCAACTGATTAAAGGCAAGGAGCACACGGTCATCTACAATGAATTCATTTTCCTTGCCGAGCAACTCAGTCAACGGTCTGGCTAGTTTACTGAAATCTTTGATTAATCGTCGGTAATAATCGACTTGACCCAAGAATGACCGGACTTGCTTGATGTTTGTAGGTGGCTCAAGTTTGGAAATCACATCCACCTTGGTTGGGTCAACCTCCATTCCACGCTTAGAAACAACGTGAGCCAGCACAATTCCTTCGGTCACCATGAAGTTTCTCCTCCCACGAGAGCACAAGATTGACTTCGCAGCACCTCCGTAGGACTCGGTCTAAATAATCCAGGCATTGGTCAGATGAATCCCCGTAGACCGAAAAATCGTCCATAAAGACCTCGAGAAAGTTGCCCACCATATCGGCAAAAACTGCAAGCATACACCTCTGAAATGTGGTTGGGGCATTGCAAAGCCCGAACGGCATCCGTCTGAAGGCATATGTGCCAAAAGGACAGGTGAACGTGGTCTTCTCTTGATCTTCAGGAACAATAGCAACTTGATTATACCCAGAGTATCCATCCAAGAAGCAGAAATATTCCTTCGCAGCCAATCTCTCCAAGATCTGGTCGATGAAGGGTAGAGGAAAATGATCCTTCTTGGTAGCGAGATTAAGTCTTCTGTAGTCCACGCATACTCGCCAAGAAGTGGGTACTCTGTTTGCAATCTCCTCTCCTTTGTCATTCTTCACAATGGTGATCCCTGATTTCTTAGGCACAACATGCAGAGGGTTCACCCATTTGCTGTCGGAGGATGGGATAGATAAATCCTGCATCACACCACTTCTGGATCTCTTTCATAACAACCTCTCGCAGATTAGGATTCAATCTTCTCTGAAGTTCTCGAGAGGGCCTGCAATCTTCTTCCAGAAAGATGTGGTGCGAGCACAATGACGGATTGATCCCATGGAGATCAGAAGTTCGCCAGCCTATCGCCTTGCGGTTGCGTTCAAAAACCTCCATCAGACGAGATTCTTGGTCTTCGGTTAGATGGGCATTGATGATGACCGGGTACATATTTGGTTCTCCCGCAAGGACGGCATACTTCATGTTGGAGGGCAAGGGTTTTAGCTCTGGCGTGGGTCTGAGCTGCTTCCGCGGTGACCTCAGCTATTAGTGCAGGTGGTGATTCTTTCAACTGTCCAGTGTCCACCATAATCGGTTCTTCTCTCAAATTCTTATTTTATGACCCGAAACCCCGAGACCTAGGCATCTTGATGAATAGGTCGACAAGGAATAAAGTAGGGGGAGATAAGGGTCAAATACCTATGTTATTTTATTCATTTTGGGACCTATTTTTGGTTCCACTTTTTATACATCAAATAAAGAAACTTTGTACATAAAAGATGTATATAATTAAATAAAGAAAATACAAAATTTATTTCACAGAAAAATAAGGTACAAATAAAAAGTTATGGTCTTAATAAAAATCCAGAATCCCAACTTCCCAGACCTGTATCTCACAACTGACAACTCCAAATGCAGCAAACTCACCTTTAATTGTATATAGAAGAAAATAATCTATTTAATGGCGGTGGTTTCGCATTTGGCGGAGCCACGGTTTGAAAGTTGAGTTTTGAACCCCTATTGTACATTGTACAGATTAAAATAATCAATTCATTATTTATTTATTATTTTTATAATTTTATATTTTTATGATGTTGTAAATATTATTTATAAAATTATATACATTAAAATCAGAATAAAAATGTAAATAAAAATCAAAATAAAAATACTTATATACACAAAACATAGATGCAATACCTATGTACATACCTATACATACATGTTTATAATTTATTAATTATACAAAGATAAATCAGAAAAATAAACTAAAAATATATTTGTGTATATAAAATTATTTTATAATTTTAGAAAATAATAAATAACAATAATAGAATTAAAATACACAAAATAAAAATAAAGTAATAAAATATATAGATAATATACCTATATAGGGGTATATAAGCAACTTGTAAAAATATATATCATAAAAATTATTAAAAATCGGAATTAAATACTTTATTAAATAATAAATATTTTTCAGTAATAACCTAAATCTAAATAATTCATTTATTATTTTTTATCGAATTTACAAAACATTTTTGGGGGTTTTTCCTGATTGGTCCACGTGGACCAATCAGGAGAAGGCGCCAGTTTACCTAGTCAACTGGTCGTCCTTCGACCCTGTAGCTCTGACAGGCCTCGTTTTCACCCCGCCTTGGCGGATTTTTCAAGGCCGCACCGTTCATCCGCTGCTGCCGTCTCCTTCACGAAACTTGTTCCCTGTACATCATCCTCCATCGTCGTCCTACCAGATCTCCTTAGATCTTCTTCATCCGCCCGTGAGTCCTCCTCGAAGTTCACTCCTTGCCATGCTTCAAATACAAACCCATCTCTTCCTTCCCCGGGTTGAACCGCGAATCACCAACGATCCCTCCCCCTTGGTCGAGCTAAATGTGCTAGGAGGTGACAGCTCTGAGCTCCAGGCTTCCGGGCGACGGGAGAGCACCCGGATCGTCGCGCGTTCCAACCTCCGGTGAAGCTTCGCCGTCGAGGTAACCACCCTCTGGCCCCAGGCCATCGAGGTTGTTCTCTCCCTCTATTTATCCACTTCTCGTTCCTGTTAACCTTAGGATCATTTCGCCCTTAATTCCTCATCAAATCATCAATCAAATCGCTTCATCGATCACCTCGCCGGAGCGCAACTCCGGCGAGTACCTATCTCGCCTTCCACACTATTCCGAGAGCTATCTGAGGTCGAGGCATTTTGCCCTCGACCTCCGTAACCTTTTTGTGCAGGTACTGGAGCATATCGAAGCGTATGGAGCCATTTTGCACCCTTGCCGGAGGAAGCTGGGTCCTCGTCGCTCCGCCACCTCCGTGCGAGAGCACCGCCGCACGCCGGTGACTTTCGTCGCTTCCAGACGATAGCCGGCACCTGCAGGAGCTTCCCCGACCTGTTTGCGAACCCAAACGCCGCCGGAGCTGGACGGAGGAGCTCGGAGAACTTCGCCCAGCCGGAGCTCCTCCGTGTTCTTCCATCCGCCTTCGCCACCGTTGGATCGAGGCGGAGCCCCAGTCATATCGTGGACCGTCCGATCATCAGCGCCCAGCCACCGACAATCTCAGCCGAGATCTGACCTCCGACGTCCACGAGCGAAGCATCATCGGCCATCCAGATTGCGCCACGTGTTAAGTGGCTTCTTCATCGCCGTTGGATCGCGCGCCGAGGGTATTTTGCATTCTCACCCTCGCGCATTTTGTATTTATATTTTAGTATTAAAACTTTTGTCTTTAGTGTAATGTTTTTGTAATATTTGCAACTAGAACCCCGTAGTTTACTTATTTGCACCTAGGTCCCCTACCACGTCACCTCACGTGACTAGTTCACGTGAGGTGTGGGCATTTTGCAAGGGTACCCTCGGTCTTTGGTGTATTGTGTTTCAGTACCAACACTTTCATACCACGTGTTATATTTTGGAGATATTGCAAGTAAGCCCCCAGTTTTTTGGAATATTACATTTTAGTCCTCGCTAGGCGCGTGCAAGTCACGCGCCCTGGTGGGAAAATTGCTAGGACACCCATGCGGGTTTTGTAATTGAATTTTGGTGCTATAAATTGAATATTCAGTTCAAATTTTTGTGGAAATTTGCATGTCTGCCCCTGGATGTTTGAGAAATTGCATGTATACCCCTGCCAGGCCTGATTAATGTTTGGATGCTTGTTGTAATTATTTAAAGTATCATTTTAAGTCAAAAAATTCCACAAAATTTGGTTTAAGCTCCTGTGCACTTGATCTTTCACGCTATATTTTTAGTTTTTGATTTTATTTCATTTTCCTATTTATTAAAAATCAAAAACGTGCTTTTTATTTTCTGTTTAGCTTAGAAAATACCAAAAAATTATCAAAATACCTCTAAAAATTTCAAAAATTACCTAGTGTTCAACCTATTCTAGTGTCAGTCCAAAAATCACTAAAAATCACAAAAGAAAACTTAAAAATTAAAAAAGACTCAAAAACTTCAAAAAAAATATATAAAATTGTAGAAAACTCCAAAAAACACAAACTCAGTTCCTGTTTGCTCTATATTTCATTATCTTTATTTGAAAATTAGTGTGAAAAATTTTGGTTGCTGTTTGCTAATCTTAATTCCTATTTTACTCACAACCAGCACATTTTCCACTGTTTTCCCTAATTTCAGTATTTAAAAATACCAAAAACACCTTGAAAAATCCCCAAAAATCACAAAAACAGTAAAAAAGCCTAAAAATATCAAAAACATTTTATTTCTGAATTTTTGATTACTTTTAGCATATTTTTATAAATACTCTATCTTGTCTCTTATTACATTGTTTTAAATTCCAATATTGAAAAAGAAAAAAATATAAAATATAAAATTATAAAAATCAGAAAATTAAAAATCAAAATACAAAATTAAAAATTAAAATATAAAATTTAAAAATTAAAAACCCACAAAAATTTCTATGCTTGCTTGCTTAGTGTAGACACTTCACATTCACTTGTGCACATTTGTTTGATTCTACCCTGTTTGCTCCCTGTGTTGGAACTCTCTGCATACTTGTCACTATACACCATTTGTGCAGAGTTAAAAATAAATTTTAACTCCACATTTATTTCTAATTCATTGATCTTTAGTGTGGGTTAATTGTTGATTAAATACACTTTATTGTGGGTCGCCGCATCGACATCGGTTGTCTCCACCTTGTGTGAGACATACTCTTTAGACCTACGATAATTTGTGTTTATCAAATGGCGCCGTTGCCGGGGAGCAACAACAAGTAGTTCTTATTCTTGTTTGCTTGTGATTGCTTGTCTACCATTGCTAGTTTTTGTCTCTCTTACACTTTTGACATATATTGATTGAGCTATTCTGACCATCCTTTCTTGTCTTCTTGCGAGGGACCACGGAGCAAGGCGGATCGCTTAGGTGACCCGAAGCATCCTTGGGAAGCGGAGTCGGCTTTTCCTTAGCCAAGTCGGCAGGAGAGAGCAGGATGAGTGAGAGAGAGTGATTAGTTTAGCTTGCATTTATTTTGAGAGAGAGTGATTCATTAATTTGTAATAATACAGGTACTTGGACTTTTGCACACTTCGGGCCTAATTTCCGGGTGTTTGTTCACCCGGGGGCTCACCGCGGTTTTTGCCGAGTTTTCACCGCTGTCATTTGCCGGTTTTGATTTCATTTTCACTTTCTTTGTGGATTGAGCCCTTAGATCTAGGCCTGCTTGATCGATTAAATTAGGTCCAAACACACTAATAACCTTTGCATGTACCTATAGTTCGTACTTGGACTTAGTTTAATTAAACAGTCAGCTACCTTTCTTAGATCCGCCGCGCCGCGAGCCCTCTCCATCAAGCGCTACTCCTGAACTCGATGTGTCGAGAAGAGGAGGGGAGGGTCTAGACCGGACTCTTAGGATCAACGATAGGTGGTTGACTTGTGGTTCTTCACGCTAGCAGTTTCCTGTCTTAGGACAATTTCCGCATTGCATATCAGCATATAGACTAGGTTTATAAAATTCTACTTTGCATCCCGCATGGAGAGAGCTGGGATTCGCTGTAAGTCTTCTTACTTTGCATTCATCATTTAGGCACAAAGGTGAGATTTCCATCTTTGTGTCGACTTGCACGGCTTTTCCGACTCTATTCTCCCTCTGTTTTTGGACAAAGTAGGATCAAGAAAATACAAAAATCGTTAGGCACTTGTTTGAATCTACTCAAAAGAAGCGATAACACTAAAAAAATTAAAAAAGGGACTGCTAAGAAAACCTTGACCAAAAATAAAATTGGTAATTGGATTCATTGATTGGGGAGAGTAACACCCTCACTTGTTTTCAGGTTGCATGGGAAGGTCTCCTTCCAAGTGAGGTGAGCGCTTCGTAAGGATTAGAGCCAAAATCCCAGCTTGTGGCTGCCTTGTGTATCGCCTGGATTACCGAAATATTGGCGCTTCTATCGTACGTGGACGAGTAGGGCTTGGTCAACATTGGTGACTCTCTATTGTGTAGAGCATCGACCTTGTCCGAAGTATCGAGCCTAGGCCATGCCTTCACGGGGGTGTCTGTCTCATCGTCTCGCGTCCGAGTAGGTTCTTGCACGCTCACGGGTGATTCCGTTGCGAGCGAGTTCCGAAGTATCGATTTCGCCTATTGGCTTCCTCTCTTATTCTTTGGCTGAGTAGGGATCTAGGAAGGGTTACAAGGATCTCAAAAAGTGCAAGCTACAGGTTACACAGGAGGAGGACAAGTACGGGATACTCTTCCGGCAGTACTCTCTCTCCTTTAGGCGTAGCGCTCTAAGGACTCGTGAAAAGATTAATTCCTGAATTCAAGCTAAAACTGAAAAGATAAAAGACGAACCTTCACGGCTTCATGTGTTGAGTTGGTGAATTCACCCCTGTCTTGTGTTTGATTGCTAGTTTTATTTAAGGTCAAGATCAAAAACACCGCACAATCGTGCGCAATTTTGTTGCATCTCATTTCACTCTTCTTCTTCTTCTACATTCCCTCTGCTCTTCCCAATAATCAAGATGATGGGACGGAGATCTCTTAGGCCGACCTTGTCGGCACCACTATCCAGCACTCCTCCTCATTCATCTAGGAATACCTCGGAGAATCCGCTCTCCAAGCCTGAGTTTACATCCACCATGTTCCCCCTCGACCACCCGTCCCATTCTCCTTCTCTCAGTCCAATTGTTTCAGAATTCAGTGCATCACAGAGTTCAGCTCATTCGACAGCACCTGAGATGGCCTCTTTTGCTTTTTCAGAAAATCCAGTGATGGCAGACAGAGGCGAGGACCCAGATGACCATGATCACCCTCCGTTCATATTCGATCAGAAGGCCATCAACAATTCTTTGTTAGCATCCCTGGAGACTATGCAGAGACAGATCCGTGACCAGGGTACCTTCATGGGTGATTTGATGAGAGAAATTGCTCAAATGAGAGAAAACCGACCTGGGGGCGGTGGCGGTGGAGGAGTAGGAGGACCAGATGCAGGAGGAGGCAATCCAGACGCTGAGAGACCGCCACAGACCATCATGAGGGAATTGCACAACCCAGCTGCGTCCCTCACTCACCGTTGGATCCGACTCCCGCCTATCCATGGAGATTTCGAGCTTCGGCCCCACACCATTCAGCTTCTACCCAAGTTCCATGGGTTGCCGACTGAAGAGCCACACCTCCACCTCCAGGAATTCGAGATGATATGCAGCACCATCCATGATCGGTTGATGACCGAGGACACCATCAAGATGATAGCCTTCCCGTTCTCATTGGTTGATAGAGCCGCATATTGGCTCAAACACTTGGGGCGATTCATCGACACTTGGGCAGATCTCCGGACCGTATATTTGAAGAAGTACTATCCTCTCGGCCGGACCAATGCAGCTAGATCCATGATCAGCAATTTTGTCATGATCCCAAATGAACAATTCCATGAAGCCTGGGATCGATTCAGAGAGCTCATTGACCGGTGTCCACATCATGATATATCCAAGCCCAACCTGGTTCAAAGTTTCTTCTGTGGGATGACACCGGAGCTGCAGGGGCTTGTCAACGCCTCCTGCGGTGGGTCATATTTCTCCGAGGGTGAAGACGACGTCTGGGCCATCTATGAAGGCATGGCAGAAAATTCAACTGTGATGACCCAAGCCAGAGTCTACACACAACAAAAACCACCGCAGGGAGGAGGATCATTCCAGAGGATCGCCCGCATCGATGCTGGTCCCAATACATCGTCGGTAGCTGCAGCTCAAGCCGAATCAGCCGCAACCGACATGGGCATTATCAGTGAGAAGTTGGACCGCATGGAGATCCTTGAGAAGAAGCAGAACGAAGGTCTTGCCCAGATGGACCTTCTCACCAAGACTATGAGTGACCTGAAAACTCAAATTCTATGTATTCAGGAGGCACAAACTCAGTCCCAACAGCCTCCTAGGTCACGGGCCGACTCCAGCAGTAGCAGTTCCAACCAACCCTCTTCCTCATACCGCCAGGTGAATCATATCCAGGAAGAGCCGTTTCCACTGCTACAGTACTACCCAGTGCAGCCGCCATCTTCGGACACACAGATGGTGGTCTATCAGCCGGAGCAGCCACTGACAGTTCTTCCTCCACCCTCCTTCGAGCAAGACCCATTGATGGAAGTTAATGGGATATGGTACGACCGGTACCCTCAGCCCGGGATTCGTCGTGATCATCCCGGATTCCGTTGGGGGCAACGGTGGCTCCTCATCCCAACAGCAGAACCCTGCTCATGGACAGCAGAACAACCAGCAACACCAGCAGCAACAGCCCCAGTATGCCCAGCAGCGGTATCAGAGTGGTCCTCGTCCCGCCTATCAGGGACAGCAGTGGAGGCAGCGACAACAGCCTCAGCAATCTTATCCTCACCACCCCCAATATCAGCAGCAGCAGCAGCCCCATTTTCAGCAGGGACAACCATCCGGTTCTCAGGGTCCCACTTTTGAGAACCCCGCATTAGATGATCTTGCCCGCTTGCTCTCCGAACAGCGAGCCTCCTTCAGGCAAGAAATGGATGAATTCCGGCAGGAAATGAGAGAAATAATCAAAGGCAAGGCCGCCATACCCGCTCATATTGAACCCAACCCGAACAATCTGAAAAGGAAGTCTGAGCAGGTAGAGTTTACAGAGGACACCTCTCCTAGTGACTATTTGAGTGACATATCTTATTCCTGTTATGATGCTGATTTTGTTACTACTAGGAGCGGTAGGATGCCAGCCGGTGGCGCCTCTTCTGAGCGGCAACCACCAGCTGAATCAGGAGCGCCAGAGGAGCAGAGTAACGGTGCTGATGCCGCTAATGATGATGTTGAAGACGGTGGTGCTGTGGCCACCAATGATGAAGCTCCAGACGACGGTGCTGATGCTGTCATGATACCAGTTGAAGACGGTAGTGCTGATGCCACCATTTTGGATGCTGAACCAGAGTGCGGTGCTGATGCCGCAGAGCCAGGTGCCGGTGGTAGTACTAAGGCCACTACCTCTACTCTTGCTGAGCCTCCACCTGTGATGTTACCACATTTTGTATCTATGGACTGTGGGAACAAAAAGAAAAACAAAAATATGAATAAAGGAAGGGTTTCTTTTCAAATTGCGGATCCATATGTGTTGCATGATGATTATTGTATGGATTCTCTGTCTTCACAGGCACAGGGACCCATTCCTAGACCTCCATCTGTGGAGGCCCCTACCATCCCCTTCCCCGAGGCACTCCGCCGAGCGAAGGGGAATAGAAAAGAAAATCCAAAAAAGAACCAGCAGGTACAGTTCGGCAACCAAATGATTGACAGATTTCACATTCAGCTGACTCTACGAGAAGCATTTGAGCATATCCTCTTCTTCAAAAAGAACTTGAAAGAGACAACTATTGTCCGAAGGAAGAAGAGGCACAGAGATCAAATCCATATGCTCACCCATGACACTTGCTGCACCATCCAGAACAAGATGCCAGCCAAGCGACCAGACACAGGAGCTCCCTATGTCAGATGCGAGATTCAGGAGCTGCAGTTTGATCCTACTCTGTTAGATAGCGACTCTTCAATTAACCTCCTTCCAGCAGCCTTACTCAAGTAATTCGAGTTTGGCCCTCTTCTTCGAAGCAGAACAGTCCTTCAGTTTGCAGATAGATCGATAAAGAGGCCAAAGGGGTTATTGAAAGACGTGATCGTTACCATTCAGGGCCTGAAATTCCCCGTGGACTTCGTTGTGTTGGACATGGAGATCCCTGAGTCGGTAACTGATGCCCCCATCATACTCGGACGTCCATTCTTGGCCACAGCCAAGGCGGTGGCCGGCCATGATAACGGGAAGGTATACTTTCGCGTAGAGGGCGAAACCATACAAATAGAGACGATCGAGGAGACCAGAGCTAGAGAATTAGAATGCTCAGAGCGATCCAGTGAAGCAGCGCAATTGACAGAGGAAGAGCTAGACATCCACCACGTTTGTGATTTTGAGATGACTGATGATGAATCCAACTGGACAGATCCTGTAGCACCGACCCTCGCCTTGCCTACCGATTCACTATATCTCAAGCTAATGGCAGTCGAGAGCCGGGAGAGCATATCCCTGGATGAGGACACACATGAGACTAACAGTGTTGTGACGAGTGGTGCTGATGATTTTCATTCTTGCTCATCTTCTTCTGATCCCTCGGATTCAGACATTGACTGGGATGATTTTGATGAATATTTACCTTGTCTGATTCCTTCTGAGCCAACAACCATGACAGAGTGTGAGCCCGTACAGTTCATTGATGATTCAGTCGGCCGCCCTTCGTCAGAGATTCATGCACAACGAGAGTTGTCCCATGCAGACCTGGTAGCGTTTACACAGACATATCAGAAGCCAGATCTGTCACCTCCCAGTTGTCTAGAACGGAAACCTCTGCCGCAGTCAATGAAGTATAGATTCCTTGCAGGTGAGCCAGAAATGCACCCAGTCATTATCTCAGCAGATTTGACTGAAGAACAAGAGTCTCGTCTGATGGAGGTTCTTGAAAGAAACCGCAAGGCAATCGGTTGGAGTATAGCTGATCTCCAGGGGCTCAGCCCAAATCTTTGCTCCCACCACATTTATCTCGAGGATAACACTAAGCCGTTGCGTGAGTTCCAACGACGGCTGAACCCGAATCTTCGAGACGTAGTCATGAAGGAAATTTCAAAGTGGTGGAGCGCCGATTTCATCTATCCCATCTCCGACTTCAAATGGGTAAGTCCTTTACATGTAGTACCCAAGAAGACGGGTATCATTACAGTTGTCAATGAGTTTGGAGAGGAGATCGCTACCAGAGTACCTACTTCTTGGAGGGTCTGTGTGGACTACAGATGATTGAATGAGGCCACCAAGAAGGATCACTTCCCGCTACCTTTCATTGATCAGATTATCGAGCGGCTAGCTGGGAAAAGCCATTACTGCTTTCATGACGGGTACTCTGGATACAATCAAGTGGCCATTGCGCCCGAAGACCAGGAGAAAACGACATTCACCTGTCCGTTTGGGACATATGCTTTCAGACGGATGCCCTTTGGTCTATGTAACGCTTCGGCGACATTCCAAAGGTGCATGTTGTCCATATTTTCGGACATGGTGGGTGACTGTTTAGAGGTCTTCATGGATGACTTATCGGTCTATGGCGACGGGTTCGACGCTTGTCTTGACTACCTAGACCGTGTGCTGAAGCGCTGCATTGAGGTCAATCTTGTCTTATCCTGGGAGAAGAGTCATTTCATGATTACGCAGGGGACGGTCCTTGGTCACATCGTCTCCAACAGAGGCATGGAGGTCGATCCTGCCAAGGTGGATATCATCAGAAAACTCAATCCACCGTCCAACTTGCGTCAGTTACGGTCTTTTCTGGGGCATGTCGGTTTCTACCGACGGTTCATTCAGGACTTCAGTCGAATTGCTCGACCGCTAACTGACTTGCTGACAAAAGACACCGAGTTTATTGTCAATGATAAGTGTCTTGCATCCTTCGAGACTCTCAAAGAGATGGTTGTTTCTGCTCCTGTCCTTCAGCCACCTGATTGGTCTCTCCCATTCGAGATCATGACGGATGCTTCAAATTTTGCCGTTGGGGCTGTGCTTGGACAAAGGAGGGATGGATTACCTTTTTCCATTCACTACGCCAGCCGGACTTTGGATGCCGCTCAGCGGAATTACACTGTGACTGAGAAAGAGATGCTGGCCGTAGTCTTCTCTCTTGATAAGTATCGATCGTATATTCTCGGATCTAGAGTGACAATCTACACTGATCACACCGCCATCCGGTACTTAATGGCTAAGAAGGATGCCAAAGCACGTCTCACCAGATGGATCCTTCTACTCTAGGAATTCGACATTGAAATTAAGGATAAGCCTGGAGTCAAGAATGTCGTGGCGGATCATCTCTCCAGATTGGAGAATCTTGAGGAATCTGAGCCCAGCGCACCTATCACTGAGACGTTTCCAGATGAGGCGATCTTGGCTGTCACCTCGCTCCCATGGTATGTTGACTTTGTAAACTATCTTGTCGTCAAGACAGTCCCTCAGGGTTGGCCCAGGCAGAAACTTGAGACCTTCCTAGCTAAGGCCAAGTTTTACCATTGGGAGGATCCCGTCCTTTATCATGAAGGAGGGGATAGTATTTGGAGGAGGTGCATTCCTCAAGAAGAGCAGCAGAGCGTCCTCACATACTGCCACAAGCTTGAGGCAGGAGGACATCATTCAGGAAAAAGGACAGCACAGAAGGTGCTTCAATCCGATCTATGGTGGCCTACTCTCTTCAAGGATTCTAATGAGTTCGTGAAGAGATGTACTGACTGTCAGAAAATGGGAACCTGCGGACAGAGAGACATGATGCCCATGCAACCCATTCACTTCTGTGAGGTTTTTGATGCATGGGGGATTGATTTCATGGGCCCATTTCCTAAGAGTCAGGGATTCGAGCATATTTTGCTCGCTGTGGATTATGTCAGTCGATGGGTTGAGGCCATCCCCGCCCGAGCCGCAAATGCTAAAACCGTGTGCAAATTCTTGAGGAAAAATATCATTTCACGGTTCGAGGTACCTAGAGTCTTGATTTCAGACGGGGGATCTCACTTCATCAATGACAAGGTTAGGGCCCTTGCAGACGAGTTCGGCATTGACCATCGGGTTGCCACTCCATATCACTCTCAGACTAATGTTCTTGCCGAAGTATCGAATCGGGAGATAAAGACTATCTTGCAGAAAGTTGTCCGCCCAGACCGAAAGGATTGGTCACAGCTTTTGGACTCGGACTTGTGGGCTTATCGGACTTCTTTCAAGAATCCATTGGGGACATCTCCCTTTCGTCTTGTCTATGGCAAGCCGTGCCATTTGCCAGTGGAGATCAAGCACAAATCTTTTTGGGCAGTCACTGAGTTGCTGTTAGATCCCGAGAGTATAGGAGAACAGAGAAGAGCAGAATTGGCAGCCCTGGAAGAACTGAGAGACACAGCCTTTTCCAACAGCCTACAGTACAAGGAGAAAGTGAAGACATGGCACGATTCGCATATCAGCCATAAACAGTTTGAGCCAGATCAGAGAGTATGGTTGTTTGATTCCAGGCTGAAATTATTCCCAGGGAAGTTGCAGAGCAAGTGGAAAGGTCCTTATGTGGTCAAGAAGGTACATGACAATGGCAGCATCGACATATCAGAACCGTCATCTTCCTCTACCTTCCGCGTCAATGGTCAACGCCTGAAACTATATCTTGATCATGATCTGCCGACCATTAACGTTGCCCCCATTCTTCTGGTATGAGATGTGTCCTTTAACTCATATCATCTGCATCTCATACATGGTGATCACTTCTATCTTCCGCTATACAGTTCATTTGTTCATATCACTCTCTCATTTGTTGATCTATTTTCTTCTTTTCTTCTTCAATCAAAAAGGTGCCGCCCTTGTAGACAGTTTTCCATACTTAGGACGTACTTTGTACTAAGTATAGGGGGGCGTGCACCTCGAGTTGTTCTATTCTTTTCGATCCTCTCCATTGTCTCCTCTTCTTGTCTATACTTAGGGATATTTTACCCTAAGTATAGGGGGAGACAATTTGAGTACGATCTGTTCATTCCCACCCTTGACCCTCCCTGCGTTGTGTACAGTCTGCTATACTTAGGATTAGTTGATCCTAAGTATAGGGGGGACGGTCAACTTCTCATTCATTGATTCATACATTCTTTAGACTTGTCTATACTTAGTACGAGTTAGGTCTTCTCTTTTATCTCCGATCTATGAGGACATATCTCAAGCTAAGTATAGGGGGGTCGTATATACTACGTATATACTGTAGCCATAACTCGTACTTTTGTATTTTCTTAATAATATGGCTAATTATTCTTTAAAATTCATTAAAAACCTTAAATAAAAAGGTGTTATCATTCCTCAAAATCTTTTTGTATATACTTATTAATAAATCAGGTGAAAATGTTTTTTTTGCAAAATGTTTGAAAAATAGTTTGAAAATCTTTGTGAACATCTATTGAAAACTATTTTGAAAATATTTTGTCACATGTTTTCAACCTTTGTAAAAATATTGTGATTGTAAAACTTATTTTCTTTGTGTGAAATAAAATATTTGAAAAATGATTTGCAAATGGTTTGAAAAATGGTTGCAAAAATATTGTGAAAAATCTATACATACTGTTTTGAAAGCCTTTGCAAAATGATTTTCAAATGTGTGTACATGTTTGCAAAAATGATTGTAAAAACTATGATGGACTATAGTTTTCAAAAATTGTGTGAAAAAGCTTGTGTCAAATAAGTTTGAGGAATATTTACATCACACTAAAATCCACTATATATATATGCATAAAACTAACCACTTACCCTTGTAAATTCTTAAAATCCAATTCTTGTAGATATAAGAAGCACTCCCGTGTACATAGTTTTCACCTAGTTTTCAGCCAAAACTTTTTGTTTTCAAAAATCCCAAAAACATTTACAAAATTAAAATCCAAAACATTTGAAAAATCTTTATGAAAAATATAAAAAATTGCATCTGCATATGCATCATGCATCATCTTTTTAAAAAATCCATAAAAAGTTCAAAATCTTTGAAAATTGCATCACAAAAATATTTTCTGCATAACATTGCATAGCATTCGCATTTTTCGGATTGAGTCTGATAGTTGAACAAGTCTAAGTAAAATCCGGAGATTAGATCTTGATTGGACCTTAAAATCTACCTAATAACAGGAACCTTATAGGAACTGGGTTTGAGGTACTTCAGGTCTAGTTGACTTAATTCTTTGACGATCACGGGACTTGGTTCAATGGATTTTTGACTGCCTAAGTAGAGTATTTCGGAGCACACGCACGACTCTTGTCGATAATGACCTAACTTGGACACCTGCACCTTTCACATAGCTCTCCACGGTTGAGGTGGTGAGGAGGCAGTTTCCTTTGGCTTGGGGTAGCATATGAGGGTAGTAATTCTAGGCGGAACCTCTCTTCTTCTTCTAGTGAAGGAAGTGCACCTCAACTTGGTCTAGTAGTGATGAAGGCTAAAGACAGAAGCCGTGGGTTGCAATAAAGCTTCAAAAGAGGGATAGTCTACTGGCTCAAGAAGAAATTTCTTGTATATATGCTGCACCATGTAGATATGTTGTACAAATGCAATTGTAAAAAAAAGCAAAACGAACTCCAAAAAAGTGGTGGGTCGGATTGAAAATTTAATAACCCCACCGGAGTGTATATAGTCCAATAAAGCAAAAGCTTATGGTATCCATGTTACATCTCATGAAGCTTGCAGCAGGAGACTTAGCTACACTGGTTGAGCTCCCAAAAGTCTATACCTCTTATTCCCCATCTTCTTGAGCCGGTTGCACTTGAACTTAGAAGGGAATACCCCGCTTCTCGAGGAAAGAGTTGCTAGACCGAGGCATTAGAGTTACCAGGTTGGGGGAGGTTGTTTCTTTGGTACTTCTGAGGTGGGGAGCTACATATCACTTACACTGTACGAGTCGGACCCATAGTCGTAAGAGTTTGCGTATGAGTTGAAGTATTTCTGACCTGGCTATTGAGGAGACTTGGACAGAGTTTTGGGATTCTCAAGGACTGTTGGATTTCAAATTTGGTTCTCATTAAGGTTCCGACCGCACTAAAATTCCAAAGGTCTGACTTAAGCTCCAAACTTTGATTTGTGAAGATCAGTTTGATAATTAAACTAAATCCAAGTTCTTCTTTTTCTTTTCTTTCTTTTTCTTTTTGCACTCATTGCATAAGTGTTTGCTAGGGACTAGCAAAGGTAAAGTATAGGGGGATGATGAATCCGTATTTCATCATCTTTATTCTATCATTTTGGCACCAAAAACCCTAGCAAATGCCTGTAAATAGCATTAAAATCATCATCTTAGCATTCATGCATGCGCATCATTTTTGTGTATAAAATATTGTAATTAAAGTCAAAATTATAGAATAAATAAAGAAAAGAAAAAGAATAAAATATTGTAAATATTTTATGACCCGAAACCCCGAGACCTAGGCATCTTGATGAATAGGTCGACAAGGAATAAAGTAGGGGGAGATAAGGGTCAAATACCCATGTTATTTTATTCATTTTGGGACCTATTTTTGGTTCCACTTTTTATACATCAAATAAAGAAACTTTGTACATAAAAGTTGTAGATAATTAAATAAAGAAAAATACAAAATTGATTTCACAGAAAAATAAGGTACAGATAAAAAGTTGTGGTCTTAATAAAAATCCAGAATCCCAACTTCCCAGACCTGTATCTCACAACTGACAACTCCAAATGCAGCAAACTCACCTTTAATTGTATATAGAAGAAAATAAGCTATTTAATGGTGGTGGTTTCGCATTTGGCGGAGCTACGGTTTGAAAGTTGAGTTTTGAACCCCTATTATACATTGTACAGATTAAAATATTCAATTCATTATTTATTTATTATTTTTATAATTTTATATTTTTATAATGTTGTAAATATTATTTATAATAATTATGTACATTAAAATCAGAATAAAAATGTAAATAAAAATCAAAATAAAAATACTTATATACACAAAACATAGATGCAATATCTATGTACACACCTATACATACCTGTTTATAATTTATTAATTATACAAAAATAAATCAGAAAAATAAACTAAAAATATATTTGTGTATATAAAAGTATTTTATAATTTTAGAAAATAATAAATAACAATAATAGAATTAAAATACACAAAATAAAAATAAAGTAATAAAATATATAGATAATATACCTATATAGGGGTATATAAGCAACTTGTAAAAATATATATCATAAAAATTATTAAAAATCGGAATTAAATACTTTATAAAATAATAAATATTTTTCATTAAATAACCTAAATCTAAATAATTCATTTATTATTTTTTATCGAATTTACAAAACATTTTTTGGAGGTTTTTCCTGATTGGTCCACGTGGACCAATCAGGAGAAGGCGCCAGTTGACCTAGGTCAACTGGTCGTCCTTCGACCCTGTAGCTCTGACAGGCCTCGTTTTCACCCCGCCTTGGCGGATTTTTCAAGGCCGCGCCGTTCATCCGCTGCTGCCGCCTCCTTCACGAAACTTGTTCCCTGTACATCATCCTCCATCGCCGTCCTACCAGATCTCCTTAGATCTTCTTCATCCTCCCGTGACTCCTCCTCGAAGTTCACTCCTTGCCATGCTTCAAATACAAACCCATCTCTTCCTTCCCCGGGTTGAACCGCGAATCACCAACGATCCCTCCCCCTTGGTCGAGCTAAATGTGCTAGGAGGTGACAGCTCTGAGCTCCAGGCTTCCAGGCGACGGGAGAGCACCCGGATCGTCGCGCGTTCCAACCTCCGGTGAAGCTTCGCCGTCGAGGTAACCACCCTCTGTCCCCAGGCCATCGAGGCTGTTCTCTCCCTCTATTTATCCCCTTCTCGTTCCTGTTAACCTTAGGATCATTTCGCCCTTAATTCCTCATCAAATCATCAATCAAATCGCTTCATCGATCACCTCGCCGGAGCGCAACTCCGGCGAGTACCTATCTCGCCTTCCACACTATTCCGAGAGCCATATGAGGTCGAGGCATTTTGCCCTCGACCTCCGTAACCTTTTTGTGCAGGTACTGGAGCATATCGAAGCGTCTGGAGCCATTTTGCACCCTCGCCGGAGGAAGATGGGTCCTCATCGCTCCGCCACCTCCGTGCGAGAGCACCGGCGCACGCCGGTGACTTTCGTCGCTTCCAGACGATAGACGACACCTGCAGGAGCTTCCCCGACCTGTTTGCGAACCCAAATGCCGCCGGAGCTGGACGGAGGAGCTCGGAGAACTTCGCCCTGCCGGAGCTCCTCCGTGTTCTTCCATCCGCCTTCGCCACCGTTGGATCGAGGCGGAGCCCCAGTCATATCGTGGACCGTCCGATCATCCGCGCCCAGCCACCGACGATCTCAGCTGAGATCTGACCTCCGACGTCCACGAGCGAAGCGTCATCGGCCGTCCAGATTGTGCCACGTGTTAAGTAGCTTCTTCATCGCCGTTGGATCGCGCGCCGAGGGTATTTTGCGTTCTCACCCTCGCGCATTTTGTATTTATATTTTAGTATTAAAACTTTTGTCTGTAGTGTAATGTTTTTGTAATATTTGCAACTAGAACCCCGTAGTTTACTTATTTGCACCTAGGTCCCCTACCACGTCACCTCACGTGACCAGTTCACGTGAGGTGTGGGCATTTTGCAAGGGTACCCTCGGTCTTTGGTGTATTGTGTTTCAGTACCAACACTTTCATACCACGTGTTATATTTTTGGAGATATTGCAAGTAAGCCCCCAGTTTTTTGGAAAATTACATTTTAGTCCTCACCAGGCGCGTGCAAGTCACGCGCCCTGGTGGGAAAATTGCTAGGACACCCAGGCGGGTTTTGTAATTGAATTTTGGTGCTATAAATTGAATATTCAGTTCAAATTTTTGTGGAAATTTGCATGTCTGCCCTTGGATGTTTGAGAAATTGCATGTATACCCCTGTCAGGCCTGATTAATGTTTGGATGCTTGTTGTAATTATTTAAAGTATCATTTTAAGTCCAAAACTTCCACAAAATTTGGTTTAAGCTCATGTGCACTTGATCTTTCACGCTATATTTTTAGTTTTTGATTTTATTTCATTTTCCTATTTATTAAAAATCAAAAACGTACTTTTTATTTACTGTCTAGCTTAGAAAATACCAAAACAATTATCAAAATACCTCTAAAAATTCCAAAAAAAATACCTAGTGTCTGTTTCAACCTATTCTAATGTCAGTCCAAAAATCACTAAAAATCTCAAAAGAAAAACCTTAAAAATTCAAAAAGACTTAAAAACTTCAAAAAATATATAAAATTGTAGAAAACTCCAAAAAACACAAACTCAATTCCTGTTTGCTCTATATTTCATTATCTTTATTTGAAAATTAGTGTGAAAAATTTTGGTTGCTGTTTGCTAATCTTAATTCCTATTTTACTCATAGCCAGCGCATTTTCCATTGTTTTCCCTAATTTCAGTATTTAAAAATACCAAAAACACCTTTAAAAATCCCCAAAAATCACTAAAACAGTAGAAAAGCTTAAAAATATCAAAAACATTTTATTTCTGAATTTTTTATTACTTTTAGCATATTTTTATAAATACTCTATCTTATCTCTTATTACATTGTTTTAAATTCCAATATTGAAAAAGAAAAAAAATATAAAATATAAAATTATAAAAATCAGAAAATTAAAAATCAAAATACAAAATTAAAAATTAAAATAAAAAATTTAAAAATTAAAAACCCACAAAAATTTCTATGCTTGCTTGCTTAGTGTAGACACTTCACATTCACTTGTGCACATTTGTTTGATTCTACCCTGTTTGCTCCCTGTGTTCGAACTCTCTGCATACTTGTCACTATACACCATTTGTGCAGAGTTAAAAATAAATTTAACTCCACATTTATTTCTAATTCATTGATCTTTAGTGTGGGTTAATTGTTGATTAAATACACTTTATTGTGGGTCGCCGCATCAACATCGGTTGTCTCCGCCTTGTGTGAGACATACTCTTTAGACCTACGATAATTTGTGTTTATCACCCCTCAGACAGGGTCTCTACTCTGATTGTTTCGTTGCCAGCTCCAAAAGTGATTTCTCCCGTCCCATATCTCACTACTACGTTTGATGTCCGCAGAAATGGTCTTCCAAGTATGATCGAGGTAAGGAGCAATGGAGAGGGGACATCCATGTCTAAGACCACAAAATCGGCTGGGAATGACTTCCCCTGAACCGTAACGATCACGTCCTCCAACAGCCCCCTAGGCCGCTTGACTGACATGTCTACAAACTGCAAAATCATCTTTGTAGGCTTGAGCGGTCCTAGCCTGAACTCTATGAGTAGCAAGGCTGGCATCAAATTGACAGAAGACCCACTATCGAGAAGTATTCACTTGAACTCCTGATTAAACATCTGGCAACGTACAAGAGGTGCTCCCATATCTGGCTTTTTATCCGGGAGGTTGCTGATGGCGTTCACGGTGGCCATTGTGAGGATATGCTTTTCGGACTTGCCACCCTTGCTTCTGTAATTGTGGGGGTGCGGCCTGCGCTTGGCCATGCATGCCTCTTTTAATCCTTTCTTCACGGCTGGCATGTACACAAGAGCTTTTATCAATGGCATATTCAGCACCAAATTCTGAATGATTTCTATGATGGCAGGATCAGCCAAAACATTTTTCAATTTCTTCATTTTTTGTGTTTTTTCATTGCTTCTGGAAAAGGAATATTTACAAAATCTTTACCAATTTCATTCAAAATAGTGTCCATATTGTTGTGTACAGGGAGATGGCAAAACGGAATGGATTCATCTACAATTTGTGGACCAAAAATGACAGGCTCGACTTCTGGTGCTAGCGTTGGACTCGCTGCAGGTGCAGTGCTCCTCCTGTCAGGAACTGGCTGTAAGGCAGGTGCATGCGTCTCCAATGCTGGCTGATCTCCACCGAGGTTGCTGCTATTTTTTGTGTTTTGTTATTTTCTTCATTTTTTTTGTGATTTTCTGAATGTTGGTGCTGCTCCCAAAATACTGACTGGCCCTGGTGTTGGCTGGACTGACGATTCCCCGTCAGATGCAAGATGCTTTCCCTTCACCGCCGCCGATGGCTGGAGTGTCCTACCGCTCCTGAGAGTGACGACATTAGATAAAAAACAATTTAATTCACCTGATTCGGGTTGGACACTGCCGGCTACCTGCTCCTTGCGTCGGAAGTTGTTCGGGTTGGCTTCGACCTGGGCTGGTATGACGGTCTTGGCTGCCGTCAGGTCGTCGATCTTCTAGTTCATCTCTGCTGTATTCTTCATTAACTGCTCTAAACAGGCCAGGGTCGGATTGACCGACACAATCTCAGAGGAGTCCCCCTGCTGGGGTCTAGAATGCTGATATGGCGGCTGAGATTGCGACTGATAACCTTGTGAGAATTAGTGATGAGGAGGGTTGGAGGAATATGGTGCATTCTGCTGATTGTATTGAGCAGTTGGTTGTTGATGATATCCCTGTCCGCGGTATTCGGACTGCTGAGGCCCGTGCTGGTAATTCTTCCTCCAAGTTTTACCGTGAGATGGAGGCTAGTGTTGGTAGGAGTGCTGGAAGGGTCTCCCACCCTGCTGTTGCTGGTGATAGGGCATGTTGCCCATGTTCTGACCCTGAGAATGTCCCTGAGGACGGGTCAGCTGCGCTTCATTGTCCCATACGCCATTGATTTCCTGAATCAATGGTGGGGGTGGAGAGAACTGCTCGGAGTAAGCTGGCTGAGGCTCGGGTTGGTGTACAACCATCTGTGTCTGGGGCTGCGGGAGCTGCTCCGGAACCTGCACGTAATACACGTGCTGGACAGGTTGGGGATGCAGTTGAGTCGGCTGAGGGTTCTGCAGCATTGTAGTCTCCTTCTTCTCAACATTCGGCTCGACAGAGGTAGATACAACGTTACACATGTTGGCATTCAACGCACGGACGAGCTGCTCCAGCTGTTGGGAAATCTGGTCAAGCTTTTCCAGACCTTGGGTCCTCTTCTCGATGATGGATAATTTCTCGAGGTCCTGCGACCTCTTCTCAATGATGTCCACCTTGGACAGGTGGCTCCCAATGATGCTTAGGTTGGAGCTCTCATCCTTGTCCTCGGTGTGAGAAGCCATGTTCACTGGCTTGATGATGGCGGTTGGTAGCTTTAGGTATGCTCTAGACGAGGATTGAGCGGCTTCTCCTTCAGCCATTTCCTCGAAGATGTTCCATACCACATCCTCGTCCTTGTTGAAATGCGAACCGCCACAAGCAGCATCTACAAGCTTTGGCTCTCAAGTGATAACCCCCCAAAGAAATGCTGCACGAGACTAGTCTTTGGAATTTCATGTTGGGGGCACTTTTCTTGGAGATCCTTGAATCTCTCCCACGCTTCATGGACGGTCTCGTGAGGCTGCTGGCAGAAACTGGAGATCCGGGCATGCATCTGATTCAATCGCCCGAGAGGATAGAATTATGGAGAAATGCTGACTTCAACTCCTCCCAAGTCGTGACGACTTTCCCAAGATGGTCGACCCAATATAGGGCCTTGTCTTGAAGGCTGAATGGAAAGGCGGTCATTTTTACTACCCTTAGAGGGATTCCAGGGTAGTGAGCAGTGGAACAGATGCGGCCAAATTTCTTGAGAAAGATATACAGTTCCTCAGTGGTATTCCCGTGGAATGTGGGAAGCAGGGACCGAAATTGCAGCTTCAGCTCGAAGTGGGCATGCATACGTGGAACTTGAATCCATTCAGTGATGCATCCCGCTCCTGGTGTTTGTTTCTTTCAGCGTAGGCTTGGGCTGCGGTGGATCTGCTTCTACTGCGTCGAATTCTGGTCTTCCCACTGAGAATTCATCTCTAACTTCTTCAAAATCAGGCTCTTGGTTCGGATCATTCTCCCTCTGATCGTCTCTTGCATCGGTCCTCCTCCTCAAATCGTTCAGCATGTCTTGGAAGGCTGTCTGGGCCAGGGCTTGATTAGTCAACTGTTGCTGGATGGCTTGAATGGAAGCCAGCAGCTGACTGTTAACTTCATTTTGCGTGGTATATTGCCCCTCCCCCGGATTGACTTCAGGCTCAGATGGGGGTTGTGGTCCCTTTCCTCTTCCTCCTGCCATCTCAGAATGGACTTGGTATGCCGGCTCGTAATCGGGCTCTAAGTCTGCACATGGAAGAATGCCCCGATCAGTCTGAATTGCAGCACCAGATAGAGAGATGTGGTCTGTGTCAAGGTCAACACAGAATTTTGTTAAGGACGACGATGTGTAAGGAGTGAAATCAATTGCCATCCAAAATGGACAGAGTTCGGGACGAGAGTGATCCCTGTTTATTGAAGAAGACAGGGAGTCTGGAGATCGGTCCACGGAGTCTGAACCGGGTTCTCGGGAATCACCCTGAATTATTGGAGAGGGAGAGCGAATGGAACTGATGTGGGTGTCGACGGGGTCCCAACTAAACTGCCCTTTCGTCGCCATCTCGGAGATCAAGAGGAAGATCGATGCGGATAAAAGATACAGGGGTCAACAAGAAATAAATGGAGTGTAAAACAGTAGAAGGCTCACAATGAGCAAGGGTCAAATGGAAGGAGAGCAAAAATGGCACAAGAGCGCGGTGTTTTTGATCTTGACCTTAATCCAACTAGCAATCAAACACAAAACAAGGGGATTCACCAACTCAACACGTGAAGCCGTAAGGTTTCGGCTATTATCTTTGTAGTTTTTAGATGAATTCAGGCATTTATCTTCTAATAAGTCCATAGAGCGCTACGCCTATAGGAGAGAGAGTACTGCCAGAAGAGTATCTCGTACTTGTCCTCCTCCTATGTAACCTGTAGTCTGCACTTTTTGAGGTCCTTGTAACCCTTCCTGGATCCCTACTCAGCCAAAGAAATAGAGAAAGGAAGCCAATAGGCGAAACCAATACTTCGGAACTCGCTCGCAACGGAATCAGCCGTGAGCGTGTAAGAACCTACTCGGACGCAAGACGATGAGACAGACACCCCATGAAGGCGTGGCCTAGGCTCGATACTTCGGACAAGGTCGATGCTCTGCACAATTGAGAGTCACCAGTGTTGACCAAGCCCTACTCACCTCCGTACGATAGAAGCACCAATACATCAGAAATCCAGGCGATACACAAGGCAGCCGCAAACTGGGTTTTGGGCTCTAGTCCTTACGAAGCACTCTGTTCACTTGGAAGGAGACCTTCCCATGCAACCTGAATACAAGTGAGGGTGTGATTCTCCCCAATCAATGAGTCCAATTACCAATTTTATTTAGGTCAAAGTTTTCTTAGCAGTCCCTTTTTTAATTTTTTTGTGTTATCGCTTCTTTTGAGTAATTTCAAACAAGCACCTAACGTTTTTGTTTTTTCTTGATTCCTATTTGATCCAAAAACAGAGGGAGAGAAGAGTCAGAAAAGCCAATGCAAGTGGCACTAAGATGGAGATCTCACCTTAGTGCCTAAATGATGAATGCAAAGATAGAAGACTTACAGTGACTCCCAGCTCTCTCCATGCGGGATGCAAAGCAGGAATTTATAAACCTAATCTATATGCCGGTATGCAATGCGGAAATCATCCTAAGCAGGCAATTGCTAGCGTTAAGAACCACAAGTTAACCACCAATCCTCGATCCTCAGAGTTCGGTCTAGACCCCCTCCTCTTCTCGACACATCGAGTTCAGTAGTAGCGCTTGATGGGGAGGGCTCGCGGCACGGCGGATCTAAGAAGGTGAGTTAACTGTTTAATTAAACTAAGTCCAAATACGATCTATAGGTGCATGCAAAGGTTATTAGTATGTTTGGACCTAATCTAATCGATCAAGCAAAAGCCTATAACTAAGGGCTCAATCCACAAAATAAAGTGAAAATGAAATAAAAACCGGAAAATGACAGCGGTGAAAAACTTGTCTAAATCTGCGGTGAGCCCCTAAGTGAATAAACACTTGGAAATTGGGCCCGGAAGTTCAAGTGTCCAAGTCCTGTATTATTATAAATTAATAAATGTCTCTCTCACCAAAAATGGGAAAAAACTATCTCTCTCTCTCTCTCTCAAGTCCTCCTGCTCTCTCCTGCTGGCTAGGGTAGAATAGCCGACTCCTCCTCCCAAGGCTACTCAGGATCCCCTAGGCGATCCTCCTCGGTCAATGGTCCCTCGCAAGAAAACAAGAAAGGGATGTCAGACAGTTCCAAACAAATTATGCAATAGAAGAATAAATGATCCAAAATGGCTAAGCAGATAAAAGACACAAATGTACTCTACAAGCCGATGCTCCCCGGCAACGGTGCCATTTGAAAAACAGGAATGCGAGAGCCGCTAAATAGTGGTCTGACAGATCAGACTCACTGTCGCTGATGCGGCTACTCAAGCCTTCCCGTTCGTCAACAATTAACCCACACAATCAATTAATCAATCAAGAGCAAGGATTAAAATTTATTATTCCCTACTAAAAATGTACAATGGCAAGCAAGTAGGGGTCGAACACAGGAAACAAAGGTGCAGAGTATAGACAAAACTTAAAACCTAGGTCTAATGGACTACTTAGCCAATCTAGATTTTTTTGTGGGTTTTTCATTTTTAATATTTTTTTCTTTTTTTAGTTTTTAGTTTTGTATTTTGGTTTTTAATTTTCTGATTTTTATAATTTTGAATTATATATATATATATATATTTCTTTTCTCAATATTGGAATATAAAAACAATGTAATACAAGGAGTGATAAAATATTTATAAAAATATGCAAAAATAGCCAAAAATTCAGAAATGAAATCTTTTTGGTATTTTTATAAATTTTTTACTATTTTTGTGATTTTTGGGTATTTTTCAAAATATTTTTGGTATTTTTAAACACTGAAATAAAGCAAAACATTGAATTAGCTACTGGCTAGGGATAAAATGGGAATTAAAAATATCAATCAGCCACCAAAATTTTCCAAACTAATTTTAAACTAAAGATAATACAATGTCGAACCTACATGACCTTAGTTTGTATTTTTTGAGTTTTCTATAATTTTTTAGATTTTTTTAGAAGTTTTTAGGTGTTTTTAAATTTTAAAGGTTTTTTTTAGATTTTGAGTGGTTTTTGGACTGACACTAGTAGATGACAAAACACACAAAATCTAATTTTTCTGGAATTTTTCAAAATGTTTTTATAATTTTTATGGATTTTCTAATGCAAACAGTATGAAAAATGCATGTTTTGAATTTTAATAAATATTGAAATGCAATAAAATACAAATGCAAAAATATGGCGTCAAAGAACAAGCACACAGGAGCTTATCTTGAATTATTGAGAATTTTTCAAGTTAAAGTGAGGCTCCAAATAAATGGATCAAGCAAGCAAAAATCCTTAGTCTGGTAGGGGTATATATGCAATTATAAAAACATCCAGGGGCTTAGGTGCAAATTTTACCAAAATACACGCGCAAAGCACGTGATTTGTCGTTCATAGGGGCATATTTGTAATTACCATAAACCGGCAGGGAAACCATGCAATTATCCCAAAAACATATTTAATTAACTACGCACAGGGGTATAACTGCAAATAGATAAAAGTTTAGGTTCGAAAATGCAAAATGCCCAAAAGGCACGCGCCCCAATCACGTGAGGTGACGTGGCCGAGGACTGAAGTGCAAATAAAATAAGTGTATGGGCCTAAGTGCAATTATTACAAAAAATTTTAAACTGTAGATGAAAGTGTTAGGGCTAAAACGTAAATACAAAAACACGCACGATGTTGATCGTGCGGCCGCAGGATCTTCACTTGGACACGTGTCAGCTCAGGGGCGCGCGATGACACTTCGGCCGGAACGGGTAGGATTAGATCTAAAACGGCTGATCGTACGACTGAGAGGTGCCCCGATCCGACGGCTGCTGAACGACTGGAAGAACGCTGCTGATCTGACGGCTGGGCGAAGATGACGAAGAACACCGCCTGAAGGACTCTTGGAATGGCGATTCCGGCCGACACACGGCCTCCACCAGCCCCGGACCGAGGGCAAAATGGTCCTGGGGCTCGTCCGTGTCGATGGAGCTCCTCAACCGAGGCCGAGGTAACCGGAGGTGCTCGGACGAGGGAGGTCGCCTGGAGGTGCTTCCCTGAAACTTCGAGGCTCGATTGGGCCTCCTTTTGACTTCGTTCCTGCAGGGTTAGAAGCACGACAAAACGGGGATGGTCGGAGTGCTCTCCGATGATTCGATGGAGGCGAAAGGTGCCTGGGATGAGGAGCTCCGACAAGCGGCGAAGAGGGGAGCCCGATAGCTCGATCTGGGCGAGATCAAGGTGGTTGGAAGGGTAGAGCGGAGTGACGGAGTGACGAGGAAGAAGATGGGGGTGATCTTGGCGGCTGTCGATGATGGAGGTGACCGGAAAGTGGAGGCGGAGCTAAGCTCCGCCGTGGGCTTGGATCGAGGATTCACGGCGAATAATGCGAGAGAAATCTAAACTACGACTATGCTAATCTATGCTAAGCTAAGGCTACAAGAAAATGGAAAGACAAGGGTGAGAAGCTCACCAGAGACGTCGGGAAGAACTTCGCGGCGGAGTTCCGGCGAGGGTCGGATCTACTTCAATTCGACACCAACTGACTCGAACCCCGGCTCGATTCGACTCCTGCTGTCACCAGGGACACGAAGGACTAGGGGTTTTCAGGTGATTTTGGTGGAAGAAGGATCAAAATCCGAATTGAAGTCGGGGGATGTCTTTTGAAGGGTTGACGGGGCGTGATGTTCAAGGAAGATGTCAGCTCGATGCGGTGTTCCACAGCCCAAGGAATCACGTGGGCGTGATTCGCCAATGTTCGAGGAAAAGATTCCATGAAGAGGCCATCACCAATGGGTGATCGAGGCGTCCTCGAAAAATGGGTGAAGCCGGGGTCAACACCACTTCTGATAAGGTCCAGGTGTTGGGCAGAGAGTTGACTGAGGTCAACTCTCCAACCCTCCTGGTTGGTCCACGTGGACCAACCAGGAAAAAAACCTGAGAAAAACGTTTCTAAAATCGAAATAAAATAATAAACTATTTTATTTAATTATGGTTACAAAATAAAAAATGCTTATAATTTTATAAATTATTTTATGGAAATTTTTATTTATTTTTATTAGGTATATTTTTACAAGTTGTCTTTTTAGCCCTATATAGGTACATATACCTATGTATTTTATTACTTTATTTTTATTTTGTGTATTTTAATTTTATTATTTTTATTTCTTATTTTATATAATTATAGAATACTTTTACACACATAAATATATTTTTATTTTATTTAATTGATATGTTTTGTATATAAAAAAATCTCAATAGGTATTGTATAAGTATGTACATAGGTATAATACCTGTGTATTTTATTTACATTTATTTTTATTTTGAGTTTTATTTGGGTTTTTATTCCTATTTTAATGTACATAAGTATTATAAATAATATTCACAAAATTATGAAAATGTAAAAATACAAAAATAATGATTAAAGAATAAATTGAATATTTTAAGCTGTACAGGTATACAATGTGGGTCCAAAACTTAACTTTCAAATCGTAGCTCCGCCAAATGCGAACCACCACCATTAAATATATTATTTTATTCTATATACAATTAAGGTGAGTTTACTGCATTTGGATTTTTCATTTGTGAGATACATGTCTGGGAAGTCGGGATTCTGGATTTTTATTCAAACCATAACTTTTTATCTGTACATTATTTTTCAGTGAAATCAATTTTATATTTTTTTATGTAAAAATATCTACAACTTTCATGTATAAAGTTTCTTTATTTGATGCACAAAAAGTGAAACCAAGAATAGGTCCCAAAATGAATAAAGAAGGAATGAAATAAAAGATATTTTTATTGTATTTTAACCCTTATCTCCCCCTACTTTATTCCTTGTCGATCTATTCATTAAGATGCCTAGGTCTCGGGGTTTCGGGTCATAAAATATTTACAATATTTTATTCTTTTTCTTTTCTTTTCTTTATTCTATAATTTTGGCATTAAAAATCGCATTTTATACAACATTTACACACATATACATGAATGCTAAAATGCATGAATTAGTTCTATTTACACGCATTTACTAGGGTTTTTAAGGCCAAAATGTTAGAATAAAGATGATGAAACGTGGCTTCATAAGATAGCCAAAAGTCACATTTCCTATATTTAGCATACAGTTTGTTCTTCCTTAGAGTTTCAAGTGCCTGTCTGAGATGGTGTTCATGTAGATACTTATCCTTGGAGTAAATAAGCACATCATCAATAAAAACTACTACAAAGTGATCTAAGAACTCCTTGAATACTCTATTCATGAAATCCATGAAGGCTGCTGGGGCATTTGTTAGTTCAAAAGGCATAACTAAGAATTCATAATGCTCCTATCTAGTTCGAAAAGCTGTCTTGGGAATATCTGTATCTTTAATTTTCAACTGATGGTATCCAGATCTTAAATCAATCTTGTAATACACAGTTGAACCCTTAACTGATCAAAGAGATCATCTATTCTTGGCAATGGATACTTATTCTTTATTGTCCTCTTCTTTAGTTGTCTATAGTCAATGCACAGCCACAATGACCCATCCTTTTTCCTAACAAATAAGATAGGTGCACCCCATGGTGAAAAACTAGGACGAATGAATCCTTTATCTAACAGTTCTTGCAATTTTACCTTTAACTCTCGTAACTCAGCTGGTGCCATCCTATACGGAGGGATAGAGATGGGTTGAGTATCAAGTATCAGAGAGATTTCAAATTCAATCTCTCGCTCAGGTGGTAATCTAGGTAGTTCCTCTGGAAATACATCAGGAAACTCACACACTATAGGTATATCTTCCATCATTCTGTCTGACCCTGATGTAGTGGTTACATAATCTAAATGACCTTGGCACCCTTGCTCTAACAACTGTTGTGCCTTCAATGTAGAGATACATTCGATATTATCATTAGATGTCTTTCCAATGAACTGGAACTCTATTGAGTTAGGAAGGTGAAACGTTACTGTCTTCTGAAAACCGTCAAGATATGCATGATACCTTTCTAGCCAATCCATCCCTAGGATAAGATCAAAGTCATCCATTTCTATTAGTAGTAGTGAAACATGTAACTGATGTCCGGCTATCACTACTATGCAATTATCCATGATTTCTAGGATTATAAATACTTGTCCTCCTGGTCCCTTGATCAGATAGGACTGTTGTACTTCTACTGGTATCTTACCCAAAGTGGGTACTAACCGTCGAGCAATAAATGAATGTGAAGCACCAGAATCAAATAAGGCATGTACTGAAAAGTCATGAATAGTAACGGTACCTCGTACAATTGTGCCTGAATTGTAGGATTGTTCTTCAGTGATTGCATTGAGCTGGCCATTAGGAATAGGCAAGCTAGAACCCGCAACGTTTTGTGGTGGCTTCTATGTAGGAGATGCTCCTTGCGAGCCACGAACTCTACCATGTCTTCCTCCGCGTGTTGCTCCATTGCTTGAGGTGGATGTTATACTATTAATCGGAGTTGGTTTAAACCCTGAACCTCTCAACTGCGGATAGTTTTTCCTAATGTGACCTTCTTAATGACAGTGATAACAAGCACGTGTTCCTGTCTGAGCTGAAGACCCAACCACAGAGGTACTAGTTCCTGGTGCTGAGTTACGGGGGTATAGTGGAGGTCTAGAGAAACCCCCTCTTCTTGATAATTCCTGGCCCAAGGTCTGTGGTGGCTTATATTGGAACCGACTGGATGATAACGATTGTCTCTTCGGTTATAATTCGTCTTACGTTTGGATGGTCCACTAGTAAAGTGAAAGCTTCTTCTTTGGCGGTTTTCATCCCTTTCCATCTTAATATGAGAGGCGATGTCCATGGCTTCATCTATAGTGGTGGCTCTAAAACCTGCAAGCTTTTCTCTCAAATCTCCCTGAAGACCGCTAACAAATTTGGTAAAACACTCTTGCGGTGAAGCTTCTAAAGCTGGGGAGTAACGTAGTAGCTCCGTAAAGTGAATATGATAATCTCGCACATTCTTGGATCCTTGAATCAAAGAAGCTAACTCCCTCCTCTTCAATTCTTCCCAATGGGAGGGACAGAAGTGGGCTCGCAACCTCTCTTCAAAAACATCCCATGGAACAGGATCTGCTAACTTCTTGGATATTGCTCTCCACCAACATCGTGCATAATCTGCTAGGGAGTAATCAGCAAAGTGCACCCAGGTGTCAACTGGTGCATGGATTATCCTCAACATCCTAGTAACGTCATCGAGCCATAACTCAGTCTCGGCAGGTGTCTCTACACCTTTGAATCGAGGAATTTTTCCCTTTCGATAATTATCTAGTAATATTTGATGTCTAAGAAGGGCCTTCTCCATTGCTCCTTCAATCGGGGTAGGAGCAGACTCAGTTGAGGGATGGTAACTAGATTCTTCCTCAGAAAGATGGACAGAACCTTCAATCCTGGCATCCGCGGGCTTAGATGCCTCGAGTCTCTCAGCCTGTGCATTGAGCCTCTCCTCCAATGCTTGTTGCCTTTGCCCCATGTCTTGGAGCATTGCCATCATAGCTGCTAATTGTCTAGACACGTCTTGGTCTGCCATGATCCTGGGATGAGTTAAGGTCAAAGGTCAGATCCTATATGTCTTATCATGATGTACATAAGGGACAATGACTTGTGAATAGGGACGCAAACGGATGCGGTTATATTCGTATTCGTTCGTATCCGTATTCGTTTTAAAGAGGTTATGGATCTTGTTTTCCTAAGACAGGCGAATACGAATACAAATACGAATATTGGAAACGAATTTTTTGCGAATACGAATACGAATACGAACCCTAACTTAACGAATACGAATACGAATACGAATGTTAAAACGAATACGATTACGAATACGAATATTCGTTAATAAATAAATTATTTTATTTAAATTGTTTAAAACATATGGCTGACTTAGGGTTTTCGGTTCTTGCATTTTCCCACTCCACTCCCACCCGAGACACCCGACCTCTTCTTCCTTGAGCCCGCAAGCCCCCAGCCGTCCTCCTCCAGCGCTCCTGCCGCCCTCCTCCGGACCTCTACCATCCGCCCAAGAGTCGTCGGCCCCCTGCGGCACCCCTCCTTCCTCCTCCAGCCCGCGCCGCCCCCCTGCGGCCCCCCTCCTTCCTCCTCCACCAGGACCACCACCCGCCCCCGCCGCCCCCTGCCATCGCCCTCCTTCCCCTCCGCCCCTTGAGCCCGCGCGCCCCCCTGTCGCCCCCCTGCGGCCCCCCTCCATCCCCTCCAGCGCTCCTGCCCCTGCGACCCCCCTCCATCCCCTCCGACCAGCCCCTGCGGCCCCCTCCTTCCCCTTCGCCCAGCCAGCCCGACCCACCCCTGCGGCCCCCCTCCTTCCCCTCCGCCCCCCTGCGGCCCCCCTCCATCCCCTCCAGCGCTCCTGCCCCTGCGACCCCCCTCCATCCCCTCCGACCAGCCCCTGCGGCCCCCTCCTTCCCCTTCGCCCAGCCAGCCCGACCCACCCCTGCGGCCCCCTCCTTCCCCTCCGCCCCTTGCGGCCTCCTCCATTCCCTCCAGCCAGACCAGCCCCAACGGCCCCCCTCCATCCCCTTCGGCCAGACCAGCCCCTGCGGCCCGCCCGACGTCGTCCCTGCGGCCCGCAGCCTCCCTCCTTCTCCTCCGCCCAGCCCAACGCCGCCCCTGCGGCCCTGCTCCTGTGCCTCCGTTTGCGATCGATTATTGGTAAATTTCATATTCTTGTAATGTGTTTTATGTATGGATTATGTTGTTAGAAAGAGTTAGAGTATTTTGTTTATGAATATGGTTAATGTTATTGGAATATGCTTGTTTGATTTTTAACTTCAATGTTTGTAGGTACTTCAATGAATATGGTTAATGTTATTAGAAGTAATGCGGAAGTGATTGCCAAATAATGAGGTACGCTTTTATATATAATTTTTTATTGCAATATTCGTTTGATATTCGTATTCGTTCGTAAAAGATTCGTATTCGTATTCGTATTCGTATTTTGAGGATATGGATCTTGATTTTTTACATTCGTATAACATTCGTATTCGTATTCGTATTCGTAATATAAAATGAATATGGTTATGGTATGACCCAAATTCGCATTCGTATTCGTTCGTTTGCATCCCTACTTGTGAATGATACTCCAGTCATTTATTAAGACCAAAGGATCTTAATACAACCTTAGTTTCTGAATACCGCTCATAGTTATTAATTACTAAATAAATTAATGGAGTAACCAGGCTATGATACCAATCTGTCGTGACCCCAATTCCTGGGGCGTCAGATCCTCCCATATCCGGATCGGGTTACTCAGCAATAATTTATTCAGCAATCACAACTAACATTCAGAAACAGACTGCAAATAAAAATACTCAGAAGAAAGTATTTCAACACTTTTCCATTAACAAAATAAAGTTTAGATGATACACTATCCCACTATAACCATTTAAATGTACATCAGCTTGAAAGGAAAATATACAAAAAATTACTAGCTACCTAAAAAAAGTAAAGCTATTGTGGTTGGCTGGATGTCTAGTATGTAGCTGGATGAATTTTTAAAGTCCTTGCGATGGCTCACTGATACCTGTTGGGTTTTCCATAAATAATAGGATAAAAATTAGCGAATGCTAAGTAACGAAGAAGAGAAAAGCAAACAAATTATGTAATTTTGCAAAACTTATTATCACAAAAGATTTCATTCCATCCTTTTAATTTAAGTCATATTCCTTTCTATTCCACGTCAGGGATTAGTACAGGGGAATTACCTCACCACTATAAGGACTCCGAAGCTGTAGACACTTCGGGATTGGAGATTGCGTTGATCTTGGTAAGCTTATGCCGCCGCACATCGCCTCAACCAATCCTCCAATACTACCCTGACAATTTTCTTTTATTAAACAGGTTCTCAACCCTCAGCCTGGAAAAACAAATGAGCACACCGTCCTCAAGGACTCGGTTGCTTAAAACCTCAGGCTAACATTCAATCATATAACCTAGTGGCTTTAAATACATATTATCGTGACCCAGCCACTATTGAACCACCCGTGCCTCCACATGACACGACCACATCTTCCGTCGTTCAACCCGAAGATATTGGCTCTCGGTACCATGCATAGCAAAACATTCATTTCGTGCGTACTTAACATAACAGGGCAACCGTGTACCACCTAGGTAGGGGAACGCCAATACGGGTTCCTTCCGACAAACCTACAGGTTGCATGCCCGACCTGTAGTTCTACTCCAAGTCATCCTTAACGTGACACACACAATCCTTTTCAGGATCTGAGTCAAACCACAACAATTCCCATGAAGTAAATCTTTCATCAAGTCTTCGATTTGCATAATCAGTAATAATTAGCATAGACCCACATATATATTATTCATATACATATATACTCCTATTTATGTCTATTTTAACTCCAAACCCTAACTTTCAAAGCCACCGCATCAATTTGATGCTTAAACCCTATTTTAGTGGGAATCACAAAGCAACTTTTCAAACGTTTTCAAAAATATCCAAGATTAGGGTTCTTCATAGCAAAGAAAATAAAATCAAGAATTTCAATAACCTCGTTTGAAAACCCAACAGCAAAAGGAAGGATCTCGTTACCTAATCGAGCTCTCTCTCGTGTATACAAGGCTTTATGGTATTTCGTTTTTAGAAAGGCTATTTTAATGCTCCTGAAAAGATCGAATTTCATTTTCGTATCAAAAATGTTAAGAACATGTCAAGAATGCGAAGAACGAACAAAGAACGCGAAGAACGCGAAGAGCACGAAGAACACCAAGAACATATTTTCTCTTAAAATTTCGGCAGAGTTTCCCCTTATATCAGGACATATTTCTTGGAAAATTTCGGCAGAGTTTCCCCTTATATCGGGACATATTTCAAAATAAAAACGAAAAGAGTTTCCTCTATAATATCAATCGAGAGGAAAATAACAACGAAACTGAAAGAATATACTCAAACACAAGAGATGAAGAATCGGTAGACACCACGCATCTTAGGTGAGGGAACGTGTGACGAATCACAGGGTCACTGACGTGCATAGCCGTCCGCACCTAAGTAGGGTATTACACAGATTTCTCCATCAAAATAATTATAAAAGCATAATAGAAAGAATAAAAACATAAACCATGGAGAATCGGTAGAAACCACTCGTCTTAGATGAGTGAACGTGTGACGAATCACAGGGTAACCGACGTGCATAGCCGTCCGCACCTAAGTAGGATGTTACAAAGATTTCTCCTCGAACACAACAGGAAAACGAATCGGAAAGAAAGATGAATTAAGAACAAAACTTGGAACAAAAAGAGGATGAATTGAAAACCTAGATTACGAAGCAAACTAAGAGAGGATCATACCTTTCTCCTCCTCGTTCTCCCGGCTGCGCTTCGCTAGCGCTCCTCCCTCGCCTCCCACAACTCCTCCCGACCTCTCGACCCTAGACCTTGGGATGATGGTGGTAGTGGAAGTCATAGAGAATGAAAGGGTAGGGGGGTCTATTTATAGGCCCCAGAAAACCATGGATTAGACCTTAATCATGATTTATCAGCCCATGGTTTTAGCCAAAACTTATCCCAAACTTGGGGTTTAAGTTAGAACATTCTAGAGGATTCTAGATTCGCTAATTACGCTTAATTAACACTAATCGTGATTAACTTTCACTAATCGCGATTTAACTTTTGCGGTTTATGCTTATCTTTTGCTAACTATTGATTAGTGTTTGCTAATGATAATTAGCGGTTTTCAATCCGTCATTAGTTTCTTTAATCATGTTTAATTAGTCTTAATGACAATCATTATGGGTTAATGACATCTTAGCCTTCTTTCTCTTTCTTCCGAAGATCATAATAATTCGAAACGAAGTCTGATTCACACGAAACAAATTTCGTTGTTTTTCTCTTGACGAGCCGGATCCTATTATATAGGATCCGAGATATGCCAAGTTCAAGGCTTTACAGTAGGCCCTCCAAGATTGAATATTAAAAACCTCGGTTGATCGACCGAACCAAAAGGCATCACTGCCAGAGGCAATACGTAAGGTAGCTTGTAGATAGATGCATCTTTATTGTATTTTAACTCTTTATTTCAATAATTATTTTATATATTCTAATCATCTTTCTCTATGTGTTTGTTGCGAGGTCCTGCTACATGAGGATGAAATTCTAGGATCGAGGCAACCAAGCAGAGTGGAGATCGGCTCTCTTGTTGAGTCGATAGGAGAGAGCAACGAATCCGACAGGAGAGCTGATTAGCAATTGTTTAGCTTAGTTTTATTTTTTTTGAGATAGAGTGACTCATTTGAATTTTAATAATACATATTGAAGACTTTGGACATTCAGTCTTTCATGCCTATTTTACTAGGTGTTTGTTTAACTAGGGCCTGCTCGGTTTTTATCGTGGTTTTCATCATCTTCTCATTTTCTTTCCCCTTATTTTCTCTATTGTTTCACTTTGTTTCCCATGAATTGAGTTTTCTGATTTTTTTTATTTACGTCTTGTGTGAATGAGCCCATAGTTTAGGATTGCTTGACTCGATACTTAAGTTCATAGCTTAATTATTTTTTATGTGCCTATGGATATCCATGCTTGGACTTAGTCAAAATATGATTTAATTATCAACGATGTGAATCATGTGAATGGGATTCATATTATTTGGGCACATGACAATGGACAAAGATAATTAAATATGATTTAATTATTAAGGATATGAATAATATTGATATCACTATCCATATTAATCATAAACATTAAAAATATGATTTATAATCTATTAGAGAGATCTAATTGTAAATAAGATTTATGAATGACTTGTTGATGTAAATTATATTTATATCGTACAGTTAATTGTAAATGTAATTTAAATTTTATTGGGTATGGCTGAATTTGATTCATAACTGTCAATGGTTTTGTTTACAATTATCACAAATAATTTGTAGTAATTATTTGGTGATTTTATTGATAAAATATTCCATAAAATAATACTTAATGTAATGAGACTCCATTAATATTGGAGAGAGATATTCTCTCTCAATCAAGGATGCCATCCATCGTGTATAAGGGGAAGGAGGCTATCTCCTTTTCCTTACATGGATTGATGCTCTCTAGTCCTATTTCAAATGTAATACTTTTTAGTTAATTGAAACTAAATATATCTAGATTATTTACAACATATTTAATTTCTTTTAAATTTAACTAATTTATGTTGTCATTTTTTACAACAAAATCTCAACCATTGATTTGAATTAGGAGTGCATCTCTACCATCCAATTTAGTATAAATGAAAGGGTAGACCTAGTCTTTTCTTTTACACAATAAGAATACATCAACTCTCTCTCTACATGCCAACTCTCTCTCTCTCTCTCTCAACATGTGGTCGTCCATATGTTGATCTAAAGAAGCCCGCAATTGTCGTGACACCATTATGTCGTCGGATTGACCGCTTACGGATCTCCTCCATCTTCAGTGCTTCTTGCTCGTGAAGAAGACGTCAGATTTTGTGACACGAAATTAGGAGAATCCTTGCTCGGATCATCAATTTGGATTGCAGTAAGTACACATCTCATCTACGCGCCTACAAATACGACCTTCGTTGGATCAGACTTGACAGAGGAGAATCTCTTACTTTAGAGATTGGTGATCGCATCCATGCTTCAAGATGTATTCCTTGAACCCATTTGTGATCTTGATGAAATGATTTGAGAACTGTTCTTGAATCAAATGGTTTCATCATTTAAAATTTTTTAATTTTCATTGTCGTGAGCAACTCGTATGATGAGTCGCTCCCGATCACATATGCTACGATCATCATGCTTCCATGACGAGCTTAAGGTTTTTCCTATAACCTTCTCACGGAAGTTGCAGACATATGAGGACTCGGGTCTTGGAGAGGATAAGAGGTGGAGCATAACAACTAGAGATGGTTACTGGGGATAGAGTTAGGTGGGTTTGAGATAAGAGTTGTCGACTGTTACGACTGATCAGGGAAGACTAATTTGGCTGACAGAGTCAGTTGAAGGGAGAGGATAAAGGGATAAGGTGGTTGCGTCTCCAGTTTGTTGGGTTTGGGATTAGGACCAGAAGAAGATTATGGTTGGTTGTCAATTGGGAGAGTGGGTGGGGGGTTTCAATTGGTGTTCGATCGTTGGGAGTCGGAGCAGGTCTAAGGAGGGACATGATGTTCCCATCATTGGATATTCTCAGATTCAATGGTCATAAATGGGTCTGGGTGAAAAGGGGATTTTAATTCAATGGTCAGATAGGGAGGCGTTAGAAGACAAAGGCGTTTTGAACATGTGGAGCAGGTTGACTACAAGGCGCTGAGGTGGGCAAATGGCGAAGCAACATATGTACTTTGACTGAGTTGACCGATGCAGAAATTCAAAGAAAAATAGATTAAAAATGGCAACTGGCCTAAAATGGAAAATATTGATCAGAATATATTATATAATGTTCATGAAGGATTCAAATGCAAAGGAAGTCAAATGTTAAAGATATGTTTTTTTGACATTATGTAATATAAAATATCAATTTCTAGGTATTCTATAAAAGAATCACGCATGCAACAAATCAAGCATGATGTACAATAATAAAACAAACATAAATGCATTTTTTTTGGATTTTTATGAATTAAGAGAAGTCAGAAATAAATTGAGAATGTAAATTATATTCTGGTGAATTGGGTTGCATGAACAAAGTCAAACTTCATCTTATTATGACTTTTCTTATATTTTTATTTTTATACAATTAATCAAAGTATGAGATGATATAAATAAATTGAAAATAAAGGAATAAAAAAGAGTTAAGTATACACATGAAATAACAAGTCAAAAATCATTGAATATGTACAATATACCATTCGATATGAAAGCCCAAGTTTCTTATATGAACTTCAATTCTTTTAAAGTTGTTCTCAATTTGTAGATAATTGAGTTTACATTAATTCAAAAATGAGTAGAATGAAATTGGACATCGTATGTGAGAGAAATCTACATTTATGGTTTTTCTATCTCAAACTAGGATTTGGATTTTTTTCACATTTATACAATTGCTATATTTTAGGATTTTTTGTTGATTAATATTACTGATATGTATACAATGGAGTTAGTTTTATATCAAAAGGAGTTAGTTTGAATTAAATAAACATGGGTGAAATCAAGTGAATATTTACAAATGAATATGAATGCAATATGGAATGTTAATTATTAGTTATAAACACCTAAATGCATTAAATTACTTGGGATGGAGCTTTATTTTCGGCTAATTAGAGTGATGAATCACATATTCATCATCCATTTATGCAATAAAAGCTATTGTTTTCTCATGTCCATTTGAAATAAATGTTTGTGAATGCACTTAATGTTAATATCCCTTCAGACAATTAGAGTTATGTACCAAGGTCATATTGAATATCATGAATATTCAATATAGATCTTCAGTTTAAGAAAGATATGGTAATCTTTCTCTAAAGACAGATTTCTGACTTTTCTTAATGCAAGTCCAATGCATAGGAATAGAGATTCAGAGGTGTCAGAATAATAAAAGAGTTGATTTGATGAGGTTGAGATAAACTAAGACCTAAATCGTAACTGTCACGATCGTGCACACATTCTTTGACCAGAGCATATATACATGTATATAACTGAATGTGCACATTAGACATATTATTAGGTTGAGGGCCTAACCAAAGTCCATATACCGACGAGTTGTTTTCATATGAAGACATACACAAAGAATGATTTCTTAAAGGTATTATACATATTCATACTTGATGAATTGAGAGACAGAACCCGCTCATGAGATATTTTGGGGTCATATAGAATTCCATGCAGTCATCTCGTTTATGATATAAGACACGAATTCAAGATATTAACATATACCTTGGAAAGCATATGATTAATATTATCATCCAATTATTGAATGAGATATCCTGGAGAATATCAAAATAGGGTTTAAAATTCAGATATATCAGAGTCTTCTAGTACGAAGGATGAATGAGTATTGGAAATACTCGGGGTTAAATCTATCTTAATAGATCATCCACTATAATACAACCATTCTGAGGTAAACACTAAATCATATGCATTTTAGTGGGTCCACTTCTTGTCTTAATGATATGAGAATTAGATCCAATTCCAATTCTAATTTCAATGTACAAATATTGGAAAAGAAAATGTTAATGGAAATAGAGATGAACACACGTCTTAAGATCATTTCTAAGCTATTAATGGTTTATACTATAATTAAAAATTGTGTAGGAAGATGATTACATCATTGTGCTCGTTTATTGAGCTCATGAGGAGTATGATGTGTTTCATTACTATAGCTTATTCTTAAAAATATAGCTATGACTACTTTTTTAATCTATATTTTACATATTGGAATATATATATATATGTAGAGAGAGAGAGAGAGATTTATAACGTATATTTTATAGAGAGATTTGTATAGTATATAACATCGTATATGTACTTATATAAAGTTTATCGAGCTTTAAATATATATAAAATGTAAGTACACACATAATCATAAATAGATATGTATGTATGTATAGTGATGTGTATTTAGTCTATACTTTTCATATATATAGTCAGTGCTTTAATATAGAAATGAATGTAATTTTATGTTTTATATGGAAAGTTTAAATTAACATCGTTGTGTTCTATTATATTTACAAATAGTTTTGACGTAGTTTATGTGCAATGTACGTGAAGTGACTATGCTACAATTAGTCATACATGTGGGATAAGAGAATGGAGGAAGAGTTGACTTTCAAATATCTTTGAGCAATATAACATTATGAATCTTGGATTCATCGGTGATTGTGTAAGGGTATAGAAGAAGTGGAGTTAGGCATGTAAAAGAACTTGTGGAAGAAGAGGGACCATTCCATAATGATGTAGTGGTACTGGTATACATGGTCCAATCGATCGTCGTCCATGCTGAAGATGACATCGTGAAAGGCGTGCTTGTTGATGAGCATGGTTAGGTAGTATGATGAGTGGGACTTGAGGGAGTCCCCCAAGATCTTGTTCCCTTCTTTTATTACATCATGCAACCTCTTCTTCATCTTTCTCTTTGAGCCTTACCTCCTTCCGACCGACCCTCTCAATGACTTCCTCCCCTTGACCCCTATTTCCTCGACCTTTTCTTCTTCCTCCTACCCAACCTCCATGCTTACCCTTGTTTCCATCTTCCTATGCTTCCTCCTTTAATCAATTGCAGCTCAACATGTGAATGTTAGCGGTTTGGATATAAGCACATTATCTTTAACATTAGGGTAAAATGGAGTTGTCTCTGTGAAGAGCTAACTTGGCTCCCACCGCTCTATTTTCTCTATTTTTTTATTGTTTTGACCACCTCCGACCACCTCCTCCTCTCCTACCAACCACCTCCTCCGTCTCTTCCTCGCTCCTCCCCCGCCTGCAAGCTCTCATTCGAAGAACCCCTCCCACCCCATCTGCAACCCATGTCGACGCCTCCCTTTCCCCCCTTCCAATTGGCAATGGCCCCCGCCCCTCTGCCTGCGAGCTCCATACCCCACAGCCCCTGCCCCCCGCCTCTGCCTGCACGTCTCCCTCCGCGTCTAGCCTCGGTGGAATGCCAACCCACTGCATCCAGCTCCATCCCTCCCTGCTCGACCCATCGCTTCCAGCAGTCCCGCCCATGTTTGCAAGCCTTTTTTCTTTTATTTTTTTTACTTTCGATTCATTCTAGCCGTTAGATAGTGGATTCGTTGGATTGTCGTACTCGTATGGTTGAGTTAATGAAGCAAGCTAACATGAGGTTATGGGTGTAAAACAGAGCATTATTGGAGGTCCTCGATGTAATTTGTGATTATAAAAAGTTTCTGAAGTAATTACAAAATTATTCAGAATTATAGGTGTAAATATCTCTTAAAAGTATTAGAGAAAAGTATTAGAGAAGAGGGGGAGGGGGGGTGATGCCGGGCGGGTTCCACAAGAAAAAGAATTAAGTTCGAGTGGGTGGATCCAGTGGGATAGAAAGCGAAGGATAAGATGGAAAACCCGTGGAATTTTGAGGGAAAACCCGCAAATATCCCCATAAGACCACAGATGCAATGAGAGGGAGTGGAGAGGGCACATAGGAAGGCAATACCACCATCTCACTCGGCCACTGTTTTGATATGATTAGGGAGCTTCAAAGTGACAAGGGATGGCCCAACCCTATCCTCTATCGTCTACAAACAGATCAACCTCACCATGAACGTGGAAGAAGGGGGTGAGGAGACCTTGTTTTGTTTCGACTTCCTTGTTCTTGATCGTGAATGCACATGCATCGGATACATATATCCAAATCTGATGAGAGGCTCTTATACAAGCGTACAAGTACGTACAAACAAGTTTATTATTTCAAATTTATCATAAATCTCATTTTGTAAGTATATTACCTCAATTAAGGGTGCTTAATTTATTGAGATTTGCCAATTCGAACCGTTGTGATGTTACTGATGCTCCTATCTTTATCAGAAAGATATTTATATCCCTCTAGTTAGTTGCCATCTCTTTTCCTCCCAATAACCTTGACTTAAAGACACACGTAATTGGAAAGAGAGAAGATGGGTAGGAGCGTAATCATCTATTCTTCTTTCTCTTTGTTCTTCATCATCTTCTTCTTCCATCACACCTCTCTTCCACATCTTTTCAAACCTCCTCCTCGAGCTCCTTTAACTGGACCTCTTCTCCGCACGCCACCTCCACACGTGAGAAATATAACAAGAGAAACCCTAAAATTAATAAATGTATATCAGTTAATGAAGGTCAATCCATCGAGAGAGTGATAGATTGCGAAAGGAGTGGAGAGCCAAAGTGCAATTATTGGAGATAGATACTTCTGGGGATTTTTTTAATATTAAGCTAATTAACACTACTAAGTGCTAAATTGAACTAATATATAACTAGCAAGCTCTCACTGGGAGAGGTAGTTTTAAACGGTGGTTTTATTCTGGTTAGATCATTGCAAATAGTTTCTAATATTTTATCTTTGATTGATTTGATACTCTATTGGTTTTATTAAATATTTATTTTAATTACTGTCATTTAAACTTTGCATGTTATCTTGTTTATTAGTTTATTTATTTGCAATGGCAAATGGTGAGAGGAGAAGCATCATAGGCACAATAATGGTGTTATGGGGTAGCTATAGGGGTAGCAGATTGTGTTAACATAGTTGGTTCATTCAAGTTGTTGACATGCTTTGAATCCTAACCATCTGACTCAGGTTGAAGAACTGCATATGCATCCTCCTGCCGTACCATACCCCAACAAGACCGGGGTCTCGCTGCCCGGTCAGCGAGCCTGGGTGGGGGGAGGGGTCTAGGAGGGAGCAGGTGCCCCCCCCCCCTCCCTGCGGGGGTGTGGGGGCAGCGCCCTCGGCGAAAATTTTATGGAGCGGTTCTATTTGTATTCGGGTATTTGGATCCTTCTATTTTTAGGGATCCGTCTGTATGGGAGTGCTATATAAACTCCTTAGGGTTAGGGTTTTTAGAGCATCATCTGTATTCATTCCTTTCACCACATAGTGAAACCGATCGCCGCCGCCCAAGGTCGTAGCCCAGTTACGGGTGAACCTTGTAAATCCGTGTGTTTGCGTTCTTGCTTGTTTGATCGTGTTTGTGCGTACTTTCTTCCGCGATTCGCAACACAAGTCACGATAAAGATTGACGGCAAAGAGATACAAATTCGCTACTTCTGCTTTGAGTTCGAATCACGGTGGAGATACGTTGATTTATCTGCAACTTTCCAGCCTATTGAATCCTATTAGGACTTGGATTATATTCTATGAGATATGTATGACTTGAATCTTTCTACCCTATTTTAAGATTTAGATTTCTATTAAGATTTGGATTTGGATCCCATTTGTAGTGGGATTATTAGGATCCTTACATCATGAAGGATACTATATAAATTTACTAGAACTAGAGTTTTGGGTCATCTTCTCCACCATCACAGTCGATTTGATCTCTTTGCTCGTGTTTCCTAAATAATGGTGAGATTTTTCCACGTAATTCCCTTTGTGGCTCATGATTGATTGCTTGTTGCGTGGTTGTTGGAATTCGTTCCTCTGATATATATAGTAGGTAATTCAAATAAGGGATGGACAATAGTAATTATTCAGAGGACAATAAATAAATAAAATGATGATAAATTTAACTTCTTGGAAGGATAGGTGAGATCCATGCTAATTTTAACCAAAACAAAGTCAAGTTTTAAGGACATATTACTAGATTTTTGAAAATTGGACCGGCGGAACAGTTGGTTTGACTAGTTTTTATCGATTTGGTTTGAATGTCCCAATTTTAGTCAAACAATCCGATTTAACTAAGTTCAATCAAAACTGAACCATATTTAATCTTGAATTTGTTCAAAATAATGTTGTTGGAAGGACTTAACCCATCACCTTTGGTTACACTCCCCCATACAAGTAATGGATTTTATGTATTATTAAGCTACTACTGTTCTATATAATATTAAGTTTAAATATTATATATATATGTGTGTGTGTGTGTGTGTACGACATTTTATGATGCATATTGAAAATATATTTTAGGTATATAGTAAAATATATATGTCTATGTATTTTATTTCTATTTCAAGTATATTTGAGTATATATTGTATATGTTTTTAATTGATTCTGGTTTGGTTGGCTAGTTCAATACTTTTTGCCCAACCAATTCAGTTCAATCCGATTTTAAATAATGATGACGTCATCATCAGACTAAATCAGTTTAATTACATAGTTCAACATGATCCAACCATTTCAGTAGATTCTCGGTTCCATATTTGATACGGTTTCAAAAACATTGCCTAATATGCTGTTTATCCTGCACCCAAAATGGGCCCTAGCACGTCATGGTGGATGGAACTCGCAGCTCCATCACCCACCAAAAAAAATCAAGAGTCGACATTCTCTGCCCATCTAAAATAAAATCAGCAGTTTGACAGATACTGACTCATGTCGAGGAGACGATACTTGTTAAAACGAATCTATATATAGCTGGAACTGAAGAGCTCCTGTTGTTTCCTTACCCCTGGAGAGTGAAGCTGATGCCCCTGTTCTTATCTTTCTGCAATTATTGAAGTGACAGAGATGGGCCTTACGATTTAATTCCTGTTCCTTTCTGTTCCCCCCCAAGGCGACGTGGGCGATGCACGATCGCATATGAATGTCCATACACGTCACAGGATCTGTTTCATGAAGCCCACATGAAGGAGAGATTCCACGATGATCAACAGCTTTTGTTCTACTATGTTCCCAAGGAGTGGTACCCATCGTAATATAAATATATATTACAATGATTACTTTTGATTTGTGTATTACAACTCCTCCTTATCCTTAGAGCAAATGGCTAAATGCACGTAACAATCCCGGCCCCCATCTCTTCCCCAACTACCCAACTAATTGTTAGAATCACGAGGCTTAAAGGAGGGACAATGCTGATTTTAAAATGAATAGAGTGGCCCATGTTTCTTTAGGATCCCAATTCCAATAAGATCCCCATACTTCATTAACCCATAATGCGCCAGAAAGTATGCCTATGGTTAAAAAGGTAAACCCTAGACTAATGACAGATAACTCCGATAATCTAATCTTTGAGTGAATTGATATTTTATAATAGTTTTTAAGTGAAAGAAAAGAAGTATTTTGCAAAACATTTCTTTTATCATACAAGTGAATTGCGTCAAAGAAAAATGAGCTAATTAAGGAATTTTTACCCTTATTAAAAATATTGATGTTTTTTCGAAATGTAATGACTAAAAGAGCAATTGAAAATAAGGATCCAAATAAAAGTATTGCATGTTAGGTTTAGGTGCGGATCCTCTGGTGTAGGGGTGCCTATCGATTTCAACGAGCCGAGTTGGCCTCAACTCGGACTCGGACTCAATAAGAAATCTAAGCTCGAACTCGGGCTCGATAAAGATCGAGCCCTGGACCACCAACTCGAACTCGAACTCGTCGAGTTCGAGTTGACTCAAGAGCCTCTTATCAAGTCACGGGTTTCTGAGCTGGCTCACGAGCCTCAAAATGAGCTGGCTCGCGAGCCTCTTCTCGAGTCATGAGTTTCTGAGCTGGCTCATAAGCCTCAAAATGAGCAAGCTCATGAACCTCTTAATGAGTCATTGTTCCATTATATACATTAAATTATGCAAATGATATTTGTAATTTTGATTTTTTATACTCTTTTCTGTAGTTTTTTAGGTAAGAAAATGTTAACCTCTATTTTATATCAAACTCAATGTGGAAGTTTTGGTATATATATTTTTAATTTTTTTATTAAGAGAGAAAACGAGTTATCGAGTCGATTTTTCGAGTTGAACAATGCCCAACTCGGACTCGACTCGATAAGCTAACGAGCCATAAAACCCAACTCGGGCTCGGGCTCGGACTCGTTAAGATTTCGAGTCCGGCTGATGAGCCCTTAACGAGCCGAGTTCGAGTTGCGCTCATCGAGCTCGAGCTTTCCTGACAGTCCTACTCTGATGTATAACAAAGTTTATGTAACAATGAAGAGCCGTTGGATCATGCACTCTGTGGTACAACACTAGGAATATGAACCATGTACTTTATCTATAAATAGAAGGAGAGTGTCATTATTTCCTCGTAAGAAACATGAAGAGGGAGAGAGAAAGAAAAGAGAGAAGAATATAAAGCAAAGAACATAGAGAGTTGAATTTCTTTCCGATGATTTTTCTTTTATATGATCGGGAAAGGTAACCAGTGTTGATTACAAGATCAACCAGAAATATTTTAAACAGTAATTTAACGGACAGAGAAACATTAACGATTAACATCATGAAAATCACATGTTTCTCATTCACTATCCGATTTCATAATGCAAACAAGAACCGAATACTTAAAAAGAAACATAAATTAGGACGAGATCCAGGAAAGTTAAAGCAATAAACAATTTACGGCAAACAAAATGAATGAAAGATTAGATTAGAAATCACCGAAGCGTCCATTAAATAGAGAGGATATCACCCCCACAATACTGGTATGTAGGGTACTGACGATCCGCTCCCATAATATGATGGTACATGGTCTTCGTCCGCGCACAACGACGAGACCGTCCTCGAAAGTACCTCCAAGAACTTACAACCGAGAAGAACATGTTGCAAATGCGATTAAAGAACATAGAGCAAAGAGTGGCGGTATGAGAGTTTTTCTTACGAGTGAAGAAAAACGACGTTGAAGGAGAGGTATAAAAAGAGATTCGCGTGCCCTAGCGTGCTTACCTTTCGATTTTCAAAAATGCCCCTCAACAGGCGCGTCTCTTCGATTTCCAAAACTACGGTTCTAGCAAGCCATTTTGGATCGAGTTGGATTTTCAATGCAGTTGAATTCAAATTAATCATTATGATTAATTTAGTCGACCTGTCAAATGAAATCCATAACAAAAGTATCGAGATCCGAATTGACTCTCCAGAGATCGAGCCATAGCTGGAGCCGGAACTGGAGCCGTAACTGGAGCTAGACCCGGAACCGCAGCAGTGCCGGAGCCGGAGCTGGAGCGGAGCGGAGCGCGCGCATGCGTGTTTGTGGTCCTCTATTCCTCCTCTCTACTATTGCTACAAGAGCTTGGGTTGTGAACTCATATAAACCCATCAAAAGTTTAGAAATAGTAGATGTGGCACTAAACTTCCAACCAAGCTATTCCATGTTTCAAATTTGGGAATTTCCAACATTCCCTCTAAGTCATTTGGTTTTCTAATTGTGACTCCTATTATAATTGCATATGTTTTCCCATCAAAACCTAATTACATACTTTAAATACAACAGTCAATCACCATCGAATCAAGTGCCATCTTATTTCACATGATTCATGATGGCATATTTTGCTGATGTTTCTCTAGTAGCTGGTACTAAGTGAGGTTCAATGTCAAAAAGAATAGACAATGTAAAACTTGTATATTCTTTTGAAGTCATGATGAGTTGGCGGGAATGGTTGTATAGAGCTAACCGAAGAGAATCATCAGAGGATTGTCCTCACTATAAGAAAAATGAGTTGTGGTCACATAATGTGTCTACTGGAAGTTGTGGCCACGATAATTACATGGCCACTAGTTTCTTGTAGCTACAATTCCGTGGCTAAAGTCTTCAAATATATAAAGAGGACATTAATGCAAGAAATGTGACCACGACAACTTCTATTGTTACTTGTAGTGGCAACGATATATTTATGATTAGAGAACTCTCGTGACGAGACTTGTAGCTATGACAAAAGGCCACAATATATTATGGGCAGAGCCCAATTTGTGGCTAGAAACCCCATATCCATGGTCATAGTTCTGTAACCACAATTTATTTTCCTTGTAGTGCCTGGTGGCATTTAGCAGCAATATCCTGGAAAAAGGAATAAAAATGACATAATATCTAAAGAGATAGACTAAATATCAATATCTGATGGTTGTGAAATGTTAATATTCAGAATGAAGTTTCATATATTCTTAACGAGTTGGATGGTTGATCGATCCACAAATCTGACCTCTTAATAATGTGGAATTAACGCGTTGTAATCGGACGAGTTGGATCCATAAAAAACTGCTTAATTAGTATATCAATTAAATAAAAGCGGTTGATTTTATTTTGTGTGGAAAATCCTAAGGTCGAACTCAGGGACACGAACCTCTCAAGTATATATCTAGACTCTCATTATTTAGATTAAGTGTTGAATTAAGAACACATAGGTTGAAAAGCACACAAAGACACAAAAAATACAGATATACTCAGACATACACTTTTTATTTTATTTTTTTACCATGCAAGGAGATGCAATTTAGGACCAATGCGAGTATGCCCTAATTAAATAGAATCAAGGAGCAATTAACAAATGATCAATTTCAAAAAGGGTCTACGAAGTAATTTTCATTGACCAAAGAATTAATGGCATAAAGAACACCAAGTATATGATACTAATTAATTAGATTTAATCATCTGTACTCTAAGTGTCAAAATAGAGATTAAACCATGCCATTAGAAAGAAAATTAAACTAGCTTCTAAACACAACTGAAATCAACTGAAACGGAGCTCGGATGCTCAAGATATTAACAAAAGAGGTCAAGGGTATAAATGCAAGAAAAACTTCGAAATAAAAAGGAAAAATAATACAAACAAGTACATGGAAGGACCTAAATGTAAATATGAAAAGTCATGAGGCCTTTCTTGTAATTTACCCACATGCACGGGGTAAAATTGTAATTATTAAAATTCGGAGGGGTTAGGGTGCAATTTAGCCCCAAGCACGCATGGTTTGCACATGATATAAGGACATGAATGCAATTTGAAGAAGTTTGAGGGGTCTCCCTACGAAATTCCCTGGACCTCACGTGACTGGGCACGTGGGGCGAGGTTCTGTAGTCGATGGAGGCTCGGGACGAAGCTCGGAGGTGGCTCGGGCCACGCGTTGACGGGAGATGAAGCTCGGCTGAGACCCGGATGCTCCGAACCTCGAGGCATGGAATAGAGGCTCGTGATATCGACATGGCCTTCTGTGGACCCTCCAATCCTGGAGATCAGACGGTGGCTGGAAGCTCAAGGGGAAGCAACGTGACCTAAGATAGGTCGTTGGATGAGCACAGGGAGGGTGCCATCCAATGGTACCTGTGCATCTTGGACCTCCTTCCTCCGTCGTGGGAGTGGCAGCAATATTGGACCTCCAACGACACTTCTGTAGCCCCGTGATGACGCGAAAATCGATACGACTAAGGTGGAAAATAAATCACAATGTCGTTGTCCTTAATCGATCAATTCGGTCAACGGAAAAATTTGTAAACCACTCAGAAAATCAAGAAATTGAATGTAAGAAATGTAAGCGGTCTTTCGCTATTCTTTTTACCTGGTATAGCGACCAGGGTCGAACACAAGGAGCACGTTTGAAAAACTCGGCAGTCAAATTTCAAAGTTAATTTTTAGTGGTTTTTTATTTTTATTTTTTTTATTTTTTTTAAAAAGACGAATAAGCAAAAATGCACAAAAACACACACAACACTATTTTTGGATTTTTCTACAATTTTTTGCAATTTTTTTAAGCTTTATCGTATTTTGTAATTTTTTTTGGAGTTTTATATATGAAAATTGCACAAAACTTGGATAGAAATTAAATGACATTCAAAAGTACCTACAATAATTTTTATGGAATTTTTAGGCTCTTTTTTGAATTTTTATGCATTATCCAAATGTAGGCAAGCAAAAAGACCCTAAATCACTATTTTTGATTTTTTAAATATAACAAATGACAATAAAAAGAGATGAAAATTTTATACAATTGCAATCACTATACCAGGAGCATGCATAAATTTTTACAAAATTTGTAGACTAATAAAAACATTTATTTCACTTACATGATCAAGAAAGTTTAGTTCTGTAAACATAGGGACATAAATGTAATTATTTCAAATGTTTCCATTAAAAGATAACATAATTAAAATGCAGGAGGAAACTTGCAACTTACCCAGTAAATCACATGCACTGCAGGTGCTTTGAAGTTGAAATGGGGGTCTTTGTAATTTCAAAAAGAATCAAAAGCCTTTCCGTAATTTTTTCAAGTATTCTTTTTATTTCCAAGAGATCCCTAGGGCTGTGGTGTATCTCGTTCCTTTTTCACAGGGAGGAGGCAAGCCGCCGCCAACGCCACTGAGGAGAGAGGCGCGCGGGGTCGCGGCGGTGGGGCGGCGTTACTGGAGAAGAACGGAGGAGGCGAGGGGCGGCGGGCTCGGCGGCGGCGTCGTGGAGGCGCGGGAGAGGACGGGGGTTCTCGCGCGGGCTGCGCACTGCCGCACGCCACCGCGCGCCCAGGGCAACGCTGGTCGGGCCAAAGGAGGGGGCGGCGCCGCCCGCTGGGAGGAGGGCCGCGCCTGTGGGCGGTGAAGAAAGGCCGCCTGGAGGGCGACGTTGCGGGTGGAGGGCGGCTAGTTGTGCTGCAGGTGCGCGTCACGGAGGTTCAGCCCGTGGGTGGCTGGTTGATGGTGGCAGCGGGGGTGACGACCCGCTGCTTTGTTTTTTTTGTTTTTTTTTTGTTTTTTATTGTTTTGTTTTGTGACCTGCAGAAAACGTTAGTAAAAAAAATGTATTTTTTTGTTTTTTTAAAAGAAAGGTAAAGAAAAATAAAAAGAGGGAAAGGGATTTTTTTATCTTTTTTTTAATATTTTTTTTCTGCAAAACAGATGGTTAGAGATAAGAAAATTTTTTTTATTATTATTTATCCCTACAAAACAAATGTTAGCTAAAGAAGAAAGATACAAATTTTATTCTCTTTTTTTACTTCTTCCTGCAAAAACAATTGTGAGAGAACAGGAAAAAATATTTTATTTTTTTATTTATATACAAAAATGGATGTGTGAATGGTTGGATCTTGACGTGGTGGGAGATAGATCCAGAGGCTCCGGTCACCGTGCGTGATCGGAGGTGGAAGATCGTGCGAGGTAGAAAAAGAATGCGAGGAATCGAGAAGATGAGATGAAAATCGGTGTCGGGCGACAAAGTGTGAAATTGATTTTTTTAATCTAAAAATTACTCCCTACTCCTACGCTAAGATCTAAATCTACGATTACCTAGGGAAAAAGACAGAGAATAAAATGGATCTCACCTCGGGGATCGGACAAGCCATGATGGCCTCGACGAAGCTCAAGCCGCTGTCACCGACTGGATCGGAGGCTAGGACCCTCTTCAACAAGAAACCTCTCGGAAACTGGGCTCCTCTCCACCAAAGATCGATCAAGTGTGAATGAGGGAGGAGGAGCCCATTAAAAAGAGAAGAAAATCAAAAATGGAAGATATTCACAAATGAGGAAAGTGTTTATTTATTAATTAAATAAAATAATTGAATAAATAAAATAAATAATTAATTAAAAACGAATTTCGTAATTAATTAAATAAATAAATTAAATAATTTCCAAAAGTCAATTAGCCACCTTAATGGTGGCTATTTAAGGCACAAAATCAAATCTTTACATAAAAGGTAAGTTATCAAATCAAATGAATTCAAATAAATCAATAAATTAAATAATTACATATGATTTTCGTAATTAAATAAATTAAATTAATTAATGTGAGACAATTAATTTTTTTGGTAATTTTTATTTAGGGAAATTAATTGTATACATATATTATACACACATAATACAATATACATAAGTACATATAAGGAAATATTTTTATAAAAGATTTTTTTTTAAATTTTTATCTTTTTTTTTATATTTTTAATGAAAGTAGTATTTACAAATATATACATTATAAAAATAAATATGAATAAAATATATACAACAAGTATATGGGAAAACTGTACAAAACACCCCAGAAAATTGAATTTTTAACCGTAACTCCAAAAAATACGAAACCACAACCATTTGAAAGATAATTTAATTTATAGTATGATGGAAGTGAGTTTGGTTCAATTTGAGCTTGTATGGAGCCGGAATTGATGTTTCAATTATCACTTTGTGGCTTTTTCTGGGTGTAATTATTTGCAATATATAAAATATTTTATTTTACAAATATTTTTATTATTTACAACACAATTTTATTTACAACTTTTATTTACGAAAATAATTAGTTTGAGGTCAAATTATGTACAAATAAAATAATGTAAGTTTTGTACAAATATAAATGAAAAATATTTACAAGATATTTTTGATTTTTCTGACAAACGACCCTATCTCCCCCTACTTTATTCCTGGTCGATCAGGTCAAGTCTTGACCTTCTCTCGGGGTTTGGGTCAGTCTGTATTTATTGCATAACTACATCCTTTATTTTTCTTTTCTTTTTCTTTTCTTCTTTATTCTTTTATTTATGTACAAAAAGTGTTAAAAATGCAATTTTAACAAATGCATGCAAAATGGTAAAATTATGAAATTAATGGGTATTTACATGTGTTTGACTAAGAAAATGAAGCTAAAATAAAAGAATAAAGGCGATGAATCGTGGATTCATCATTCCCCTATACTTTACCTTTGCTAGTCCCTTAGCAAACACTTATTTGAAAAATAAGTGAAAACAAAAATAAAGAAAAGAAAAAGGAAAGAAGTTAGAATAATGTTGACTTTTAAGCTTATCTTCATAAAAATGTAGTCTGGAGCTCTGTCGGACCTTTGGATTACTAGTGTGTCGGAACCTTAATGGAATGTGGATTTAAAACCTAACAGCCTTTAAGTTCCACCAATCTATGGACAAGACTCCTCAATAAACCAGATCAGAACAAGTCTACATACACAAACTCTAATGACCATGAATCTTTCCATGCAGTGTAAGTGATATGTAGCTCCCCACCTCAGAAGTAACAAAGAAACAACCTCCCCCAATCTGGTAACTCTAATGCCTCGGTCTAGCAACTCTTTCCTCGAGAAGCGGGGTATTCCCTTCTAAGTTCAAGTGCAACCGGCTCAAGAAGAGGGGGAAGAAGTATAGACTTTTGGAAGCTCAGCCAGTGTAGCTAAGTCTCCCGCTGCAAGCTTCATGAGATGTAACATGGATGCCATAAGCTTTTGCTTTATTTCACTATATACACTCCGGTGGGGTTATTAAATTTTCAATCCGACCCACCACTTTTTTGGAGTTCTTTTTGCATTTTTGCATTTTTTTTCTTTTTTTTTTCTTTTTTTTTCAAATGCCTCTGTACAACATATCTACATGGTGCAGCATATATACAAGAAATTTTCCTCTTGAGCCAGTAGACTATCCCTCTTTTGAAGCTTTATTGCAACCCACGGCTTCTGTCTTTAGCCTTCATCACCACTAGACCAAGTTGAGACGCACTTCCTTCACTAGAAGAAGAAGAGAGGTTCCGCCTAGAAGTACTACCCTCATATGCTACCCCAAGCCAAAGGAAACTGCCTCCTCACCACCTCATCCGTGGAGAGCCATGTGTAAAGTGCTGGTGCAAGTCAAGCCATTGCCTCTAAGAGTCATGCGTGTGTTGTTAAGTGTTCTACTTAGGCTCATCAAGATGACATATGCTCATAGTCGTGTGGACCCAAAGAATTAAGTCACTAGGACCTGAAAAGTCTTAACTCCACATCTTATAAGGTTCCTCTGAAATTAAGTGGATTAAGGTCCAACTAAGCTCCATTCTTCAAATTTATTCCAGACTTAGTTTAATCGTCAAGACTATCCTGAAAAATGCACATGCCAATGCAAGAAAATATGTACAATGAATAGAGAAAACAAAAATCTTTTTGTGAAACAATTTTCAAAATTTTGAAATTTTTATGGATTTTTGAAAAAAGATGCACATGCAAAAGTTTTTTTTAATGTAAATAGTTAGTAATATATACAAATATATACAAGATTCTTTTTCTTTTTAAAGTTTTTTTTAAGTTTTTTTTAATAAGGGTTAGAGAAGATACATATTTGCACAAAAGTGAGTTGATTATTTTACAATAATCATGATGCAAGAATTTACAACTTGAGTAATTTATACAAGTATATACACAGTTGGATTTTTTTAATTTTTATTTTATTCGTTTTTTATTATTCTTTTATATTTTTTTTGTGATGCATATATTCCTCAAATTTATTTGAAAATAATTTTACAAATAATTTTGAAAACTATAGTCCAAAATAATTTTGCACACAATTTTACAAACATTTACACATATTTGAAAACTATTTGGCAAACATTTTTCGAATAGTATATATAGATTTTCAATATAATTTTTCAACCATTTTTCCAAACATTTGCAAATAGTTTTAACAAAATCATTTTATTTCACACAAAGAAAAAAAAATTTACAATCCACGATATTTTTACAAAGGTTGAAAATATTTTTCAAACATTTTTCAAATAGTTTTCAAAAGATTTTTCAAATAGATTTTCAAACTACTTTCAAAATATTTTTCAAAATATTTTAACCTGACTTATTAGCCAGTATGTACAAGGAAAAATTTTGAGGAAATTTATGCATCTCTTTTTTTTTAATATGTACACAGTATTTTAGCCATATTAAAAATATGAAAGTACGAGTTATGGCTAAAGTATATATACAATATATACGACACCCCCCTATACTTAGCTCGAACTATGTCCTCATAGTGATCAAGGAGCTGGAAATAAAGACATAACTCGTGCTTCGTATAGAAAAGTGAGAAGAATAGTATACTACAACGACGAATAAAAGAATAAAATCAATAGAAGTCGGTGATCCCCCTATACTTAGGATCAAGTAATCCTAAGTATAGCAGACTGTACACAAAGGGGAAAACCGAGGAGATGAATATACAGAGTCTACCTCCCCTATACTTAGGGTAAAATATCCCTAAGTATAGGTAGCAAAACAGAGGTAAAAAGAATCAAAAGAATAATCAAACGTCTGACACCCCCCTATACTTAGGGTAAAGTACACCCTAAGTATGGAATGATCATGCGATAGAGATGGGGTGTGAGAAATAAAGAATGTATGATATGGACAGAATGATATAAACATATGTGATCAATGTTGAGGTGCCTCTCAACGAGCGCTAGAGTTTACGCCCCTAGATGGGCGCAAATGTTAGGATAACGCCGTGTCAAGGTTCAGGACGGCATCTGTCAGGCAAATACCGTACTGTCGTTGCAGTCTCGGTGGGAGAACAACAACGAGGTCAACAGAGTCAAGAGAGTAAATGATAACACCCAGATAATCAGTCAGGCGGGTGTTTGCTACCGAATCAAGATATGGGCAGATGACGTCGGGCTCCGGTAGCACAAAAGAAATCGTCGGCTCAAGATCTGTATGGAGTGAAAGGGCAGAGCCGAAGAAGTCGAACGTGGAGAAGGAAGGATCTGTCAGGGAATCCTCCACGTCAATCACAGTCTCGAATAGATATGGAAGATCAAGATCAAGAGACTCACTAGAAAGGCTGATATCCGATGCATATAATGTAGACAAATCAGTGAAATCATCGAATACCTCAAATATCGGGTCATCCTCGCGAGGGTCGTCGAGGAGAGAATCATCAAATTCATTATCAGAAATATCAAAATACTCGGTCTCGTGATCCGACAGATCGGATGCACTCCCAGAAATTGAAACCGAGTACACATGGTCCATGGCATCCTCCCGCAGATAACCCTCAGGGAGTAATGCCGAATCATCAGGGAAGTTGGGATCAATGCTGTCAAATGTCATGTCCTCTAAAAATGTATCGACCTCATCAAATGGGAGGACACAAGGCTCAAATACGGGACTATCAAGGTCTGTCGAATGAAAAATCGGTCCCTCATCAAGCTTGCTTTGCTGAGATGGATCCAAGTATATCCCCGAATCTGAGAAGATCTCCTGAAGACAAGACACTGAATCAACTGTGTATGGATACTGGAATGACTCTAAGGATGGCTGAAATGTGGGCTCCTCATGTATCTCTTGGGATCCTAGCAGATCTAGAATCGAAGAATCTTCTATGTGAAAGAGCGGGACTGGCTCAAATTCTGACTGTAAATTCATTTGGTCCTCAACCAATATCCGGCTCTGAGAACTCACAACAATAGGCAACACATCCATCAAATGAGAAGAATCAGCATCCATATCCTCTGATCGGTGTGTGATGTCAAGATCAGCATGGTGTGGCACACACTCAACAGTTGTCATCTCTCCGTCATGTGTTGTCCCAAATAAATCATCTGGTGTATATGCAAGATCAGAAAGTGTATCCAAGATGATCTCAACAAAATCCAAGTCGGGACAATGGTGTGAACCACTACACGAGGTAATGACATATGATATCTGCTCTGCGGTCCTCCCCCTCATGGCGATATGGATAAGGTCAGTCATCGAAAATCCATGATCTGGAAATCGCCTCACAAGTTCTCGTAACCTCAACCATGAATCTCTCAACGGTTTTTGGGGGTTAACAGAAAAATCACGAATACATGACCGCATCATCTCTGCTCTACACTGGGGGTAAAATTTCTTCAAAAATAATGATCGTAAATCTCCCCATGTAGTAATCTTCCTTCCCAATCGTCTATGCCAACTCTTGGCCCTACTCTGAAGTGTAAATGGGAAGGTAATCAGCATCATGTCCTCATAAGTGATATCCAAATATGATCGTGATACACAAAAATCCTCAAATTCATCAATATGCAAATAAGGTTCCTCGTGCATTTCCCCAAAAAACTTAGGCAGTAGATCAATTAACTCTAAATCCAGAACAAAGGGTCTCAAGGTAGAAGCGGACTGGACTTCATGATCTGTGTACTCATCCAATGTCCTAGGATACAAGTCATCTAAAGCTCGCAACTGCCCCATTCGATTGCCTATGGGATGCACTCTTATCTCAGTAATGTGAACACCCATGTCTCGTGTTTGGTCAATCTGGTATCTGTGGGTGTCACTCACAGCACGTCCCAAATGGGAGGGTGGGTAGGGAGAAGATGAGAAGTCTGATGGGGTTCCGACCTCTCGAGAGAATGAACGTGAGTGATGGGCGTGAAATGAAGAAGCCGTAAAATTCGGCTGGAATGGAAAGTGGCCCATCGTGATGAGAGGAGACTGAAGGGAGGGATGGAGGGAGTGAAAGAAAGAAAAGGCAGGAACGAAGAGAGAGATAGAAGGGAGGGAGGGTGGTTTAGAAGCAGAAGGTGACTGCTAATGATAAAGGAAGATGATTGTAACCGACTCACACCAAAGACATACAAAACACAAAGCAAACCCCCAGTTCACCAACTCAACACAAAGTGAAGACCGTGAGATTCGGTCCTTTATCTTTTCAATTTTAGAGTTAAGGTGATCAACGAAAGTTGTACAAACACTTAGGAGGCTTGAATAGGATTTGGGCACTACTCCTTAGTGTGTACGCGAGCGAGTAAAAGCGCAAACAATGAGGGAATTGCTCTCCCAATACAATGAAGTGAATCAATTACGTTTGATTTTAGAGGTCAAGTTCAATTAGCAGTCCCATTTTTTTAATTTTTGGTTTTTCTATTTTTTTGGAATTTTTTTCAGAAAATAACGCCTAACGAGCTTTTTGATTTCCTCTTTGATTGATTTGAGTCCAAAAACAGGGGGAGGAAGTCGAAAAAAGCCAATGCACGGTCAAACACAATGATGCATGCAGAGATAGAAAATGCGTACCTTACTCCAGCACTCTACATGCAATATGATCCGCGCATAAAATTAAAGACAGAATATAAACTAACTATATGATGCACGAAGAAATCGGCCTTAGACAAGCAACTTCTATTGATCGTGAAGAACAGTAGTTAGTTAACCGAATCGAGTCCGGAGTACGATCTTGGGAGTCACTCGGTGCCCGCCACAACGGGTCCTGCCAGCGCTGTATGTGACTCCTCACGGCACGTGGTCTCAAATCCAATTAAACTAACTTTTTCAGTGAATTTTAGTAAGGTCCAATTACGTTCTATAGGAACAGATATTCTATTAGGTGTTGGGCCTTAGAAATTTTACGTCACAATCAACAAAAATCCTACGTCTAGGGGCCAAATCTACGCGAATCAAGATAGCAAGTTATGGCGTGAAATCAAAAACACGAAAAACAGCGGTGAGGTCCCCCAAGTGCACCGGCACTTGGCGAAACAGACCCCGAGGAAAGTCCAAGTCCCCAAGTCCGAAGTCTAAGTTATTACAAAAATATTGTTCTCTCTCTCTCTCTCAGAAATAAAAATTCCTTCTTCTTCTCCCTGCTTCTTCTTCCCGTGCGGGTCCTCAAAAAGTAAACTCCAAGTTGTCCACGCAGTACCTCGCACAAAAAATTAAAGAGAGAAGGTCAGAAAATGATTATAATATAGAGAGACAAAAATAGAAAAATGAAAAATGACTACAAAGCCGTGCTCCCCGGCAACGGCGCCATTCTGATGACGTGAAAATCGATACGACTAAGGTGGAAAATAAATCACAATGTCGTTGTCCTTAATCGATCAATTCGGTCAACGGAAAAATTTGTAAACCACTCAGAAAATCAAGAAATTGAATGTAAGAAATGTAAGCGGTCTTTCGCTATTCTTTTTACCTGGTATAGCGACCAGGGTCGAACACAAGGAGCACGTTTGAAAAACTCGGCAGTCAAATTTCAAAGTTAATTTTTAGTGGTTCTTTATTTTTATTTTTTTTATTTTTTTTTAAAAAGACGAATAAGCAAAAATGCACAAAAACACACACAACACTATTTTTGGATTTTTCTACAATTTTTTGCAATTTTTTTAAGCTTTATCGTATTTTGTAATTTTTTTTGGAGTTTTATATATGAAAATTGCACAAAACTTGGATAGAAATTAAATGACACTCAAAAGTACCTACAATAATTTTTATGGAATTTTTAGGCTCTTTTTTGAATTTTTATGCATTATCCAAATGTAGGCAAGCAAAAAGACCCAAAATCACTATTTTTGATTTTTTAAATATAACAAATGACAATAAAAAGAGATGAAAATTTTATACAATTGCAATCACTATACCAGGAGCATGCATAAATTTTTACAAAATTTGTAGACTAATAAAAACATTTATTTCACTTACATGATCAAGAAAGTTTAGTTCTGTAAACATAGGGACATAAATGTAATTATTTCAAATGTTTCCATTAAAAGATAACATAATTAAAATGCAGGAGGAAACTTGCAACTTACCCAGTAAATCACATGCACTGCAGGTGCTTTGAAGTTGAAATGGGGGTCTTTGTAATTTCAAAAAGAATCAAAAGCCTTTCCGTAATTTTTTCAAGTATTCTTTTTATTTCCAAGAGATCCCTAGGGCTGTGGTGTATCTCGTTCCTTTTTCACAGGGAGGAGGCAAGCCGCCGCCAACGCCACTGAGGAGAGAGGCGCGCGGGGTCGCGGCGGTGGGGCGGCGTTACTGGAGAAGAACGGAGGAGGCGAGGGGCGGCGGGCTCGGCGGCGGCGTCGTGGAGGCGCGGGAGAGGACGGGGGTTCTCGCGCGGGCTGCGCACTGCCGCACGCCACCGCGCGCCCAGGGCAACGCTGGTCGGGCCAAAGGAGGGGGCGGCGCCGCCCGCTGGGAGGAGGGCCGCGCCTGTGGGCGGTGAAGAAAGGCCGCCTGGAGGGCGACGTTGCGGGTGGAGGGCGGCTAGTTGTGCTGCAGGTGCGCGTCACGGAGGTTCAGCCCGTGGGTGGCTGGTTGATGGTGGCAGCGGGGGTGACGACCCGCTGCTTTGTTTTTTTTGTTTTTTTTTTGTTTTTTATTGTTTTGTTTTGTGACCTGCAGAAAACGTTAGTAAAAAAATGTATTTTTTTGTTTTTTTAAAAGTAAGGTAAAGAAAAATAAAAAGAGGGAAAGGGATTTTTTTTATCTTTTTTTTAATATTTTTTTTCTGCAAAACAGATGGTTAGAGATAAGAAAATATTTTTTTTATTATTATTTATCCCTACAAAACAAATGTTAGCTAAAGAAGAAAGATACAAATTTTATTCTCTTTTTTTACTTCTTCCTGCAAAAACAATTGTGAGAGAACAGGAAAAAATATTTTATTTTTTTATTTATATACAAAAATGGATGTGTGAATGGTTGGATCTTGACGTGGTGGGAGATAGATCCAGAGGCTCCGGTCACCGTGCGTGATCGGAGGTGGAAGATCGTGCGAGGTAGAAAAAGAAATGCGAGGAATCGAGAAGATGAGATGAAAATCGGTGTCGGGCGACAAAGTGTGAAATTGATTTTTTTAATCTAAAAATTACTCCCTACTCCTACGCTAAGATCTAAATCTACGATTACGTAGGGAAAAAGACAGAGAATAAAATGGATCTCACCTCGGGGATCGGACAAGCCATGATGGCCTCGACGAAGCTCAAGCCGCTGTCACCGACTGGATCGGAGGCTAGGACCCTCTTCAACAAGAAACCTCTCGGAAACTGGGCTCCTCTCCACCAAAGATCGATCAAGTGTGAATGAGGGAGGAGGAGCCCATTAAAAAGAGAAGAAAATCAAAAATGGAAGATATTCACAAATGAGGAAAGTGTTTATTTATTAATTAAATAAAATAATTGAATAAATAAAATAAATAATTAATTAAAAACGAATTTCGTAATTAATTAAATAAATAAATTAAATAATTTCCAAAAATCAATTAGCCACCTTAATGGTGGCTATTTAAGGCACAAAATCAAATCTTTACATAAAAGGTAAGTTATCAAATCAAATGAATTCAAATAAATCAATAAATTAAATAATTACATATGATTTTCGTAATTAAATAAATTAAATTAATTAATGTGAGACAATTAATTTTTTTGGTAATTTTTATTTAGGGAAATTAATTGTATACATATATTATACACATATAATACAATATACATAAGTACATATAAGGAAATATTTTTATAAAAGATTTTTTTTTAATTTTTATCTTTTTTTTTATATTTTTAATGAAAGTAGTATTTACAAATATATACATTATAAAAATAAATATGAATAAAATATATACAACAAGTATATGGGAAAACTGTACAAAACACCCCAGAAAATTGAATTTTTAACCGTAACTCCAAAAAATACGAAACCACAGCCATTTGAAAGATAATTTAATTTATAGTATGATGGAAGTGAGTTTGGTTCAATTTGAGCTTGTATGGAGCCGGAATTGATGTTTCAATTATCACTTTGTGGCTTTTTCTGGGTGTAATTATTTGCAATATATAAAATATTTTATTTTACAAATATTTTTATTATTTACAACACAATTTTATTTACAACTTTTATTTACGAAAATAATTAGTTTGAGGTCAAATTATGTACAAATAAAATAATGTAAGTTTTGTACAAATATACATGAAAAATATTTACAAGATATTTTTGATTTTTCTGACAAACGACCCTATCTCCCCCTACTTTATTCCTGGTCGATCAGGTCAAGTCTTGACCTTCTCTCGGGGTTTGGGTCAGTCTGTATTTATTGCATAACTACATCCTTTATTTTTCTTTTCTTTTTCTTTTCTTCTTTATTCTTTTATTTATGTACAAAAAGTGTTAAAAATGCAATTTTAACAAATGCATGCAAAATGGTAAAATTATGAAATTAATGGGTATTTACATGTGTTTGACTAAGAAAATGAAGCTAAAATAAAAGAATAAAGGCGATGAATCGTGGATTCATCACCCCGCCACTCTACTCCGGTTGTGACGCAACTCCGTTGGAATCTCTGTAGGTACTGCGACATTCGTTAAAGCTCGAGGAAGACATGGAGCTTCTGGAAGATGCTATCAGTGCTCATACGCCGAAGACAAGGCTAGCAAATGCAGCTCCAATGAAGTTCCAACTGTTGAACATTCAACACATGTAAGATTAATCTATAGCCGAAGCACTGTGCTTGTGCAAGGTGTGTGCGAAGTGAAGTGGGATGGGGGGTCGTATGGGGCGGAGAACGTGGCGACCTGGTTGTCTTCTCCGACGAGCTTAGAGAAGAGGGAGGCGAAGTGATCTGGGGTTGCGGAAGAGGGAAGCTGGTTATGAAAGGTAGAGCGTGGATGGTGGAAGCGAGGCGGAACGGTGGGGATGATCGATGAATAATGAAGGTACATGTAGAAGTCTAGTAAAATAGGAGTAATCTCAACAAAATACAAATAGATATCGAGAGCTTACTGATGAATCCACATTTCATCATCTTTATTCTATCATTTTGGCACCAAAAACCCTAACAAATGCCTGTAAATAGCATTAAATACCGCATCTTAGCATTCATGCATGTGCCTTCAATTAGTGTATAAAATACTGTAATTAAAGCCAAAATTATAGAATAAATAAAAGAAAAGAAAAAGAATAAAATATTTTAAATATTTTATGACCCAAGACCCCGAGACCTAGGCATCTTGATGATTAGGTCGACGAGGAATAAAGTATGGGGAGATAAGGGCCAAATACCTATATTTATTAATTCATTCTTTATTTGTTTTGGGACCTATTTTTGGTTCCACTTTTTACACATCAAACAAAGAAACTTTGTACATGAAAGTTGTAGATAATAAAATAAAGAAAAATACAAAATTGATTTGACAGAAAAAGAATGTACAGATAAAAAGTTATAGTCTGAATAAGAACCCAGAATCCCAACTTCCCAGACACGTATCTCACAACTGACAACTCCAAATGCAGCATACTCACCTTTAATTGTATATAGAATAAAATAATCTATCCAAGGGCGGTGGTTTCGCATTTGGCGGAGCTACGGTTTGAAAGTTGAGTTTTGGACCCACATTGAATAAGTGTACAGATTAAAATATTCAATTCATTATTTATTCATTATTTTTATATTCTTATATTTTTATAATGTTGTAAATATTACTTATAATAATTATGTACATTAAAATCAGACTAAAAATGCAAAGAAAACTCAAAATAAAAATAAACATATATAGAGTATACAGGTATTATACCTATATGTCTACCTATACTTTTTACACTTATATTTTATTAAATATACAAAACATATCAGAAAAATAAAATAAAAATGTATTTGTGAATATAACAGTATCTTATAATTTTATAAAATAAGAAAAAAAAATAAATACCATTAAAATACACAGAATAAAAATAAAAGCTAAAATACATAGGTAATATACCTGTACAGGGCTAAAAAGTGAACTTATAAAATATACCCTACAAAAATAATTAAAAATCTTAATAAAATACTACATAAAATAACGAATATTTTTTTATTAAATAATCATAATTTAATTCGATTATTTTCTAATTTTAAATGAATTAATAAAAGATTAATAAGGGTTTTTCCTAGTTGGTCCATGTGGACCAACCAGGCACAAACCCTAGTTGACTCTGGTCAACTAGGTGACCCTAGGCCCTGTAGCTCTGCCAAGCCTCGTTTTTAACCCACATTTGTGGATTTTTCGAGGATAGGACTTTCATCTTCTGGTGATCCAACCTTCTGCAACTTTGATCTTCTCTCATCTCTCATGCTCGCCCAAGTGTTCATTTGGGCTTTCGAGCTCTGAATCGAGCCGTGCACCTCGATCAAGGAACCCCCGCGTCAACCCCTTAAAACCCAAACCTGACTCCCTTTTGAAAATTTGAACCACAAAATACATTCGATCTCCCCCCCCCCTTGGTCTTGCTAAAGGTGCCCGGAGGTGACAGCTCCGAGCTCCGGGCTTCAAGGCGGCTGGATAGCGCTTGATCGACGCGCGTTCCACACCTCCGGCGACGCTCCGCCGTCGAGGTATCTACCCTCTGGCCCCAGGCCATCGAGGCCGTTCTTTGCTTCATTTTATTCCCTTCACGTTCTTCATAGATCCAGGATCATTTCCCCCATCTTTCCGTGTTGAATCGACCACTTCATCACCTCATCGATAACCTCGCCGGAGCGCAACTCCGGCGAGCCCCTATCTCTCCCATCATTCCATTTCGAGAGCCACCTGAGGTCGAGGCATTTTGCCCTCGACCTCCGTAACCTTTTTGTGCAGGTACCGGCGCATATCGAAGCGTCTGGAGCCATTTTGATTCTTCGCCGGAGGGAGTTGGATCCCTGCTGCTCCTCCACCTCCGCACAAGAACACCGGCGCACGCCGGTGACTTTTGTCACTTCCAGATGATAGCTGACACCTGCCGGAGTCTCCTCGACATTTTTGCGAGCCCAAACACCGCCGGAGCAGGACGGAGGAGCTCGAGGAACTTCGCCCAGTCGGAGCTCCTCCGTGTTCTTCAACCTGCCACCGGAACCGTCCGATCAGGGAGCCCCTCCAGATTTAACGTGGATCGTCGGATCTCCCCGCGCCTCTACCGTCGATCGTCCTTGGAGATCTGATCTCAGCCGCACATCCATGAAGCGTCATCGGCCGTCCATAGGGCGCCACGTGTTTAAGTGGCTCCCCATCCGCCGTTGGATCACGCGCCAAGGGTATTTTGCACATTAACCCTCGCGCATTTTGTATTTACTTTCTAGTATTTAAAACTTCCGTCCGTAGTATAAAAACTTTGGGTTATTTGCTTGTAAACCCCTAGCTTTTAATTTATTTACATTCAGGTCCTGTGCCACGTCACCTCACGTGCCTGTGCGCGTGAGGGGATGGGCTTTTTGCAAGGACCCCCCTGGGGTTTATTTATTTCAGTTTAGTCCCAAGATTTTGTAACGCAGTGTAAAACTTTGGGATATTTTGCATTGAACCCCCTGATAGTTTTGAATATTGCACTTAGGTCCTTGCTTGGCGCGTGTTTCGCACGTGTTTGTTTTGGGAATTTTGTACTAAGGCCCCTCCGGTTTCTGTCATTTGTTTTTAGTCCATTAAATGCAAGTTTCAGTTTAAAAAGTTGTGGAAATTTTGCATGTGCCCCCTGGATGTTTGAGAAATTGCAAATATACCCTTGTTAGGCCTGTTTAATATTTGGATGCTTGTTCTAATTATTTAAATTATCAATTTAAGTCCAAAAATTCCACATAAATATAGTTAAGTTCATGTTTACTTGTGCATGCACGGCATATTTTTACATTGCATTTTTATTGCATTTTCATATTTATTAAAAATCAAAAATATGCATTTATTTCACTGTTTGCATTAGAAACCCCATAAAAATTATAAAAACGTTTTGAAAAATTCCAAAAAAATTATATTGTGTGTGTTTTACCATTTTCTAGTGTCAATCCAAAAATCACTAAAAATCAAATGAAAAACTTTAAAAATTCAAAAATACATAAAAACTTCAAACAAATATATAAAATCAAAGAAAACTCCAAAAATTATAAACCCATTCCTGTTTGTTCTATATTTTGTTATCTTTATTTAAAAAATAGTTTGAAAATATTTTGTGGCTGTTATCTATTTTTAAATTCCATTTTTACTCACAGCCAGCACAATTTTCACTGTTTTCCCTTATTCAGTATTTAAAAATACCAAAAACAGTTTGAAAAATACCCAAAAATCACAAAAACAGTAAAAATCCTAAAAATATCAAAAACATTTTATTTCTGAAATTTTGGCTATTTTTGCAAATTTTCATAACTACTTTATCTTGTCTTTTTTTACTTTGCTTATATTTTCCAATATTGAAAAAGAAAAAATTATAAAATATAAAATTATAAAATTCAGAAAATTAAAAATCCAAATACAAAATTAAAAATTAAATTAAAATAAAAAAAATTTTAAAAATTAAAAACCCACAAAGACTTCTTTGCTTGCTTGCTTAGTGTAGACACTTCACATTCACTTGTGCATATTTGCTTGAATTACCCTGTTTGCTCCATGTGTTCAAACTCTCTGCATACTTGCCCTTTACATCATTTGTGCAGAGTTAAAAATAAAATTTAACTCCACATTTATTTCTAATTATTGATCTTTAGTGTGGGTTAATTGTTGATTAATTTCAAGATTTGATTGGTTGACACTTGGACTGTGTTCCCGCCTTGTGTGGATCACAAGACCGATCGATTTTTGAGATTATCACTTACCTGGAGGAATTGGTGTGTTGAGAGCCTGGGCGTGGGATTCTAGATGAAGCCCTGATCGTCATTGAACTCCCACGGTGACTGAGAATAGCTCATCGACATTGGAGAGCCGAGATCCTGGCCTATAATGGCCAGGCGTCTCACCAGAGGTGCCACCTTCGTCACACCTTCAATTTGGCCTCCCCCTGTCACGAGGAGATAGAGGGGCTAAGCAGAGCCCCACTTACAATGGATCGAGGGTTATAGAGGTCGGTGAGGGTGTATTTGAAGAAGGGATGGTTGGCGTTCTGATGGTGGCCATCGTGGATTGAGAGGACGATATGGAGCGAAACGAGGGAGACGCGGGTAGTTGAACTGCTCGCGAGGAAGAAGGAAGTGATGACTTGACCGAGGAATGGTTAGAAATATGAGGGGAAGTTGAGGAGGTGGCGAAAATAAGAAGTGGGCGATGTGTGTGCGAGGTGGAGAATGTGGGTGAGAAGGTCGACCGGAGGAAGAAGACGGGGTCGTGACCATTGGATCTTGCGATCTTAACGGTCAGGAGAATGGCGCGTAGATGCGACCCTGATCTAATCGTTTAGGGTGTATCCTATGGTGGAGAGTGAGACACGTGGTGAGCTGGTAAGCGGGTGGTAGTGGATGGTCGAGATGAGATTATGCAGGTGATCGAAGGGTTGAAATCGAAGCGGGAGCGTGCGGTGTAGATTGATGCTTGAGAAGGAGATCAAGCGGTGCTGAAGGTTGCCACATGGCATGAGGATAAAAAAGGCAGGAACGGACGTATGTAATGCACTTGGAAGTAGGATCAGATGGTGGAGAATGTCCGCGGGAACCAACAGCTGGGATGGAAGCACCAGGGTTGGATCCAACTACGGGAATGGAAGGTGCATGACGTGTAGAGGAGCGGGCCACGTGGCACAACCATAAAGCGCCACGTGGCCCAATCAGGTTATTACAGATGAAAATATCAAAAATGGGGAAGAAAAGTTCGAATTGGGAAAAACTCAAAACATAAAAATTATAGATCTCAATGAGATCTAAAAGTTTCATGAGACCAAAAATGGAAATGAGGTCAAACGAAAGGATAAATATTTTTGTGAGCATTTTAAGGGTATAAAAATACTATGGTTTTTCTTTGTTATTTTTTGTATTTTTTATTTATTCCAAGGCTCGGATATATACAATGATTTATCTTATTTTTATTGACACTAGTCTAAGCCAAGGGGTTAATATCTGTGAATTAATACAATGAAACTGAGTTTGATCACCCCCTGTACTCAAACTATGCTCGTTCCGAGCATCTAAAAAATGAATGAGCTGGATTAACCCCCGATTTTGCATGTGCGTACAAGATATGATCTATTCAAGAACTCCAATTTTATAGATCCAAAATCTCAAAGCTCAACCTAGCCTTAATCAAGAGGTATCCAATTCTTCTAATTTTCCATACTCTCTCTTGTATACATATAGACTAAAGATATGACATTAAGTGTTGACTGCGATTACAAGAGTGGAGTCACAACGTCACCCAAGGTCCCGGCCCAAGAAATTCTCCTAAGGACCCAATCCTCAACTATACGGAATAAATCAAATATTGCGTCCAATCCACTGTCTCTTTAGTTGTAAGATTTAGAAGTGTAGGTGGCAGGCCAGTTGATGGAGGGTTTAGAATTGTGTCATTTCTTATCTCCCTCTCCTTGGAACAAGTATTCTCTCAAGTGCCTTATTAACTCAACGCATATTTTTGGTGTTGATCAATGCGTCTGTCAAGAGAAGTTGGAGTCGCCTGCTCTTGTTTTCTTAGGAGTACATTGGGGTGTGCCTTTTTTGTTGAGTATCTATTATACCTTCTACACCCAAACTTCTAACATTTACAATGTAGAGTTCTTTTTTGGTGCAAGACCGATTCCTGGTCCTAATAGCGGTGGTCCAAGTGGACACTTTGAAATTATTGGGAGCGCTTGCCTTTGTTGGAAGCTCATTAATATTTGACTTTGTATGATGAGAGCTTTTCTTTCAATATTTGATATTTCTTTGTATTATTTTTTACTAGCTCCACTGCTTTTACCAAGAGTTGGCGCACATTGATCAATATTTTTATTTTATTCACACCCTGGCACTTAGGTAGATCAAGAGATTAATACAAGAATCAAGTTCTCATACTGGCTAAAAATTCTAACACTAAGGTTTCATGAAGCCTTCAATGATTTTATCTCATCCTTGAGCATCATTAAATCGATTTCAGATTTTAATCCCTCATTCCAGTCCCTCAAGTGAAATTTCAACTCATGTCATCATAACTGCAGTCATATTCTTTAGGTTTAGAGACTAAGCATGCACACAAATCTGGCAAACTAGGGAGATGTGGATAATTAAGTCAAAGACCTTGATGGCTAAGGTTGGTTAACCTAAAATCTCAAGACCTCTTAAACCAAGTGCTCATGAACATCACTGATCCTGTGTGAAAGTGGAAGTGTCAGGGATTAAAATCAACTCCTTCATCTATTTTTTAAATTTTTATGGAGACTTTAAAAGGCTTACTGACTGCCTAAACTCAAATGAGTAGTTGTATCTACTTTCAGCAAGTATAAGTGTAAGTACAGGCCGTAGAACGGTACCTGTTGCTTGAGGACGGAGCCTTACACAATGTCTTCTAAACTACCTACTATTCTAAGGGAGACCTTCATTGAAAGTGAATATTTATTTCAGTTTTGTAGTCAATTTGTCTTTTAAGTGATTTTTAATTTTTCATTTTTATGTATTTTGGATAAAGTTAGAACACAAGTTAAACTCATTTTTCCGTTATTGAAATCAAGTTTTGAAAATATTTTCCAAATCATGTCACACACACACACACACTCACATATATATATATATTTATATTTACAAAAAATTTTCAAATGATTTTTCAAAATAAGTAAAACTTATTTTTCAAATCATTTTCAAATATATTTTCCGTATAAATAATGTAACATAGTATAGAAAATTTTCCAAAGTTTTGAAAGTATTTTGTCTGACTTAGTTAATAAAAATTTACATTATCCCAAAAAGTTTTAAATTTTTCAAAAATTTTAAAAATAGATCTATGGATAAAGTACATATCTACTGTATGTACGGTATATCCTCCTTATATTTAAAATTTATATAACCTCGTAGCACTAAATGACACAAAGCCAAAGCTAAGATTAAGATATAAGAGAATATGCAGAAACCGGGGAGGATGCCCCCTATACTTAGGTTAGAAATAACCTAAGTATCAGGAAAATGACAAATGAGTAAGAATTTCATGGGGACTCGGATCCCCCCATACATAGGCTGAGAGTAGCCTAAGTAAAGAGATGGATAATTGATGCTGGGGAGACCTAAGAGGAACAAAGAAGTTAGGGCAAATTTACAAAATGAACAAATGAATCTACGAAGATGAATGAAGTACCTAGGTTTGCTCGGAGGGTGACGGAACAATCAAGGCTCAATCAATTAAACAATACCCTTTGATTCACTAACTCACACGTAAAATCAACAAGTGTTGGTTTTTTATCTTGTCATTTTATTGGTGATTAAAACATTCTAATTTATACAAAGATTAAGTAATATGTCAAATAAAAACATCCTATGTAAACAAGGGTGTTGCTCTCCAATAACATGATTTTTACTCCATTTTATGGTCAACTTGCATTATCAGTCCAAATTATTAGCTTAAGGCTATCACTATTTTAATGTGAACATAAATCAATCAATCATCGTCTACCGCTCATTCCCAATTTCCATTAATCCTAGTTGATCAAGCCAGGAAGGGACGTCAAGAAAAGCCAATGCAGTCGATAAAATCATGAGCTATGCTAAGAGAAAACTCGCAGTGCCTTGAGCAAAATTCGTGAAAATAGGACTGAATTGAAACAAAAACCGAATGTATGCAAGCCGATGAAAAACCGCACCTAACATGCTTCTATTAGCGGGGAAGAACATATTTTATTTTGGCTAAGTTAAGCGATGTTTATGTACATCTAAAATTATTGTGTGTCCTACCTACGATCAAACACATAGAATAAAATTGTGCAATTAGCTTGGAGAGCAATGTGCAGGATCCTAGGTCGACACTCAAGTGGGGCGACCTCCACACAACAACAGAAACCATCGTTCATTTACACTCATGAGTTTTCAAACGAAGACCGCTGTAAAGATGATTATTACATTGGACAAAAAATTTTCTTCAAATTTTCTCCAACGTTTGCTTCTACGACTCCTCGCTGCGAGGAACTCCTATCCTCGCCTCCTTGATCACTAAGGGGCCCTGCCACAAAAGCATGTATTAGATATAAATCAAAGAATTATCAAACAAATAAAACAACAACAAGACTTATGAATTAGAAAATCACACTTAATCAAATAACAAAAATTCAAATAAAACGAAAGATGAGCCATGTCCCTGACAACGATGCCATCTGATTGGTCCGCAAATCCAGCCTCTTAATAATGTGGAATTAACGCATTGTAGTCGACCGAGTCGGATCCGTAAAAAACCGCTTAATTAATGTATCTAATAAATAAAAGCGATCGATTTTATTTTACTTGGACAAGCCCAGGGTTGAACTCAGGGACACAAGCCTCTCAAGTATAAATCTAGACTCACAATATTTAGATTAAGTGTTGAATTAGGAACTCATAGGTTTAAATGCACACAAAGACATGAACAATGCTGATACATTCAGATATACAATTTTTATTTGATTTTTTATCATGCAAGGAAATGCAATTGAGGACCAATGTGAGTATGCTCTAATTAATAGCATCAAGGATCAATTAACAAATGATCAATTTCAGAAAGGGTTTGCGAAGTAATTTTCATTGACCAAAGAATTAATGGCATAAAGAACACCAAGTATGTGACACTAATTAATTAGATTTAATCATCTCTACTCTAAGGGTCAAAATAGAGATTAACTATGCCATTAGAAAGATAATTGCACTAGCTTCAAAATGCAATCGAAATCAACTGAAACAGAGCTCGGATGCTCAAGATATTAACAAAAGATCTCAAGGGCATAAATACAATGAAAACTACAAAATAAAAAGGAAAAATAATATAAACAAGTCCCTCGAAGGACCTAAATGTAAATATGAAATTCACGAGGCCTTCCCTGTAATTTACCCACACATGCAGGGTGAAATTGCTATTATCAAAACTCAAAGGGGTTTGAGTGCAATTTACCCCAAGTGTGTGTGTTGTGCATGTGATATGAGGTCCTGAATGCAATTTTAAGAAGGTTGAGAGGCCTCCTTGCAAAATTCCCTGGTCCTCATGTGGCTGGACACGTGGGGAGAGGTTCGGTAGTCGATGGAGGCTCGGGGCGAAGCTCGGAGGCGGCTCGGGCCCTGTGTCGACTAGAGATGAAGCTCGACTGAGGCCCAGATGCTCCGAACCTCAAGGCATGGAATAGAGGATTGACCCTTCAATCCTGGATATCGGACGGTGGCTAGAAGCTCAAAGGGAAGTGACGTTGTCGAAGATAGGTCGTTGGATGAGCACCAGGAGGGTGCCATCCAACAACACCTGTGCGTCCTGGACCTCCTTCCTCCACCGCGGGAGTAGCGACGATATTAGACTTACGACGACACTTATGTAGCTCCGCCAATCTCCTCCGATCGTGACACAACTCCGTTGGAATCCCTGGAAGTACTACGATACTCGTTGAAACTCGGGGAAGACGTCAGAGCTGCTGGAGGAGGCTATCACTGCTCTTACACCGGAGACAAGGCTAGCAAAAGCAGCTCCGATGAAGTTCCGGCCGTTGAATATTCGACACCTGCTAGATTAGTCTATAGCCTAGGCACGGTGCTTGTATAAGGTGTGTGCAAAGTGAAGTAGGATGGGAGGCCATATGGGGCAAAGAACGTGGCGGCCCAGTTGTCTTCTCCAGCGAGCTTGGAGAAGAGGGAGGCGGATGGTCTGGGGTTGCGGAAGAGGGAAGCTGGCTATGAAAGGTAGTGCGTGGATGGTGTAAGCGAGGCTGAGCAGTGGGGATGATTGATGAACAATGAAGGTACGTGTAGAAGTCTAATAAAATAGGAGAAATCTCAAGAAAATGCAAATAGAGATCAAGAGATTACTTGGAGGAATTGGAGTGTCTAGATCCTGGGTGCGGGCTTCTAGACGAAGCCCTGGTCGTCGTCGAACTCCCGCGGTGATTGGGAGTAGCTCATCGACATCGGAGAGTCAAGGTCCTGGCCTACAATGGCCAGGGTCTCACCGGAGGATCCACCTTCGTTGCACCTTCAATTGGGCCCCCCTTTCACGGGGAGGTGGAGTTGGATTCTCAATGCAGTTGAATTCAAATTCATCCGTATGATTAATTTTCTCGACCTGCCAAATGAAACCCGCAACAAAAGTATTGAGATCTGAATTGACTCTCCCGAGCCGGAGCCAGAGCCGGAGCCAGAACCGGAGTCGTAGCCGGAGCCAGAGCTGGAGCGGAGCATGCGCATGCGTATGTGTGGTCCTCCATTCCTCCTCTCTACTATTGCTACAAGAGCTTGGGTTGTGAACTCATATAAGCCCACCAAAAGTTTAAAAATAGTAGATGTGGCACTATACTTCCAACAAATCTATTCCATGTTTCAAATTTGAGAATTCCCAACTTTCCCTCCAAGTCATTTGGTTTTCCAATTGAAATCAAATTGACTCCTATTGTAATTGCGTAGGTTTTCCAATTAAAACCTAATTACATACTTTAAATACAACAATCAGTCGCTATCGAATCAAGTGCAATCTTATTTCACATGATTCATGGTGGCATATTTTTCCCAGATGTTTCTTTAGTAATTGGTACTAAGTGAGGTTCAATGTCAAAAAGAATACACAATGTAAGACTTGTATATTCTTTTGAAGTCATGAAGAGCTGGTGGGAATGGTTGTATGAAGCTAATCGAAGAGAATCATCAGAGGATTGTCCTCAATACAAGAAAAATGAGTTGTGGTCACATAATGTGGCTATCGGAAGTTGTAGCCACGATAATTGTATGGTTACTAGTTTCTTGTAGCTACAATTTCATGGCTAAAGTCTTCAAATATATAAGGAGGATGTTAATGCAAGAAATGTGACCATGATAACTTTTATAGTTACTTGTAGTGGCCACGATATATTTATGGTTAGAGAACTCTCGCGACGAGACTTGTAGCTACGACAACAAGCTAAAATATATTGTGGCCAGAACCAAATTTTGTGGCTACAAACACCACATCCATGGTCATAGTTATGCCGCTACAATTTATTTTCCTTGTAGTTCCTGGTGACATTTAGCAGCAAGATCCTGGAAAAAAAGAACAAAAATGACATAATATGTAAATACATAGACTAAATATCGGTATCTGATGGTTGTGAAATGCTAATATTCAGATTGAAGTTTCATATACTCTTAATGAGTTGGATGGTTGATCGATCTGCAAATCCAACCTCTTAATAATGTGGATTTAACGCATTGTAGTCGGTCGAGTTGGATCCATCAAAAACTGCTTAATTAATGTATCAATTAAATAAAATAGGTCGATTTTATTTTACTTGGGCAATCTCAAGGTCGAACTCCGGGAAACGAGCCTCTGAATTATAAATCTAGACTCTCATTATTTAGATTAAGTGTTGAATTAAGAACATAGGTTGAAATGCACACAAAGACACAAACAACGCATATACATTCAGACATACAATTTTTATTTGATTTTTTATCATGCAAGGAGATGCAATTGAGCACCAATGCGAGTATGCCCTAATCAAATATAATCATAGAGCAATTAACAAATGATCAATTTCAGAAAGGCTTTACAAAGTAATCTTCATTGACCAAAGAATTAATGGCATAAAGAACATCAAGTATATGATACAATTAATTAGATTTAATCATCTGTACTCTAAGTGTCAAAATAGAGATTAAGTTGTGTCATTAGAAAGAAAATTAAACTAGCTTCGAAATGCAACTGAAATCAACTGAAATGGAGCTCAGATCTGAAGATATTAACAAAAGAGATCAAGGGTATAAACACAATAAAAACATCGAAATAAAAAGGAAAAATAATACAAACAAGTCCATAGAAGGATTTAAATGTAAATATGAAAAGTTGCGAGGCCTTCCCTGTAATTTACCCACATGCACGGGGATAAAATTTTAATTATTAAAATCTGGAGGGGTGCAGGTGCCATTTACCCCAGGCGCACGTGGTTTGCACGTGATATGAGGACCTGAATGCAATTTGAAGAAGGTCGAGGGGCCTCCCTACGAAATTCTCTAGACCTCACGTTACTGGGCATGTGGGGCGAGGTTCTACAGTCGATGGAGGCTCGAGACGAAGCTCGGAGTTGGCTCGGGTCACGCGTTGACTAGAGATGAAGCTCACCTGAGGCCCGGATGCTCCGAACATCGAGGCATGGAATAGAGGCTCGTGATACCGACATGGCCTTCTGTGGACCCTCCAATCTTGGAGATTGGACGATGGGTGGAAGCTCAAGGGGAAGCGACTTGACCTAAGATAGGTCGTTGGATGAGCACTAGGAGGGTGCCATCCAATGGCACCTGTGGGTCTTGGACCTCCTTCCTCCGTCGTGGGAGTGGCGATGATATTAGACCTCCAGCGACACTTCTGTAGCTCTGCCACTCTACTCCGACCGTGATGCAACTTCGTTGGAATCTCTATAAGTACTGCGACATTCGTTGAAGCTCGAGGAAGATGGCGGAGCTCCTGGAAGAGGCTATCAGTGCTCGTACGTCGGATACAAGGCTAGAAAAACTAGCTCCAATGAAGTTCCAACAAGATTAGTCTATAGCCGAAGTACGGTGCTTGTACAAGGTGTGTGCGAAGTGAAGTGGGATGCGAGGTCGTATGGGGCGGAGAACGTGGCGGCCCGATTGTCTTCTCCGGCGAGCTTGGAGAAGAGGGAGGCAGAGTGGTCTGGGGTTGCGGAAGAGGGAAGATGGCTATGAAAGGCAGCGCATGGATGGTTGAAGCGAGGAAGAGCAGTGGGGATGATTGATGAATGATGAAGGTACGTGTAGAATTCTAATAAAATAGGAGAAATCTCAACAAAATGCAAAGAGAGATCGAGAGCTTACCTGGAGGAATTGATGTCTCCAGAGCCTGGGTGCGGGATTCTAGATGAAGCCCTGGTCGTCATCGAACTTCCGCGGTGACTAGGAGTAGCTCATAGGCATCAGAGAGCCGAGGTCTTGGCCTACAATGGCCAGGTGTCTCACCAGAGGCGCCACCTTCATCGCACCTTCAATTTGGCCTTCCCCTGTCACGAGGAGGCGAAGGGGCTAAGTGGAGCCCCACGTACAGTGGATTAGGGGTTATGGAGGTCGGTGAGGGTGTATTTGAAGAAGGGATGGTTGACAATTTGATGGTGGGCGTCGTGGATTGAGAGGACGATATGGAGCAAAATCGAGGGAGACGTGGGAAGTTGAACTGCTCGGGAGGAAGAAGGAAGTGATTGCTTGACCGAGGAATGGCTAGGAAGATGAGGGGAAGGTTGAGGTGGTGGCAAAAATGGGAAGTGGGCGATGTGTGCACGAGGTGGAGAATGTGGGTGAGAAGGTCGACCGAGGGAAGAAGACGGGGTCGTGACCGTTGGATCTTGTGATCTTAATAGTCAGGAGAAAGACGCGCAGATGTGACCCTGATCTAATCGATCATAGCGTATCTTATGGTGGAGAGCGAGACACGTTGCGAGCTGGTAAGCGGGCGGTAGTGGATGGTCGAGATGAGATCAGGCAGGTAATCGAAGGGCTGAAATTGAAGCGGGACCTTGCGGTGTAGATTGATGCTTGAGAAGGAGATCAAGCGGTGTTGGAGGTTGCCACGTGGCGTGAGGATAAAAAAGGCGGGAGCGGACGGATTTGATGTGCTTGGAAGTAGGATCAGACGGTGGAGAATGGCCGCGGGAACCAATAGCTGGGATGGAAGCACCAGGGTTGGATCCAACGACTGGAAAGGAAGGCATGTAGCGTGCAGAGGAGCGGGCCATGTGGCCCAACCCGAAAGCGCCACGTGGCCCAATCAGGTTATTACAGATGAAATCACGAAAACGGGAGGAAAAAGGCCGAATTTGGAAAAACTCAAAAATAAAAATTGTAGATCTCAATGAGATCTAAAAGTTTCATGCTGACCAAAAATGGAAACAAGGTCAAACTAAGGGATAAATATTTTTGTGAGCATTTTTAAAGGTATAAAAATACTATGGTTTTTGATTTTGTTATTTTTTTTTGTATTTTTAATTTATTCTAAGGTTCAGATATATACAATGATTTATCTGATTTTTATTGACACTAGTCTATGCCAGGGGGTTAATATCTGTGAATTAATACAATGAAACAGAGTTTCATCACCCCCTATACTTAAACTATGCTCGTCCCCGAGCATTTCAAAAATGAATGAGCTGGCTTAACCCCCTATTGTGCATGTGCGTACATGATCTGATACGTTCAAGAAATACCGATTTTAGAGATCCAAAATCTCAAAGTCAACCTAACTTTAATCAAGAGGTATCCAATTGCTCTAATTTTCAAGACTCTCTCTTGTATACATATAGACTAAAGATATGACATTAAGTGTTGACCACGATCACAAGAGTAGATTCATAACGTCACCCAAGGTCCCTGTTCAAGAAATTCTCCTAAGGATCCAATCCTCAACTGTAGGGAAGAAATCATATATTTTTCTAGTTGATGGAGGGTTTAGAATCGTGTCATTTCTTCTCCCCCTCTCATTGGAACAAGGATTCTCTCAAGTACCTTATTAAATCAATGCATATTTTTGGTGTTGATCAGTGCACCTATCAAGAGAAGTTGGAGTCATCTGCACTTGTTTTCTTGGGAGTACACCGGGGTGTGCCTTTTTTGAATATCTATTATATCTTCTACACCCAAACTTGTAACATTTACGATGCAGAGTCCTTTTCCGGTGCAAGCCCGATTCGTGGTCTTAATAGCGGTGGTCCAAGTGGACACTTTGAAATGATTGGGAGTGCTTGCCTTTGGTGGAATCTCTTTGATATTTGACTTTGTATGGTGAGAGCTTTTCTTTCAACATTTGATATTTCTTTGTGTTATTTTTGGCTAACTCCGCTGCTTTTTCCAAGAGTTAACGCACACTGATCAACAATTTTATTTTATTCACACCCTGGTACTTAAGTAGATGCCAAGAGATTAGTACAAGAATCAAGTTCTCATACTGGCTAAAAATGCTAACACTCACATTCATGAAGCCTTCAATGATTTTTGTCCATCCTCGAGCATCATTAAATTGAGTTCAGACTTGAATCCTTCATTCCAATCCCTCAAGTGAAATTTCAACTCATGTCATCATAACTGCAATCATGTATGTGAAGTGTTGGTCATATTTTTAAGGTCTAGAGACTACACATGCAATATAGTACGCAAATCTGGCAAACTAGGGAGATGTGGATAATTAAGTCGAAGACCTTGTTGGTTAAGGCTGGCTAACCTAAAATCTCAGGACCTCTTAAACCAAGTGCTCATGAACACCACTGATCCTGTGTGAAAGTGGAAATATCAGGGATTAAAATCAATTCCTTCATCTATTTTTTAAATTTTTATGGAGACTTTAAAATGCTTACTGACTGCCTAAACTCAAATGAGTAGTTGCATCTACTTTCAGCAAGCATAGGTGTAAGTACAAGCCGTAGAATGGTACCCGTTGTTTGAGGACGGAGCCTTACACAATGTCTTCTAAACCACCTACTCTGCTAATGGAGACCCTCACTGAAAGCGGCTACTTATTTCAGTTCATTAGTCAGTGTGTCTTTTCAAGGATTTTTAATTTTGTATTTTTATGGATTTTTGAATAAAGTTAGAACATAATTTAAACTCATTTTCCATTATTGAAATCAAGTTTTGAAAACATTTTCCAAATCATGTCACATACAGACACACACACACACAGATATTAATTTATTTACAAATATTTTTCAAATGATTTTTCAAAATAAGTAAAACCTATTTATCAAATCATTTTCAAAAAAAAATCCTTAGAAATAATGTAACATAGTATAGAAAATTTTCCAAAGTTTTGAAAATATTTTGTCCTACTTAGTTCATAAAAATATACTTTAGCCCAACAAGTTTTACATTTTTCAAAAAAATTTAAAAATAGCGATATGACTAAAGTACATATCTACTATATATACGATATACCCTCCTATATTTAAAATTTACTATGTCCTCATAGCACTAAATGACACAAAGACAAAGCTAAGTTAAAGGTATAAGAGAATATACATGAACTTGGGAGTGAAGGATATGGTAAGATCTTGAAGCGCATCATGGAAGCATGAGGATCACATCGAATGCGATCGGGAGCGACTAGTCGCACTAGTTGCTTCGGGCATCGGAATTTAAAATTTTTTAATATGATGAAACCACATGATCCAAGAACATTTCTCGGATCATTTCATCTAAACCATTATAGGTATTAAGGTTACCTCTTGAAGCGTGGTTGCGATCAAGTCTCTAAACGAAGAGACCTCCTGTCTCAAGTTCGATCTGACGGAGGAGACACTTGCGAGCTCGTTGATGAGACACGTCCTTCTCGCAATCCATGTTGATGATCCAAGCAGTGAATCTCATGATCTCGTCACACGAGATCCGACGTCTTCTTCACGAGCGAGGCGCACCGAACGAGACGGAGATTCCACGATTAAATACTCCGGCAGCATAACAACAATGTTGCGGCAATGGAGACTCTCTCAATGGCTCCATGATGGATGGACATTACGAGAGAGAGAGAGAGAGAGGCGTGGTGTGTGGAGAAATAGAGAGAGAGAGATCATTCGTAATCGTATATCTCGAAGATCAAGGGGTGCCTCTTTTTATATAGGGTTTTGGGAGTCCATGGATCCAATCCATGGACATCATACAATTAATGGGTGAGATTGATTTTTGTTTCTTTCAATGGCTAAGATGTTGTTGTAAAAAAATACAACAACAATTTATTTAATTTAAATTAATATATATCGATAAATCAATTTATTTAAATTCAAATCAAATCAATTAATTATTCTTGGAGATAATGAGGAGATAAACCATATCCCCTAAAAAAGGGGGACGACTGCCAACATCTCATGAGATCTCATTATCTCATAAGATTTCATTATCTCATGAGATCTCATTATATCATGATATATTCAAGTTTTAGAACAACAATTATTGTAAATTATTTCACAAAAATAATTCATAATTATCTTGTGAAATTTGCAATTGTGCCATTGGAAAAATGTGAATCACATTCATATCTCAAAACAAAATGTAAATTATATTTTCAATTAATCATCCAATGTGAATCCAATTCACATCAGTAATTAATCAACAAATATAAATCACAAATAGCTCTCTTATATATTATAAATCACATTTATAATATATATGATTAATATGGATAGTGCTATCCACATTATTCATATTCAAGATAATTAAATCACATTTAACGATCTTGGATCTCTATTCTCATGAGCCCAAATAATGTGAATCACATTCATATTATTCACATCTTTGACAATTAAATCACATTTAATTATCTTAGATAACTCATCTTATAATATGAATCAAATTCATATTATTCATGATAATAAAATCACATTTAATTATCTATTTCTTAATGCTTCGATACATATATCAACAATGAAATTATCCATGAACTCTTTAAAGGATAATGCACTTTCTCCGCGAATACTTGGAGATAAGGACAGGACGATTGTATTGTTCCACATATAGTGACTTTGATATTGAGATCACATCTGAAATCCAGATCTTGCGGACCTCCCAAATATGCTTGATTAAATCAAGGCCATAGATCTAATCTTCCCATTGCATCTAAATCACATTCAGATCAAGGTCCAATATTTGGATTAAGATTAGATCACTTCTCTATGAGAGGAGTCGCTAAAATCCAGACCTGTTCATCATTCCCTCGGAATGGAAGTGTCATGGTTATACAATCATTTATGATCACATCACCCTCAGGTATTCCCAATACCCATACATCCTACATATTGGAAGACCCAGATTAAACACGAAGTTTTAGATCTCTTTTGGATTGTCTCAGTCAGGGTTTTATCATTAAGTTTATAATTCGATCATTGGGAGTTAGTATCGATCATATACTTTCCAAAAGCATATATCATACCCAGGTGTTGATCATATACTTTCCAAAAGAATATAACAAACCTACAAATTCAGTCAAGCTTCCAAAGCGAGACGATCATGCACGAAATTTGATCCTTCCCAATATCTCATGAGTGAGCACATGTCTTTCGGTTCAGTAATGAACCTGTATGATCCCTTTGAGAGATTTTATTACTCATATGCCCTTGCATTCACACCAGCGCGTCGGTGTATAGACCTTGGTTAGGTCATCAACTTATTGGTCTGCTGAATGTACATACTCAGACATATAGTAACACATCTGTCTCCGGTCAGAGTATGTGTGCCTATATCATTACAACATACGAATAGATCTTTGGTTATCTCGATCTCGTTAAGTCAACTCTTTGACCTAACTAATATAACACCTCCGAATCTCTATTCATATGCAGAGGACCTGCATCAAGACGTCAGTTAGATATCAGCCTTTGTGAGAAAGGATTGCCATCTCCTACTCAGGCTGGAGATCATCTCTTAACAATCATTTGACGGTGTTTGATGAGTCCTCAATCTAACTCTTTAGATATTCATCTAAGCACCATCCTCTATGATTCAATAATTGAATCAACAACTACATGATTATTAAGATGGCCATGGTACATAACCCTAATTGTACTAAAGGACCTATTATGCAAATTAGTTATTCTTCATTTCAGATCAGGGAATGATATTTGCAATAACATTTATTGCATAATGGCTCACCGTGGACTCGCATGTCTGATGTCGCTCCCGCACCCTATGTTAATTCGGTCAAATTAATGTCCAAATTAATGTTGAGAATTCGTTGCAGTCGGATACGAGATGTTGATCAAAAACCACTTATCGATTAATTTGAAGTTAATTTTAAGCGGCAATATTTTTTTACTTGGGGTAAGTCCAAGGTCGATCTCAGGGAGGCATCTGTCTCCTTAGGTAAATTAAAGCAATTATTCGAGTGTTGATTTTCGAGGAGTATCTTTTTTTGGTCTTTTTAATTTTTATGCAGACGTATGCAGACAATGCAGGCCAATTTAATGTGCAATTTAATTAATGTATCAAATGAAGTCCAAAAATAATGAAAATTGGCCAGTTGGTTATTTATGATGAAAATTACCTACGCTAATTTTTTTGGAATTTTTTCGACTCAAAATGAATTTACTGTGAATTAAATAAACAGACAGAGTGATTTTCAGAATTTAATTTTTAATAAATATCAAATCACAATTTTTCCAAGCACTAAAATTATCCTAGGTATCTCTAATAATCAGGGACCTAGGAAAATTGACAGAACTTAATTTCACTGTGAAATGAATTAATTAAAATTAATTTAAGAAAATCACTAAACAATTTATTTAGGCCTCGATATGCGTGCAAATGCTATGAAATTTTTATGGTATGTTAAAAATGATGTCCTTAAGCTACTGTGAATTTTTGATAATTTTTGAAGGCACAGATAATTAATTAAAAATCAAAAGGCATCACTGGGCAAAATATGTCAACAATGCACCAATTAATTCATTAATAATTCACATAAGCCTACAAAAATCAGACACGTGTACTAATAGACAGATGACAAAATTTCCAACAACATGCAATTTTTAGAATCTCAAAATGATGACAAATGCACTCTAGGGACACGTGTAAACACAGGGGTGTAAATGCAATACGGGAAATTAAAATTTCAATAAATAAATATGCAGACAGGGACTAAAATGCAATTACCGATAATATGGTGGACTCTTATGCAATTTCTCCACGGGACACGTGCTCCTCACGTGGGGTCTGCTTCACAGGGACCTCTTTGTAATTTCGGAAAGCTTCAGGGGCTTCTGTGCAATTAACCCAGGCCGCACGTGCTCCTCACGTGGGCGGCCTATGTTCGGAGGGCGTCGGTGGCTCGAAGCGAGGCTTGGGTTCTCTTGAGGTTCGGACTGCGGCTCGGTGTAGCCTCGGGTCGCCCGAGCCTAGGCTTGGAGGCCGAGGCTCGGACTGGTCGACGTGGCGGCCTGAAGGCCCTCGGATCAAGATGGATCCAAGGGTTGGCGATGAAGACGCGTGGCGACTGGAGGGTCCGTCAGATCTGAGGCGCGATCGACGATTGAGGACGGGCGCGGTGATGAACACGTGGCGAAGTGAAGGCCGTTCGATCGGTTGATCGAACGGTGGCTGTACGTCGTCTCGAACGGTCCTCCGCCACCTGCGGAGGAGAAGGCGGATCTCCGGCGTCGATGGAGCTGCTCCGCCGAGGTTGCTAGGCGTCAATGGAGCTCTTCGTATGCTCCCGAGTAGCTCGGAAGATGCAAGGTCGTGCGGCGAAGCCTCCGGTGGCCTCAGTGGCTGTGGAGGTGGGCTGAAGCTCGCTGGAGACGAAGCTCGAAGGGAGCTCCGGTGAGGCTCCGGCCAGTGAAGGAATGAGAACCTGCAGGAGTTAGAATTGATAGCCGAGGCGTGCAAGTGTTCGTGGAGAAGTGTAGCGTGATCGGCGAGGCCTAAGGTGGAGTGTGGTTGTCCGGCAAGCGAGCTCCGGCCAAATGGCGGAGCTGTTGGTCGGAAGAGTGTGAAACGCGTCGTCGGAGTGTGAAAATGGGACCGCGAGGACGGGAGCTTCGACGCGAAGCTCGTCGAGGTGGATTGGAGGGGAGAAGGTGGCCGATGGCGATGAATAAAATCGGAGAAAAAGCAAGAAAATAAAGAAGAAGATCGGAGGACAAATGGAGGTGGTTACCTGGGGAATGGGGCTCAGATTTGAGCTCCAGGTCTTCGCTCGAGGGATTGGTAAGGTCCCGAGCTCGTGCAGCTGCTCGTGGGAGGCTGCAGCACGGCGGTGGCGGCCGTGGATCTCGCCGGAGTTGTATCCTTGTCTTCGCTCAACAATACTCCCAGTTGCTGTCACCAATGGATAGCTTAGAGCTCGAGGAACCTCTCTGGAGTGGCGGATGGGGGTGAACGACGCCGGTGGTGGAGTATTTATAAGGTGAAGATGGTGGGTTGGCTGGTGGAGTAACGAAGTTGGTGGTCGTCGTGGGGCGAGTATGGTGGAGGTGGTGGAGCTTGAGGGAGCTGGCGAGGGAGAGGGTTGAGTGGGTAATGTCGTGGAGGTGTCAGCGGCCGGAGGAGATGGCCGACGTGCGTCCAAAAATAGGAAGGGGGTGATCGCACGAAAATCAAGAGAGAAACCGAGGTGGAAAATAAATCACAATGTCGTTGTCCTCAGTCACTCAGAACGTGTCAATCCAGAAAAATAACCACTCAAATAAGATAAAATCAAGCAAGCACAAGAAAGAGCGGTCTGCTATAGGTTTAACCTGGTATAGCTCCCAGGGTCGAACACAAGGAGCACAGATTGGCCTTGCGGCCTACGATGTAGTCAAGAGTCCAGAAGAATCTTCTTTTTGGTTTTTATTTGTTTTTGTATTTTTTTTTAGATTTTTTTAATTAATGAGAAAATGAAAGAACGTGAATGCAAGGGGACTTCAACAATTTATACAACTCACAAAAATGATGCAAAAATTAAGGAAAATTGGTTTTTATGTTTTTTAGGTTTTTTACTGTTTTTGGTGAATTTTTGGAATTTTTCTAATGGGTAAATTAATTATTAAAAATCAAACAATGCAACAAAGAAGGGGTACTGTCCAGCAAGGTTAGAAACTCAAAAATAAAATATTTAAGAGCTTCAAACAACCCTGGAGGTAATTTTCCTATAATCTATGAAGAACAAGGAAAATTTAGGCACCCTAATTATTGTTTTTGGGTTTTTAATTTAATTACTACAATTTTTATGAGTTTTTAAGGGTTTTTCAATTTTTATGGGTTTTAAGTGATGAAAAGTAGCCAAAATTGGCTAGAAAATCAAACAACCAGTAAACAACAAGTCCTAATTTTTTTAGAATTTTTGGTTGAGTTTTTATATTTTTTTTGGTATTTTTAAAGTCAAACAGTAGCAAAAATAGGGGTTTTTGATTTTTTAAAAATAATAAATGAAATCAAAATGTCTCCAAAAAATCATAGAAATTCTTACACCATGGCAGGAGCCATGTGTCAAAATTTCATTGGATTTGGAGGTCGTTTGATATTTTATTCAAAAATAAAGGTGGGGCACTGTGCACAGGGACCTAAGTGCAAATACCCAAAAGTTCTGGGGTCCTGGTGCAAAATACCCAAGAAATCACATGCCAAGCACGTGTCTGGAGCACACAGGGACCTAAGTGTAAGAAAAACCAAGTCCTAGGGGTTATTGATAACACGTATCAAAACCCCAGGGACAAGGTTGCAAAAAGTCCAAGAAATAAAAGCACATGCGCCAATTCAGCCTTCACAGGGGTATAAATGCAAATAACCAAAATATTTCATTCAATTCAAAACATCCAGAACTACAAGGCATATATTGCAAATAACCCAACAAAACACGTGCTGACGCACGTGGGTCTCTACTGGCGGGGGTATAAATGCAAATACAATAAAGCGCGAGGTCCAGAATGCAAATGACCCAACGTTAAAAAGTTTTTAAAAATAATTACAGGACTAAACAGGAAATAACAAACTACGAGGGGGGCCTACGATATTTACCCCTTTATTAATAGCCGACGGTTGGATAGGCGCCACGTGGGTGATCGAACGGTCTGGATGGCGGCGCCTCTTCTCTCTTCTCCTCTTCGGCTCTGATCGACGGCCAAGGAAGAGGCACGTGGACGATCGAGCGGTGCTGGGCTCGGATGCCTCTCTCCTCGGCTGCAACGGTCCAGATGCGCTCCTCGGGTGGATCAACGGTCGCTGCTCCTCCACAGATGGATGGCTAGGATCAGATCTGGAGCAGAGGATGCATCGGACGGCTCTGGAGGGTCCTCGAAGAACTGGTGGCCGGCGAACTTCGCCGGCCTCGTGAAGGTGTATCCGCCCTCCTCAGCTGCGCCTGAAGGTCGGAGAAGCTCTGCTGAACGATCCCGCAGCTGCTGGTGGTGGCCAAGAGCCCAGCCGAGCCCTGAGGGGCTCCGGCGAGACCTGGCGGCTCGAAGCTCCTGGCTGAATGGCGAAGGGCCTCAAACGCCCTCGTTTCGACCTGCAAAGTAGACAAGGAGCTTCGCGGGTCGAGGGCAAAGTGCCTCGACCCAAGAAGGCGGGGTGAAGATGGACTGTGCGTCGTGGCGAACGAGCTCCGGCGAAGCGACGGCGAGGGAACTCGAATCCCAGATCCTTTGCGATCTGGGTTGTGCGAATGGGTGAAGAAGGTGCGTGGGGACACGGTGAAGGTGATAGTCGGGTCGGGGGGTCGAGATGTTACGAGAGACGGTCGGAATCGAAGATGTGCGTCGGAGATGTGAATTGGGCGTAATCGGAAATTAAGCTAAATGGAAGGTCGAATCGGGTACCTGATGGCTGAAGTAGACTGTGCTGGAGCGTGGCTATCTCCGGGTCGTAGCTTCGAAGGGCGTCAAGGCCTGAAGCTCGGTGCTCGACGCTGGCGGCGGAGCAAAGGCGGCGAAGTTCGCCGGATCGATGGTTTCGCTCCCTCGCCTCACTGCAACACGGGCAAAAGCTCGCTGTCACTCTCGCCTTGCCGATGGAGGTCACGGGGAAAGAAGAGAAGGGCCAAAGATGCGGCGCGGAGGCGGCGGAGGGGAAGGATATATAGGAGTGACCGGGCGATTAGGGTTGCGTGAGGACAGCAAAGGAAGGCGTGGATTTGATGGCGGAGGATCCGGCGAGGGAGAGGGATGTGCGGCGAAGAATTTGGGCGCGGGGGTTGAATGGGAGACAGCTGGAGTCGCGTGGGAAAAATCGGGGAAGGAGACGCGGCGCGCGACGGCCAGAAAAGGAAGGAGGCGCGGGGGAGTTGACCGGGGTCAACATTCCCCCGTGGCCCAATCAGGAGCGGCCACGTGTGCTTTATTTTTGTTTTATTTTTTTAGGGTAGAAATAGGTCGAATTAAGGAAAACTCAAAACATGAAATATTTTTCTTTTATTTTTTTCTATTTTTTTGGTGATTTTTAATTAATTTTTGGAAATAAAAATAGGGTAGCTCTATATATAGGTATATGTACACTATATGGGTTTTTATTTTTTGATTTTTTATTTGTTATTTTTAGGTATTTTTATGCTCATTTTGTATTTTATTTATTTACAACATGAAATGAGGAATAAAAGAATATTTTTATTTTATTTTTATTACTTATATACAAGGGTGAAATAAATGGTTGAATACATTTATACACATGGTATTTATACAATGTATTTTTGTATTTTTCATTTTGTGATTTTTATTTGATTTTTGTTTTGTGTCTTTTTATTTATTTTATTCACAATATGTAACAAAGAATATTTACAAAAATTTTAGAAAATAAATGAATTTATTTATAGGGTTAAATAAATACAAGGTGATGGATTATACACATGGTGAGGGAAGGGTATTTTTGACTTTTTGATTTTTATCTTTTTATTTTGTTTTTAATAGAATATACACACAATATGTACAAGTATATTTTTGGGTGAGGAAAATATATAGTTTTATGTATTTACAAATATATACACATGAGCTCCTATCTCCCTCTACTTTGGCTTTTATGCGGTCAGGCCCATGCTGAGCCCTCCCTTGGGTTAGGTTGCTCAATATTTATTCTAAATATTTCCCTCTTTTTCTTTTTGCTCTTTATTCTTTTATTTTGTGCACAAAAACATGCTAATTATAGGTTTTTACACAATGCATGCTTTTGGTAATTATTGGTATTTACACATATCTACATGTATTTGCAAAGGTTTTTGTAGCTAAAATAGAAGAATAAAGAGTGATGAATGGGTATTCATCACCCCCCTATGCTTAACTTTGCTAGTCCCTTAGCAAACACTTATTTGAAAAAGAAGTGAAAAAGAAAGAAAAAGAAAAAGAAAAAGAAAAAGAGGATGTACATGGATCAAGGTTGACTTATTAAATTTTCCTTCATTAACTTGAAATATGGAGCTCGATCAGATCTTTGGATTATTAATGTGTCGGAACCTTATTTGGACTTAAGCCTAAAACTCAACAGCCTCCAAGTTCCACCAATCTATGGGCAAGACTCCTCAATAAACCAGATCAGAACAAGTCTACATACACAAACTCTAATGACCATGAAGCTTTTCCTTGCGGTGTAAGTGATATGTGGCTCCCCACCTCAGAAGTGACAAAGAAACAACCTCCCTCAACCTGGTAACTCTAATGCCTCAGTCTAGCAACTCTTTCCTCGAGAAGCGGAGTATTCCCTTCTAAGTTCAAGTGCAACCAGCTCAAGAAGAGGGGGTAGAAGTATAGAGTTTTGGAAGCCTAGCCAGTGTAGCTAAGTCTCCCGCTGCAAGCTTCATGAGATCTTTACACTCCGGTGGGGTTATTAAATTTTCAATCCGACCCACCACTTTTTTGGAGTTCTTTTTGCATTTTTGCATTTTTTTTTTTCAACAACTTCTGTACAACATATCTACATGGTGCAGCATATATAAGAAATTTCCCTTTGAGCCAGTAGACTATCCCTCTTTTGAAGCTTTATTGCAACCCACAGCTTCTGTCTTTAGCTTTCAACACCACTAGACCAAGTTGAGGTGCACTTCCTTCACTATAAGAAGAAGAGAGGTTCCGCCTAGAAGTACTACCCTCATATGCTACCCCAAGCCAAAGGAAACTGCCTCCTCACCACCTCATCCATGGAGAGCCATGTGTAAAGTGCAGGTGCAAGTTAAGCCATTGTCTCTGAGAGTCATATGTGTGTTGTTAAGTGCTCTACTTAGGCTCATCAAGATGACATATGCTCATAGCCTAGTGGACTCAAAGAATTAAGTCCTTATGGACCTGAAAAGCCTTAAACCTAAGTCCTACAAGGTTCCTCTTGAAGTTAAGTGAATTAAGATCTTATTCAAGCTCCATTTCTCAATTTAATTCCAGGCTTAATTTACATGTCAACTCTCATCCAGGAAAAACTATATACAGATATGTACACAAGATGCTATTTACAAATATTTTACAATCATGCAAAAATTTTTGAAAAATGTTTTGAAATCATGAATGAATGATGCATGGAGTGCAGGTTTTTGCAAAAAGATATTTACAAACATTTACACAAGATTTTTGCAGACTTTTTGATTTTCAAAACATTTTGAAAAAAATTTTTGTACTATATACATAATTTTGATACAAAATATTTTACACAAGCTTTACACAAAAGATTTTTGAAATCATTTTTACAAAAATACTTTGTACACTAGCTATGTATGTGCAAGAATAAAAGAGGTTTATGTACATGAAAAATTTTTTAATTTTTGTGATTTTTAGCCATTTTATTTATTAACACATTCACACAAAGTACGAGTTATGGCTAAAGTATATATGAAATATATACACACCCCCCTATACTTAGCTCGAACGATGTCCTCAGAGTGATCAAGAGCGATGAAGAAGACATAACTCGTGCTTAGTAAAAGGGAAGTGAAAAGGAATGGCTAAGTACAAGAACGAATAAATGAATAGAATGAGAGGAACTCGGTGGTTTCCCCCTATACTTAGGATTAACTAATCCTAAGTATAGAAAGCTGTACACGAAGGGAAAGCCGAGTGAAGAATATACAGAATCTGCCCCCCCTATACTTAGGGTAAAATATCCCTAAGTATAGGCAGCAAAAACAAGAGCAGAACGAATGAAAAGAATGCTCGCAGGTCCGACATCCCCCTATACTTAGGGTAAAGTACACCCTAAGTATAGCATAATCATAAGATGAGAAATGGGATGTGGGACTAAAGAATAGAATGATATGGACAACTGGATCTATACAGGCGGAGGAACAGTGAAAATCAGGCGTGAGATGCAAATGATGTGAGTCAAGAGACCACATCTCACGCAAAATGAATAGCAGCAATAATAACGTCCCGCGGCTCATGATCTAGAAATGGTTTGAGCCGCTGGCCGTTCACTCGGAAGGTACTCTCAGAAGATAACTCAGATATATCAATGCTACCGTTATCGTGTACCTTTCTGACCAAATAGGGTCCTTTCCATTTGCTCTGTAGCTTCCCTGGAAATAATCTAAGCCTTGCATCAAACAGCCATACTTTCTGTCCAATCTCAAAATGCTTGTGGCTGATATGAGAATCATGCCACTCTTTGACTTTCTCCTTATACTGTAGGCTGTTTGAGAAAGCTGCGTCTCTAAGCTCTTCCAAGGCGGCTAACTCTGCCCTTCTCTGGTCTCCTATACCATTTGGATCCATTAATATGTCTGTAACTGCCCAGAGTGACTTGTGCCTCAGCTCAACTGGTAGGTGACAAGGCTTGCCATACACAAGGCGAAAGGGAGATGTACCCAATGGAGTCTTGAAAGACGTCCGATATGCCCATAAGACCGAGTCCAAAAGTTGTGACCAATTCTTTCGGTCAGGGCGAACGACTTTCTGCAAAATATTCTTGATCTCCCTATTCGACACTTCAGCTAGACCATTTGTCTGTGGATGATACGGTGTAGCAACACGATGGTCTATGCCGAACTCTCTAGCAAGTGCCTTCACCTGGTCGTTGATGAAATGAGACCCCCCATCAGAAATCAGAACTCGTGGAACCCCGAACCGCATGATGATGTTCTTCTTCAAAAATCTGCAAACTGTCTTCGCATCTGCGGCTCGGGCGGGGGTAGCCTCAACCCAACGACTAACATAATCTACGGCCAACAGAATGTACTCAAATCCCTGACTCTTAGGGAATGGACCCATGAAATCGATGCCCCATGCGTCAAAAACCTCACAGAAGTGAATGGGCTGCATCGGCATCATATCACGTTGTCCACAAGTGCCCATCCTCTGACAGTCAGTACACCTCTTCACGAACTCATCAGAGTCCTTGAAGAGTGTAGGCCACCACAAGCCGGATTGGAGCACTTTCTGTGCCGTTCTCCTCCCAGAATGATGTCCTCCTGCCTCAAGCTTGTGGCAGTAAGTGAGGACACTATGATGCTCCTCCTGAGGAATACACCGACGCCAGATGCTATCCCCTCCTTCGTGGTAAAGGATGGGATCCTCCCAGTGGTAGGACTTGGCCTTCGCAAGGAAGGTCTCAATCTTCTGCTTGGGCCAACCGTGTGGGACTTTCCCAGCAACGAGAAAGTTCACCATATCGGCATACCACGGGAGTGAGGCGATAGCAAGGATCGCCTCATCTGGGAAGGTATCACGTATGGGATCAATCTGCTCTGTACCCTCAGGCTGCTCTAATCGGGATAAATGGTCCGCCACCACATTCTTGACTCCAGGCTTATCCTTGATCTCAATGTCGAACTCCTGGAGTAGAAGGACCCATCTAGTAAGTCTGGCCTTGGCATCCTTCTTTGACATGAGGTACCTGATGGCGGTGTGATCTGTGTACAAGGTCACTCGGGATCCAATGATATACGATCTGAATTTATCTAGGGCAAACACTACTGCTAGCATCTCCTTCTCTGTGACTGTATAATTCCGCTGGGCGGAATCCAATGTGCGGCTAGCATAGTGTATCGCAAATGGTACTCCATCCCTCCTCTGTCCTAGCACGGCCCCTACGGCAAAATCGGAGGCGTCCGTCATGATCTCGAATGGGAGAGACCAATCAGGCGGCTGAAGGACAGGAGCCTCAATAACACATTGCTGGAGAGTTTCAAAGGACGAAAGACACTTGTTATCGACAAGGAACTCGGTGTCTTTCGTCAAGAGATCAGTCAACGGTCGGGCAATCTTGCTGAAATCATGAATGAATCTCCTATAAAAACCAACGTGCCCCAGAAATGACCGTAACTGCTTCAGATTGGACGGCGGTGTGAGTTTCCTAATGACATCGACCTTGGCCGGATCAACCTCCATGCCTCTGTTGGAGATGATGTGGCCAAGCACCGTCCCTTGAGTCACCATGAAGTGACTCTTCTCCCAAGACAGAACCAAGCGGGTATCAATACATCGCTGAAGCACTCGGTCTAGGCATTCAAGACAGGAATCGAAATCGTCGCCGTAAACCGAGAAGTCGTCCATGAAGACCTCCAAACACTCCCCTACCATGTCCGAAAATATTGACAGCATGCATCTCTGAAAAGTCGCAGGGGCGTTACATAGCCCGAATGGCATGCGTCGAAAAGCGTAAGTACCGAAGGGACAGGTAAAGGTGGTCTTCTCCTGATCCTCAGGAGCGATGGCCACCTGGTTGTAGCCCGAGTACCCATCCAGGAAGCAGTAATGGCTCTTCCCTGCCAGTCTCTCTATGATCTGGTCAATAAAAGGCAGGGGGAAATGGTCCTTCTTGGTGGCCTGGTTGAGTCTCCTGTAGTCAACACAGACCCGCCAAGAGGTGGGTACTCGTGTAGCAATCTCCTCTCCCGACTCACTGATCACAGTAGTGATGCCCGTCTTCTTAGGCACCACATGCAAGGGGCTAACCCACTTGGAGTCGGAAATGGGATAAATAAAATCTGCACTCCACCATTTTGATATTTCCTTCATGACAACCTCTCGCAGGTTAGGGTTCAGTCGCCGCTGAAACTCACGCGACGGCTTCGCCCCTTCCTCGAGATAGATATGGTGGGAGCATAATGAGGGGCTAATCCCATGGAGATCTGCTACGCTCCATCCAATTGCCTTGCGGTTCTTTTCAAGAACCTCCATCAGACGGGATTCTTGTTCTCCAGTCAGATCTGCAGAGATGATGACTGGGTACATCTCAGACTTTCCCGCAAGGAATCTATACTTCAGCGAAGTAGGGAGCGGCTTTAGCTCTGGACAGCTGGGTGCTGGCAAATCTGGTTTCTGAAGAAGATGTGTGTATGCGGATAATTCTGCCAAATTTGCCTGGGAAAATGATAACGAACTCTCACAAACTGGATCTGGAGAAGGCGGGTTCTCTACATTGTCTCTGATCTGCTCTGCCTCTACCTCCTCCTCATCTATAGGCTCAGGTGGATCCAGATCTGGCATTTGATCACTACAATCTGCCCAATCAGATTCTGAATCCGAGGGATCTATATCAGACTCAGTGGCATCAGTACCACTGGAGAACAAGGTGGCATCAGCACCACCATAGAGCAGGGTGGCCTCAGTACCACCATCACTGGAAATCGTGTCGCGATCAAGGTCCGATCCTGCTGACTCAATAGTATCCTGAACCAGGGCTGTGCTCTCCAGACTATCCTCTGCTATCATCTCTGCATCAGCTGTGTCTGAATATGAGAGGATGGTCTGTGCTGCAGGATCTGCCCAAGCTGCCTCATCATCTGTGATCACAAAATCACAGTCCTGGTGGATGTCTGGCTCTGCGTCTGTCAGCTGCTCTGAATCTGTACTGGCATGTGAGCGGGATCTGGATCTGGCTCTGTGGTCCTTGACCGTCTCTATTTGTATACTCTCGCCCTGGACGCGAAAGAATACCTTCCCACTATCATGGTCAGTCACCGCCTTGGCTGTGGCCAAGAATGGGCGACCGAGGATGATGGGGGAATCGGTCAACGAGTCAGGGGTCTCCATGTCCAACACTACGAAGTCCACGGGGAATTGCAAACCCTGGATCGTGACGACAACGTCTCGCAACAACCCCTTTGGCCTCTTGACAGACCGATCAGCAAACTGAAGGTATGTCCTGCTCTGTACAAGAGTGCCCAACTCTAAGTGGTCGAGAAGGGCTGCCGGAAGAAGGTTGATCGACGATCCGCTATCTAATAGAGTGCGGTCGAACTTTTGCTCACTAATCTGACATCTGACATACGGGGCCCCTAAATCTGGCCTCTTAGTCGGCAGATGGTTCTGGATCGCGTAACACGTGGCCTTGGTTAGCACATGAATTTCTGCGGTCTTGTTCCTCTTCTTCCTCCTGACTGTGGTCCTATCTCTTAGGGATCTCTGAAGAAGAGGAATGTGCTGCAAAGCCTCATTGAGGGTCAGCTGGATGTGAAATCGGTCTATCATGCTCTGGCTGAACTCCTCCTGCTCTCTCTTTTTTGGGTCTTTTTCTTTTTTCTTCCCCTTCCCCAACTCAAGGGCTCTAGGAAAGGGGATCACAGGGTCCTTCTCAGATGAAGGACTAGGAACAGGTCTAGATGATTCAATGACTGGATCCTCACAAACATCATTCACAACAGTGGGATCAGAGTAAACTAAACCTTTTCCTTTATTCAAATTTGAGTTCTGAGATACATTTATTCGAGGAAAGCCAACATCTCTATCAAAATGAATACTGGTGGCCTCAGTACCACCTCTGGCTGGCTCTGCAACTAAACGTCTTGCGGCCTCAGTACCGCTGGCTGGCTCGGCTCTCCTGGTGGCGTCAGTACCACCTCCTCTATGTGGTGAAATGGCGGCCTCAGTACCGCCGGGTGAATCAGCATCTCGGGTGGCATCAGTACCACCCTCATCATGATGTGCGGCTTCAGTACCGCTCTCCTCTTCCTCATCTGGCGCTCTAGATGGATCCTCGAGTTGTCGCTCAGATGAGGCGCCTCCTGCTGGTCTTCTACCGCTCCTAAGTGTGACAAAATCAGCATCAAATAAATCCGACGAGATAACATCAAATGAGTCACTAGAAGTGGTAGGGTCAGTGTGAACTACCTGCTCAGATTTCCTCTTCAAATTATTCGGATTCGGCTCGATCTGTGCAGGGATGGCGGCCTTCCCTCTCATCAGGTCCCGCATCTCCTGGCGGAACTCGTCCATCTCCCGTCTAAATGTAGCCTGCTGCTCTGTGAAGAGGCGGGCTATATCATCCATGGCGGGGCTCTCATGGGAGCCCGACGGGTTGCCTCTCTGGTACTGAGGCTGCTGGACCTGCTGCTGCAGGTGAGAGGGGTAAGAGGATGCATGCTGCTGCTGGTGAGCCTGCTGCTCACGTCTCCAATACTGTCCCTGCTGCTGATAGGGACGAGATACGAATGATGATGGCTGGTGTGCTGGGTGCTGCTGGTGATCCCTCTGCTGGGAGTACTGCCCTCCCTGACCGGCTGGCTGCTGTTGGGGTTGGTTACCCCCATTCCCCCACCTGAATCCGGGATGGTCTCGTCGGATTCCAGGTTGAGGCCGGTCATACCAAATACCGTTGACATCCATCAACGGTTCCGCATCATAAGGGGCGGGTGGGAGTACATCCAGAGGCTGATCCGGCTGATATACCACCATCTGCAAGTCTGGAGATGGTGGTGCCTGGTAAGAAGGCTGCTGCTGCTGGTATGGCTCCGCCTGTACAAGGTGAACTTGTCTAGGCTGCTGCAAGGAGCTGGAGCGCTGGGACGAGCTGCGGCTGCCACCGGAATCGCCTCGCGACAGAAGACGGGGCTGAGGAGCCGTCTGTGCCTCCTGAAGACACAAGAGCTGGGTCTTCATGTCGCTCAGAGTCTGTGCCATTTCTTCCATCTGAGTTATGCCCTGGCACTGCTTCTTCTCTATGATCTCCATGCGGTCCAACTTCTCACTAATAATCCCCATGTCCGCAGCGGCCGACTCTGCCTGTGCGGCTGCAACTGTGGACGAACTGGATGGACCTGCATCAACCCGTGCTATCCGCTGATACTGCACGGGTCCTGGCGGCTGCTGAGATCTCTGTGTGTACAACCGAGTCTGGGACATCACCATGTAATTCTCGGACATCTCCTCAAAGATTGCCCAGACTTGGTTGTGGTCCTTGGCAAAGTAGGACCCGCCGCAAGAAGCATTCACCAGTCCCTGAAGCTCTGGCGTTAGCCCACTGAAGAAGCTCTGAACTAGGTTCGGCTTCGAAATGTCGTGGTGTGGGCATCTATCCAGAAGCTCTCTGAACCTCTCCCATGCCTCGTGAAATTGCTCGTTAGGGAGCATGGAGAAGTTGTTGATCAGGGCCCTTGCTGCATTTGTCCGCCCGAGTGGATAGTACTTGTTCAAGTACTCGGTGCGGAGTTGATCCCAGGTGTAAACAAACTTCCCTAGATGTTTCAGCCAGGCGGCTGCTCTATCTGCCAGTGAAAAAGGGAAGGCCATCATTCGAATCGTATCTTGGTCCACACGACGGTCGTGGACAGTGCTGCAGATCATCAGAAACTCCTGGAGATGGAGGTGGGGTTCCTCAGTGGCGAGTCCGTGAAAATGCGGAAGCATCTGCAGGGTGTTCGGAGGGAACTTGAAATCCCCCACGATAGCAGGAATCACCACCCATTGGTGCATCAGTGTAGATCCAGGGTTGTGAAGTTCCCGCATCGGTCTTGCTGCGGCTGCGGCTGCCGCTGCTGCGGCGGCTGCTGCTGCGGCTGCTGCCTCTGCATCAGCGTCAGGAATGTCCTCCGGCTCGCTCGGCTCTTCTCGCTCTCTTCGGAGTCTCTCCAACTCCCTCCTCATCTCTATCATGAATGCCCCCTGATCGCGTAACTGGTTCTGAACTGTCTCTAATGACGCGATCAGGGTGGAGTTGATCGCTCCCTGGTCTAAGACAAAGTGTTCGGGCTGGCGATCGTCTGAACTACCGGCTCCAGCCATAGGGATGTCTGCAAAATCAGAAGAGCCCAACTCAGGTTCAATCAAATGAATTCGTCTTTCCTCGGGCTCATGTCTCTCAGGAACAGAAGAAAGGGGATCGAGGGGGAACAGGGTGGATTCGAACTCGGGCCCGGAGAGCTGGTCTCGACTCTCACGGGCCAACCTAGATGATGGAGTAGACGCGCCTGAAAGCGGTGCAGCCAGAGGCTGCCTAAGAGATCGTCTACCCATCATCTTGATCTTGGCGAGTTGAGCGGATGGGATCTGGAGAAGATATGATAGCAAGCAAACCCCCGGTTCACCAACACAACACAATCTGAAGACCGTGAAAGATCGGTCAATTTATCTTGTCAATTTTATTTGGTGAACATACAAGATATCAGAGCGATTACGTGACCTGCTGGGATACCCGATACTCTCTCAACCGACTGTCCCGCACAGAAGAGTCGGTAATCAGTCGAGATGAGCACCGGAGGGCTTTACCTAGTGTTCGGGTCACTCTCTCGCACAATCAAACCAAACAATGAGGGGGTTGCTCTCCCCAAGACAAATTTTTAATGTGAGTGTCTTTTAGGGTCAATAATGTTATCCAGTCCCAATTTTTTTGTTTTTCTTTTTAAATATTTTTCAAAAATAAATACAAGCGGCCTAACGGTTTTTCCGATTCTCCTGATGATTAAGTCAAATAAAACAGAGGGAGAAGACGAAAAAGCCGATGCGCGAAGAAATCAATGATGCATGCAGAGAAAGAAATGCGTACCTTATCTCCAGCACTCTACATGCAAGTGATCCGCGCAGAATTTAAAGACAGAATTAAACTACCTAAATGATGCAGCGGGAAAAACCGAGTCCTAGATGAGCAATTTCTACTGATCGTGAAGAACAATAGTTAGCTAATCGAATTGAGTCCGGAGTCCGATCTTGGGAGTCACTCGGTGCCCGCCACAACGGGTCCTGCCAGCGCTGTATGTGACTCCTCACGGCACGTGGTCTCAAATTCAATTTCACTAACTTTTTCAATGAATTTTATTAAGGTCCAATTACGTTCTATAGGAACAGATATTCTATTAAGTGTTGGGCCTTAAAAATCTACGTCACAATCAACAAAAATTCCTAAATCTAGGGGCTAAAACCGCGAGAAACACCGGAAAAGGCAGCTAGCTATAAAACCACGATAAAAGCCGCGAAAATCCGAATGGGTCCCCCGAGCACACCGGTGCCCGGCGAAACAGACCCGCTAAGTTACAAGTGTCCAAGAATGTCCAAAGTTCAAGTCCTAAATTATTACAACAAAAAAATAATGTTCTCTCTCTCTCTGAAATGAAAATTTCTTCTCCTCTTTCTCTTCCTGCTCTTCTTCCCGTGCGGGTCCTCAAAAAATGTACTCCAAGTTCCAAGCAGTACCTCGCACAAAAAATGAGAAAGAGAAAGTGTCAGAAAACAGTTATAATGTAGAGAGAAAATATGGACAAATGACTACAAAGCCGTGCTCCCCGGCAACGGCGCCATTCTGATCGCACGAAAATCAAGAGAGAAACCGAGGTGGAAAATAAATCACAATGTCGTTGTCCTCAGTCACTCAGAACGTGTCAATCCAGAAAAATAACCACTCAAATAAGATAAAATCAAGCAAGCACAAGAAAGAGCGGTCTGCTATAGGTTTAACCTGGTATAGCTCCCAGGGTCGAACACAAGGAGCACAGATTGGCCTTGCGGCCTACGATGTAGTCAAGAGTCCAGAAGAATCTTCTTTTTGGTTTTTATTTGTTTTTGTATTTTTTTTTAGATTTTTTTAATTAATGAGAAAATGAAAGAACGTGAATGCAAGGGGACTTCAACAATTTATACAACTCACAAAAATGATGCAAAAATTAAGGAAAATTGGTTTTTATGTTTTTTAGGTTTTTTACTGTTTTTGGTGAATTTTTGGAATTTTTCTAATGGGTAAATTAATTATTAAAAATCAAACAATGCAACAAAGAAGGGGTACTGTCCAGCAAGGTTAGAAACTCAAAAATAAAATATTTAAGAGCTTCAAACAACCCTGGAGGTAATTTTCCTATAATCTATGAAGAACAAGGAAAATTTAGGCACCCTAATTATTGTTTTTGGGTTTTTAATTTAATTACTACAATTTTTATGAGTTTTTAAGGGTTTTTCAATTTTTATGGGTTTTAAGTGATGAAAAGTAGCCAAAATTGGCTAGAAAATCAAACAACCAGTAAACAACAAGTCCTAATTTTTTTAGAATTTTTGGTTGAGTTTTTATATTTTTTTTGGTATTTTTAAAGTCAAACAGTAGCAAAAATAGGGGTTTTTGATTTTTTAAAAATAATAAATGAAATCAAAATGTCTCCAAAAAATCATAGAAATTCTTACACCATGGCAGGAGCCATGTGTCAAAATTTCATTGGATTTGGAGGTCGTTTGATATTTTATTCAAAAATAAAGGTGGGGCACTGTGCACAGGGACCTAAGTGCAAATACCCAAAAGTTCTGGGGTCCTGGTGCAAAATACCCAAGAAATCACATGCCAAGCACGTGTCTGGGGCACACAGGGACCTAAGTGTAAGAAAAACCAAGTCCTAGGGGTTATTGATAACACGTATCAAAACCCCAGGGACAAGGTTGCAAAAAGTCCAAGAAATAAAAGCACATGCGCCAATTCAGCCTTCACAGGGGTATAAATGCAAATAACCAAAATATTTCATTCAATTCAAAACATCCAGAACTACAAGGCATATATTGCAAATAACCCAACAAAACACGTGCTGACGCACGTGGGTCTCTACTGGCGGGGGTATAAATGCAAATACAATAAAGCGCGAGGTCCAGAATGCAAATGACCCAACGTTAAAAAGTTTTTAAAAATAATTACAGGACTAAACAGGAAATAACAAACTACGAGGGGGGCCTACGATATTTACCCCTTTATTAATAGCCGACGGTTGGATAGGCGCCACGTGGGTGATCGAACGGTCTGGATGGCGGCGCCTCTTCTCTCTTCTCCTCTTCGGCTCTGATCGACGGCCAAGGAAGAGGCACGTGGACGATCGAGCGGTGCTGGGCTCGGATGCCTCTCTCCTCGGCTGCAACGGTCCAGATGCGCTCCTCGGGTGGATCAACGGTCGCTGCTCCTCCACAGATGGATGGCTAGGATCAGATCTGGAGCAGAGGATGCATCGGACGGCTCTGGAGGGTCCTCGAAGAACTGGTGGCCGGCGAACTTCGCCGGCCTCGTGAAGGTGTATCCGCCCTCCTCAGCTGCGCCTGAAGGTCGGAGAAGCTCCGCTGAACGATCCCGCAGCTGCTGGTGGTGGCCAAGAGCCCAGCCGAGCCCTGAGGGGCTCCGGCGAGACCTGGCGGCTCGAAGCTCCTGGCTGAATGGCGAAGGGCCTCAAACGCCCTCGTTTCGACCTGCAAAGTAGACAAGGAGCTTCGCGGGTCGAGGGCAAAGTGCCTCGACCCAAGAAGGCGGGGTGAAGATGGACTGTGCGTCGTGGCGAACGAGCTCCGGCGAAGCGACGGCGAGGGAACTCGAATCCCAGATCCTTTGCGATCTGGGTTGTGCGAATGGGTGAAGAAGGTGCGTGGGGACACGGTGAAGGTGATAGTCGGGTCGGGGGGTCGAGATGTTACGAGAGACGGTCGGAATCGAAGATGTGCGTCGGAGATGTGAATTGGGCGTAATCGGAAATTAAGCTAAATGGAAGGTCGAATCGGGTACCTGATGGCTGAAGTAGACTGTGCTGGAGCGTGGCTATCTCCGGGTCGTAGCTTCGAAGGGCGTCAAGGCCTGAAGCTCGGTGCTCGACGCTGGCGGCGGAGCAAAGGCGGCGAAGTTCGCCGGATCGATGGTTTCGCTCCCTCGCCTCACTGCAACACGGGCAAAAGCTCGCTGTCACTCTCGCCTTGCCGATGGAGGTCACGGGGAAAGAAGAGAAGGGCCAAAGATGCGGCGCGGAGGCGGCGGAGGGGAAGGATATATAGGAGTGACCGGGCGATTAGGGTTGCGTGAGGACAGCAAAGGAAGGCGTGGATTTGATGGCGGAGGATCCGGCGAGGGAGAGGGATGTGCGGCGAAGAATTTGGGCGCGGGGGTTGAATGGGAGACAGCTGGAGTCGCGTGGGAAAAATCGGGGAAGGAGACGCGGCGCGCGACGGCCAGAAAAGGAAGGAGGCGCGGGGGAGTTGACCGGGGTCAACATTCCCCCGTGGCCCAATCAGGAGCGGCCACGTGTGCTTTATTTTTGTTTTATTTTTTTAGGGTAGAAATAGGTCGAATTAAGGAAAACTCAAAACATGAAATATTTTTCTTTTATTTTTTTCTATTTTTTTGGTGATTTTTAATTAATTTTTGGAAATAAAAATAGGGTAGCTCTATATATAGGTATATGTACACTATATGGGTTTTTATTTTTTGATTTTTTATTTGTTATTTTTAGGTATTTTTATGCTCATTTTGTATTTTATTTATTTACAACATGAAATGAGGAATAAAAGAATATTTTTATTTTATTTTTATTACTTATATACAAGGGTGAAATAAATGGTTGAATACATTTATACACATGGTATTTATACAATGTATTTTTGTATTTTTCATTTTGTGATTTTTATTTGATTTTTGTTTTGTGTCTTTTTATTTATTTTATTCACAATATGTAACAAAGAATATTTACAAAAATTTTAGAAAATAAATGAATTTATTTATAGGGTTAAATAAATACAAGGTGATGGATTATACACATGGTGAGGGAAGGGTATTTTTGACTTTTTGATTTTTATCTTTTTATTTTGTTTTTAATAGAATATACACACAATATGTACAAGTATATTTTTGGGTGAGGAAAATATATAGTTTTATGTATTTACAAATATATACACATGAGCTCCTATCTCCCTCTACTTTGGCTTTTATGCGGTCAGGCCCATGCTGAGCCCTCCCTTGGGTTAGGTTGCTCAATATTTATTCTAAATATTTCCCTCTTTTTCTTTTTGCTCTTTATTCTTTTATTTTGTGCACAAAAACATGCTAATTATAGGTTTTTACACAATGCATGCTTTTGGTAATTATTGGTATTTACACATATCTACATGTATTTGCAAAGGTTTTTGTAGCTAAAATAGAAGAATAAAGAGTGATGAATGGGTATTCATCAGGGGGCGCCCCTCCCGCAAGGCAAGGGACGTGGGGGAGAGGGGCGCCTGGAGGTAGGAGACGAGGTCTCCACCGTTGGATCTTGAGATCCAACGGTGGGGATCAAGGGGGATCTGGTCGGGTAGGATTAGATCTGAGGCGTTGTGATCGGAGAGCAGTGATAGCACCACGTGTCGAGATGAGGGCGAAGCGCACGCGAACGACCAGGATGAGAAGATAGGGTTGATCAGAGGGGCATGATTCGTTTGGAAGAAGGGCGGCTGCGATGAGAGGATCGGGGATGCGATCAAGCGGCGTACAGCGCACCACGTGTCAAGCTGTGGGCGCGGCGCTAAGGGATGGTGAAGATGAAGTGCGGGGTAGATCTGATGGCTGAGAGATGGCAGGTACGTGGAAAGGCCTGGGCTGTTGGATCCGAAACGAGATCCAACGGCTGAAGGCGCGGGCGGATGTGGCGATGGGAGGCGGGCCGTGTGGCGCAACCAGAGGGCGCCACGTGGCCTGCTGTGAGTGGCTGGAGTAAGAGACACGTGTAGAGAGAAGAGGAAGCCGAATTTGGAAAAACTCAAAACATGAAAGTTGTAGATCTTGATGAGATCTACAAGTTTCATGTTGACCAAAGACGGAGATGAGGTCAAAATATGATACATAAATACAAGGATACATAAATATACATATGTAGTATACAAAATGGCCCAAAAACCCAAGTTTCTCATACAAGCTCCAATTTCAATGAAATTAGTCTCATTTTGAAGGTCTTTTAATATGTAGTATTCTAAGAGTGAGTAGACCTAATTCAGGGTTTGTATGAGGGCTTTATGTGTGTTTTAATGTACAAGGGTTCTCAGGCTATTTTACAAGGGTGATTTTTGGCATTCTTCCCTATATTATTAAGGAATATATATATATATTATAGAGAAGAGGTTATTTTGGTGAAGAGGTATTTTACAAGGGATTTTTGGCTTCTTATTTTAAATGCAAATGAGCTGTTAAAATGCATGAATTATGAATGTGTGCATGAATGCTATTTATGCAATTTAAAAGGAAATATGCCTCTATTTTCTTGGGAACAAGGCTCTATTTTTGACTTTTGAAGTGATGAATCACATATTCATCAACCCCCTATACTTAAACCTTGCTCGTCCCCGAGCAACTAAATGAAATGCAAGAGCGAAATGATTTTGGGTTCCAAACCAAGGTCATGAACAAAAGTTGAAAAATGGAGCATGCCTCGACCTTTGGATTAATCATGTGTCGGAACCTTATTGGGATTTGAGTTTAAGACTTAACAGACTTCAAATTCCACAAGTCTTCTATTCAAGACTCCTCAACTCACCTAATTAGAATAAGTCTACATACACAAACTCTAATGACCATGAATCTTTTCATGCAGTGTAAGTGATAAATGACTCCCCACCTCAGAAGTAACAAAGAAACAACCTCCCCCAACTTGGTAACTCTAATTCCTCGGTCTAGCAACTCTTTCCTCGAGAAGCGGGGTATTCCCTTCTAAGTTCAAGTTCAACCGGCTCAAGAAGAGGGGGAAGAAGTATAGAATTTTGGAAGCTCAGCCAGTGTAGCTAAGTCTCCCGCTGCAAGCTTCATGAGATGTAACATGGTGACCATAAGATTTTGCTTTTCTTGACTACGTATACTCCGGTGGGGTTATTAAATTTTCAATCCGACCCACCACTTTTTTGGAGTTCTCTTTTTTTTTTCAACAACATGCCTTTGTACAACAGCATATATACATGGTGCAGCATAGATACAAGAAATTTCCTCTTGAGCCAGTAGACTATCCCTCTTTTGAAGCTTTATTGCAACCCACTGCTTCTGTCTTTAGCCTTCATCACCACTAGTCCAAGTTGAGACGCACTTCCTTCACTAGAAGAAGAAGAGAGGTTCCGCCTAGAAGTACTACCCTCATATGCTACCCCAAGCTAAAGGAAACTGCCTCCTTATCACCTCATCCGTAGAGAGCCATGTGTAAAGTGCTGGTGCATGTCAAGCCATTGTCTCTAAGAGTCATGTGTGTGTTGTTAAGTGCTCTACTCAGGCTTGTCAAGATGACATAGGAACATAGACTTGCAGACTTAAAGAATTAAGTCACCTGACCTGAAAAATCTTAACTCCAGTTCCTATAAGGTTCCTCTGAAATTAGGTGGATTAAGGTCAAATCATTTCCATCCTCAATATCTGCTCATAATTTGGTCCAGAACCCACTAGCTTTTCACTTTGTATATGCAAAGTATGCAGATGAGATGAGATGTAATGCTATGAAAATGCAAGACTCTTTTTCTTTTTCTTGGATGCAGATATGATATGCATGAGTAAATAAGAAGCCTTTATATATTATTTATATATATATATATATATTTTCGATTTTTACCCACCCGTAATTATTGTAAGATATATACAAAAATACGCGAAAGTACGAGCCATGGGTAAAGTATATATGTAATATATACACACCCCCCTATACTTAGCGTGTGTTATGTCCTCAGAGCACGAAGAGCGAGGAAAAAGACATAGCTCGTGCTAAGCGTGGGAGAGCCAAAATGTATAGAAGTCGTCTCGCCCCCCTATACTTAGGCTATGGCAGCCTAAGTATAGAAGAAGATCAGAAATGGGGCGGACGAGGAAAAGATGGGAAATGGATGAGTATTAATACGGGCATCAGTCCCCCCTATACTTAGGCTCAGGTCAGCCTAAGTATATGTGGGGAATGAGTATGAGGACCAATGTGATCTGGAGGATGTACAGTGAATCGACTCGGGTGACCCTTCCCCCCTATGCTTAGGATCTGGTCATCCTAAGTATAGTCCAAGATAATGGCTCGATGATGTGGGGATGGGATGGGTTACTAGAATCGTGGGGGCAAAGGATAGGATATATAGGAAGAATGATATGTACATATGAGTCGGTCTGAATCTTTTGAAGATGCTGCTGATGGCTTGGGTTTATTGCTGCAAGGTTTCATACGCGGCTTGAGGTGTATCTGTTGTATCTGTCTCGCGCATGAATACAATCTCCTCTACATGGACTAACTGTTCATTGGATTCAACGAAGTGCTTCAACAGCTGCCCATTTACTAGGAATGTCGGTGCGTCATCTGCGAGATCCGAGATCTCGACACATCCACTATCATGCACCGTACGGACGACAAACGGTCCCATCCACTTAGACTTTAACTTGCCTTGGAAAATCTTGAGCCTAGCATTGAACAACCATACCTTCTGTCCAGGAGCAAAGGTCTTTCGTCTGATATATCTATCATGCCAACGCTTCACCTTGTCCTTGTACACCAAACTGTTGTCATATGCTCGGTTTCTGACTTCCACAAGCTCATTCAGATCCATGTCTCTCTGTTTCTGACCCAGGTGTGTGTTCCAGTTGACCTTCTTTATTGCCCATTCTGATTTATGCACTAACTCTGCGGGCAAATGGCACGGCTTCTCGAATACCATTCGGAATGGGGAGGTGCCTAACGGTGTCTTGTAAGCCGTCCTATACGCCCAGAGGACTTGATCCAAGATCTGAGACCAGTCCTTCCTGTCCGGGCAGACAAGCTTTTGCAATATGGTTTTCACCTCCCTATTCGACACCTCAGCCATACCATTGGTTTGTGGGTGGTAAGGACTTGCGACACGGTGTTCGATGCCGTAGTCTTTCAGGAGTTTCTTCACCTCCCGATTCACAAAATGGCTACCCCCATCTGATATCATCATTTTGGGGATCCCGAACCTAGAGATTATGTTCTCTCTGATGAACTTACAGACAGTCCTGCTGTCTGCGGCTCGGGTAGGGATAGCCTCCACCCATCTGGACAAATAATCTACCGCAAGGATGATATATTCGAACCCGTGGCTGACAGGGAACGGGCCCATGAAATCGATGCCCCAGGCGTCAAAGACATCACAAATGATGACCGGCTGCATTGGCATCTCATCCTTAGAACCAACGGTTCCTCCCATTCTCTGGCAAACTGGGCACGACTTCGCGAAGGCGGTGGCATCGCGAAACAGAGTCGGCCAGTAAAAGCCACACTGAAGTATCTTCCATGCGGTCCTCTTCCCGGAGTGGTGTCCTCCTGCCTCTAAGCTATGGCATAAAGAAAGGACACTCTGATATTCCTCCTGAGGAATACAACGTCTCCAGACACAATCCGGTCCTTCAAAGAAAAGGATCGGATCCTCCCAATGGTAATGTCTAGCATCCGACTTTAGTCGGTCGATTTGGCTCTTGGGCCAATCCTCGGGAACTTTCTTGGAGACAAGATAGTTCACGATGTTGGCGTACCATGGGAGTGAGTCGATAACAAAAATCGACTCGTCAGGGAAGGAGTCTCGAATTGGGGAAACCTCGGAAGTATTAAGATCTTCGAGACGAGAAAGATGATCGGCCACTACGTTCTTCTTTCCAGGTTTATCACGGATGTCCAAATCAAACTCCTGGATAAGTAAAATCCAACGAAGAAGACGCGCCTTCGCGTCCTTCTTCTCCATCAAATATCGTAGTGCCGTGTGGTCTGTGAACACAGTTACCTTGGATCCGATTAAGTGAGATCTGAATTTGTCCAAGGCAAACACTACCGCAAGCATTTCCTTTTCTGTAACTGTATAGTTACGCTGAGCAGAATCAAGCACTTTGCTTGCGTAGTGAATTGCGAAAGGGACGCCGTCTCTTCTTTGGCCCAATACAGCCCCAACAGCATAATCTGAGGCGTCCGTCATGATCTCAAAAGGTAGAGACCAATCTGGGGCTTGTAGAATGGGTGCATCCATGATCATTCCTTGTAAAAGCTTAAAGGCCTCAAGACATTTGTGATCTACAATAAACTCCGTGTCTTTGCCTAAAAGCTCAGTTAGCGGTCGGGCGATCTTGGAAAAATCCTTGATAAATCTTCAATAAAATCCGACATGCCCGAGGAACGACCGCAACTGCCTTACGTTGGTTGGTGGCTGGAGTCGTCTGATCACGTCCACCTTAGCAGGGTCAACCTCCATTCCTCTCTTGGAGATGACATGCCCCAACACTATGCCCTCCGTCACCATGAAGTGACTTTTCTCCCAGGAGAGCACCAGATTGACCTCACAACAACGCTTGAGGACTCGGTCCAGATTCCTAAGACAAGAATCAAAAGAATCGCCGTGGACCGAGAAGTCATCCATGAAGACTTCCAGGAATTCGCCGACCATTTCGGCGAATACAGCAATCATGCACCTTTGAAAAGTACCTGGAGCATTGCATAGCCCAAAAGGCATGCGCCTGAAAGCATAGGTACCAAAGGGGCATGTAAACGTGGTCTTTTCCTGGTCCTCCGGAGCTATGGCTACTTGATTGTAGCCCGAGAACCCTTCAAGGAAGCAGAAGAATTCTTTCCCCGCTAATCTTTCTAAGATCTGATCAATGAACGGTAGAGGGAAATGATCCTTCTTTGTCGCGACATTCAAGCGTCTGTAATCCACACAGACGCGCCATGACGTGGGTATTCTCGTCACGATCTCCTCTCCGTCCTCGTTGGTGGTCGTCTGAATTCCTGATTTTTTCGGGACGACATGGATTGGGGCCACCCACTTAGAGTCGGAGATTGGGTAAATGAAACCCGCGTCACACCATTTTTCTATCTCTTTTTTCACAACTTCTCGTAAATTTGGATTCAACCGGCGTTGGAATTCACGAGAGGGTTTGGCTTCGTTCTCCAAGTAAATATGGTGCGAACACAGAGCGGGATTTATCCCATGGAGATCGGAAATGCTCCAGCCTATTGCCTTGCGGTTCTTCTCCAGGATCTCTAGCAAGCGAGATTCCTGCTCCTCGGTCACTTGCGAACTGATAATGACCGGAAATTTCTTGTCTTGGCCCGCAAGGAAGGCATATTTCAGGGTTGTGGGAAGAGGTTTGAGCTCAGGAATAGTGTGATCGTCTAAGAAGTCAGGCTCAATCTGATCTGGTTCGGTGTTGGAAGTGGCTGGATCATGTTCTGTAATAGCTGCCACCAAGAGCGGCTCTGGAGTCGGATCGTCAATAGTTTCCATACAATCGGCAAACGCCTCGTCCGACTCGTCATCCTCATCTTCCGATTGTCCTAAGGATGTAAGGACTGACAGGCCCAACTGGGCCTCTACATCATCGAAGATGTAGGGTGATGCAGGTTCAGAGTTGTACTCGTTCCTGAGGATCTTGCAGACTGACTCATGCATTGGATCATCTTCAAAGGAGATGGACACCTCGATGCTGGCTGGGTTCTGTCTCCATGGCCCAACTACGTCTACATGCTCACAGTCTGTTCCGGTAGAAGAGTACTCGGTGCTGGATTCGGAGTCCGGTCTCTGCCATCTCGTCTGCTTCATCTCAAGTTCCTCATCTCCGCCGGGAGTTTGGAACTGAATTTTCCCATTCTTATAATCGAATAAGGCCCCCGCTGTTCTGAGGAAGGGCCTACCTAAAATGATCTGGGAATCTCTCCAATTACGAGGGGTTTCCATATCCAGGACAGTAAAGTCCACCATGTATTCTTGCCCCTCGACTCTGATCACAATGTTCCTTAACTCTCCTTGGGACCTCTTAGTGGATTTGTCAGCAAACTGCAGAATAGCTCTAGATTTCCTAAGAGGTCCGAGATTAAGCCTCTTATAGAGGTCGGTGGGCATTAAGTTGATCGAGGAACCATTGTCCAGGAGAGTGCGTGCAAACGCGATGTCATCAACATGACTCACTACATAGTGTACACCCATGTCTCTTCGTTTCCGAGGAAACGAGTTCTTTATTGCACAAGTCGTGGCTACTGATAAAACGTGTTTCTCAACACGGCTTTTGGCCTTCCTGCTAACCCTAGTAGGTGTGCATCTCACCTTAAGGTATTTTTGGAATGCAGGGGTCATTTCCACGAACTTGTCAAAAGGGATTGTGACCTTGATGTGTTTATTGCAAAATTCAGCCATCTCAGGGTCATCTTTTTGGATTTTTTTTGATTTTCTTCTTTCCACCCTTGAGAGCTCGGGGGAAAGGGATTATTGACTCCAACTCAGTTTCGGGAACTGAAATATTCTCATTAACTGCTGGAACTGAGTTCTGGACACGACTCTGACTCTGATACAGACTCTGACTTGGACTCTGACAAAAAAGAAAATGCTGAGGCGAGACCGGTGACGCTTCTTCCGCTTCTTCTGGACGATCCTCCTCAGATGGAGGTGCGGGCTCATCGGTGTCGTCTGACTCTAAGTGGATGCGGGCATGCTGCTTCGAGGACTCAGATGTCCTCTTCTTCTGCTGGGGATGGTGGTGGGGGTGCTCCTCCTCTTCTTCCTCCGAATTCTCCTCAGGTAGATTCTCGGAGGCTCCTTCCTTTTGTGCCCGTGCCCGATCAGGTATGGTCACGGTCCTTCCGCTCCTGAGGGACATATGATTAACATTATCGTACGAAAGGATCTCATGTTCAGATAGATAATTATCTGAATAATATACCTGATCTCGAGGTCGGTTCTGGCCCTGGTGTATGTTGTTCGGATTGGCCTGAACCTGTGCGGGAATTGGGGTCCTTGGCGCCATTTGTTGGTCTTGGGCACGAGAAACCCGATTGATGTCGGTTCTCATATCCAAGTAGTCATTCTGTATCTGTTGGACCCTATCAGACAGGGTCTGGATCGCCAAGGTGAGTGACTCCAATTCGGTGGGCAGGGCTTGCTGTTGTGTTGATGCCGTCCTGTATTGGCCTTGCTGGCCATGCCGATACTGTTGCTGATGGGACGGTGCTGGCCCCTGCTGGTAGGTGCGCTGCTGCGGCTGGTACCCTTGTTCTGGCCTGGACTGGTATCGCGGGACTGTGACGGGCCTGGTCTCTTGGTAGACTGGGGTTGGGCGGTATGCCTGATCCTTCCCCATCTCGATTTGCCGGACTAGCGGGTCACGGCTATACCAAAGCCCGTTAATCTCGTATACAGGCGGAGGCTCCTCGCATTCCGTTTCCACTGGTGGGGGTGCATAATGGTTCGGCTGGGCATAAGTCTGATCCCAGCTGCTCTGAGACCCCGGTGCCTGTTCCTGTACAAGATGGACTCGGTGTACAGGTACAGGTGGTGCAGAAGGGGCGGGTAGCTTGATCTTAGCTACCTTTTCAAAGAGTTCCTCCATTTCTTGGGAAGGCTCGAAAGAGACTCCATCTCCGCGACTCTCTTGTGGATCTGCTCGACCATGGTAAGCTTGTCGGCTATCATCCCCATGCTGGGGATGAGGTCCTCAGTCTGATCTGCAACAGTCCTTCTAGTTGTCTCATTGGATAAGATTGAGGGAGACAACTGATAGGCCCTTGTGGCCTGTGACCTGCCGGTTTCCGCCATCTGCTCTAGGATCTTCCATACAGCATGCTCATTTTTGTTCAGATAGCTTCCTCCACAGGCGGCACTGACTAACCCCTGCATCTCTGGGGTTAAACCACAGATCAAAGTCTGGACTAAGATCGCTTTTGAAATGTCGTGGCAGGGGCATTTCTGTACTAAGTCATTGAACCTGTCCCAAGCCTCATGGAACGGTTCGCTGGGTCCTTGAGCGAAGCTGGCGATCTTTGTTCTCATCTGATTAGTTCTATTGAGAGGGTAGAACTTTTTCAAGAAAAGGTCCTTGAACTGCATCCAGGTAGAACATACCACCACTAAGTTTTTCAGCCAATGAGCAGCCTTATCACCTAAGGCAAAAGGGGTGGCCTTCAGCCGAATATAATCTTGGCCAACATTGGGATGGCTAAGATTGTTGCACACCAACTCGAAGTCACGGAGGAAAGTGTATGGTTCTTCATTAAGGTTTCCGTTGAACTTCGGAAGCAGACTAAGGAAGTGGGGCTTCAGCTCAAATGCCTGAGCGAGAACTGCAGGTGCCAACCAGTTCTGAATCTCGTTCTCCGCCGGGTTGTAGGTATCAACCATTGGTCGGTCGATTCCTTCTGTTGCTATGATCTATCCCATCCGCGCCGTGAGATCTGCATTCCTTTGTTCGGCTTCAGCGAGGCGGGCAAGAATCTGTTTAATTTGTTCCTCATCCGGTGGAACTTTTGGCGGCATCTCGTCCTCTAGTTCTGGGGATTGGAAAATAAGATCGGTGTTAGAGGGCAAATCAAGGAAGGGATTACCGAGGCAATGGTCTTCCTCGGTAATCTCGGAGGAGATAAAAGGGTTGGTTTGAGAGTAACCACCCTGAGCATGAGGGGACCAGGACTCAAGAGGGTCATGAGTCCTGGGTGGTCCAAGGTGCGCTCGGACCGAGAAAGATGAGTTACTTGGGGGACTCATAGAGAGCTCAGTGAATAGTGCGTCGAGATCTCCCCAATCACTCATCTTGATGAAGAGGGAAGAAGATAGGATTTTACTCCTACCTGAAGCAAGCAACAGGAACAATCCAAGACCCTGGGTTCACACTCAACACAGTGAAGGACTCAAAGTTGAGTCCAGTTTATCTTGTAATTTTTAAGTGTGATTTTTCAAACAAGATAGCAAGGATTACGCGGCCTAGAGGGAAGTCGGCTTAGAGCCGGATGCGCCTTCCCTGTTTATCCTGTCGCCTAAGATACCGCCGATCCTCCCTTTCTGCGCTCCTATCCGGAGTGGGGACTCAATGACGTGCCCCTATCTACCTGCAAGCAGGCGGAGGCTGACAAAGCTAGGCCTTGTCGCGGAGTACCGTTGGTTCGCCCCTATCTACCTGCGAAGGCGGAGGCTACTTGGTACTTGTCAATGAGTTTAAAAGTATCCCACTCGTGATATTTGCTAAGATCAGTTGGCTCGTGATACGGAAGGCGGGGATTTGGGCTCTGTCTTAAGGTGTTCACACACACTCAAGTACCCTCACTCAGCCTGAAAACAAGGTCGGGGATTAATCTCCCGCAAACAATTTTCAGATTTTTTTCTTTTTTTTGGTCAATACTGTTAGCAGTCCCGATTTTTAAAGTTAAGTTATCACTTTAATTAGTCCACCACAAAGCACGCCTATCGGACAGTCCCAATTTCTTGTTTAATTTAAGTGAGAAAATCCGAGGGGGAAATCGAGAAAAGCCGATGCACGAAAAATCGATGATGCTATGCTGAGTAGAGAATACTTACAGTGATCCCTTCGTTTTTTTTATGCAGGATGCAATACAGAATTGAAAACTTTACTCTACATGCAAATGCAAGCAATGAAAAGCCGCTCCTAGACAGGCAGTTCTATTAGCGTGAAGAACAGTTTAACTTTGACTAAGTACTGCGGTCTAGGTGCGTCTTTTAAGTGTATTGTGTGGTCCTATTGAGTACGAGCACAAGCAAGTCCTAGAGTGGCTCGAGAAGCTGCTAGTGCAATCTAAGTTACAATTCACCCACACAGCACACGGGACACAGTTTCACTATCTTTACACACGCGAGATCCCAAACGGGAACCGCTGGAAATGATGCGAAAAAATAAAATAAAATGTAATTACAAAGCCTCTCTTTCACTCAAAATTTAGATGCTAAGTCCTCGAAGCGTCGCTGACTCCTCGCGGTCCTCGCACACAAAAAATAATTGGAGGTCAGAGAGTTACACAAAGATACAAAAATTTAAAAGACAGGTAAATATTCACAAGAAAAACCGGGGGTCAGACTACCCGGGGATTGAAAATCAAACAATCAGAATTTCACCAAAAATTAACCTAAGTCGTGCCTCCCTGGCAACGGCGCCATTCTGATGTCGCTCCCGCACCCTATGTTAATTCGGTCAAATTAATGTCCTAATTAATGTTGAGAATTCGTTGCAGTCGGATACGAGATGTTGATCAAAAACCACTTATCGATTAATTTGAAGTTAATTTTAAGCGGCAATATTTTTTTACTTGGGGTAAGTCCAAGGTCGATCTCAGGGAGGCATCTGTCTCCTTAGGTAAATTAAAGCAATTATTCGAGTGTTGATTTTCGAGGAGTATCTTTTTTGGTCTTTTTAATTTTTATGCAGACGTATGCAGATAATGCAGGTCAATTTAATGTGCAATTTAATTAATGTATCAAATGAAGTCCAAAAATAATGAAAATTGGCCAGATGGTTATTTATGATGAAAATGACCTACACTAATTTTTTTGGAATTTTTTCGACTCAAAATGAATTTACTGTGAATTAAATAAACATACAGAGTGATTTTCAGAATTTAATTTTTAATAAATATCAAATCACAATTTTTCCAAGCACTAAAATTATCCTAGGTAGCTCTAATAATCAGGGACCTAGGAAAATTGACAGAACTTAATTTCACTATGAAATGAATTAATTAAAATTAATTTAAGAAAATCACTAAACAATTTATTTAGGCCTCGATATGCGTGCAAATGCTATGAAATTTTTATGGTATGTTAAAAATGATGTCCTTAAGCTACTGTGAATTTTTGATAATTTTTTAAGGCACAGATAATTAATTAAAAATCAAAAGGCATCACTGGGCAAAATATGTCAACAATGCACCAATTAATTCATTAATAATTCACATAAGCCTACAAAAATCAGACATGTGTACTAATAGACAGAGGACAAAATTTCCAACAACATGCAATTTTTAGAATCTCAAAATGATGACAAATGCACTCTAGGGACACGTGTAAACACAGGGGTGTAAATGCAATACGGGAAATTAAAATTTCAATAAATAAATATGCAGACAGGGACTAAAATGCAATTACCGATAATATGGTGGACTCTTATGCAATTTCTCCACGGGACACGTGCTCCTCACGTGGGGTCTGCTTCACAGGGACCTCTTTGTAATTTCGTAAAGCTTCAGGGGCTTCTGTGCAATTAACCCAGGCCGCACGTGCTCCTCACGTGGGCGGCCTAGGTTCGGAGGGTGTCGGTGGCTCGGAGCGAGGCTTGGGTTCTCTTGAGGTTCGGACTGCGGCTCGGTGTAGCCTCGGGTCGCCCGAGCCTAGGCTTGGAGGCCGAGGCTCGGACTGGTCGACGTGGCGGCCTGAAGGCCCTCGGATCAAGATGGATCCAAGGGTTGGCGATGAAGATGCGTGGCGACTGGAGGGTCCGTCAGATCTGAGGCGCGATCGACGATTGAGGACGGGCGCGGTGATGAACACGTGGCGAAGTGAAGGCCGTTCGATCGGTTGATCGAACGGTGGCTGTACGTCGTCTCGAACGGTCCTCCACCACCTGCGGAGGAGTAGGCGGATCTCCGGCGTCGATGGAGCTGCTCCGCCGAGGTCGCTAGGCGTCAATGGTGCTCTTCGTATGCTCCCGAGTAGCTCGGAAGATGCAAGGTCGTGCGGCGAAGCCTCCGGTGGCCTCAGTGGCTGTGGAGGTGGGCTGAAGCTCGCTGGAGACGAAGCTCGAAGGGAGCTCCGGTGAGGCTCCGACCAGTGAAGGAATGAGAACCTGCAGGAGTTAGAATAGATAGCCGAGGCGTGCAAGTGTTCGTGGAGAAGTGTAGCGTGATCGGCGAGGCCTAAGGTGGAGTGTGGTTGTCCGGCAAGCGAGCTCCGGCCAAATGGCGGAGCTGTTGGTCGGAAGAGTGTGAAACGCGTCGTCGGAGTGTGAAAATGGGACCGCGAGGACGGGAGCTTCGACGCGAAGCTCGTCGAGGTGGATTGGAGGGGAGAAGGTGGCCGATGGCGATGAATAAAATCGGAGAAAAAGCAAGAAAATAAAGAAGAAGATCGGAGGACAAATGGAGGTGGTTACCTGGGGAATGGGGCTCAGATTTGAGCTCCAGGTCTTCGCTCGAGGGATTGGTAAGGTCCCAAGCTCGTGCAGCTGCTCGTGGGAGGCTGCAGCACGGCGGTGGCGGCCGTGGATCTCGCCGGAGTTGTATCCTTGTCTTCGCTCAACAATACTCCCAGTTGTCACCAATGGATAGCTTGGAGCTCGAGGAACCTCTCTGGAGTGGCGGATGGGGGTGAACGACGCCGGTGGTGGAGTATTTATAAGGTGAAGATGGTGGGTTGGCTGGTGGAGTAGCGAAGTTGGTGGTCGTCGTGGGGCGAGTATGGTGGAGGTGGTGGAGCTTGAGGGAGCTGGCGAGGGAGAGGGTTGAGTGGGTAATGTCGTGGAGGTGTCAGCGGCCGGAGGAGATGGCCAACGTGCGTCCAAAAATAGGAAGGGGGCGCCCCTCCCGCAAGGCAAGGGACGTGGGGGAGAGGGGTGCCTGGAGGTAGGAGACGAGGTCTCCACCGTTGGATCTTGAGATCCAACGGTGGGGATCAAGGGGGATCTGGTCGGGTAGGATTAGATCTGAGGCGTTGTGATCGGAGAGCGGTGATCGCACCACGTGTCGAGATGAGGGCGAAGCGCACGCGAACGGCTAGGATGAGAAGATAGGGTTGATCAGAGGGGCATGATTCGTTTGGAAGAAGGGCGGCTGCGATGAGAGGATCGGGGATGCGATCAAGCGGCGTACAGCGCACCACGTGTCAAGCAGTGGGCGCGGCGCTAAGGGATGGTGAAGATGAAGTGCGGGGTAGATCTGATGGCTGAGAGATGGCAGGTACGTGGAAAGGCCTGGGCTGTTGGATCCGAAACGAGATCCAACGGCTGAAGGCGCGGGCGGATGTGGCGATGGGAGGCGGGCCGCGTGGCGCAACCAGAGGGCGCCACGTGGCCTGCTGTGAGTGGCTGGAGTAAGAGACACGTGTAGAGAGAAGAGGAAGCCGAATTTGGAAAAACTCAAAACATGAAAGTTGTAGATCTTGATGAGATCTACAAGTTTCATGTTGACCAAAGACGGAGATGAGGTCAAAATATGACACATAAATACAAGGATACATAAATATACATATGTAGTATACAAAATGGCCCAAAAACCCAAGTTTCTCATACAAGCTCCAATTTCAATGAAATTAGTCTCATTTTGAAGGTCTTTTAATATGTAGTATTCTAAGAGTGAGTAGACCTAATTCGGGGTTTGTATGAGGGCTTTATGTGTGTTTTAATGTACAAGGGTTCTCAGGCTATTTTACAAGGGTGATTTTTGGCATTCTTCCCTATATTATTAAGGAATATATATTATAGAGAAGAGGTTATTTTGGTGAAGAGGTATTTTACAAGGGATTTTTGGCTTCTTATTTTAAATGCAAATGAGCTGTTAAAATGCATGAATTATGAATGTGTGCATGAATGCTATTTATGCAATTTAAAAGGAAATATGCCTCTATTTTCTCGGGAACAAGGCTCTATTTTTGACTTTTGAAGTGATGAATCACAGATTCATCAATGTCCAATAGGGAGGACACCCCCTATACTTAGGTTAGAAATAACCTAAGTATCAGGAAAAGGACAAATGAGTAAGAAATTCACGGGGACTCGGATCCCCCCTATATTAAGGCTGAGAGTAGCCTAAGTAAAGAGATGGATAATTAATGTTGAGGAGAGCTAAGGGGAACGAAGAAGTTAGGGCGAATTTACAAAATGAGCGAATGAATCTATGGAGGTGAATGAAGTACCTAAGTTCGCTCAGAGAGTGCCGAAACAATCAAGTCTCAATAAATTAAGCAATACCCTTTGATTCACTAACTCACACGTGAAACCAACAAGTGTTGGTTTTTTATCTTGTCATTTTTATTGGTGATTAAAACATTCTAATTTATGCAAGGATTAAGTAATATGTCAAATAAAAACATCCTACGTAAACAAGGGTGTTTCTCTCCCAATACATGATTTTTACTCCATTGTATGGTAAACTTGCACTATCAGTCCAAATTATTAGCTTAAGGTTATCATTGTTTTAATGTAAACATAAATCAATCAATCATTGTCTACCGCTCATTCTCAATTTCCATTAATACTAGTTGATCAATCCAGGAAGGGATGTCGAGAAAAAGCCAATGCAATCGATAAAATCATGAGTTATGGTAAGAGAAAACTCTTAGTGCCTAGAGCAAAATTCGCGAAAATAGGACTGAATTGAAATAAAACTGAATGTATGCAAGCCAATGAAAAACCACACCTAACATGCTTCTATTAGCGGGCAAGAACAGATTTTATTTTGGCTAAGTGAAGCGATGTTACATGCATCTAAAATTATTGTGTGTCCTACCTACAATCAAACATAAAAATGTGAAAATAACTTGGAGAGTCGCGTGCCTGATCCTAGGTCGGCACTAAAGTGGCGCGATCCCCACACAACCACAGAAACCATCGTTCATTTACACTCACGAGTCTTCGAAGGAAGACCGCTGTAAAGACGATTATTACATTGAATGTAATAATGCAAAAAAATCTTCAAATTTTCTCCAATGTTTGCTTCTACGACTCCTCGCAGTGAGGAACTCCTGCTCCTCGCCTCCTTGATCACTAAGGGACCCTGCCACAAAAGCATGTATTAAATATAAATCAAAAAAATATCAAACAAGTAAAACAACAATACCTATGAATTAGAAAATCACACTTAATCAAAAAATCCAAATAATACGAAAGATGAGTCGTGTCCCCAGCAATGCGCCATTTGATTGGTCTGTAAATCCAGCCTCTTAATAATGTAGAATTAACACGCTGTAGTCGACCGAGTCGGATCCATCAAAAACCGCTTAATTATTGTATCAATTAAATAAAAGCGATCGATTTTATTTTACTTGGGCAAGCCTAAGGTCGAACTTAGAGACACAAGCCTCTCAAGTATAAATCTAGACTCACAATATTTAGATTAAATGTTGAATTAAGAACTCATAGGTTGAAATCACACAAAGACACGAACAATGCAGCTACATTTAGATGTACAATTTTTATTTGATTTTTTATCATGCAATGAGATGCAATTGGGACCAGTGTGAGTATGCCCTAATTAATAGAATCAAGGAGCAATTAACAAATGATCAATTTCAGAAAGGGTTTACGAAGTAATTTTCATTGACCAAAGAATTAATCACATAGAGAACATCAAGTATGTGACACTGATTAATTAGATTTATTCATCTGTACTCTAAGTGTAAAAATAGAGACTAAGCCATGCAATTAGAAAGATAATTAAACTAGCTTCAAAATGCAACTGAAATCAACTGAAACGGAGCTCGGATGCTCAAGATATTAACAAAAGAGCTCAGGGGCATAAATGCAAGAAAAAACAACGAAATAAAAAGGAAAATAATACAAACAAGTCCCAGGAAGGACCTAAATATAAATGTGAAAAGTTACGAGGCCTTCCCTTTAATTTACCCACACGTACAGGGGTAAAATTGCAATTATTAAAACCTGAAGGGGTTCGAATGCAATATACCCCAAGCATGTGTGGTTTGCACGTGATATGAGGATCTGAATGCAATTTGAAGAAGGTTTAGGGGCCTCCCTGCAAATTCCTCGGTCCTCATGTGACTGGGAACATAGGGCAAGGTTCAGTAGTCGGTAGAGGCTCCGGACGAAGCTCGAAGGCGGCTCGGGTCACGTGTCGACTGGAGATGAAGCTCGGCTGAGGCCCGGATGCTCCGAAACTCAAGGCATGGAATAGAGGCTCGTGATGTCGATGTGGCCTTCTATGGACACTTCGATCCTGGAGATCGGATGGTGGCTGGAAGCTCAATAGGAAGCGACGTGGCCGAAGATAGGTCGTTGGATGACCACCAGGAGGGTGCCATCCAACGACACTTGTTTTTCCTGGACCTCCTTCCTCCGCAGTGGGAGTGGCGGTGATATTGGACTTCCGACAACACTTCTGTAGCTCCGCCACTCTCCTCCGATCGTGACACAACTCTGTTGGAATCCCTGGAAGTGCTACGACACTCGTTGAAGCTCGGGGAAGACGTCGGATCTCCTAAGAAGAGGCTATCAGTGCTTGTACGATGGAGACAAGGCTAGCAAAAGCAGCTCCAGTGAAGTTCCGACCGTTGAACATTCAACACCTGCAAGATTAGTCTATAGCCTCAGCACGGTTCTTATACAAGGTGTGTGCGAAGTGAAGTGGGATGGGAGGCCGTATGGGGCATAGAACATGGTGACCCGGTCGTCTTCTCCGACGAGCTTGGAGAAGAGGGAGGCAGAGCGGTCTGGGGTTGCGGAAGAGGGAAGTTGGCTATGAAAGGTAGCGTGTGGATGGTGGAAACGAGCCAGAGTAGTGAGGATGATCGATGAACGATGAAGGTGCATGTAGAAGTCTAATAAAATAGGAGAAATCTCAACAAAATGCAAATAAAGATTGAGAGCTTACCTGGAGGAATTGGCTTGTCGAAAGCCTGGGCGTGGGCTTCTCGACGAAGCCCTAGACGTGGCTGAACTCCCGCGGCGACTGGGAGCAGCTTATCGGCATCGGAAAGCCGAGGTCTTGGCCTACAATGTCAAGGGGTCTCACCGGAGGTGCCGCCTTCGTCGCGCCTTCAATCTGTCGTCCCCCAATCATGGGGAGATGAAGAGGGGCTGGGCGGAACCCCACGCACAAGCGGGTCGGTGGTTATTGAGGTCGGTGAGGGTGTATTTGAAGAAAGTATGGTTGGAATTCTGATGGTGTCCGTCGTGGATTGAGAGGACGATATGGAGCGAAAGCGAGGAAGACATGGGTCGTTGAACTGCTCAGGAGGAAGAAGGAAGTGATGGCTTGACCGAGGAGTGGTTAGGAAAATGAGGAGAAGGTTAAGGAGGTGGCGAAAATGGGAAGGGGGTGATGGGTACGCGAGGTGGAGAACATGGGGGAGAAGGTCGACCGGAGGAAGAAGACGGGGTCGTGACCGTTGGATCTTGCGATCCAAAGGTCAGGAGAAAGGCACGCAGATGTGGCACTGATCTAATCTATCAAGGGTAAAATTGACATCAAAGGGTAAACAATCACTTTGGAGCACTTTAATGGGAAGATGGACTCGCCTTATGTAAATGTTGGTGAAGAAGATATTTATGTTGGACGGGCTTGTAAAATCTCTCGAGATAGTCACTACAAGAAATTTATTGATTTACTAGCATCACCTTAAGACCTTAGTAGTCGTATTGTGATTGCAATAGGTAATGTGTTCACTTTACATCAATGAGTGATTGCATAACTAAACATATGACCACAATTTTGAGCTGGACAATTTGACATCTCAATATGCAACCATAGTATGGTTGCATATTGTAGTCACATGTTCTGCTAAACAGAACGATAGAACCTTCCCTTTCTCATTTCCCCTGACTCATCTTCCCCTACCTCTCACCCTCTCTCTCTCTCTCTCTTTGCCCGACCTCTTCACCTTATCTCCTCCATCTCTGCTAGCCTCTTCTCCTCCTCATTCCTGATTTTCCCTATCCTCATCTCGATTCCATCTCATCCTCTACTTCATCCCCATCCTCTGCCCTTGTGGAGAAGAGTTAGAGGAGACTCAGTCCTTGTGGAGAAGCTCTTCCTCTTTCATCACCAGCCACCATTGACCATCTCCTCCATCTCATCCTCCTGTTACTTAGGCATATCTCTTGCTCTTTGATTTTCTTATGTAATAGTTTAGTTTTTGTTTTGATTTACAATGAGTATGTATGTTCATTTGAAATGCATTATATGTGTTCGTTGAAATGCCTAAGAGATATTACTTTATTGGATTATGAACTAAATATCTTCTAAAATGTGATTTTTTTTGTAATATGTGATTTTGTTGTCATATGTAAATTAGAAGTGCAATTTGTGTGTGTGTGTGTGTGTGTAAGTGTTAGGGTAATATATATTTTGAATATTCATGTGCTTGATGTTATAATGCATAATATAGTAAATATAAATAATTGTACATTATGTGTTTGTTAGATAGGTCCAACATGTAGATTGCATTAGGGTATTACAGAAATCATACAAAACTTCATTCACAAACGTGCGTCCTTCCACACTAAGTTATATGTGATCCTTCACAACGGGTCGTATGTGCAACATATTTTGGGGAGTGATGCCCCCACCACGTGTTATATTTTTTTATTTTTTTCACAATTGTGGGATCTTAGCTTTACAAGCTAAGAAATGCCCCTCACTTTACCATATGACTCTTGATGTCTATTTTGTAGGTACATAAGTAGGGGTAGGATAAGTTAGGATAATATACTGAATTGGCCCATATTAAGACCAAATTTTCTCAGGTGTTGTTACATTTGAGCGGTGTTACTCGCTCACATACTCAACATCTTATAAATTCTCTAGGTAATTAGACAAAGTAATAAATGCAACCAAAAACAGGAAATAAATTCCAAACTCTCAATCCTAAGTAAACATGTATGAGGATATGGTGAGAGTATAAAAACAGTGTATGGGTGTATTTGGGCATGTATGCAAGATTGTGAGGAATATGTGGATACATAAGATCATGTAAGAGTGTACGAACCAATGTATGATATGTAAGATCGTATGGAATGGGAAAGAACATGTGTGCAAGTTTTGACAAATGTGATATGCATGTAGGCGTATGAGAGTGTATGGTTCAATGTGGGCATGAATGTGGGTTTTTGGACATGTATGCAAGTGTGTGAGGAATTGGGGTATGCATATAAGTGTGTAAGAGTGTATGGAGCAATGGGTGTGTTTGGGAATGTGTACAAGTATATGATGATGTGGATATATTTGTGAGCCTAATAAATGCTTTTTTCTCACGATGACGAATAACCCAGTGATTTTTGTCGTTATTTCTTATTTGATGAGTAACCACATGTTGGCACGGCTCACCACTTGCGACGGTGACATAGCATTCATGTTTTACATATCATAAGTTTACGTACTCCTCGGATTTATACTTAAACATGTGAGCACACTTCGTGGTGATTGCCCACATTCCCGAAGAGCAACCAACGTTGTGGCACTAGACATGCATGAGCAGATACTACAGTGGCATGGCTTAACTGATGGATGCAACATTGATCTATGTGGAAGTTTCTATTTGAGCGAAGTTTTTACGTATTGTTTTGTTTCATTTTTGTCTTTAAAATTGTGTTCGGTTCGTTTTATTATTAACTTTTTTCAATGAGTTTTCCTAATTTCATACTATGGGTGTGTATGTGTGTGCAAGTATGTGAAGGACATGGATATACATGTAGGTATGCAGGGAGCACTAGGGTGCAGGGAGCACTAGGGTGCAGGGAGCACTAGGGTATGAATGTAAGAGTGTATGGGTGTATTTGGGCATGTATTCAAGTATGAGGATTGTGGGTATGCATGTAGGTGTGTAAGAGTGTACGATGCAATGTATGGGTGTGTTTGGGCATGTGTGCAAGTGTGTGAGGAATATGTGTATGCATATGTGCATATTTTTAATTAATAGAATATTAATTATCTATATATGTATTTTAATTTATTAACATTTGACCTCACTTATAAAAAATTCTTCGCTCCACCCTTGATTGGATGATTTTATTGCAGTATAACATGGAGGGGAAAGAGGCGATTGAGACTTATATTTAAAATTGTGATTATAAGTATTGTGTTGCGATGTATGTGAATGTGGAACACCTTATGACACTTAATTGTGGATGTGGATATACTTGTGAGCCAAATAAGTGGTCTTTTTTCCACGACGACGAATACACTTGTTTGATGAGCAACCACGTGTTCGGTGTGGTTCACCACTTGTGACGATGAGTTTTACATATCGTAAGTTCTCATTCTCCGTGGATTTATGCAAAAACATGTGAGCACACCTATCACGATAATATTTTTGATATCTCTAATTCATGAAGAGCAACCGATGTTGTGGCATCAGATATGGATGAGCAACTACTACAATGATTTGGTTTAACCGATGGATGAGACAACAAATGATCTATGTGGGAGTTTCTATTAGAGTGAAATCAAAGTTGTTCTAGATTTATTCACTTAGATATATCTATGATAGTTTTAATTTTGAAAATATTGGATGATAATATTTATTAAAAATTCAATTAGTATAGACCATATTTTTTGCATCAATTAATTCATATACAATTCCTTTTGCATTAGAAAAATCCAAATAAAGCAGTAGCTTAATTTTGCATGCGTTCACATCCACTCCAAGTTTAAAAACTTTTGGACGCCATTTGATTTAAATTTTGCAAAGTTAACCCTGAACTTGGTCTCATTTGCATTCTTGCATCATATATTTGCATAAAAATTAAAAGAATCTTTCTTAAAAATCAAACACTAAATCATCTCAAATTGATCCTAAGTTGATAAGTTGCTTCCTTGAGTCGACCTTGAGGCTTACCCAAGTAAAATAACGACATTGTCCATGTTGAATTAATTAAATATTTTTATGTGATTTTTAGTGATCATTGGACTTCCTTACTACATTACAAATGACTAATTGATCAAATTCGATGATTTTTCAGCTATCAGTAGATCCAAACCAATCTACATATGTATAGACTCCAACAATCACATCACATTTTGGAACAAGCCCTTTACCTAGAGACTTTAGATTAGTTTTCCAACTAATATTTGATATATTCTTTTTGTTGCATCATCAAGAGATTCTCCATCTCCTTAGTTCATGGTTTACCTTCATATGAGAGGCGACAAGTTTGCATCCAAGCATGTTAGATTCATGAAGTAAAGTGAGAGTATAATTTCATTGATTTAGACAAACACTTTGGAGATTATGCGATGAATTGGTGAGTCATCTACTCGTTATTGTAATTTTGGCTTGAATCATTGAACAAATGTCCCATAAATACTCTAAAATAAAAATTATTAAAATACAACTGGCAATAAAAATAAATCGTACATGATTAACTCCTTTTAACTTAGTCTTTTTCATTTAGAGTCTTTGTTTTGTGCTTTAAGTAACTACAGAATAAATAAAATAAAAATGAATCTAAAAAACATAGAAAAATGTGTTTCTAACTTTTCACATTTTAAAATATTCATCTGTATATAATCATTATTTATTTTATTCCCTTATTTATATATTACTAAAAATCCAAAAGAAATTTAATTAGAGGGTAAAATTTCTATAGTATTTTGTTTGTTTTTATATATTTACAATAAAAAAGAAAAATGCAGAATCACAAAAGCTAGGTACTTTATAACATACCACAAAAGAAAATAGTAGTTGTACATATTGTTTATTTTGGATTTCTGGTCTTAATGAGTGTTGTAGACAACTTCCACTCTTACCTATTCTTTTATTTAAGTTTTCCTTTTATTTTATTTTTTTCTTCATTTACTTTTTTTGGTCAAAATTATGTCCACTAAATGTTAGATGGTGTATTTTTATTTGTTCCAACACCACACCAGTTGAACAAAGGTTAGTTTTTCCAACCTAATCACCCGCTCCTACCACCAACTCCCGCTTAAGCATTGTGGGTTGGACGCCAGATCAAACTTGACCCTCTCTCTCCCATGCGCACTTTCTTATAACGTATTCCTCGAAGCTCATTAACTTCCAATAGTCGCTCGATCATCATCTCTTCTAGCTCCTCCCTTGCTTGTCCTAGTAACCGCCCTGTCAGCCATGCCCATAAAAACATGTTGCCACCCATCTTCGAAATGCCAACCTCCACCCATACAAAAATCCCTCTCCTCCATCCTTAACTGGCATTATCCACTATGTGAGAGAGATTCGAGAGCTTCACCTTCATGTCTCAGAGATACTCCCCCAAGGAAAATTCTTTACATAGTAGGATTCATGTTTATGAAATCCTTAGTCGTGTGCAGTTTTCTTGTCACAGGATGATAATATTTGTATCCATTTTTGGAACCAGAGTAGCCCAGAAAAATGTAATTTGTAACCTTTGTCTCCAACTTCTTCACACCAAGGACAAAGTTGTGAATAAAACATACAAAATCAAGTATACAAAGATCTAGACTCTGAGGGATTTATTAGTATTTAGAATAAAGAAATGAACCCTTTTTAATTATAGTAGAGGGTGCATATTAATGAGATAAGCAGCAACGAGCACAACTTCTCGAAAAATTCTTAGGAACATTCCTTTGGAAGATAAAAGCTCTTGTGACCTCTAAAAGGTGACAATTTTTCCTTTCGGATATCTTATTCTATTGAGGTGTTTAACAACAAGAAATCTTGTGAAAGATCTTGTTCTCTTCAAGGAAGACATTGGGACATCTCTTTATGTACTCCTTAGTATTATCAATCTGTATGATTTTGAATTTCATGTCATATTGATTGTTTATCATGTTAAAAAAGGTTTGAACTACATCGGATACATTACTTCTGTTCTTCGTTAAATACACATGAGTATAATGAGAGAAGTCATCAATGAAAGTCATAAAATATAGTTGACCTCCTAAGTTCTTATATTAGACTGACCCCAAAAATTAGAGTGGATAATTTCAAAAATAGAAGTACTTTTATTACTTCAGATAAGATAGATAGTTCGAATGTTCTTTGATAGGTGGCACACTTCACAAAAACGAATTTCACATCTAACTTTCTTACATAATTCATGAATTAAATGGTGAAGGTAAGATAACCAAGGAGACGAAGATGCTAATGTCATCATTTTAGACTTTATATATCACCAGATTTCTTCTTAGCTATCGCGACAATTCATGCAGTGATAACATGAGTAGAAAGGCCAAAGAGACCATCAGCAGCGAAATCAATCCCAATTTGTTTCTTCATCTCCAAGTCATAAAATACATAAGATTTCTTAAAAAAACTAGGTAGTAGCTAAGGTCTTTAGCAATGCAGTAAATACACAACAAGTTAATTAAAAAAATAAGGGACATGAACAATGTTTTTTAGAAGAAATTTATTTGTGATTGATATGATCCTTTTTCCTGCCACAATGATGGAAGATCCATATGCCAAATTTACGTGTACTCTTCTAGTGGCAAGTTTATAATCGTGATAGATCTTAGAGTTACTTATCATATGATCAGATGCACCATTCTCGCTAACCCATTCATCATCATTGTTTATCTTTACATTTCCTTGCATCCATGATAGCATTCACACAATCTGCATAGCTAGAACTCTTGTCAGAAATTGATACCTTCTGGACACAAGCACGAAGATCATTGATCCGAGTGTTTGTTAGTTTCTTACTTTTAACAGCCACCATGATAGATTTTTTTTCTTTCTTCATGTTTCTCTTAGGACGAAGTTCCCATCAATGGTCAATCCCACGACTTTTTTTTGTAGTATCCATATTATTATCTTTCCAGTAACCATTTTTTTTCTAAGTAAAGTAGACCTCTTAAGGAAGAAAAATGTTTATATTTTTCATGACAACACATCATTTTTCTTAAAATTCATTGACACGATAGACCTCCTAGAGGGGCGGGAGGGGGGGGCACCTGTGAGGAGGTGTGTCGGTAAGAAGCAATGACCAAAGCCCCCGCGTCACGAGTTGGAGTAGTACCTAGAGAACAGGGCATGTTGGAGCCTCACCCATGAGGAACTGGACTTGAAGGAGTGCACCCATGAGGAGCCACCCAAAACCACTTAGAACAAAAACTCATGGGGCACACAAGTCTTATTCTCCTTTTCACTATAAATTTGGCACTCTTCACTAGAATAAATGTTGGTGAGAGAGATTTGTACAATATATAGAAGAATGGGCAGATGATTTCTCATCAATAGACCCATTTACCCGTATAAACACAATACAACTTAACACCTACGAAGATATGTTTTAATCATGGCTAATATTTATGCCCTCTCCTTACACGGGTAAGCTCGATCTCTCAATATCTTTTGGAGTGTAACCAAATATCTCAATCAATCAATGAGGTGAATTACATGGCTGTGAAACGCATGAGATTTGCTCTTCTTGGGGTCTAATATAATATGACATATTTAATGATCGATTAAAAAGTCATTTTGCTAGTTGCTTTTTTTATTAAATATTATACCATTCTCTGATTTTGTTAGAAAGAAATATGTGCTTGGTTATGAATTGAAAAAAAGCAAAGTATTTGATAAAAAAAATTTATTAATTCTCTAGACTTCCTCAATGGCGACTAAGTATTTAATTATTGTATTTTATCTTTCAAGACTCTCATTCAAAATGAAAATAATGAACCAATTACTTCGTTGTAAGTAATGTCCCCTTTATGAACTTCTAATTGCAACTTACCGCACATGTGCAAGAATGCTAATCGAATGGAACTATAACGAATGAAGCTATGCTTGAGTTCAGTTCGATAAGAAAGTTCTAATGTTCGAGTTTGATTCGATAAAGAGTTAACAAGATATGTGCCTGAGTTCTTTAAAAAATAAACATTCGAACTCGATCATTGGTAGTTCGATAATGATTTAACTTAATTTAAAAATGTTTTGATGAACAAATTTGAAAATGTAGTTCAATTATAATATTCAATAACAAATAAATTGGAACTTATTCATGTTAAAATGGTGCAAATTAAGGTCATCTATTAATACAAAATTTTTCTAACCCCAAAAACTTCTCGTGTGTACAAATATGATGTTACACACACATATCAAACTCAAACTTTTATCGAAAACATGTATGTTATGTTCATAATTAATTCCTTAAGCTATCGAACTAATATTTGGAGTTCATGTTCAGTTCATATAGAAATAGAGAAATATTTTTCAAACTACTATCAGACAGTCTTTAATCGAATATCAACATGTTCAGTTCGATTAGCAACCTTACTCTTATGGGATTTTGCTTTTTTATATTAATTCGACAAACTCCGACCTCTGATGTTTATTATATATTTTCTTTTAATGGCTTAAAAAAACTTTTGTATAATTGCCCACGGAGATTGCCCTTAGCAACCATGTGCACACGTTCAATGACTATGATTGAAAACCTTATCCCTAACACCCTAGCAAAGGTGCCAAAATGATGTGCACATGGAACACGAATTGATGAAACAGCATGCGACCACCACAACCTGTCAATATGGTCCATTTTCCCCCATTGCCACTCGTTGTCCCCTTCCTCATCCTCTCCTCAAGTTGGCCCTCTCCTCCATCTGAATGCCAATGGTTATTTGAATCCTTGCAGAATAAAAATAACAATAGTTCTTTTTACTAGTAATTCTGTATATAGGGTCGTCTCTTTCTTTAATCTCAAAAGGTATCACTTTGGAAGTGTAACGGTCAAGAATTTGTACTCTAACTAAGATTCTTTTTTCTTCTTATTACCTTTGGTGGAGTATCCAAAATTGGATATTAATCAAGAGAGATTAATACCTATTCAATAGTATTCAGTACCATACTAATTGTCTCTCCATTTGATAACCATATAAATATATGGCCCCACTCACGTCACTTGTTCTCCCCCATCTTCTTGTGGAGGGAAAGAGAGAGAAAGAGAGGGAGTTGAGAGAGGAGTCTTACCCGAGACGTCTTAGATTTGTCACAGGAGACAGCATTGTCAAATCAGAGAATGAGCAGTATGCGGACACATGACCGAGAGGAGCCATGATGGCCACGACAAGATGGGTATGATTAAATGTATGTATTGGTTTACGATTACGTTTCAATAAAATTCAAATCTTGGATAAAAGGATTGTATCGGTTTCATTTGTTAATACATATGCGCAATGATTTGTTTTGAATAAGACATTAGAATATTTTGTCGACATAAGTTTATTCACATAAATAGTTATCAAGGTCGGAATAAGATATTTAAATATATGTGCCGAATTCCTAAGATAATGAGTATGTGTATGTCTCGATCCCTACGTAAACCTTTACCTTCCGTTGGGTTATATATATGTCAAAAGAAGAATGTCCATGTTCCTTATGGAAGTTAGAATAAAATGTTCACGAAAAAAATATTAGTAATATCAGATGGTAACTTATCAGAGTCGATTCTTTAATCACATTTTCATATTATACGATTCTTTAATTAGAGTGGTGATCATCAATAATGACATTACTTTGTATAGCTATAGTGGTTTATTTTGCACAATAATAGACCACGGATGTATAGTATCATTCTATGATTTTATTTGATGCTTGGCTTTTGTCAAGTAACCACAATTTAATGATTTATTATGTTACCTTACGGAAAAATTGCTTGACAAGATATTACTTACAAGAGAAAGGATTTGAGTTACCATGATTGCTGCATAGTTACATCACGTAATTACTGTATGTTTGATTGTAATAGTTGTCCGTCAAACATAACTACTAAGGGTAAATCATATCATTGTGTTGGATTATATCTTAAAAAAATCGACACTTGTGAAACCATTGTGAATGGGAAGCCATTTACGTAAAGTTTTATTTTATAATAAAGTTTTATCTGTATTATTACATTCAATCGTGTTCTATACACTTAAGCCATGAATCTGTTATCGTCAAGTAATTGATAACACACGCTGGTTATAAAAGTCTTGTGGAGATACTCATAAATTTTGAAACAACCTGTCTATTGTGACGCCCCGCCCCTCCGGCTACCGAAACCGACGAGACGGGAACGTCGGACCTACGGTCCAAATACGCCCATGATCTATGATACTCAGCAAACCGTCTTATGCACATTAGATTAACATTTGAAATATAAATAACCACATGAGAATAATATGAATTGGAAATAAAAATGCAACATCCATTCTAATCAATATTCATCAAGTCCATGTCCATGATATGAGATACACCAGAAAATCTCAAACATTGTAGAAAAACTCTCCACATATCTCACTACAAAGTTTCTCAGAATAACATAAAATAAAGCGAAAGTGAATAAATTACTCTAAGCAGGACGCACCCTGCCTGATGCGAATATGACGAAAAGAAGTCTGATCTCCTCAAAAGAGCGCTACTGTGGCGGTTGTTGCTCAGGTACACCTGTTGGATTCACACGAGGGTAACGTTATGAGCAATTGCCCAGTAACGAGACAAATGTTATAATGACTAAAGTAGGGGTAAGAAAAGATTGTATACCCAATTTTATTTAATGGAATATGCATGTATTGAAATAATTCAGAAAGAACGCCAAGTCATTTAGAATCACATCGGATCACATTGATTTTATAAAAAAATAATCGATTAAGTTCTACCACAATGATCATTGATATTTTGACAAGTTGGTTAGAGCCCACAATGATATACAATATTTGGCCTCCGATCATAAATTATTTATCCTTTCTCATATTATTTTAGCACACGCAAGTACGCGACTCGCAGGCCTCCGCTACGCGGGAACTTGTTTGTTATCTTGGATAAACCTCCAAGTATTTCAACCTCAAATTCTCCAACTTCAAACCATATCCCGGAACACCTCTCACAATAATAATACTCGAAATAGAATTTGATGCGGCCACACCTAATTCTACTCCGAGTCTTAATATTCTGTACAAGTGCAAAACCAAGAACGTCAACCGCTGTCACCTGCCAACTCCGTCGAGCGACTCCGGATACAACCGGGCTGCTAGGTGCAACGTCACCCAACTCGTCCGTTGGGGTTGCGGCCTTCATGGCATCTACCCGGGGCCCAAGGGTGCATGCCCAATCCCTTGAGGCATCTAACTCCACCTACCCCAAAAATCGTGAGATCTCACCCACGAACAAAAATTCAACCCATTTATAGATAGATGATCATAGTTCACACGACATGAAGAATATCAAGACTTAGCCTTATAATGACAGTTCCAATAAGGATCAACTTCAATACTTCTAATCGAAAATAAAGTTTTTTTTGGTCACGGAGCATTTTTTTATGAGAATAGCATACAAAAATTAAATTATATGGATCAAGAAGCAACGGTATTTTTTCTGTAGTAACTGGTCTGTCAAAATAATCTTGCCAGGTAAACATGTAATATCATAAGTGCTAAAGTTATATAGACTATTATTTGAAAGAGCATTAGTGGATATACATCACACGTTTATGGGTCAAAGTGTTTTAAAAAAAATCTATGGTATGCATGCAACAACATTAATGCAGATGTTAATGTGCCTATCAAGGCATGCACACAGCAATAGCAATATTAACGTTAATGAGTCACGCAAATAGCAGCACATGCTTTATACTTTATTGTTACAAGTTATAGTGATGTGTGTCATAACATACATGCAGTAGTTAATTACATGAACGTTTCATTATCAATCATAGCTAACAGCAATGGACATTAGACGTATATTTTTTTTTGAAACATGTTGCTATAATGTCAACTATTAAATCACTGCTATTATTTACATTAATTAACAGGAACTCAAACGGACAATGTAAATCGACTATTAGAAATGTGGGACCTTACCATCAACTAATCCTTATTTTAGAGTTTCAATTTATAATATTCCTTTAGGATATGTAAGGTGTCGTGAATGCTAGATTTCAAATACAGAAAAACACATCTATTTCTAATGAGCAAAGATCATGATTGCAGTGCTTTACCTTTGGATGATCGATTACATGAACCTCCTACCAATCCAAATTATTATTAAAAAAAAGTCTTTTATATGATATTCCAAGATTGGAATACAGGAAAATTTCATCACAAAACTTTTAGATTATCAATAACATGATATCAACGGAATAAGTAAAATGTAGTGATTTTGGGATCACATTCTGTGATTATTATAGAGTTACGAAACCAATTAAGGATCATGATACGATTCTTAGATAGATTCACATCACACAGTACCATATAAATAACTATTCACATATTTGACCACAATATATCCTAAAGGCTCTCGTAATGTACAAAAACATAGGATCAATAACCGTGTAGAAACCAACATCAGTATAGTAATCAAACGATAAGGGACATATAAGGCTCTGGAGATGTTCACGAATATAGGGACAAAAGTACGTGGAAACCAACAGCAAGAGAGGGGTATTTTTCGTTACAATCACATAAGGCTCTAGAGGTATTTTAGTGTATAGGAAGAAATACGTGGAACCCAACAGCAAAAGGGGGTATTATCGTTACCTCCGAGGATGTTCCCTCGGGATCTCCTTTCACGTGCAACGATATTTTCGTCGCTCGATTGTAGAGTGAATGCGTGTACGAAGGTGACCTCGAGCTTCCCTACGTGATGGTGGTCGCGGATCTTCGATCGGAGCTCCTTCTCCGATGTCGACGGCGGCCCTCCGATGACTATACTGACCAAGATGGTGGTGCTTCAAAGAGAGGGGAGGATGGTGGTGGCTAGGGTTTTGGAGAAGGTAGCCTATCACCTTCTATTTATAGAGGGAGATGTGCAATTGGGTGAAAATTCGGATATGGTTCGGATCCATATATGGGTCCCAACCATTATACTTAAAACATCGATAACTTGAGTTAGGAATATCGGAATTGGGTGTTCTTAGGCTCGTTGGAAAGATCTCGATGAGACCTACGTAATGGCGTGGTGAATTTTTTTGGAGGTTAAAAATACTCCAGATTTTAGGAAAAACAAAATATGGGGTTTCACATCTATGGATATAAATTGTTAAATATTATGCAAAACTTTTGCAAATATAGATATCTAACAAATTAAGTCACTATGATGTCAATTGCATCTCTTGAATGTAATTTTTATGATAAATCCTATGATCAACTCGCTGTTGTGAGAGTTATATAAAAAGTATCAAGTAATAAAAGTTAACAGTAAGATGCTGGATTTAAAATGTTTAAATGAAGCGTTATTGCATGGAAAAGAAAATGCTAATAAAAGAATGGGAATTTTCTTAAGATGAATAATGGCATGATGACGATAAGCCGAGCTAAGTGCTACACTTAATGGTGAGAGCCACCTCTAAAGTCCAATTATCATATGCCCAAGGGGCAATGCCGCAAGGGGAGTATAGTCGCAAGGAACCATAGAGGCAAAAGCTAAGTCCTCTACGGTTGTAGCTACACTGTCATGTATGCTATATTCATGGACCGCTAGTTCCAGCGGTAAAGCCAGCAAAGCCGCCTAAGGATTAAAAAATCAAGACAATTTTAAACACTCAATAAGTTGAGGTATATGCGCAATTATGTTAATATTATGGTCATATGTACAATTATGTTAATGCAATGGGCACTTGTACAATTATGTTAATGTTAAAGTGTATGTACACATGTACTGAAATGTCATGCAAGGAAATGGTTTAGAGAAAGAATAAACCATTACAAGTGATGAAAGAAATGGTTTAGCAGGGTAAGACATTACAAGTTACGAAAGAAATGGTTTATAAAGGTGAACCATTACATGTTATGAAAGAAATGGTTTATAATAGTGAACCTTTACATACTATGAAAGAAATGATTTAGAATGGTAAGACAAATACATGTTATGAAAGAAATTGTTTATAATGATAAACAATTACATGTTATGCGAGGAAATGATTTTATCAAAGATAAATCATTATATATTATGAGAGAAATGGTTTAAGATTAATAAACCGTCACAAGTATTGCAAAAGCTATTTTAAGGGGATAGTCCGAAAGAATGGTATAAATGATAAAGGATGCATATACATATCATGAATTTCATGAAACAAACCCCTTATGATGAAAAATGATGGCTTATATATTTTTATGTATATTGCACATGCATATTCATGTTGAATTCAATATGCAACTTGTTAGGCAACGAACTTAGACATGCATGGGACAATTAGGCACGTAATGATGTTATTCCATTGGGAGTTAAGTACATGAATTACAACAAGTTAAAAGACCATTAGAATTCTCATGTATGGACCCCGATACATACTGAACATTAGGCTCATGCAAAATTATGTTTACTTATTTCAAGTGAAGAGCAAGTTTGACCAAGCACTCATGTTCGTGTGGCAGACTCAATGAGACATTGAATGTCGTATGAATACTTACTTGGATTAGTGTGGATATCTGTATGCCCACTGGAACGGAGAGTCACACTGTAAAATTATTTAATTTTTTCTTTTGCAAGTATACCATTGTGGATGTTGTAATAATGGAACTCTTGTGTATATTGGATTTTATGGTTCCTTTAGGAATGAAATTTGTTGCTCATTAATAACCATGCATGAATCAGTAACAGTTCGTTCGTGCGATATTTATTGCATGCTTCCGCTGGTCGACGCAACCCATTCCGTTACAGGAAGTGCGAAGAGGACGAGTAATTAGCTTACATCTTGAAGGGACCAATATGGGTTTAACAAAAGCAAATTACAAATATGAGCAACATACCCATGTCATTGGCGGGCGAAGCCTGCCATTAACAAACGAAGACACGTAATATTTGCATTCAATAAGCTTTTTTACAGAGAGACTGATGGAAGACGGGCAACAAGTTGCGCCACTAATTCCTTTTGAATGTCAAATCCAATTCTTCAAAATATAATATCCATACACCTGAGAACCATAACATTACTATGCATAAATTTTTAGACCCTCTTAAGGAGCTCTATCGCTTCAGTTACCAAGAACATAAAGGTGTCAAAATCAAAAGAGATGAAAACATGTTGATTGTAAATACAAGCCTTCTCATGTCTGGCAATTTTATCTGAGGTAGCTTTTTGTGCAGCCCGTCCCACAATGAAATCACATTTTATCGAACCAACTAATGGAGAAACTCCAGTCAAATCAACATATGCATGTTTTCCTCCAACCCATCCAAAAATTAAGATATCTGATGGTTTGAGTTCCCTCTTGTGGATCAATCAAAAAATTCACATGTACTTCTTTCTTTGAAGAAACCCCAGCCTGTCTAAGCACATCATAAAAGACATCCCTGACAAGATCATGTCGATATTTGAAACTTGAGAGTTCACAGTAATGAACTGCATGTTCCCCAAAGACGTCCATGCAAGATTTGTGGCATACTGGACATGGCTCATCAGTCGGGAATAGAAGAATCGTAAAGCGATATCCGAGAATAGTAAGATACTCAACAGGTGACATATGCATTCCAAGACAATCAATAGGAACACCTAGAAGGAAATCTTGAGCATGGCCAGATTGCAAACATCAAAAAATTGCCTTTTGTCTACCAGACATGTCAAACTCAACTTCAATTTCTTTAACAATTTTTCTAAAAAGAGAACTCGTCAAAGCATTATGGTAGGGGGGACGGTATCATTGTTAGCAAAACACGTAAGATCTATAGATGGAAGTGTGATGCATAGGCCATCCAAGGCATCTAGAAAATCAAAATCCATATCATGTATTTGTTGGTATTTTACACTTTATTTCAAATACTTATTTTATGAAAAAAATAAATGTAAAGACATTCATAAGCATATGTCTTTATGCCTTTAACGTTTTTTTTAATTGAGTAATTATCTTTTGATATTGGCCGTTATATTGGCGGTTATCATTGCTTGTATAATTAACTTTATTACAATATTATATTATCTAAGGATTTGATCTTACGTTACTTTATTGTCAAAGTTATTGTTTTTCAAAGAATCATATTATTGATCTCATTCTCTCGTTGAACGTTAACGTTGGATAACTTTGAAAACGGAAAGAAGAATATTTCATGCAACATTAATTTGTAATTATATTGGTTATCATTGCCGTTGTTTATTGAGTCCTATATATACAAGTATTCTCTTGTGAGGAAGGGCAATCAACAATTTCTATCCCTCTTCCCTCTTCTTCTCTTTTTTTTAGTGAGTTTATTCCGAAGGAAGGATCTTTGTTGCTCAATCGATCTTGACGTTGGCGAGTGCACGCCCGTCGAGATCTCATCGTTGTATCCTGGAGAATAGTCGTACCAATACCGATTGCACCATCGGAATCTCCGTGGGGGTACGAATCTATTTTAAGGTCAGTGCATTTTGCACGCCTCGGCAAGTTGGTTCGTCTCATCAAATCCGGTATTATCTAACCCTCCTTATATATTTATATTTATATCATATTATTTTACTTACAATATTACACTGTCATGTAAAATACGATCTTGTAGTACCCGATATTGAGCTCTAAAGGCCATAAGGCATACGAAGAAGCCTCAATAGTGGAATGCAGACCTAAACCACCAAGCTTTATGGGTAAGGATGCCACCCGTCATTGAAGGTCGCCAGAGAAAAGGCCTCCACAAACCACAATATCATTAATAACTCTATCCTTTTGTCAAAACACATATTGGCTTGCTCCATATATGTGGGTTGACATGTATTAAGCCAAAAATGAGCTTGGATGAACCCAATGGATCATACAACTGAGGAGTAATTGCATTAAGTTAACAACTTTGGTGGCCCTCCTCATAGCCATGTCTTCAACAAATTCTTTGTCCCTACTCACTGCTCCTCCAAGTAATCTCACTCCTAGCACATGCCTCCCAATATCCACGGAAAATAACCATTTGCGGATCTTCTGACCATCACATAAAGGCGAGAAAAGCTCGGGTTTTTGATATTCTATACAAGCCCCACCTCTGGGCTCTATGTTGTATAATGTCAAGCACCTTGGACTCCTCCAATGTGTCCCTTATGATAGTCTTATTATCAAAATACCAAGAGTGGAGAAGGAGTTTACAATTATCTCTGATTTCAAGTATAAGTGGGTACATTGCAAGAGAAAGTTGAAGTGGGCCTAGGGGATCACCTTGCTGCACTCAAATTGTTGACCATATATGATTGTCTTCAATATATAATATGACATCTTGAGCATAAAGAAACTCCACCCATGAAGAAATAGATGGACATCGCCTCCTAACTTCACGAAGCACCGAAGATCTATCTATCATGTTGAAAGCATTAGAGAATTCTATTGTGATCATAGAGGGAGACGTGTCCCCATGAAGCTTTCTTGAAATTCGATTGGTGATGTGTAAAATACTCAAGATACACTAACCCCAAATTGAAAGACATTGAGATACTTAGACATCTCTTTGATCTCCCCTGCCATAGCAATTTTGGATACTAGGCGTCTTTAGATAGTACCCACTGCAATAGGATGTATGCCATTGTCAGGTTTGAGTAGTGGAGTAAGAGGTACATAGGATACAAACTTAGCCAAACTCAAAGGACATCTCCCACCTAGCCATAAATTAACCACCGTGATGATCGCATGTAGGAGATTAGTGGCCACTGCAGACTCCTCCCATTAAAATATTATCTAAAAGATGTTGAGCTATCAGGCCATCTCTACCACATGATGTTCCTTTAGGGAAAGATTTGATAGATTGTAGAAGAGTCTCTAAAATCAAGTTATCTGGAAAGGAAAGAGGCAGCTTATATGGATGTTTAGCCTCTAAGACTTTCATAGTATCTTCATTATAAGGAGTCACTCCTGAAGAGCACATAACCCTTAAGGCTGCTGAAAAGTGTCCTTCTGACACTTTACGAAGGCACTATCTAATGTTGGAGTTTGATTCTTATCCAAGGAGTTGTTCTGACTAAGCCACGAAGTACTTGTAAATCACGTTTTAAAATATCACCCACTAACTTGGTGAAATCGTTTGCATTGCCCTAAGTAGTGAGTGACCTCAGAATAAGTCGTTGTTGCAAAGACTTTCTATTGCTAGATCTTATGTCCTGTATATTCATAGGCATGAATAATTGTAGTGTGCAGTGGGGAAGAAGTAACAATCTCACCCAAGCATATATGGATCTCGACCCCACGATAACTTGGTGCAAAGTTGTCTTCATATCTTGAGAGAAAACAAGACAGTAACTAGGAGGAATACTCTTAACTGTGGTGATAGGAACTTTGAAAATACGATCAAGCAATATAGCATCAACAATTAATCCATCTGTGATATCAGGTACGTAAGGTAGGAAGGGTTTCAAGATGCCAATAATGTTCCCCGAGCCACCCAAATGTCATCTGTAACACGAACAAGATCGTCGTCATGATGGCGAGCACAAGTCACAACTTGATTATTCTTGCACCTCCCACACATTCACTGATCAAGGGCTTTCAAGGTTCCTTCTAAAGCAAGATATAGATCAAGATCATTCTTGATGGCATCTCACGACATAGTAGAACGATGGTCACGGGAAAGATGTACCCTTTTGATATGAGAGATTAAGCATGTAAAACCTTTACTTCCTTCCCTACCATCCGAGCAACTGTGAAAATTCCAAAAGGGACACATCAAGCCACCTGTAATATGTGAGACGCCCATTGCCTCTCTATTATAAGCTTACGAGAGTTTACTATGTGATTGGAGCATGGAGGCACATGATATAGGAGGAACCTCTCCTTCTTCAATGTCGAACATGGTGGATGTTGTCTCAATGTGAGAAGAGGACATCGGTAAAGAGATGCCGATGCCCATCAGGATGCATGGTGGTGGAGAAGTTATTACTACTATTAGATAAGAAAAAACCAATTGAAAATGCAACATAGTTGGGGCTAACGAGGGGTTGCGGTGGGGCGTGGTAACGGTGCGGACGGTAGATCGCAATCGAAGATTTGGAAGGCACGGTATGTCAGCCCCCGGATGTTGGGTGGGAGGGGGCCTGAGGGGAGGGTTGCGAGAGAGAACAAGAGGGAGGGGCTGCAGCAAGGGAGGGTTGCATCAGGGGAGAGCGCCGGGAGGGGAGGACTACGGGAGGGAGAGAAGGGTTGCAGCGGGGGGAGGGCGTCGGGAGGGAGGGAGGGGTTGTGGAAGGAGGGGTGTCGGGAGGGTGGTGCGGCAGGAGGGGCGTCGGTTGGGAGAGGGCGTCGTGTGGCAGGATGGGTGTCGGCATGGAGGGTTGGGCTACAGCATAAGGGGCATTGGGAGGGTGGTGCGGCAGGAAGGGCGTCGAGGGGAGGGGGTGCCGAGCTACAGGAGGGTCGTCGGGCAACTTAAATGAACCGCTTAAGGTTAAGTCTATCTTCATCTATTGTACTATTGTATTATCATTATACAAGAGAGAAACCTACTATCACCATTGAAGAGTAGCCCAATTAAGGGTGAATAACATAAATCATGTGTCATAATTTTTTCATGCTTGCTTGTATGTTTGGTAATATGTATTAGTTTTCCAATACATGGAACATGTGTAATTATTACTATGACCGAACATGCTTTTAGAAAAAATATTATAATAACAAAAATCACTAAATAAGGCTTGATTTCAAGACTCATTTTCCCCATCAATCAAGCAGCATAAATTAACTCTTGTACGGAGTAGTAGTAAATTGTGTCTTCATATCATCTCTCCTTTTCCTCCCCTTAAAATATGTATTGAGATCCAACTCCTTTCTAATGAGAATCACTTGCTTTGTATCGCACTCACTTCTCCATTTTTCACGTTTCTACAACGGAGATGCCGATAACTTGCCGCTCTCTCATCGTATTGCTCGTCATAGGAATAACTGGATCTCCATCACCTATCATGACCCTCTCCTCGAGCTTATACACCTTGTTAGGCAACCTCATCCCACGCATCACTACGTATGCTCCCTTGCTCGCTTTGAGAACTCCCCCTTCAATGGGATTCGATGTCCTCGTGACTCGATCATTCCCAGTGAAATCAGATTCTTCTTGACTGTAGGAATGTGCCTGACACCTGTCAGAGTTCGTACTACTCCATCAAACATGTGGAACTACACTGATCCAATCTCCTTGATGTGGTGAACCTCTCCACTTCCCATCTTGACCGTGTCGTCAGTGCATGTCTGATATGTACTAAACTGCTCTCTAGATGAGAACACATTATCTGAACATATATACCGAGTCCAGAAGTTATCTTGAATTTGTCTTCATCTCCCTAGAGCACGCTAGTAAATCTCCCTTGCAGACTACGGTAGAATCCTCTTGGTTGGATTCAGAATCAATAACCTTCTTCTTTCCTTTCTCGTTCTCATGACTTGGACAGTCGACTATTTTGTGGCCCTCCTTGTCACAACAGAAGCATCTAATCGGATCTCGTGACTTGGATTGACCTATAAATTCTATCACCCTTGATCTTCAACATCTGCCCTCGGTTGCCACCACATGACCTTCATCATTCATTGCCTCATCCGTCGACCTCCGTCAAGACTCATTCATAAGCACCGAAGCAACTGTCTCATCCAATGTGATGGTCTCCTTATCGTAGAGTAACGTCCTCACAATATGATTGTAGGAAACTGAAAGAGAACTCAACAAGATCAGTGCCTTATCCTCCTCCTTGAAGAGGGATTCTCCTTTCGCATTCTTCTCCTCAAGTGTGAGCATATCTGTAAGAATCTTGTTGAATTCATTTAAGTTCACTTCGAGCTTCGTCCCGTCGGTCATGTTTAGACCATAGAGCTTCTTCTTCATCAATAGCCGATTCGACAAAGATTTGAACTTGTATCATCTCTCGGACTTCTTCCAAAACTCTGCTGGATCCTCCAGGCTGATGACTTCGCGAAGAGGGTTGTCTGCCAAGAATAGTTGTATTGTATTGTTCACGACATCCATCATCTCCTTCCACTCTTCCTCTTTCATCTTCACTGGCTTATTTTCTCTATCCTGGAGAGCTTTCACAAGTCCTTCTCACATGAGTATATTCTTCGCCCATTGTTGCCATAAGGTGAAGTCACTCTTCCCATTGAAGGGTTCCACGGAGAATGATGCACCCCTCGATATAAATTTCGCCATCACTTTATTATCATACCTACTTGTACGATCTGAAAAATCATAGCAGAATATTTCCGATCCGAACCGTCCAACTCATCCGGAGTACGCAAAACGCCTTATCCGGAATCTTGGATCACCTCAATCGGACTCTGGATACTCCTGATCTCAACGGTTCACCATAACCATCTTAATTGCCTCTGAATCGACGTTGAATCTCGCTCTGATCTGTCGCGTTGTATCCCTCACTGTCGTCAAACCAAGCTATGATAGAAGTTGGCGGGAACACAACCCACCAGTATTGTCTCCTCTCGGATACCTGATGTTGGGGATATGAACCTCCTCGGATACGGAAGTGGATACACAACAAAAATTAACAAAGTCAATAGAACAACGAAAAGTCAACAATACAATAAAGTCAACAAAATGAAACTTCACCTAATTAAACTCGATTTTGCTTAATTAAATATTTACACCTAATTAAACAAATCTAATAGAAACGTTTCCCCGACAACAGCACCATCTGATGAATCGGTATTTGGCTATGTTAAGTTGATTAAATTGTAGTATGGCCAAATCCCAATTCATCAGAACTAAGTCAAAATATCTCTATGAAGAGGACATAGTTTAATTTGTCATGGATAAGTTTAAGGTCAAATACAAGGACACACGCTAATTAGCCCATCTAATTTAAATCTTAATATATTATTTAAGCTAATGAATAGTATAACCTAGGTTAAAATGCAAAATAGAGTGAGTGCATGATTTTTCAAAAAAATTTCAATGCACTTAGATTAATGGAAACAAAATGATAATGAGATGCACAATATAAGACAATGCTCACAAACAAGACACAAACTATCAAACTATGTTCATGAATTAGTAATTTAACAAAGAGTTTAATTATGCATAAAATTATCCAAATTTATGTACTTAATTAAAAGCTCTAATTTATCTAATTCAATCAATGCATCATTTAATTAAGACATTAATGTTCTCCACCCACAATAACACCATAATCGAAGACTAATCAGAAATTATATTTTAAAATAAGTGATTTGAAGATCCTAATTAAATTTTGTTGATTTAAGGTCAATCAGAGAATTAAGGAAGCATGAAATGAAGCCAACATGTACAATTGAGCTAATTAATCAAAGTAAAAAGGTAGCTTAATCTCTCTGATTTTTAATTCATAATATATACATATCATACGAAGAAGGAAGCAAAGAAGGCCGTAAGCGAAGTTTAGTCAAAATCTTATGACGTTTTGTATAAAAATCTTGACTCTAATGAGGGACAGAAGGATATATTCAGGTTGGCCAAAGCAAGAGAAAGAAAAACCAAAGACCTTTCTCAAGTGAGATGCATTAAGGACGAGGAAGGTCATGTGCTTGTTACTCAGAAGGATATAAAGACTAGATGGGAGCAGTACTTCCATAAACTTTTCATTGAGGAAGGAAATAGAGATATCACTTTGGGTGATCTAGCTTGTAGTGAAAGTTACTTGAATCGTGCATGCTATAGACGGATACAAAGAAAGGAAATAGAGGAGGCTTTGAAGGTTATGAGACCTGGAAAAGGTGTAGGACCGGATGACATCCCTGTAGAAGTATGGAGAGTTTTAGGTGAGCGTGGTTTGACTTGGATTACGAATCTATTCAATATTATTTGGTGAAGCAAGAAAATGCCTGAAGATTGGAGGAGTATCGTGGTGCCTCTTTATAAGAATAAAGGAGACATTCAAAATTGTTCAAATTATAGAGGTATCAAGCTGATGTGTCACATTATGAAAATTTGGGAACGTGTGATCGAAAAAAGGTTGAGGCAAATTTCCAAAGTAAAAGAAAACCAATTCAGATTCATGCCAGGTCGCTCAACGACTGAAGCCATCCATTTGTTGCGGAGAACAATAGAGATTTATAGAGCTAAAAGGAAGAACCTCCACATGATCTTTATTGATTTGGAGAAAGCTTATGATTCTGTCCCATGAGAGATATTGTGGAGAGTGTTGGAGAGGAGACAAATACCTGTCATATACATTAACCTCATAAAGGACATGTATGATAGGGCTTTATCTTGTGTAAGGACCCCGTCTGGGAAGACTGGATATTTTGACATCAACACTGGTTTACATCAAGGTTCTGCTTTGAGTCCATTTCTTTTTACTTTGATTATGGACGAGTTGATCAGTCACATTCAGGATGAGTTACCTTGGTGTATGTTATATGACGATGATATTGTGTTAACTGACGAGACTAGAGATGGAGTAAATGAGAAGCTTGAGGTCTGGAGACATGAGTTGGAGACTAAAGGATTTCGTATAAGTAGGGATAAGACGGAATATATGGAGTGCACCTTTGATGGAAGTAATGGTGAAGGAATCGAGGTGAAGATTGGTGACGATAACATTCAGAAGAGATATTCCTTTAGATATCTGGGATCTATTCTGCAACATGATGGGGAAATTGATGGAGATGTTACTAATAGAATAAATGCAGGCTGGCTAAAGTGGAGAGGAGTCTTTGTTGTTCTCCGTGATAAGAAAATTCCTTTAAAGATTAAAGGAAAGTTTTACAAAGCAATCATGAGACCTGCTATGATTTATGGATCTGAATGTTGGCATGTGAACCATAGACATGTGCATAGAATGAATGCAGCAGAAATGAAAATGCTAAGGTAGATGTGTGGAAACACACGTAAAGATTAGATTCGGAATGATGCAATCAGAAAGAAAAGTGGTGTAGCTCCAACCGAGGATAAGATGCAAGAAAATCGCTTAAGATGATTTGGACATTTGCAAAGAAGATCAACTGATGCACCATTAGGAGATGCGAGTGTTGGGATGTTGAGCCGGCTAAGAGAGGGCGAGGATGGTCCAAGAAGTGTTGGAAAGAGACAATACGAAGGGATCTTAGTTTTGTGGATAGAATCCATCTAGCCCACCCTACTTAATTGTGGGAAAAGGCTTTGTTGTTGTTGTTGAATATATACATATCATAACTGAATTTAAATATACCAAATTACGGATCAGGAAATTAGCTTTCAATCGAGACCAATTTCATTAAATTTGAACATCAAATGAAAAAGATATTCAATTCTTAAGTCATAGGCATATATGCAAAGAAAATTATAATTAAAACTAACAACATCCTTACAGACAAGTCCGCGGATGGACTGAATAACAAATAAACAAAGCCGGTAGGATTTCTTGCAAATTAACCAAGCAGTGGCACTTATCGGTAGAATCAAAGAGATGAAGGGGCTCTAGCACAAATGTCCCAAAGCCACGTATCTCATGCACGTGATGCCAAGGTAGGAAGAAGGCTCAAGGCACTTGCAGGTTTGGGCCTGCATGGCGTTGGCTGGAGCCTCAGGTCTAGTTTGGGCAAACTGAGGCGGGAGGCCTGAAGCGATGTGTTGGCATCGAATCAGGACTGTGGGATTAGACCAGATTGGGCAATGATATGAGGGCTACTGCTCCTATGGACCTAATCTCCTCCTCCTCTCAAGACGGAGAACATGCAGTGCTCTGACAAGATACTGTTGGCTCCTTCGGTGCTCCTCGTGGGATGCAAAAGATCCAAGTACCTTATCAAGGCCCTGGCAAGTTGAGGAGACCCCATGAGCGTCTGGAATATTTGATCAATGTCAACTACTCGAAGGTGGAGGTGGTCATTGAAGAAGCTTTCGCATCTCTGAATATTGAAGTTCTTTGATATGTTGCAGATGTTAGTCCCAAAGACGAGGCCCAAGGGAGATTTCTGGAGTGAAATGAGGTGACTGGAGGGATCGACGACTATGGATTTAGAGTGAACCCTATTGGAATTCTTCCTCAAGCCTTAGATGAATTCATCGATAGTGATGGCGAAGATGGCAAAATGTTGATGATGGTGGTGAGGTTCTTAGATCAATGATAGGTTGTCTGTGGTATGTGCAAAAATAAAGAGAAACAAAGAAGAATGAAAGGATGTTTACATGGAGATTGAAACGAAGATGGATAACAGAGAAGATGGGCTCGAGGGCAGAACAAGGGCTGAGGATGGAGCTTCAAGAGACTATGATCTTCGCTTGACCTCAGCGGCTAAGTGAGGAAGCTCAAGCAGCACTAGTCTATGGTCAGTAGCACGGAAAATTTAATGGATCTCGTTGGACCTAAATCATTGTCGTTGTGTCTCTCTCAACTTTTCACTATCACCGAAGGAAGGGTAGATGCTCAGGAATATGTCGCACAATGAGCGGGTTGGATTTGCAGTTGTTGGAGGAGAGGTTTTATGCAGTTGTGGTTTTGGGTTTCCAGGAGGTTAGGGTGATTGTTGCAACCATCGCCCCACATCAGAGCTAAGGTAGATGGAGGAGGTTGATAGACTAGCGTCGAAGGAGGTTCAAGCTACACTTCAGTACCGGTCTCATAACCTCCGGACACGTGAAACGCTCTAAGAAAAATAGAGAAAACATCGAGCTTAGAGGGTCAAGTTGCTTCTAGCCACTCCCAACGGGAGGTTGACGAAGATTGGCAGTCGTTTGATCATAATATCATACGGTGATGGATTGTGTAGGAAGTAGGGATGTCAATCTGGGTCTACCCTTTGGGTACTCGACCCGAACCCGCCCCATTTAAGGACTCGAAACCCGTCCCATTTACTTTTTGACGGGTTTGGTTTTGAATTGACTACCCATGCGGGTATGGGTATGGGTTTGGGATTGCTTTATGGGTACCCGAACCTAAATCCACCCCAAACTGAATAATATATATATATATATATATATATATAAAGATAGATGTGTGTGTTGCATTTTAATCAAACTAGACCCAAATCCATTTCATATCTAATATGTATCGATCTACATGTATAAATATCCAACTCAATTTTCTCCTCTCCATCCATTTTTTCTTATTTAACTAACTTTTTTTATCTTTAATAAATAAAAACTATCAATACAAAAGAGTTAAACACTTAACATATATAAATATTTAATATTATCTATATATTGCAAATTTTTATGAATCGCCATATTTACACGATCTCACTCTATTTCGTCTATCTTTGAAAATCTTGTATACATTTATAAACAACTTAAGATTTACCATTTGATCTACGGGTATCCGACGGGTATATGGGTACCTGCTAGAAATTATCTGTTTAATAAATGGGTGGGTATGGGTAGTGATATTATAAATGGGTATGGGTTTGGGAAAAGTAATACCCGCCCCAAACCTGACCCGCTGACATCCCTAGTAGGAAGGGACGCTCTGGATGCTCTTGATCAAGAGGCATCAGACAGATCTAGCACGGGCGTGCATGATTTAGCTACAATCGGCTGATCGAGAATATCATACGGCTAAGGAGGCACGCATAGGCTATAATAGAGCCGACTACGTGGCTCATTGAGATTGAGTCGCGTGGCCCAATAAGATTAATTCAAAATATAAAAATGCTTGTAAAATAAGAAATAAATAATTAGAAACATAATAAAAAATTGGTTTACATGAAAATTGTAGATCTTGTTGATATCTAGAACTTTCATGTAGAACTTGAAATTAAAATAGGTCATATACACACTATAATAGTTTTGCAAGTATAATTAACGAATTAAAAATACTTATTTTTTCTTATTTTCTGTATTTTTATTTATGAATAATATACATTATATATGCAACATTGAACAAATTTTTATTTGAATTTTAATAAGAAAACATATAAAATAATAAACAATATAATAGAATAATTCATGGCCTCAAATTTCAACGAAATTCCACCGAATTTCTTCAAAATTTCCATTTCTCTAGACCATCGAAATCGAAATGCTACCTTTTTTGCAGGATTTCAACGATTATCACCGAAATGTCAACGAATTTCATCGAAATTGCATTTCTTTTTGGCAAAACAACGAAAATAAGGGAATCTAACTTCCGTTTTCATCAAAATTTGCATATATTAATTGATTTCCACTTATTTATTCGTCGATGTATTGAGTTATTAGAGTGCTTTATGTTATTTGAAGAAGTTTCTTTAATTAGTTTCTAAATTTTAAACCTGAATCCAAACCAAATCAACTAGCCACATGATTTAAGAGTTAAATTCATGTTTTCCACTGAAGAACTTTATTTTTTTGTTCTTTCTTTATTTTAATATATATGTTTTAATTAGTAGTTATCATATGTGTCATCTCATTGTTATTGACAAGGTGATTATTATGCATTTTGCTTCTAATTTAGCATGCGGTTCTAACTCTAGGCAATGTGTTGCTCTACATATCAACATGTTTTATAATTATGACAATAATATTACTTTAAAACCTATATTTCCAATTTTATTTTACAAATAAGTATGCATTTCTATTTTATTTATTGACTTAAAAATACTAAAAATCTTAGTTTTTGAAAAAAAATCTAACTTAAAAATATTTCCAAGATTTTCAACGATTTCACCAAAATTCTTCGAAATTTCACTTTCCAGACATGGAGAAATGGAATCGAAATCCGAAATTTAAGGCTTTCCTTTCCTGTGACTTCTCTCTACTACAAGGAGTATGTATGGTTGTGTGAGGGCTAGGTTGCTAGCAACCTTCAAAATCTTGTGATTGTATGTATTTGCCTACTATTAGGTTGGATATAAATTGTCCTTGTGAGTGCTATGTAGTTTCTTAGTGTTAGTTGATTTATATATGTCTTGCATAGCATATATTTTATGATCACAAGCCATATAATGCATTTATTAGGCGTACATGTTATGGAGATTTGTGTTTGTGAGTGTATCTGTATGCCTTATTTTATTCCTAAAAGTAAATATTTTTCTATGTTGAAAGTATTTTGGTTAGATACAAGTTATAAGCTATCATTTTAATATTTTATTTCTTATATCATTCTACCAGTACTCTTTGACTTTGTTGACCTATATTTTATCTATTATTATTGCATGTGTCACCATTTTCTTCATATTCAAGAGGTGTAGTTAATGGCTTCTACTTTAAGTTCCAAATCTATTTTTGATTTTGAACAGTATACTACTTTTTGTCTTGTTGGCACGATTGAATGAAAATTTAATGTAATATATCATGCTAATATCTTACTATTAGCAAAAAAACATTGCATTTCTATCTCATTTATTGTATTAAAGATTGTTAGAAATCTTAATTTTAGAAAAAAGAATTTTCAAGTATTTCCTCCCATTTCAGCTATTTCATCGAAATTCCATCAAATTTATCTTTCCATGCTTACCGAAACAAAACTGAAATCCGACATTTAAGACCTTGAAATTATTTATGTATAATAATTAAGGTTAATGAATTACAGAGTATTATTTGTTAAATCATAATTATTAATTAATATTATTGACTTGTTTAAGCTAGAGAGATAATAAAGAATAATTAAGATGATAAATCTAAGATTTATAACATAACCTTCGACTCTAGAATGATATATTAATGCAAGATGAATATGTCAAATGCAATCATCAAGGAATGATGTTATGATGAGATGTCTTCGACGTTAGGGCTAAGGGTTGGTTGCCCATTCCATTGGATGAATATTTGTATATAGATGACTAGAATCAAATTAAGCATAAGCATTAGTTGTCGATGGATAAGACATTCTTTAAGTGTGCATTTCCATGTAGGGCTAGTTTTTTTCTTTATTCTCCTTTTATTCTCCTCTTTCCCCCTGTTCTCAACACACAAAAGAAAAACCCACTTCTCCATGTACATTCACCGCCCTCGTAACACCTTCTACTTATTCCATGTGGAAGATCTGTGAAAAAGAACAATATTAGGTGACAAATCCAAACCAAGTAAACATTTAAAGATGGTGCAATCTCCCAAAGGTCTGTAAGGGTGTGTTTGATACGCAACTTAAGACGGGTTAAACTGGTAGAGGGTAACCCATTTTTGTGTTTTGATGTTTGAATAGAAGGTTATAATGGGGATGTGTTAGAATTGAATTTGTTATGATACGATTTTATTGAAGTTTGAAAAAGTGTGTAGTTATTGTGATGTGACTGTACTAAAGTTTGAAAAAGTGAGTAAAGTAGAGTAGCTTATAATTTTTATATGATATAATAGTATAATATATTATTTTTTTGATGGAATTGATGATGGAGAATTAATTAATTAATTTTTTTAAAAAAGATACAAGGTGGGCCCATATAGGAGTGAGAAGGAGTGGGGTAAGGGAGGTAAACTCCCCAAACCGAACGGGTCCTAAAGAAACCATTTTAACCCAGTCTAATTTTGGATCTGCGCTATGTACCTTGGACAGTATTGGAATTGAGGTTGAATAGCCAAGTCTCCTTACGGAGATGTCTGTGATGGGCAAGCCAATTATTATGGCATTATGATAATACGACTAAGATTGCAAAGATCAAAAGTTCAATCGTAGGTACTACTTAGCAGATGTACACATACAATATATCACTGCATGTTCTCCCCGACCATCATATGAAAATTCATTGCCTCTTGTTTGAGCTCCCCAAACATCATATGAGAACTCAACAGTAGTATGCATGCCTTAGTTTATTTAGTTACCTTTTTTTTGCAAGCGAAGAGCAATATATATCACCAAGAGAATGGAAGGAAGAAAAAATACAATCATAACCATACTCGGAAATTAAAAACCAAGGTGGCGAAAATATCATGTCCGAGGCTGTCAAAAAGTTTGGATGAGCTTTGTCCCTTTACCTTTCGCATGGGGCGAAGTCATAATGATTCCGATTTTGTTGGATAAACCTGCAAACCAAAAATCATCAGTAATTTCTAATGCTTGAGAGGCAGTTGATAGTGCATACATAATTAGTGTTTCCTTCAAAATTCCAGAAAACATTCTTTCTGAGCAAGCCAACAAAAGGTGAGAACAGTACAAATGAACTTTTTCCTAAAATGCTTAAGTCAATGATCAAGAAAGTGTGATCATTAGTGCTAGTTGCTCGAAAAAATGAAAGGGAGTGACTGCTCATCACAAGTCTGGTTAAGCATCACATTGCAACGAAAAGATGGTGTCACTAATGTTTCAGACAGACTCGCAAAAGATAGCCAGATGCAGGTTATCACGGCAAACTTCACCTTCTTGCCCAACAGAATGGTTAAAAGTGCAATCCCAAACCAACTTCATCAGAAGACCCATCATTGTTTCTGGCTAGTGTAGGAAACACCACTTGGTAAAAAGATATGGAAACAAATATTCCAAAGAAACACGGCATGTCAACACAGATAGGTGTATATTATCGGCCCATATGCGAAGTTTGATTAAAAAAATAACATGTGCATCAAAATTAATGATAACAAGAAATGATTTACTTTCTGAATACATAGCTCGCAAAAAATCTCACCTTCAGTAGATACTCTGAAAAGTCAAATCAGATGCCACTGATGGCAACCAAGCACATATCGCGTCAAGCCCTGGTGTTATATCACATATATCAGCTAGAATTCACAGAGATCTTCTAGCACAGGCACAACGAGAAGCTCAGAAGGAAAATGGCCTCATTATACATTCTTCGATTTCCTTGAATCCCATATAGATAGCTTCCGTTTGACTCTGTGGAAGGGCCAACCGCCGGACCTCGGTCATGTACCTATTTGCTGCACTAGTGATTTTGTCTCTCACGCCTTGCTTTAGAGATGATGTACCATCGCCAGTATAGCTCCGACCAAGAACATATGCTGCTCCAATATTATTCGTTCTGCTTGTTTGAGTTTCTAAAGATGTAGACCACTCACGAAGTACTGTCAAAATCGAGCGAAGAATGCGCAATCTTTGATCTGGAGAAGGGAAAACAACTGCATTCAAGAGCAACTGATCATAAACATGCAAAACAACTTCTGCTGCACCCTTGCAAGCTGCAACAAGGGCTCGAGGAACATCCTCATCACCCACAAGTTCAACACCAGTAGTTAACCGTTCATGAGCAGCGTTCTCGAGATGCAAGCATAATGCACTTAGAGGTATAGATACGCCATCTCCAGGATAGAGAGCAGACCCAACCCTCTTCAGAACTAAACAGGCCTCAGCAATGCCGCCTCCGGAAAGAGCTTTATCAATAAGTCTCAACCATGTTTCTCTGACCACTTTACTATCAGCATCTCCAGAGTAATTTGCAAAGTTAAGCATCTCCAGGCATATCTCCCAAAGCTGAAATGGTACAGCATATTCATTATATAACTGAGTGATGCTCTTTAGATTCATGGATAACTCTTTAGCTTTTGTCCTTGCAGCTTCAATTGTAGTGGCATCAGATATAATATTGTGACCTGGAGATGGATCATTGGAGGAAGATCTACTAGCTCCTGAGGATGCTTCCAAATAAGCAGCTAGAGACTCCAATTCATCCTTAATTTTAATTTGGAACCGAAGAACGGCAAGCTTCGCTTCGAGCATGTCAAGCAAGCCGTCATCAGAAACACTTTTGTTCGCACTCAATTGACTACTACTGCTAGTAGCACTTTTGGCCTGAAGAACAGCATTGCTAAGATACTGGCACCTCTGCTCTAGGGTGAATCCTCCATCAGCATTCTGCCTTTCTGCAAGCAAATAGAGAACATGAGCTGCAAATAGATGCTGCCTCTTCATCACATAATATCGAGCCAGGAGGTCAAGATATTTAGCTTTATTGTTTGACATGGGAGATTCAACTGGATAAAGGACCGATGGAGCCTCAATAGTGGGCTCTCGCCCCGCATTCTGTAGAAAAGACACCAAATCAGGTCCTCCATACTCCAACAATTCCTTTTCAAGACCCAATTCGATCATAGTTCTGTACAAGTACTCATGAAATAATTTGTCTGGCCACTTGACACTTAGCTGAACAATCTGGCTTATATATTTTTCTCTTGCAGTTGCATCCAGACTGGAGCCTGCACGAAAAAGAGAACCAAATTCCTTTTGTTCCCTTCCATTACCTTGTACCCCTTTTAAGGAACGAAGGGCATCAGCAATAATAGCATAGAACTGCTCCTTTTGTGCATGAGAATTTCCATCTCCATCTGATCCTACAGAACCATCTGTAGAATCAGCATTAGGAGAAAAAGACTGGGCCTTTTGCAGAGGTAACCATACAACAGCTTCATAAAATCTTAGATCTTCAAACCGTTTGCAGACAGCTCTCAAGTCGGCAGATACCGGAAAATTGTTAAGATAATTAAAAGCCTCCCTGGAAAGATTCTCCCTCTCTTCTGGAACAGTACTTAGAGATGCCCTCTCTAGGCATTCAACAGCTAAGAAATACTTGTAATCAGATTCATTGAAATAACTGGGACAACCATCCCTTAACTTTGCACTTATCTCGTCAATGGTTCCATGCCCATCAGGACCAATATAGTAATGCATAAGTTCTGATATAAGCCTCAAGGCCATCTGATCCCCCTCATCAGAGCATACCAGCTGATGAAATGTCAACTGTAGAAGTTTATGCTGCAGGCGAGAATCTAAGCCGTGAACTATCCTGGCTAGATTGTGCTGGGAAAGAAGTCGAAGCAGAAATAACGCTTCCCCGGTTCTCCGAAGCATCCTTCTGAGGCACTCCATTGCACGAACCTCCAAGGCAGCAAGTTCCGCAGTGGTATATCGAAGACGTCGTCTTTTGTCTGCGGACAACTGGTCATCAGGTCCATCAGCATAGGACCGGGTGCTAAACAGATTCTTTTCAAAGCCCAGCTTTGCAGTAGATAAACCTGAACCATTTCCATATAAAATGGAGCCAGTAAAATCTCCAGCGTTGGCTATATAACCGTACAAGCCTCTTCTCTGGTCCCTCCTGGACCTTAAAAACATCTCTAAGGAACGAACCTTCGTTTCAAGGACTTCAATTGCTATAGAGGACAGTCTGCAAACAATGACTCCATTGGGAGAACCATGTCTAACCATAATTGGAAACTCCCATACAGGATAAACTAAACTAGATGAGCACAAACAAAGCCCATCATACGCACCAGAAAATATTGGTTCAGCTTCTTGAACAACCTCACCCATGCTGAATCCACCAGGAGTTCTAGCGCTGGATAAAGCACTGGTGCCTTTCAGTTGAGGCATACCAACAAGTCTAGGATCCTCAAATGCTTCAGCTGCCTTTTCAGCAACAATGTTACTGATCGTGTTTTCTTCAGAGTGGAGTATCCTGGCTGCCAACATTAAGCACATTGCAGCAGCCTCTCCAATACCAAAACGATTATAGAAATCCTCTAAGTAAGATCTTTGTGCATTGGACTCCAGCAACCTTTTCAGAATGTCCACAGGTCTGTTAAAAATCACATCAACCATACCCATGGTGCTGAAAACAGTGCTTCTCTTTCTAGGCAAAATGTGCTGCATTGGAATGTCCCCTTTTGCCCAAAGTCTTCCAACTACCTGTGGGGATTTATGGTTCCAAGCTTCTGAATCAAAATAAAGGGAATGAACAGCAGCAGCGGTATCTGCCTGGGGTAAAACATCAGCTACAAACAGCATGCGACCTTCTATGGGTAAGGTTGAAACCACCTCACGTAATGCACGTGAACCCCTTGAACTAATTCCCAAATTACCAGTCATAGAAGGTTGCATGTTTGAGTCTTTATTTATCAGCAGAAGTGAGGACATGGCAGAAAAAGATGAATCAGAAAGCACAAGAGTTCCAGGTGAATAAAATGCTGCTTCTACCTTTAAATTAAGATCCTGTGGCTGGGTTCTCCCCACATTATCTATACCGCCAAAGGTCACACCGCCACTAATGCTCGGTGGAGGTGAAGGTCTAGAAGCTACAACTTTTAAGCAGCAAGGCCTCCTAATAGCGTTTTCAGATCCAGGGAAACTGCCAACATTGCTATTACCTCCACCAGAAGAGGTGGTCGATAAGTACAATCTTCTTCCATCAGACAGAATCGCAACAAGATGTAGCCACTTAGACTCAACAGATGACAAAGGAGCAATGCAAACTACAGACGGTCTCGCAGCCCTGGCCATTGACCTCGATGCAGCAGATCTTCTACCCCCATATTGTGCTTCCTGTGGATCAATCAAGTTCTTCTCTTCAGCAACTTTTCTAAGTGGTCCATCACCATTCTGTCCTAAATCAAACGCTTGCAGTTTCATTCCTTCAGTCTTGGCATAAAGAATATGCCTTTCATTGTCAACAACCATGTCGATAATAGGATCAACTGCGCCGAAAGTGAAGGCATTTGGCACAATCCATCTGGAAATCAAGCTCCCTAAACCAGAGGTGAGACAAACTTTACGACAATGTTTATGCCAACCAGAACCAGATGTATATTGCATTTCGTAGATATGCCCATCGCGCCCCGCTAGGAAAATATGCCCTTTGTCAGTACATGTAATGCAGGTCATCGTTACCCCGTCGGATGGTATCGTGTACTCAGGTAAAGACTGCAATGAGACCTCAGCAAAGCAATCAGCTTCGTCTCCTCCACTGGTAAAACATAATCCCACAAGAATCAACTCGACAGGAGTTGCAAGCACCAAGAGGTACTGTATTGCTTCAACAAAAACTCCAGCTTTAGTTCTGGCAAGGCCTACGGCGCAAATTGCTTGCTCATCCGCGTTGTACTCCGGGCACTGACCATCCCACTTGTCGAACCGCCACAGGAACAGGGAGTTGTCGACGGACGCCCACGCACGGCGTATCTCTGGAAAGATGCCACAGAGGGCCGTGCCCTCACCTCCAGCGGAGCTGTACCTCTCGATTAGCTCGGAGGGTAACTCTCTGGTGCCGGCCACTTCGGCAAGGGGAGGCCACTGCACGCAATGAGAAGGTTAAGCAGGAATCGAATCAATCATAATAAGCCGAGGAAGGAGGAGGAGGAGGAGGATACCTCCTTGGGGTGAGAAGCGTAGGGGTAACTGGAGTAGCGGGAGGCATCGATGGCCTCCTCGAGGTCGAGCTGCGACGACGCGTCGCGGCTGATGCACTCGCTGATGTGAAGACCCGCCGAGCTGACGTCGGAGCCGACCATCTCGTCAGCCCACGCCATGGCAGGAGGCAGCACCGCGATCGAACCGAGAGAGAGAGGGAGGGAAAGAGAGAGAGAAAGAGCGGGAACCCTAGAAAATCTGATGACTGAAAGGACTAGAGAGAGCTCTGGCCTCTAGTCGTCGAGTATTGGTTATGGATTCAACATATGTGACTAAGGAGGACATAAATTAGGTTCTATATACGGTAACAAACAATGCATTATTTGAGGGATTGATTGACAACAATTTGAGTCTAATATCTTAAAGCCTAAGACATGAATGTATCATAACTCAAGGAACGAGTGATAAGGGATATGGAGGAATACGAGGTGTTTATACCTCGTTTGTGTTACGCTCGGTTTGAAAAATATGATTTTTGGAGATAAGATGGGATAACGGGTAGTTATTGGGGGAATTTTTTAAATAAATATTAAAATAATTGAAATTAATTAAATATGCATGATGATTTGATATTTAAAAAAATCATCATCTATCGGCACATGAAGTGTTGATTAGGTGTGTCATGTCAAAATCCGTACTTGAGGTGCCAATTTGAGGAGAGAGTCATTGTCAACAACTCTCCCATTCTCCACTATAAATACAACACAATACTCCACTTCTTCCTCACTCATTTCCCTTCATCCTCTCCATTCTCCGCGATTTTTTTCTCCTCCTCATCTTAATTTCCTAACTTTCTTCATACTCTAAGATAATCGATCTTGCGCTGCTTTTAGTCAAGTACGAGTGAACCGAACACTTTCTTTTTTCGTAATGTTTTTTGCGGGTCTTTGCTTATAGAGGAAATTTTTTTGACAGTTTTCTGATTATTATCTTTTTGAATCTATTCATTTACTACGAAGGCATTCTTCATTTCAGGTATTTTTTATTTTATACATGTAAAAATTCAATTCTAATTATCTATGAGATGTGTAATTTTAGTTAAATAAATTTCGCTGCCATTTGAATATTTATAAAATTTTGTATCTTTAAACATTCTAATCATTTAAAAATTATTCTCTTATATATAGTAATTTAACTGATCATATCATAATATCCATATAAATATATTCCAATTAATTAGTCAAATTTATAATTTTAATTAATGATGGAAATTTTAAAATAGGTATTTATTAACAAAAAATATATTACATACATTAAACTAAAATTTAATTAATTATTCATTTTATAAATGAATGAATGCATTATAAATATTTGAAAATTATAATATAATTATTTATTTATAAAATTTAATTTCATTAATTAAATTACCTATTTTATTAAATTTATTATTTGAAAAACAAAAAATATTAATTTCACAAATTAAATTAAAATTAAAATAATTTTTCATCTTTGTGAATAAATGTCTTATAAATATTTGAAAACTATAATATTGTTATTTATCTTAAAAATAAAATTTAATTTCAATAATTAAATTACCTATTTTACAAAATTTATGATTTGCAGAAAAATACTAATTTTATAAATTAAATTAAAATTTAATTAATTACTCATCTTTGTGAATGAATGTATTGTAAATATTTGAAAATTATAATATAGTTATTTATCTTTAAATTAAAATTTAATTTCATTAATTAAATTACCTAGTTTACTAAATTTATGATTTGAAAATAAAAAAATATTTACCTATCTTACAATTAAATTTAACTTCATAATTAAATTACATAATAGATTATATAAACAAACTTGATAATTACTAACAGTTACATGCTTTTAAAAATTAAAATTAAAATCTTAAATTAAATTACATAATAAAATAAAATTATAATTAAAATATTTATAATAGTTAATTTTTTAAGATTAATTTATTTCTATAAATTAAATTATAAATTAAATTAATAATTCATCTATGTGTGAATATATTACACACAATTGAAAATTTACGTACCTTATATAATTAAATTAATTTAATTAAATAAATTTTATATTAAAAAAATTATTAGTTGAAAATTTGAAAACACTTAAATATTATAAGATTAATTTAATTTAATAAATTCAATTATATGTTAAAGTAATCATTCTCCTATAATTTTGACATTAAAAACTATATTTTATATACAATAAATTGAATAAATAATGAATGTTAATTTGTACAAAATAATGCTATGTACGTGCATTTAGCAAGAGTTGTTAAGTCCAAAATGATAGAATAAAGGTGATGAAATGGAGATTCATCACCCCATATACTTGCCTTTGTTAGTCCCTAGGAAACACTTATGCAATAAGTACCGAAAATAAAAATAAAGAAAAGAAAAAGAAAGAACTTAGATGATTTTAATTCTTAGATTGGTCTTCATAAAATCAACGTTTTAACCTTAAAGTCGGACCTTTGAATTTTAGGTGCGGTCGGAACCTTATTGGGAAATGGATTAGAAACATAACAGCCTTTGAGAATCCCAAGACTCTGCTCAAATTGCCTCAATAGTCATGTCAGAGTAAGTCAACTCATATGCAAACCCTTATGACTATGAATCTATCTTAGACAGTGCATGTGATATGTAGCTCTCCTCATCTGAAGCGATAAAAGTCAGTCTTCTCCAACATGGTGACCCTAATTCCCCTATCCAACAACTCTTTCCTCGAGAAGCGAGCTATTCCCTTCTAAGTTCAAGTACAACCATCTCAAGAAGAGGAAGTGTAGAGAACAATGGATGGTATCCAGTATAGCTAACTATCCTAGGATGCTTGACCAGTGTAGCCAAGTCATCTAGTTGTGGGCTCACAAAAATATGACTTTGAAGCTCAAACTTTCTTTTTGACTATACAAATATGCACACTCCAGCAGGTATTTTTTTGGAGTTTTTGGTTTTATATTTTTTGAATACTATATACAACAACATTTACATAAGGACTTTTTCTTCTTGAGCCAGTAGACTATCCCTCTTTTTGAAGCTCTATTGCAACCCACAAGTTATGTCTTTAGACCTCATCACCATTGGATCTGGTTGGGGTATAATAGCCACAAATGTATGATTTCTGATGTTTCGATTGGCTTGTATCTCATGCTGGCAAATCCTGCCCTCTACCACTTTAACTGAGGAGAGAAAAATGAAAAGTGCAGGTATGCAAGCTAGGTCATTATAAACAAGAGTCATGCGTGTGCTTCGAAATACTCTACTTAGGCAGTCAAGATGGCACTGAACTAAGTCTCGTGATCTCAAAGAATTAAGTCAAATAGACCTGAAGTACATCAATTCCAGTTCTTATAAGGCTTCTTGTGATTAACTATATTCAAGGTGAAACCAAGCTCCAATATTTGGATTTTACTTTAACTTGTTCGATTATCAAATTCAATCTGAAAAATACAAATGCTATGCACAATGCAGAAAATATTTTTGTGATGTAATTTTTCAAATTTTGAACTTTTTATGGATTTTTAAAAAAGGTTTTGCAAACTTTTATGCAATTTTTAAAAAGATTTTGCAAATATTTTTGGAATTTTTCAAAACAAAAGATTTTTATGAAAGGAAAGGGATTATATGCCAATATTTACACAAGAATGCTTCTTATTATTTTCAAGAGTTGGGGATTTAGGGATTTACAAGTTGCATAGACAAGGTTTGTAAGGATTTTATTTGTTTGAATTTTGTATATAGTTCTCAAAATAATTTCAAAATATTTTTGCAAACATTTTGAAATTTTTATTTTTTCAAACTAATTTGGCATATATTGCTTACAAATATTTTACAAAATTTGAAAAATATTTTACAAAGATTTTTCAAACTATTTTGCAATCTTTTTCCAAGCATTTGCAAATAGATTTTCAAAACATTTTATTTCAAACAAAGAAAAGAAGTTTTTACAAACAAAATATTTTTATAAAGGTTGTAAATATTTAACAAAATATTTTCCAATTAATTTTCAAGAGTTTTTTTAAAGGATTTTCAAACATTTTTCAAACTATTTTTCAAATATTTTTTAAACTATTTTTCAAATATTTTTTTTAAAAAATATTTTTAACTTGATTTATTAATCAATATATACAAATAATTTTAACGAAATTTATACAAGTATGTAATTAATTATATTTTAGCCATACTTATTGAGAATACGAAATTATGAGTTATGACTGAAGTATATACGAAGTATATACGACCCTTTATACTTAGCTTGAGCTATGTCCTCATAGATTAGAGAGAAAAAAGAGAAGACATAACCCGTACTGAGTATTGAAGACCTATACTACAATAACGAATAAAGATATCCCTAAGTATACTTAGGGTAAGATATCCCTAAGTATAGACAAGAAAAGGAGATAGTTGGGGAGATTACAAAAAAACCAAAATAAAAGGAAAATGTACGAGGGCAGAATATATGCATCACTCCCCCTATACATAGGGTAAAAGAGCCCTTAGTATAAGCAAGAACAAGAGTGATAAAATAGATGGAAGAATGAACACTTGGGGTATATACCCCCCTATACTTAGGACAAAGTATGTCCTAAGTATAGCAATGAAGAAGGGGTGACACCTTCTTGGAAGAAAAAGAAAAAGAAAACGAAAAGAAGAAAAGAAGAAAGATGACTCAACTCATCCATCTCCCTTAGACTTAGGACAAAGTATGTCATGAGCAAGGAAAAACACACGGAATGAGGTGAATGAGCAAAAACGGTAGATGGAAAAAAAAGTGAAAGCAGATATACAAAGAGATGGATTTACAGAGATCGAGAAGGTATCAAGCGGACCTTCTTGCGTGGCTACCGAGGAATAGATCCCACAAGGTGCAGGTCGATATCGGGATCGTCAAAAGACACAAATCGATTATGATCGACCTGATAAAGATCCTCAGTGGTATCAAAGCAAAAAGGCATGAACTGGTCAGTGGAAGTAATGTGGTCATGCTTGGCTTGGGAAATCTCTGCTAGATCACAGTCGAAAGTCCTGAATTCCTTGATGAAATAAGTAAGGTCAAATTCAGCCTCTGTAGTTTCTACTAAGACTGCCCTTTGCTATAAGGTGTCTATAGTGTAAATACCATAGATGTCATCAATGCATCATCACTTACCGAAATGGGGAACTCCAAGGTTTATGCTTTCCGAGTCTTCCTCCCTCGAGAGGAATTCCCGATCTTAGTATCATCCAACATAAACAAAAACTCTCTGATATTATCATTGATTAACGGGATTCTTAGCAGTTTTAGAGGGTTAATTTTAGTGATTTTTAGTGTCGTTGTAACCGCAATTTCACCAATTAAAACATTAAAAGATTTCAAATTTACTTGTACAATAACAAGCACAAGGTCGATCCTCAAGGATACGGGGAATATTCAAAGTTCAATTCACAACACGAATGCGATGCACAATTTCAAATATCTCATTATTGCAATTTTCAATAATTGTCTTTATAATTTTTTTAGCAAGTAAAGAGAATCGGATCTTTTGGGGGTTTTCAAACTTTAATTTTTTTAGCACATCATACATGAACATACTCAAGATTGAATAAAGTGCACAAGATGGTGTTTTTTTTTCATGTAACCAAACAACACAATACGACCATTCGGCCTTTTGGATTCCAAAAAGTTAAACAAAAAGTTCAGCAACCATGTTTGAAGAAAACAAAATAGAGTCTATACTTAAATTAGAACAAACAAATATGAAAAGATGAACACAATATTATCACCAAATATCATGGTCTTCTTTGCATGATCACGGACTGCAAGCGGAAGTTGGCAGCAACGCTGAAGCAATTAGCCCGAGCATATCGACGGGTCGTCGCCGTTGCCGTCAACGAAGAAGAAGTTGTGTTCGCGGGTACTGTCACTACCCGAAAACAAAACCGATGGCGAATGGTATGCAAAGGTGAGGATGTCGCAGCTCCAGAAGAAGAACTCGCCGGTTCTCGACTCCTTCGCACGCGAGAGCCCGCTCCCGGCTCGGTCCACGTTCAGCCTTTCTCCTTCTCTTCTTCGTTATCATATGCGCGGCTCAAACCGTCGGCGCTCCTACGAAGGTGGAAGAATAGAGAGTTAGGGATCGGACCCTTAAATGATGAACAAGCAATAATATTTATAAATTGGAGGACGAGTGGGGAAATGCAAGGCAACTACTGCAGCAACTGCTGCAAACATGCGAGAGGGGAGACGGTTGAGCAGCAACTGGATTGCAAGGCGTGCGCACAACTGAGATAAGAAAACCTATCGTGAATGGTTTGCATCACACATGAGATAAGAGGTGCTGGAGTGGACGACGGTTTTGCACACCGGTTATTGCCAAAGAAGAAAACCCACGGGTAACTGCTGTGATGGATGATGGAGTTCGTGGATGAATGTGGCAACTTTAGCAGGAAAAGGGATGCCCTCTACCCAACTGATAATGGTGATGCGAAATTATTAGATCATATCCTACAATAATGAATGAATAGTGTGCATAGGACATGGGCGTCAATTCAGAGATGGGAGGCAGCACTGGACTTAAATTGATTAAAGCCAATGGAAAAGTCCACGTGATGAAATGCATGGGAGCACAAACATGTACGTGAGTGGAAGAAGCAATGTAACCACTTCCTAATAAGACCAATTGGTATTTTAGGATAATCCAACACCCTAAATAATATTATAACAGCCGTGTTGTTGAGAAGGTTATTTGGATTGCTAACTTGCAAATACGACTCATCCTTTCTTAGAAATTTAGCACATGCTACATAGTACTTTGATATATTCTTAGCATTAATAAAGGCACATTTGGCTTATATTACGGGGATGAGATTTGGTCTAATCATACCCCCATGCTTAAGCTTTGCTAGTCCCTAGCAAGACAATCCAAGGAAGAATCCTACATGGGAGTTGGGACCAAGTTTTGTACGAAGAATAAGAGACAAGCTTGATTTGACCTTTGGATTCATAATGTATTCGAGACTCGCATGGCTCAAAATTTCAGATGCAACAGTCTCCAAGTTCCACGAACCTTTAAGCAGGTTTGACTCCTTAGTCAATTCAGCTCATTCGATCATAATCACATCCTCTTATGACATATGAGTCGGACTTGAACTTGTGAGTGTGAATAGGTAGCTCTTCCCACTTAAAAAGATAAAAACTTATGCAACCATGCTCAGCACAATTAGATTCCCTTTCTAGCTACTCTTTCCTCACGGAGCGGGGTATTTCCTTCTAAGTTCGGGTCAGTTGGCCAAAGAAGAAGATAGGAAGAAGTTGCTATTTGAAGTGTGACCAGTGTAGCCACCTCTCTCAATTTGAGCTTGACCAGTGTAGCCAAGTCTCACAGAAAACAAATGCCGGCTTCTATATTTTTTCTTCTTTCTTTTTTTTTGCACGGCTTCATACGGGTATAAAATCTTTTTCCCGCTATTTTTGAAAAAAAAATTATGTGGACAAGATATGAGCATTGTGCTCTATTTGGTAGAGGAGAAGAAGATTTTGCCAACTGACTGTTCCTCATCCGAAGCTTTATTCCAACCCACACTCTTCGGTCTTTAGACGTCCATGCCGCCAGAAAGGGATCCATATAGATACCATTCATAATCACAATCGCTTTCACACATCCTATTTGAGTCGAGCTACGTGCATGTGAATTAAGTTCAAGTAGATCAATCATCAAAGAGTATGTGATTCTTCTAAAGAATGAGCAACTTAGACACGGGGAGTCAAAATCTGCGTAAAGATTGCGGACTTGGAAATTTAAGTCAAGAAGACCTGAAGGATCCGAATTCTCAAACCTATTGAGTCTCTATAGATATTAGGTAGATTAAAGTCAAGATCAAACTCAATCTCCTTAAACTTTGCCTCAAATCTTGGTCCAAACTCTCACAAGGAAGAGATATGTACAAAGTTTTTTTTAAAAGTTTTTCGGTCTATCCATCTGTTTTTGGATTTTTTTTTTCTATTTTTTAAAACTTTTTGTGTATATTTTCTTTTTTAGTGATTTTTATGCATTTTTTAATATATATATATATATTATTTTAAGTTTTTTTAACCATAGTGATACATACATATATAATAAAGAGATTATAAAAAGCTTAGAATATATGTATATATATATATATAGAGGGCCCTTCCAATGAGGTGCACCTTTCCTTGGTGCTTGGAAAGCCACTCATGATGACCATAAGATGGGGATCTAATGGATGAGATTAAAACCACCAAGGAAAAGGTAGGAGTGGTATTCGAACTAACTAATTAGCTAAGATTAAGGAGGACAAATAGCGTTTAACATAAAATTAAATATTTTGAAATATTTTGAAATCTAAACAGTTCTACAATTAATTCGAATTTCAAATATAAAACATACCAAAAATAAATTATAACCTTATCAAAAACGTACGACCTGTATACATAATCACATCTGTTATTGTCGTTCTGTGTACATTAAATTTCTAAGATTTACAAATTAATAACACACAATACAAAACCCTGCAAAATAATACAACAAAAATCCAAGACTTTGTGAAATTGTTGACAGTTATAACGAAATTGTAAACAAATTTATGATATAAAAGACTTCCAATTACAATATAACAATCCACAACACATTTTCTGCATTTACAATTTCAACTCTTACTACCAAAACCAATTGAAAAATTCCTAAAACATAGCTTCACACTATAAGTAAAACCTACCTTAAACCTACGACTTGTAATCTGATAAGCTCAATTTGTTACTTTAAATTACAAATAATTACAATAATATGTACTACAATACAAAACAATGCAAAGGAATACAAAATGAATATTCACATATATGCAATACTTGTCATTTAATTGATATTTGTTATCACACTAATGCGATATGTCTCCGAAAGATACTATATGAGAACGCATAACACAATATGTGCATACAAGAGCTCTACCTTTGTAAACAAGTTTGAAAGAGAAAAATTTCTATAAAAAACTTAACAGTATTACTCGAACTTGATTAAAAATTTGAATTCACAAGTGAAAATAGCGTTGCGATTGCTTTAATTTACATAGATTTACAAATTATAACAATACAATACATTAGAGATCATTAAAATATAAACTATTAGAAAAAGAATCAGTAAATTATATCCCGTACATTACTATTTTTAACTTTGAAATACAAAGTTGAACGACCAAATACATTTTTTAACGTAAAAAATACAATATCAAAATAAATTTTAATGTTATGAATCTTAAGATAATTAGAGGATGAAAATTACTATATAATAAATCATGAACTTGTTAAATAAATGAACTACTTTAAAAATATTAATTATTTTTTATTAAAAATACATTATCTAATATAAAATAAAACGATTCCTTAACATGGGTTCAAATTAATAGATAACATCTTCTGATATATAAGAAATTTTGAAAAACATTCAATTAGCATGAAATAAGACAAATTGATCTTACGAAAATTAACTAATAAATATATTTTTGAATGAACCAATGAATACTATGTACTAACAACGATGCAAAAAAAATTTCTTCTAAATTTTTATAAAGAATAGCATTGAAAAATTGAAAGAAGGATGAAAGAATTCGTACCTGGAAACGTGAAGAAGCTAAAGACGTTGTGGAATGAACATTGACGGCAAAAAATTTGAAATTTGAGAGTATAGGATTATTTGAGAATAATAAGTTTCTATTTTTAGCTAATACAAACATCTATTAAATACTAATTATACAGCTACATAATTAATTTGACTTAAATAACTTAAAGTAATATATAGGAAGACTTTATCACCGAGATTTCCGCCTTCAGTTACAAGTTGACAGAGACAGAGTTGCCTCCCTCTCCGAACGACTTTGGCGACTCAAGAACCCTAAGGGTTTTGTGACCTTCGATCGACGGCGGCAAAGGCACGAAGAGGACGAAACTAAGAAGAAGACAACCAGGTCAGAAAAAATGCTATTTTGATTATACTTTAACCATCTGATTATATGTAAATTGCATAGAATGGAATTTTAAATCATCATATTACTCATATCTCGTTACAATGATCTTTGCAAAGTTACGACAGAAAAAACATGTAAACAATAACACTTAGTTGAACTGCTGCGCTGAAGCAAAAGAAAAAATGATACCAACAACATTCATGTCTGCTGTGTAATATTAAAATTACAGTTGCATATTTTTTACGTTTATTCATGGTGTTTTAACATATGTGAAATCATAATGTAAATATTGTAGAGATGAGCTGCAGTGAATCTGATTTTGATGAGATAAGGGGACCACGAAAAATGAATGAAAAATTATGCGGAAATTCTTCTGTTGATGACAATGTGAAGGAAGCTTCTGATTCAAACCACACAGTTTCATTGGTGATGAAAGGTACATGAAATTAATTAAAAACTAAATCGTTACGTGTCTCCTAAAAAAATTGTGTATTTATTATCTGTGAAATACAGGGAAGGGTAAAGGCATGAGTAAAAACCCTGACATAGAAGATGCAGCTATTGAAGAATGCATGACAGAAAAATATGGCAGTAAGATAAAAATTACATATCCCTATAGATAATTTTCTAAATTCTTATTGTTTAATCTGTTATATGTGTTTTATAAACAATTACTATAAGAATGTGTTTACTTCTTTAAAGGTAAGGGATACATACAACACAGATGCTTTGTGGAGCATTTTGTTCAATTTATAGATGCTCATAGACTAATAGCAAAGCAACAATGTCTGATAAATAAGACTGCATTCTCGAAATTAATAAACATCGGGAAGGTTGATATCCAAAGGAGGATTCTGCAATGGATTGTTGAACAATATCAAGGAGGACGCCAATTCAAATTTGGGAACCGGGTTCTTAACTTCACGGATGAAGACATAGGAGCAATATTAGGCATTCCTAGCACAGGCTTTGCAGTGACTGTGAAGGGCAGACACCTACAGTGGAAGAGCTTTATTTCAGAAGAGATATTTGATTCTGGAATGATTTTAAACCGGAAGAAATTAGTCAATATTTTGATAGATTTCTACGATAGAGATGATGATGACTCGGTGCCTGTTTACGTTACTTGCTTGATATTGTTCATGTTTTCCACGTTCTTGTTCCCAGATTGTGGATACTCTTTCCCAAGAGACTTACTCCATTACGTAGAATCTTTGGAAGATACTCGATTTTTTAACTGGTCAGACGCTGTAGCAAAAATGATTTTGTTCAACATGGAAGATGTATTGCATAGAATACATCAGAGGAGGCAAGGATCGTCCATAACAACACTTGGATATCTTACGGGTTGTGTAGCATGCCTATTGTTGGACCAAGAAATCGCAGAGGTCGTGTTGACTCACAAGGCGAATCAACAGTCGCTGATTTGACCTCCAACGAAATCCGAGATTCAAACAACAATTAACCCACGACAAATATATCAAGCAATGAAAGTAAATGTGCGGAGTTAAAATTTATTATAACTCTACAACAAAGATGTGTATAGGTGCAAGTATGTGTAGAGGTCGAACACAGGGAGCAGACAGGTAGAACGGGGTACTAAGGTACCAAAAATGTGTGTATGTGATCAAATGCCTATTAAGCTATTTTTTGTGGGTTTTAATTTTATATTTTTTTATTTTTTTTTTAATTTTATAATTTTGTATTTTGGTTTTTAATTTTCTGATTTTATATTTTATATTTTATAATTTTTTATCTTTTTCAATATTGGAAAGTAAGGACAATGTAATCAAATGGAGAGAGAGCTATTTATAAAAATAGATAAAAATATCCAAAAATTACCAAATAAAATCTTTTTGGTCTTTTTATACTTTTTTACTGTTTTTGTGATTTTTGTGTAATTTTTAGAATGTTTTTGGTATTTTTAATTATCAAAATAAAGAAAACAGTGAAGAAAATACAAGGCTGAAAATAAAATGGAGAAATAAAATAGCAATCAGTAACAAAAATTCTCCAAATTAATTTTCACTTAAAGATAATAAAACAAAGAAAATTTAGGAAAAGAAAACACTATTTTTGGAGTTTTTATGAATTTTATAAATTTTTATGAAGGTTTTTAGAGTTTTGCAATTTTTAGGAGTTTGGTTTTGTATTTTTTAATGATTTTTGGTCTGAAATGAAAACACACTAAAAGGAACAAAATATATTTTTTTGGGAATTTTCTAAAGTGTTTTTATATTTTTTTGGTATTTTATAATGCAAACAGTGCTGAAAATGGAGGTTTTTGATTTTTAATAAATATAAAAAGGCAATAAATATGGAAAATAAAAATATGGCGTGGAAGTACTGTGCAACAGATATCTAAGTTAATTTTTGTAGATTTTTTAGGGTGCTATAGATGCATAAAAAAAATACAATCAACAAAAAGAAAAGGCATGCGTGCAGGGGCATTTGTGTAATATAATGAAAGTTGGGGGGGCCTGCGTGCAATCTTTCCAGAAACTTTATAGCTAATATAAAAACTTCATGCACTACACGATTATAGCAAGAAATAACAAGGACGTCCCTACAAAAACGCCAGAACCACGTGCAGAGCACGCGCCTGGCGGGGGCAATCCTGCGATAAGATAGAAGTGCGGGGGACTTAACGAAAATATTACAAAAGTATTCTACAGAATTTAAAAGATTATAAGCTAATAAACAATTACAAAACTGGCTGGGTTGGGCGCGTAATTTACCCAGCAGGGGGGCCGATCCGACGGTGGGCTCGTATCCACTAACACACGTGTCACGCCCACGGCACACGATACCAGTTGGGCGTTAAAGGGCTAGGAATAGGTCGTCCTTGCGCAGATCAACGGCGCTGGTTCGCGCACATCGGACGGATACTGTATCCCCTGGAGAGCATGCTTAATCCAACGGTGATGGGCGGAACTGGAAGAACACCAAAAGGAACTCGGCCCTGCCGAGTTTGTTCACGCGCGGGGGTCACTTCCGTCCGCCAATCCCACGTCCAAAGGGGTGGCGATGCTTCTGCTGGTCCTCCCCGTTGTCCAGGTGGCGCGAAATGGAACAGAGGGCCGACGAAAGGCCCCCAGCCGCACGAGGAAGCTCCAGCCGACCTGGGGGGTTTGTTCTTGAGCAAAAATGAGGCGCACTTGCCTCTCCTGGGACCTGCAATCGACAAGGAAAACGCAGCAGCACAAAAATACAAGACCCAGGTCTTAATGGTGGAATAAAACGGCGTGAGAAGGTGGGCGGTTTGACAAGAACGGCCGGAGCTCGTGGAGCTCCGGCGAGGTGTTCGATGATGGATCTGGGCGATGTGATCGATGAAACAACTAACGAATTACATGAAATGGATCCTACGAGTTACAGCTAGCTAACTACCAGGAAAACAAGAAGGGAAACACACGAAAAACAACCTCAAATTGGCCGACAAAGCCAATGAGATGTGACCTCAACGCCGGGGACCGGCGAAGGTGGTGGAGCCGCTCCTCGGCCGCGCGCGACCCTCCCAAGTAGCTGGAGGAGACCCTGTCACCGTCTCCAGTCCAGAGCATCCAAGGAGAAGGGGTGTGCTAGGTCAAAGAGGGTTCAAAGAGGAATGGGAAGGAAAGGGGGTCGTTTTTGAAAGTGGTCGACGGGCGAACTTCGAGGTCGTGTCACGGGCGCTGTGATGATCAGAATGCCAAGCCAATGCCTGGGCGTGGTAGCTGGATCATAGGTGGTCAACTCTCGTGAAGAGGCCGAGCTCAAATGGTGAAAGGATCGCCCTCCAAAAAGCCTCGAAATCGAAGAAAAATGCAGTCTGACAACTGCCAGACCTCGGTCAAAGAGTTGACCGAGGTCAACCAAGGAAGAGATCTGGTTGGTCCACGTGGACCAACCAGAAAAAACCTTGGCAAAAATGCTTAGAAATTCAATAAAAAATAGAAAATGATTTATTTAAATTTTGGTTATAAAATAAAAAATGTTTATTTTTTTATAAATTATTTTATGGTGATTTTTATTTATTTTTATGAGACTTATTTTTACAAGTTTGCATTTATGCCCCTATAGGTATCTATATCTATATATTTAAGTATTTTATTTTTATTTAGGTATTTTTAATTTATTTTATTTTGGTTGTTATTTTCTAAAATTATAAGATACTTTTATAGACACAAATATATTTTTATTTTATTTTTCTGATATGTTTTGTATATTTAATAAAATACAAATGTATTTTGTATAGGTATATACATAAGTAATGTACCTATGTATTGAATATATACAAATATTTTTATTTGAGTTTTAATGATGTTTTTATTCTGATTTTAATATACATAATTATTATAAGTATTATTTACAACATTATAAAAATATAAAATTATAAAAATAATAAATAAATAATAAATTGAATATTTTAACATGTACAAGTATACAATGAGGGTCCAAAAGTCAACTTTCAAACCGTAGCTCCGCCAAATGCGAAACCACCACCATTAATTAGATTATTTTCTTCTATATACAATTAAAGGTGAGTACGCTGCATTTGGAGTTTTTATTTGTGAGATACGGGTCTGGGAAGTTGGCATTCTGGATTTTTATTCAGACCATAACTTTTTATCTGTGCATTATTTTTCTGTGAAATCAATTTTGTATTTTTCTTTATTTAATTATCTACAACTTTCATGTACAAAGTTTCTTTATTTGAAGTATAAAGAGTGGAACCAAAAATAGGTCCCAAAATGAATAAAGAATGAATATAATGTATAGGTATTTTATCTGTATTTTGGCCCTTATCTCCCCCTACTTTATTCCTTGTCGACCTAGTCATCAAGATGCCTAGGTCTCGGGGTTTCGGGTCATAAAATATTTACAATATTTTATTCTTTTTTCTTTTCTTTTCTTTATTCTATAATTTTGGCTTTAAAAACCGCATTTTATACAATATTTATACACATATGCATGAATGCTAAAATGCCTATATTACGCCTATTTACACGCATTTACTAGGGTTTTTAAGGCCAAAATGATAGAATAAAGATGATGAAACGTGGATTCATCATCCCCCTATACTTGCCTTTGCTAGTCCCTAGCAAACACTTATGCAATAAGTGCAGAAAAAGAAAAATAAAGAAAAGAAAAAGAAGAAAGATGGACTAAATTTAATCATCAAACTTGTCTTCACAAAATCAAAGTTTGGAGCTTAAGTCGGACCTTTGGAATTTTAGTGCGGGCGGAACCTTAATGAGAACCGTGTTTGAAATCCAACAGTCCCTGAGAAACCCAAAACTCTGCTCAAGTCTCCTCAATAGCCAGGTCAGAAATATCTCAATTCATACGCAAACTCTTACGACTATGATTCTGACTTGTACAGTGTAAGTGATGGTGGCTCTCCCCAACTAGAATGACAAAGAAACTGACTTCTCCAGTATGACAACCCAGTGATTCCCCAATCCAGCAACTCCATCCTCGAGGAGCGGGGTATTCCCTTCTAAGTTCAAGTGGCAACCAGCTCAAGAGGAGGGGGTGAAGAGAAGAATGGACGGTAGCCAGTGTAGCTACCTATCCTTGGATGCAAGACCAGTGTAGTCAAGTCATCCAGCTGCAGGCTCACATATTTGACTTTGGAACTCAAGCTTGCTTATTGACTTTACAACATATGTACATACTTTGCAGGCTTTTTATTTTTGTACATGCCCGAACCTCTTTTTTTTTTTTTTTGAAATACTATTCACAGCAGCATTTACATAAGGAGTTTTTCCTCTTGAGCCAGTAGACTATCCCTCTTTTGAAGCTTTATCGCAACCCACAGCCTCCTGTCTTTAGACTTCCTAATCACTGGACGGGTTGGGGTGCACTTCCCTCCCTAGAGGAGGACAAGTGTTTCCACTTGTGTGCGTCTCATACCGGCAAATCCAATCCCCTCACCACTCCAACTGAGTTGAGCCACGTGAAAGGTGCAGGTGTCCAAGTTAGGTCATTATCAACAAGAGTCGTACGTGTGCTCCGAAATACTCTACTTAGGCAATCAAGAATCCATTGAACCAAGTCCCGTGATCCTCAAAGAATTAAGTCAACTAGACCTGAAGTACCTCAAACCTGGTTCCTATAAGGTTCCTGTTATTAGGTAGATTATAAGGTCCAATCAAGCTCCAATCTCCGGATTTTACTTAGACTCGTTCAACTATCAAACTCAATCCGAAAAATGCGAATGCTATGCAATGCAATGCAGAAAATATTTTTGTGATGCAATTTTCAAGATTTTGAACTTTTTATGGATTTTTGAAAATATGGTGATGATGATGCATATGCAGATGCATTTTTTTGTATTTTTCAAAAAGATTTTTCAAATGTTTTTGGATTTTAATTTTGCAAATGTTTTTGGGAATTTTGAAAACAAAAAGATTTTGGCTGAAAAATAGGTTAAAATATGTACACGGGAGTGCTTCTTATTTTTACAAGAAGTGGATTTTAAGAATTTACAAGGGTACGTGATCAATTTTATACATATATATATATATATACAGTGGATTTTGGTGTAATGTGTATATTCCTCAAACTTATTTGAAAATAATTTTACACACAATTTTTGAAAACTATAGTCCAAAATAGTTTTTACAAACATTTTACACACATTTGAAAATCATTTTTCAGAGGTTTTCAAAACAGTATATATAGGTTTTTCAAATCATTTTTGCAACCATTTTTCAAACCATTTGCAAATCATTTTTCAAACCTTTTATTTCACACAAAGAAAAGAAATTTTACAATCCACACAATTTACACAGGTTGAAAACATATAACAAAATATTTTCAAAATAGTTTTCAATAAATGTTCACAAAGATTTTCAAACTATTTTTCAAACATTTTGCAAAAAACATTTTCACCTGATTTATTAATCAGTAAATATAAAAAGAATTTGAGGAATAACCACATCTTTTTATTAAGGATTTTTAATGAATTTTAAAGAATGATTAGCCATATTATTAGAAAAATACGAAAGTACGAGTTATGGCTAAAGTATATACGTAGTATATACGACCCCCCTATACTTAGCTTGAGCTATGTCCTCATAGATCGGAGAGAAAAGAGAAGACATAACTCGTACTAAGTATAGGCAAGTCTAAAGAATAAATAAAGGAATGGATGAACAAACGAATGAGAAGGTGACCGTCCCCCCCTATACTTAGGATCAAATAATCCTAAGTATAGCAGACTGTACACAAAGCAGGGAGGGTCAAGGGTGGGAATGAACAGATCGTACTCAGATTGTCTCCCCCTATACTTAGGGTAAGATATCCCTAAGTATAGACAAGAAGAGGAGACAATGGAGAGGATCGAAAAGAATAGAGAAACTCGGGGTGCCAACCCCCCTATACTTAGGACAAAGTACGTCCTAAGTATAGAAAACTGTCTACAAGGGCGGCACCTTTTCGGTAGATGAAGAAGATAGAAGAGGAAAAGAAGAAAAGAAGAAAAGAGATGAAGATGGAAGAAGAGATCGTGAGGATGTACACGTCACTCCCCCTATACTTAGGGTAAAAGAAGCCCTAAGTATAGGCAACAACAAGAGTGATCAGACGGAACGACAAAAGAGCACTCGGCTCGTCCACCCCCCTATACTTAGGACAAAGTACGTCCTAAGCAAGGCAGACACGAGAATGGGTGGACGAGCAATACGGTAGAGAGAACAGAGGTACACAGAAGTGAATATACAATAGAGATGGATATACAGATGGTCAAGAAGGTAGAAAGCGAACCTTCTTGCGGGACCGCTGAGGAATGGATCTGGTGTGATGCAGGTCGACATCGGGGTCCATAGTGGACGAAAGCCGATCAGGGTCGACACAGTGAAGGTCCTCAGTGGAATTGAATCTGAAAGGGACGAACTGGTCAATGGAAGTAGTACGGCTAGGTTCTCCCTTGGCGGTCCTCTGGTGTAAAGGCACAGACGTGTGAGTGGAAGAAGTGTGACTCGGTCCGGCCTTGGGAGTCTCGCTGGTATCAAAGTGAAATGGGATAAACTCATCATCATCGGAAGTAGTGTACTCAGAGTCGTCCTGCGAGGAGTCATCCAGGTCAAAACCAAAAGGAACGAACTCATCAGTGGAAGTAATCGAACTCTGTTCGTCCTCTATAATCTCAACCGGATCATCTTTCTCATCAAAAGGATTGAATCTCTGAAGAAAAGCAACAAAATCAAATTCGGCCTTAGTCTCATCAGTATCTACATGGACAGGAGCGGACTCATCAGTGGAAGTAGTCAGAGCATGTCCGTCCTGTATAGTCTCTATATCTGCCCTCCGCTCAATGGTGTCAATCGTGTAAATCCCGCGGATGTCATCAACACATCGCCAATCACAGGAAGCGGAAACACCAAGGTCTATGCTTTCCGAGCTTTCCTCCTTAGAGAGGAATTCTCGGGTCTCATCATCGGTCATGAAGAAGGTCTCTCTGATATCCTCATATAGATCATAGTCCTCGGGGTCAGCCAAGATAGGTGAGGTCACATCAGGTGCGGGTCTCTGGTCAGCAGTGGGTGCGGTGATCACTGCTTCGCCCTCGTCAGCAGGACGGAAGCGAATCTCTCCTGATCCGTAATCAATAACGACCCTCGCAGAGGCGAGGAATGGTCGTCCCAGGATGATTGGAGAGTGCTCCCCTGTGGAGGTCTCCATGGGCAATACGACAAAATCAGCGTGATAGCTCATGCCCTGAATCGAGATGACAGCGTTTTCGAGGATACCCTTCGGCCTCTTTATTGATCCATCAGCAAACTGTACGATCATCCTGGTTTTCTTGAGAGGCCCTAAGTGACGAGACTGTACCAGCGAGAAGGGTATGATGCTAATCGAAGCACCGCCGTCTAGGAGAGTGTGATCACATGTGTGGTCAGAGATTGTGCAGCTAATGAAAGGTGTGGCAGTGTTCTTCTTCCGAGGAATGGGACGGTGTGTGATGGCGTGGGCAGTGGCCATGGTCAAGATATGACGCTCAGATCTGCTCCTCCGCTTTCTCTTCTTGGGAAGAGGAGCAGACATATGGGTCATGGCCTGCTGAAGTGGGGCACGGATAATCTCATGAATGGTGGCCACCACTTCGGGTTCAGATAACATTTTTTTGAATTTTTGGACTTCCGCCATACAAGGGAGGAAGTCGGAATCAGCATATACACGAGGCATGCCAAGAGCAGTCTGTACAGCGGCATCCTCGGGGTCAAAGGTGGGACTGGGTGTGAATGCATGTGTGGTCAAAAAGTCTGGCAAGTGGGCGCTCTCCTCACAGTCCGACTCGATCGTGTGTCTCCCGAAATCTTTTTGTGTTTTTAAATTTTTCTCATTTTTTTGTATTTTGGGCGATTGCAAGCTCTCATGGAAATCCTCGAATGAACCCATATCATCAAATGGTGGAATATCATGGTCGCTCTTATTGGTACTAGTGAGGTGGTCAATCCTCTGTCTCATATGATCCATCATCTGGGTCAAGTGCTCAAGGGTGGACTCCATGAAAGGTGACTCCATCAGCTCAGTCTCGGGTGGATGTGAAGGTGGAGGCGGATAATACACAGGTGGGGATAGAGGTGGGTGTGGGTAGAAATCCGAGGTCTGATACTGTGGCTGAGGCGGATATGTACAAAAATCAGAAAAAGTGGGAGGATGATCCTCCTGATAAAAGGGAGGTAGACCGGCTGGAGCGAGCGAGGGGTCCGCAAAGTCCGGATAAAAAATGCTCCAGGGGTCCATCTCGAAAACAAAAGGAAGTGATTCGGGGGAGCACGAAGGTCAAGTCAAAAGAGTGCGGGAAAAGGCGCAAATGCGCAGAGATGATCTAGGACACACAAAAACAATCACAAGCAACAATGAAAAACAAGTCAAACCCTCAATTCACCTACTCAACTCGGTAGAGACCGCAAAGAGCGGTCTTTTTATCTTGTCTGTTTTAGAGTTAGGTGAGAAGTCAAAATATTTGCACAAACACTTAGGAGGCTGAATATGGGATTTGGGCTCTAATCCTTAGTGTGTGCGCGAGCAAGTAGAAGCGAAGACAATGAGGGGATTACTCGCCCCAATATAGGATGTTTCTTTTTGATCGGTTTTAGGGTCGAGTAAAATTAGCAGTCCCAATTTTATTGATTATCACTTTTTTTTGGATTTTTAGTAAAAATGCACGATCCTATCGGGGAGTCAATTCCTTTAAGATCCTAGGTTGGCAAAATCAGAGGTAGAGTCGGAAAAGCAATGCAAGCGGCAAATAATGATGGATGCTAAAGCGTAAATGCTCACCTTGCCTCCAGCACTCTACATGCAAGGATGCTCAGCAGAATTGAAACCTATCTATATGCAAATGCAAAGCCGATGAAATCGCCCTAAGTTCAAAAATTGCTATTAGCGGGAAGAACCACAAGTTGACCGTCAATCCTCAACCCTAGAGTCCGGTCTAGGCTCACCCCTCCTCTGCTCAACAAATTGAGGGTAGGAGAAAGCGCTTTGCGGGGAGAGCTCGCGGCGCGATGGATTGAAGGTGATGATCAACTGTTTAAAATTTGACTAAGTCCAAAACGAACTATAGGTGCATGCAAAATATTAGGTGTTTGGCCTTAGTCTATCGCAAGCAATCCTAAAAGCTAAGGGCTCAATCACACAAAAGAAATGAAAAATAAAACCGGAAAACAAAATAAAAAATGTGAAGAAAAGCCGACAAAATCCGCGGCGAGCCCCCAAGTGAACAATCACTTGGAAATTAGGCTCGAATGTCCAAGTTCGGGGGTACCTGTATTATTACAATAATAGTGGTCTCTCTCTCGCAAAAATTACAAAAATAAATACAGGAAGTAAATTCTACGACTAAAGTGGAGCTCGGTCTTCAAAATTTCCTCTTCGTCTCCTCGGTGCTCGGCTGGCAGATACCGACTTCACGTGGGTGCGTAGGCGCCTAGGGTGGAGCGCCTCCCTCGATCCGCGGTTCCTCGCACAAAGTCAACAAAAGAGGGGATTAGACAGCTCAACAGATGTATCAAAAATAAAGAAAATAAAATAGCAAAAAAAATAAAAGCCGCGAAATAGACAATCAAATCACAAACACAAACAAGACCCGAACTACGCGTTGTTGCTCCCCGGCAACGGCGCCATTTGTTGGACCAAGAAATCGCAGAGGTCGTGTTGACTCACAAGGCGAATCAACAGTCGCTGATTTGACCTCCAACGAAATCCGAGATTCAAACAACAATTAACCCACGACAAATATATCAAGCAATGAAAGTAAATGTGCGGAGTTAAAATTTATTATAACTCTACAACAAAGATGTGTATAGGTGCAAGTATGTGTAGAGGTCGAACACAGGGAGCAGACAGGTAGAACGGGGTACTAAGGTACCAAAAATGTGTGTATGTGATCAAATGCCTATTAAGCTATTTTTTGTGGGTTTTAATTTTATATTTTTTTATTTTTTTTTAATTTTATAATTTTGTATTTTGGTTTTTAATTTTCTGATTTTATATTTTATATTTTATAATTTTTTATCTTTTTCAATATTGGAAAGTAAGGACAATGTAATCAAATGGAGAGAGAGCTATTTATAAAAATAGATAAAAATATCCAAAAATTACCAAATAAAATCTTTTTGGTCTTTTTATACTTTTTTACTGTTTTTGTGATTTTTGTGTAATTTTTAGAATGTTTTTGGTATTTTTAATTATCAAAATAAAGAAAACAGTGAAGAAAATACAAGGCTGAAAATAAAATGGAGAAATAAAATAGCAATCAGTAACAAAAATTCTCCAAATTAATTTTCACTTAAAGATAATAAAACAAAGAAAATTTAGGAAAAGAAAACACTATTTTTGGAGTTTTTATGAATTTTATAAATTTTTATGAAGGTTTTTAGAGTTTTGCAATTTTTAGGAGTTTGGTTTTGTATTTTTTAATGATTTTTGGTCTGAAATGAAAACACACTAAAAGGAACAAAATATATTTTTTTGGGAATTTTCTAAGGTGTTTTTATATTTTTTTGGTATTTTGTAATGCAAACAGTGCTGAAAATGGAGGTTTTTGATTTTTAATAAATATAAAAAGGCAATAAATATGGAAAATAAAAATATGGCGTGGAAGTACTGTGCAACAGATATCTAAGTTAATTTTTGTAGATTTTTTAGGGTGCTATAGATGCATAAAAAAAATACAATCAACAAAAAGAAAAGGCATGCGTGCAGGGGCATTTGTGTAATATAATGAAAGTTGGGGGGGCCTGCGTGCAATCTTTCCAGAAACTTTATAGCTAATATAAAAACTTCATGCACTACACGATTATAGCAAGAAATAACAAGGACGTCCCTACAAAAACGCCAGAACCACGTGCAGAGCACGCGCCTGGCGGGGGCAATCCTGCGATAAGATAGAAGTGCGGGGGACTTAACGAAAATATTACAAAAGTATTCTACAGAATTTAAAAGATTATAAGCTAATAAACAATTACAAAACTGGCTGGGTTGGGCGCGTAATTTACCCAGCAGGGGGGCCGATCCGACGGTGGGCTCGTATCCACTAACACACGTGTCACGCCCACGGCACACGATACCGGTTGGGCGTTAAAGGGCTAGGAATAGGTCGTCCTTGCGCAGATCAACGGCGCTGGTTCGCGCACATCGGACGGATACTGTATCCCCTGGAGAGCATGCTTGATCCAACGGTGATGGGCGGAACTGGAAGAACACCAAAGAGGAACTCGGCCCTGCCGAGTTTGTTCACGCACGGGGGTCACTTCCGTCCGCCAATCCCACGTCCAAAGGGGTGGCGATGCTTCTGCTGGTCCTCCCCGTTGTCCAGGTGGCGCGAAATGGAACAGAGGGCCGACGAAAGGCCCCCAGCCGCACGAGGAAGCTCCAGCCGACCTGGGGGGTTTGTTCTTGAGCAAAAATGAGGCGCACTTGCCTCTCCTGGGACCTGCAATCGACAAGGAAAACGCAGCAGCACAAAAATACAAGACCCAGGTCTTAATGGTGGAATAAAACGGCGTGAGAAGGTGGGCGGTTTGACAAGAACGGCCGGAGCTCGTGGAGCTCCGGCGAGGTGTTCGATGATGGATCTGGGCGATGTGATCGATGAAACAACTAACGAATTACATGAAATAGATCCTACGAGTTACAGCTAGCTAACTACCAGGAAAACAAGAAGGGAAACACACGAAAAACAACCTCAAATTGGCCGACAAAGCCAATGAGATGTGACCTCAACGCCGGGGACCGGCGAAGGTGGTGGAGCCGCTCCTCGGCCGCGCGCGACCCTCCCAAGTAGCTGGAGGAGACCCTGTCACCGTCTCCAGTCCAGAGCATCCAAGGAGAAGGGGTGTGCTAGGTCAAAGAGGGTTCAAAGAGGAATGGGAAGGAAAGGGGGTCGTTTTTGAAAGTGGTCGACGGGCGAACTTCGAGGTCGTGTCACGGGCGCTGTGATGATCAGAATGCCAAGCCAATGCCTGGGCGTGGTAGCTGGATCATAGGTGGTCAACTCTCGTGAAGAGGCCGAGCTCAAATGGTGAAAGGATCGCCCTCCAAAAAGCCTCGAAATCGAAGAAAAATGCAGTCTGACAACTGCCAGACCTCGGTCAAAGAGTTGACCGAGGTCAACCAAGGAAGAGATCTGGTTGGTCCACGTGGACCAACCAGAAAAAAACCTTGGCAAAAATGCTTAGAAATTCAATAAAAAATAGAAAATGATTTATTTAAATTTTGGTTATAAAATAAAAAATGTTTATTTTTTTATAAATTATTTTATGGTGATTTTTATTTATTTTTATGAGACTTATTTTTACAAGTTTGCATTTATGCCCCTATAGGTATCTATATCTATATATTTAAGTATTTTATTTTTATTTAGGTATTTTTAATTTATTTTATTTTGGTTGTTATTTTCTAAAATTATAAGATACTTTTATAGACACAAATATATTTTTATTTTATTTTTCTGATATGTTTTGTATATTTAATAAAATACAAATGTATTTTGTATAGGTATATACATAAGTAATGTACCTATGTATTGAATATATACAAATATTTTTATTTGAGTTTTAATGATGTTTTTATTCTGATTTTAATATACATAATTATTATAAGTATTATTTACAACATTATAAAAATATAAAATTATAAAAATAATAAATAAATAATAAATTGAATATTTTAACATGTACAAGTATACAATGAGGGTCCAAAAGTCAACTTTCAAACCGTAGCTCCGCCAAATGCGAAACCACCACCATTAATTAGATTATTTTCTTCTATATACAATTAAAGGTGAGTACGCTGCATTTGGAGTTTTTATTTGTGAGATACGGGTCTGGGAAGTTGGCATTCTGGATTTTTATTCAGACCATAACTTTTTATCTGTGCATTATTTTTCTGTGAAATCAATTTTGTATTTTTCTTTATTTAATTATCTACAACTTTCATGTACAAAGTTTCTTTATTTGAAGTATAAAGAGTGGAACCAAAAATAGGTCCCAAAATGAATAAAGAATGAATATAATGTATAGGTATTTTATCTGTATTTTGGCCCTTATCTCCCCCTACTTTATTCCTTGTCGACCTAGTCATCAAGATGCCTAGGTCTCGGGGTTTCGGGTCATAAAATATTTACAATATTTTATTCTTTTTTCTTTTCTTTTCTTTATTCTATAATTTTGGCTTTAAAAATCGCATTTTATACAATATTTATACACATATGCATGAATGCTAAAATTCCTATATTACGCCTATTTACACGCATTTACTAGGGTTTTTAAGGCCAAAATGATAGAATAAAGATGATGAAACGTGGATTCATCACCTATACGTAAGTAAACATGTTATTGTATAATATTTTATAAATTCTTAACTAATAAGATATTTTTGGAAATTATAATAGGTCTGGATGTTAGAATATTGTTGCAAAGATCTTGTCATCAATAGAGATCTACGTCCAAGGATACGGAAATGGGCAGGCTCAATAAAAGGTTTGTCAAGGAGAATCGCTTCACTCACCAATGAACAGGTATGAAATAGTAAATGCACGTAAATAATACTGTATATGACTGAATGTTGAAATTGATAGTAATTTAAAGTTGACATACCTTTTTTTTGTAAACTACAAATGTTTCAGATTGTAGGAGGTTTGAATCCACAAAAAAATGAAATATTTAAAATAGGAGCAGATGAATATGTTTTCCCGTATGAAAGATTCATTCAATACGGATTCTCATTGAGAAGGCCACAGATAAACCTCCAATCCCGAATAAAAGTGCCTGAGGATGGACCTGCAAGGAGAGGGAGATACAAGAGGACAGAATTTCAAATTTTAAAAAAGATAAATCAAGAAACTAACAATCGTGCTGTAAAAGGGACTGACAAGCAATGCATGTGTGATGAATTTTCAAAAGAAATAGACGGGTTGCATAAGCTAATAGAAGAGCTGAATGATAAAAATCAAGACAAGGATGCCAAAATCAAAGCTTATGAAATTCAGATAAGATTGTTGGAAATGGACAATGAAGAACTGAGAAGGAAACTGGAAAAGGCAACTCCAGGTGAAGTGAACAATGAAATCAATGAGAAAATGATGATGGAAGGAGAGAACAAACTGACTGAGTTTGAAGATCCGAAAAATACACTTGTGGTGGAAAGCAATTCTGAAATTGTAACCAAGATGGATTCAGGACAAGAAGGAGAAATTAATTTATCCAAACAAGGGTGTATTCCATGTTTTAATCTTGGAATTGTGGAGCATGAGCCCGTTGTCACAGATAAAAATAAGATGGCACAAAGGAAGAGAAGAAAGGAGAGATCAGAAGTGTATCCTAGTTCTTTGACAAAGAGAGTCAAAGAGAGGAATGCAGCAAAAAGAGATGCAAGGGAAGCAAGAGAAAATATTACAACTGAAACAGAACATGAGGTGTGTATTTGAACTAGATTATTAATCATACAATGATTTATAGTTCATACAGATAATATATATGACATATTTACATTTTTAATGATTAATCTTCTAAAAATGATATTTACATAAACATTACAGTATCTCTGTGATCCTGCAACTGACTTTATCGGATATGCTAACATAACCGATGAACAAAGGGAGATTGATTCAGGATTTCTTAAGAGACCCGGCGGACAAGTAAGTTGTGATTCATGACAAGAACTTATGTTTAATAGAAATTTGTAATTATAATTTAATATCATTCTGCTCAAAACTGCAGGTTCAACGCCACGTACTTCACACCTCTTGGAATTTTTTTGCAAGGGAAAAGAGATACATCATTTCTTATATGAGAAAATGATTGAAGATAGTGTAATCACATAATTTTAAAATCATATTTCTATATAAACCATAAAATACTCTGATGATTTATTTACTTGTACTGTAGATTTTGGAAATGTTCAATGATGTTCTGCGACATAGATATTGTACCGGTGACACGATCCCTTTCCTATTCACGCCTATTTACAAGATGGTTAGTCACTGCATTCACATATAAATCCCCCAAAAAAATCATAATACTTTCAACTTCTACATGCAACAATATTTTGTAAATACGGTTGATAGGCTTACAAAGGAAGAGATCAATAATCTGGACAGCCTTCATGAATTGGAAGATGAAAGGCTGATTGGATTGTCTAAGGTTTTCACAGTTATTCATACCAAGAATCACTGGCATCTATTGGTCACAGACTTCGCAGCGAGGAAATTCTATGCATATAACTCGATGAGAGGGTCAAAATTTCACAAAAAAGATGCTCAAAAATGGGTATGTTTATTTAATATATGTTCTTTATTGAAAACATCTTATGTTTACAATGGAAATTAACAAGTTGTTTTTTTAGCACAGCTGGATGTGCGAATGCTTTGGCATGAACCTGGTGGATGAAACAATGAATGACTGGGAGATAATATATGTGGTTGACAGCCCGCAACAACCTCCTTACAACATGGATTGCGGTGTCTACGTGATGAAGACAATAGAGTACTTGTGTGAAGGGAGGGCTCTGGACTTCAGCTATGAAGATATTCCAAGATTCAGGGCAGAAATAGCATGTACTCTTTTGACATGCGGACACGTTGATAATGAAGCTGGAAATTAATTGACCGAGGATGGTGCATGGAGTTTTCATGAAAACACCAAAAAAAATTTCTTTTATGTTGAACAGTGTTGACATTTAGCTTTCTGAAACATTATTTAGAAGTTTGTGTTAAAAGTATTTGCTGGAAAGATAACTTTGGTTTGAAATTAGAAGTATTTGCTGGAATGTTGAAGAATGTTGGTTTGTTTATTTTGTTTACCTTACATAATTCAGCCATGTTACGTCTTTTATACAGTCTATTATGAATGATTTGTATTGTCTGATGATCTCAAATATATGTTGGAGATAAGATTTTATAAATGATGTCATGAATTGAGAAGGTAACGTTAAATATAAGAAGATAATGCGATAAATAAACAAAGCGACATATATGTTAACATTACAAAACAAAATGTATTTTCACCTCATAGTTTATTTATTCAATTATTTCATTATAATGTTTAAATTTACTGTATTGCTCTTACATTTACCCTTGCATAAATTAAATTAATATGAAATATTTCAATATGTGTTACTATATTTTACAATAACTGTAACATAGTTGCAATACTGAAATTGATTGTTTTACAACTCAATGAAATACATTAATAATCCATATTTTTCCATTATATCTAAATATTTTGATTCATCATAAATAATATGATTATGTACCTATAATCATTTAATAGTACGTTTGATATTCACTATTGTAATAACATCATACAAAGATCATTATATATTAAAGGGATTTGATTACATTGTCCGATATAATGATGAAATTCTAAAATCGAATCTAATGGATATATAGGACTAGTATGAAAAATTAACTTAATTATGATGTGGACAATCTGAAGATAGCGTCATATAAGTCATTTCAGAAATTAATATATTTCGGAAAATTTAAAAATTACTACAATTGATCAGTTAGTTTTAACAATCTAAAGATAACTTGAAACATAAATCAGCTGTCATATATTTTATATTATAATACAATAAGAATGTGTATATATAATATGCTGTATAATATTGTACAATATATTTCTTTATTTTACAATATTACACTGCTATTATATTAATATATTTTGTTATATTTTACTATATCTGTACGACAAATACAAAACTGAAAAGGATTATTAAACATTACCAACCATAAAATCCACGAATGTTATTTATTTGGAAAATCTTGTTTGCACAAATTCAAATAATTGAGTAACATCAATATTTGTTTGAGTAACATCAGATCATAACATTACAAAAAATATAACACTAAATCAATAATGAACATCTATTGTTTGAGAAACATCAGATCATACAACCAATATAAATCAATCAAGACCATGATTTATGAAAAAATACATATAAATATAAGCTTAAAACATCAGTCTGTATTTTCTAATGTCTGCAACTATGTACTCTTCCATCTTGATCAAAAAGCTCCTGCAAATAAAAGGGTCACTACATCAGTAAGCTTGATTGAATATAACAAATCAAAAAAATATATAATTTTACTGTGTAACTTACCATGCTTATTTTAAAAAATTGTGTATGTGATATCTGAAAATTGTTCTCCTGAGTAAACTCTGTAGGAAAAGGGATATCTAATTATATGTAAAAAAATAAAATAACGAAATAAAAGTGTAAAAAATTATACCATCTGGCATGCAAGAAATTTGCAATATATTTGTTATCATTCTGACTGTCCTGAAGCATCACTGAATGTAAAAACTGTCAGATTTTAAAAACAATAGAAATATTAATATTCCTCGTCCATCTGGGCAGGATAAAAGAACTTGAAAGAAATGATTCTCCTCTGAACTTGATAACAGCAAGTAAGTGCCTGCATGGTATTCCTTGAAATTTCATTTTTTTGCATTCACAAGATAGATAATCAGAGTGATGCATTTCAGACACTATTCTATCTTTTACAGACTTATCAATTGAAGAAACATTGTAAAATGGCAATCCATCTTTGATTTCAGCAACACAAACATTTAACATCATTAACTCCTTCAACTCTTTCTAAAATTTGTAAAAAAATCTTTTTCGAATAAACATCAACCATTTGTTCTTCCAAAGTCCATTTGGTAATTAACTTAGGCCTTCTAGTCTTTGAATCATGATCCATGTCATTCTCACGTTCTCTCAACCTCTGAATGGCTGTCTGGAATCTGGAAACAAACTCTAAAAGAGTGTTCTGTTTAGTAATAGAATTTTGTAAAAATGAGTTCATGCTTTCACTCCTTTGAGTGCTACGCATCCCAGCGAAGAATGTGTCATTTGTATAGACATCTATCCATTTGTGTCTTATGTCATACTTCTCTGCTAACCATTTATTCTCAAGCAATCCAAACTCTGATATGGCTGCTGACCAACCATCTTCAAATTGATCAATAGACTCACTCCGCCAAACAAGTCTGCTGAATGTTTTAAGAGCCCTGACAATTTCATTCATTCTACCCAGTTTAAGTTTCAGCTTTGACATAATGTGCCATGTACAAAACTTGTGAACAGTGTTAGGAAAAGAAAGACGGATTGCAGCACATATTGCGGGATCTTCATCAGTAATTATAGAAATGGGGTGTTTTCTAGCAGCTTCAAGAAATTGATTAAATAACCATGTAAAACTTTCAGTTATTTCTCTATTTATAAATGCATTACCAAAAAAATTGAGCAACCATGGTGGTTAACTCCACAGAAAGAGGCAAATATTAATTTGTATTCGTTGGTTCTATATGTAGTATCAAAAGAAATGGTATCGTCAAAAACCTTATAATCTTCAATGGATACACTGTCAGCCCAGAATAAATGTGTGAGCCTATTATCCTCATCAGTTCGATAAGAGTAAAAAAAATTCAGGCGTCAACTTTTTGCAATTGTCAATGAGATCTAACACAAGTTTTGCGTCCAAACCATCGCGACGTCTTCTCTCATCCCTATTAAGGTTGTATATATCACGTACAATGCCACCAACTTTGTTGTTTGTAATGAAGCCGTTATCCAAAAATGTCGATTGTTTTGAGGCAGGAATATTAACATCAGTCATGGACTTGATAAGGATTTTAGCAGCTTTAGAAAACTTTCTATTGGCACGAAGATACAACCGTTTGCTGGGGGATACTAGGTTATGATTGTGTTCCTCAATGAAAGAAAACACTATCCAATCATGATCATCAAACCTATATTTAACCGACATCATGGCCTTACACCCAGTTCGAACAACACCAACAGCTCTCTCTGATCTTTCAAAATTACTTTCATCGCTACAATCACTTTCAACTGAGTATGCACCTCTTGATGATGAAGAAGCTCTTGATTTTCCTTCTTTCCAACAAACAAAACTCTTAAACACAAGTGTCTTATTTTTAGTTAATCTATCAACTCTATGTCTTGTGCTACTTTTGCGTACATTGAATCCCTCTTTTGTAGCATAAGCTTCGTAAAAATTATACGCATGTTCAACGGAACCAAAAACCATGCCAACAGAGGGTATATGCTGATAATTAAGACAATTTGCAGTAGGGGAACTTGGATCAACTGCATTAATTTAAATATAATCGAAAACACATTAATGTTAATAATTGACGATATATTCTTTGCATCATTAATAGATTTTCACAATAATTTTATTACCTGGAAAGGATCCATCAGTTTCTATGCACTCTGAGTACAAAATGTTTGCAGCAGAATCCTAATATAAAAATTGCAGAGATATAAATTATCAAAAAACAAACTTAATAATAGATAATTATTTGGTGTCTCATTACCTCAATATATGGAAGACGTTCTTCTGTAATATCTTTGGAATAAAGAGCTCCAGAAATTTGTCCTAGCAAAAAAAAAATAAAGTGAAATTCTGTATATTGTAGTAGAGAATAGTATTCAAGAGCAATAAAAAGTAAAATAAGTAATCATAAGTTGCACTGGATATTGAAACTACATATATTGTACGAAACTAATATATTGAAAAATATTAAGATATATAGTAAAATATAAATATCTATTATTTTATAAAAAACCTAATTTTGTAGCATATTGGTAAGTATAGTAAAATAGAAAGTAAAATTGTTACTCCAATAAGGAAATGATGAAATGAAAACATAAAAATCATATTATTTAAATTTAAATGAAGATTTAGAATATAAAGAACAACACCTGGATGGAGAGAAGCGATATCAGAATTATCGTGACTTGTATCTATGGTGCCATTATCCTGTTTAAAACATGATAATGTAGATCAATACGAAATAATTCAAACAAAAAATAAATATAATGTATGAACCTGGTAGATTTCTTCCAAAAAGTTTGACATAAACTCGGATGCAGAATCATCATCTGATGAAGAGGACGGATCTTCCATGACGAAGAACGACTGAGAACACCAAAAAATTAAACGAAAAAAATGAAATACACCTCTCTACACAAAACCACATACCGTAAAAATTGGTAAAATTAGGAAGAGTAAATGCCGGATTCTCGAATCTAAAAATAGGAAGTAGATTACTTAATGATGTCTTTGTGATTTTGATATATTTGATTCCGCCTTTCCTTGATCAGTTTACCAAAAATAGAAAACTGGGAGTGGTATTCACAGTGGTTTCGAAGGGCTGATAACCTACCTATCAAAGCCGTCGATCCAGATCAGACGGTCAAGATTGGTGGCTTTCCTTATAGCAAGGAAAGGTGCACCTTATCTGAAATTTTCCCTATATATATATATATATATATATATATAGAAGACTACCCCCATGCTTAAATGAAACCATGTCCTCATGGTAGAAAACCTGACCTCCTTAGAGAGATTTTTCCTTTTCTTTCTTTTTGTTTGTTTGTTTTTTTTATTTAAGGAGAAATGGAAAGAGGAATACCCCCATGCTTATCTGATACTAATTCACAAAAGAATGTAGTTAGCATGGAAGTAAAGAAAAATAGAAAGAGAATATACAAAAAATACAAGAAAGATAGAGATGGGGTGCCTCCCATAAGAGCTTGTTTTACACCTCAGCTTGGCTTTCAGGTTCAGAGATCCTGAAGAACTAAGGATTCGGCAGCAGGAAGGGGGCCGTCGGGTTCAATGACAAGCTTGAGTCTCTGCCCATTGACCCGAAAAGCAGATGAAGTGGAGGGGTCAAAGATATCAATAGATCCATTATTATAGATATTCAAGATGGTGTAAGGACCTTTCCACTTGGAACGGAGTTTTCCAGGGAAGAGTTTGAGCTTGGAATCAAATAAACAAACCTTTTGGTTGACACTAAAAGATTTGCGTGAGATGTGAGTGTCGTGCCATTGTTTTATTTTGGCTTTATAAATCAAATCATTGGAATATGCCTTTGCTCGCAATTCTTCGAGCTTATTCAAATCCAAAAGCCTTTTCTTGCTAGCTTCATCACGATCCAAGTTACATTTGCGAATGGCCCATTCAGACTTATGGTGAATCTCTACTGGAAGATGGCATGGTTTCCCATACACTATACGAAATGGGCTCATACCAAGAGGAGTTCGAAAAGCTGTACGATATGCCCATAGTGCGGTAGGAAGATGTTGAGACCAATCTTTCCGATAAGACCGGACTATCTTCATCAAAATGGTCTTTATTTCTCTGTTGGAAAGCTCAGCCATGCCATTCGACTGGGGATGGTATGGTGTAACGACTCTATGTTCAACTCCATTATTATACAGGAGCCGTCGCACCAAGGCATTCAGAAAGTGGGTGCCACTGTCACTAATGACTACTTTGGGTAAACCAAAGCGTGAGAATATGTCATTGAGGAACTTAGTGACAATCGCGCTATCAGCAGCACAGGTGGGAATTGCCTCTACCCAGCGAGAGACGTAGTCTACTGCCAATAAGATGTACTGAAATCCCTGAGAAATCGTGAAAGGGCCCATAAAATCTATTCCCCAAGCATCAAAAACCTCGACCACATGCACAGGAGTGAGGGGCATCATATCTCATCTAGACATTCCTCCAGTGGTCTGACAAACAGGGCATGTCTTAACAAAATTGTGGGCATCACGGAATAGGGTTGGCCAAAAGAAACCAGACTGTAAGATTTTGGCTGCAGTTCGCTTTCCAGAGTGATCTTCTCCACACCCAAAGGTGTGGCAGTGGGTAAGGACAGTCGATATCTCAGACTCTGGAATACAACGTCTCCAAATGCAATCATCCCCTTCCTTAAAAAGGATGGGGTCCTCTGATTTAACCGAAATCAGGTGGTCTTAAGTTCAACACAAAGCGTGAACTCAGTCGAAGTGTCAACCACACAAATCTCGATTAAAGTCAACAATTAACCCACACTGAAGATCAATAAATTAGAACTAATGTGGAGTTAAAATTTATTTTTAACTCTGCACAAATGGTGTATAGTGACAAGTATGCAGAGAGTTCGAACACATGGAGCAAGCAGGGTAATTCACAAAAATGTGCACAAGTATGTGTATGTGATGTGTCTACACTAAGCGAGCAAGGAAATTTTTGTGGGTTTTTAATTTTTTAATTTTTTTTATTTAATTTTTGATTTTATATTTTTGTATTTTGATTTTTTAGTTTTCTGATTTTTATATTTTATATTTTATATTTTTTTTCAATGTTGGAAACTATAAGCAAAGTAATAAAAGGCAAGATAAAGTATTTATAAAAATGTGCAACAATGACCAAAAATTCAGAAATGAATTGTTTTTGATATTTTTAGGATTTTTTACTGTTTTGTGATTTTTGGGGATTTTTCAAGGTGTTTTTGGTATTTTTAAATACTGAAATAAGGCAAAACAGTGGAAATAGGGCTGGTTGTGACTAAAATGCAAGTTAAAATTAACAAACAACAACCAAAACTTTTCACACTATTTTTCAAATAAAAATGACAAAATAAGTGACACACAGAACCTGAGTTTGCTATTTTTGGATTTTTCTACTATTATATATATATTTTTTTGAAGTTTTTGAGTGTTTTTAAATTTTTAGTGTTTTTCTTTTGAGATTTTTAATGATTTTTGGACTGACACTAAAATAGGATAAAATAGACACTAGTTAATTTTTTTGGAATTTTTCAAAATGTTTTTATAATTTTTATGGGTTTTCTAATGCAAACAGTGAAATAAATGCATGTTTTTGATTTTTAATAAATGTGAAAATGCAATAAAAATGCAATGTGAAAATATGGCGTGCAAGTACAAGTTACCAGGAGCTTAAGCCTATTTTTGTGGAATCTTTGAGCTTAAAATGATCATTCAAATAAATACAACAAGCATCCAATTAATAAATAAGCCTGGCAGGGGTATAAATGCAATTTACAAAACATCCAGGGGCATGCACGCAATTTTCCACAAAATATTGAACTGAATATTTAATTTTTAGCACCAAAATACAATTTCAGAACCCGCCTGGGTATGGTAGCAATTTTCCCACCAGGGCGCGTGACTTGCACGCGCCTGGCGAGGACTGAAATGTGATTTCTCAAACCCTGGGGGCCTACTTGCAAAATATCCAAAAGTTTACACTTGATATGAAAGTTTCAGGACTAAAATATAATACACAAATGACCGAGGGTGTCCTTGCAAAATGCCCACCCCCTCACGTGTACAGGTCACGTGAGGTGACGTGGCGAAGGACCTGGTTGCAAATAAGCAAAGTTTAGGGGTCTTTATGCAAATATTACAAAACTAGTACACGACAGACAAAAGTTTGAATATTAAATACTAAATACAAAAAGATGCGAGGGTGTAGATGCAAAATACCCTCGTATAGGCGATCCGACGACGTTGGCGAAGGCGCTGACACGTGGCGGACATCCAACGGTTGGGCTTCAGGCGCGATCCAGCGGCGTGGGGCACGCCACTTATCCACGTGGCAACTCCTCCGAGCGCGATGACGGTTCGCCCGTGGACCGTTGAGATCTGATCTCGGATGAGATCCAACGGTGGCTGGCGAAGGCAATCAGACGGTCCACGTCAGAACTGGGGCCTCTCCTTGATCGGACGGCTGCGACGCTTGGTGGAAGAACAGGGAAGAAGGACCGCCGTGGCGACCTTCTCCCGGCGATGGCGACGCGCTCCGGTGATGATTGAGCTCCAAAAAGGGCCCTGAAGGTTGCTGGGAGTCTCCTCTGTCGTCTGGAAGCGATGGAATGGCGAGGCGATCGGCGGAGCTCTTCAGCGGCGACGCGGAAGATGCAGTGCTCCAGGTGCTCCGGTGAAGGGTCAAAAGGGCTCCAGATGCGTCAGAACACTCCAACATCTGCATAAAAGGTTAAGGAGGTCGAGGGCAAAGTGCCGCGACGTCAGGTGGCTCTCAAAGTGGAATGAAGGGCGAGATAGGGGCTCGCCGGAGTTGCGCTCCGGTGAGGTGATCGATGAGGTGATGACGTGATCGATTCAACGCGGAAAGATGGGGGAAATGATCCAGGATCTATGAGGAACGTGAAGGGAATAGAACGAAGCAAAGAACAGCCTCGATGGCCAAGAGCCAGAGGGTGAGTACCTCACGGGGACACCCGCCGGAGGTGGGGGTGGAACGCGCCCAACTCGAGCGAATCCGCCTCCTCGAAGGTGTAGACCTGGAGCTGTCACCTCCACGGTGCTAGAGCGACTCCAAGGGGGGAAGGAGCTGGATGATTTGCGGTTCAACCCGAGAAAGGGATATGGGGGTTTGTATTTGAAGGGAGTTGAGGGCGTGACTTCGAGGGGGAGTCACGGGCGAGACGAGCAGATCTAAGGAGATCTAAGGAAACGGCGATGGAGACGGGTCTACAGTGATCAACTTCCAAGAAGGAAGCGAGGACGAAGGACGAGCGGCGCGACCTCGAAAAAAGGGTGAAATTGGGTGAAAAACGAGGTGCACCAACACGTGAAGGGTGAAGGATGGATTGTTGACCCGCCGGTCAACAGTCCGAGGCGCTTGGTTGGTCCACGTGGACCAACCAGGGAAAAGATAAAGAAAATGCTTTGTTAATTCATATAAAAATAGAAATAAATAGGATTAAATTATGATTATAAAATAAAAAATGTTCATTATTTTATGTAGTATTTAATTATGATTTTTATTTATTTTTACGGTACATATTTTTACAAGTTTACTTTTTAGCCCTATATAGGTATATTACCTATGTATTTTAGTATTTTAATTTTATTTTGTGTATTTTATTGTTATTATTTTTGCTTATTATTTTATAAAAACATAAAGTACTTTTATGTACATAAATATATTTTTATTTTATTTTTCTGATATGTTTTGTATATTTAATAAAATACAAGTATTATTTGTACAGGTATATGTATAGGCAGTATACCTATGTATCCTTTATATAAGTATTTTTATTTTGTGATTTCTTTGCATTTTTATTCTGGTTTTAATGTACATATATATTATAAGTAATATATACATAATTATAAAAATATAAACATGCAAGAATAATGAATAAAGAATAAATTGAATATTTTAATCTGTACAAGTATACAATGGGGGTCAGAAACTCAACTTTCAAACCGTAACTCCGCCAAATGCGAAACCACCACCATTGGATAGATTATTTTATTCTATATACAATTAAAGGTGAGTAGGCTGCATTTGGAGTTTTTATTGGTGAGATACGGGTATGGGAAGTTGGCATTCTGGATTTTTATTCAGACCATAACTTTTTATCTGTACATTATTTTTCAGTGAAATCAATTTTGTAATTTTCTTTATAGAATTATCTACAACTTTTATGTACAAAGTTTCTTTATTTGATGTATAAAAAGTGGAACCAAAAATAGGTCCCAAAATGAATAAAGAATGGATAGAAAAAGTATTGGTGTTTTTGGCCCTTATCTCCCCCTACTTTATTCCTTGTCGACCTATTCATCAAGATGCCTAGGTCTCGGGGTTTCGGGTCATAAAATATTTACAATATTTTATTCTTTTTCTTTTCTTTATTTATTCTATAATTTTGGCCTTAATTACAGTATTTTATACACTAATATAATGCACATGCATGGATGCTAAGATGATGATTTTAATGCTATTTACAGGCATTTGCTAGGGTTTTTGGTGCCAAAATGATAGAATAAAGATGATGAAATGTGGATTCATCATCCCCCTATACTTTACCTTTGCTAGTCCCTAGCAAACACTTATGCAATAAGTGCAAAAGAAAAAGAAAGAAAAGAAAAAGAAGAAAATTAGATTAAGTTTAATTATCGAACTTGTCTTCGCAAAATCAAAGTTTGGAGCTTAAGTCGGACCTTTGGGATTTTAGTGCGGTCGGAACCTTAATGAGAACCACATTTGAAATCCAACAGTCCTTGAGAATCCCAAAACTCTGTCCAAGTCTCCTCAATAGCCAGGTCAGATATACTTCAACTCATACGCAAACTCTTACGACTATGAATCTGACTCGTACAGTGTAAGTGATATGTAGCTCCCCACCTCAGAAGTAGCAAAGAAACAACCTCCCCCAACCTGGTAACTCTAATGCCTCGGTCTAGCAACTCTTTCCTCGAGAAGCGGGGTATTCCCTTCTAAGTTCAAGTGCAACCGGCTCTAGAAGAGGGGGAAGAGGTATAGACTTTTGGGAGCTCAACCAGTGTAGCTAAGTCTCCCGCTGCAAGCTTCATGAGATGTAACATGGATATCATAAGCTTTTGCTTTATTGGGCTATATACACTCCGGTGGGGTTATTAAATTTTCAATCCGACCCACCACTGTTTTTTGGAGTTTTTTTAAGTGCATTTGTACAACATATCTACATGGTGCAGCATATATACAAGAAATTTTCCTCTTGAGCCAGTAGACTATCCCTCTTTTGAAGCTTTATTGCAACCCACGGCTTCTGTCTTTAGCCTTCATCACCACTAGACCAAATTGAGGTGCACTTCCTTCACTATAAGAAGAAGAGAGGTTCTGCCTAGAAGTACTACCCTCATATGCTACCCCAAGCTAAAGGAAGCTGCCTCCTCACCACCTCATCCGTGGAGAGCTATGTGAAAGGTGCAGGTGTCCAAGTTAGGTCATTATCAACAAGAGTCGTGCGTGTGCCCCGAAATACTCTACTTAGGCAGTCAAGAATCCATTGAACCAAGTCCCGTGATCCTCAAAGAATTAAGTCAACTAGACCTGAAGTACCTCAAACCCAGTTCCTATAAGGTTCCTGTTATTAGGTAGATTTTAAGGTCCAATCAAGCTCCAATCTCCGGATTTTACTTATACTTGTTCAACTATCAAACTCAATCCGAAAAATGCTCATGCTATGCAAGAAAATATTTTTGTGATGCAATTTTTCAAGATGTTTTGAACTTTTTATGGATTTTCGAAAAGATGATGCATGCGTATGCAGATGCATTTTTTTGTATTTTTCAAAAAGATCTTTCAAATGTTTTTGGATTTTAATTTTGCAAATGTTTTTGGGATTTTTGAAAAGAAAAAGTTTTGGCTGGAAACTAGGTGAAAGCTATGTACACGGGAGTGCTTCTTATATATACAAGAAGTGGATTTTAAGAATTTACAAGGGTAAGTGGTCAATTTTATAATTATGTATATATAGTGGATTTTTAGTGTGATGTAAATATTCCTCAAACTTATTTGACACAAGCTTTTCACATAATTTTTGAAAAACAATAGTCCAAAATAATTTTTACAAATATTTTTACAAACATGTACACACATTTGAAAATCATTTTGCAAAGGCTTTCAAAACAGTATATATAGGTTTTTCAAATATTTTTGCAACCATTTTTCAAACCATTTGCAAATCATTTTTCAAACATTTTATTTCACACAAAGAAAATAAATTTTACAAACCACTCTTTTTACACAGGTTGAAAACATGTAACAAAATATTTTCAAAATAGTTTTCAATAGATGTTCACAAAGATTTTCAAACTATTTTTCAAACATTTTGCAAAAAACATTTTCACCTGATTTATTAATCAGTATATACAAAAAGAATTTGAGGAATAGCCACATCTTTTTATTAAAGAATTTGTAATGAATTTTAATGAATTATTAGCCATATTTTTTAAAAAATACGAAAGTACGAGTTATGGCTAAAGTATATACGCCGTATATACGACCCCCCTATACTTAGCTTGAGCTATGTCCTCATAGATCGGAGAGAAAAGCGAAGACATAACTCGTACTAAGTATAGGCAAGTCTAAAGAATGAATGAATTAATGAATGAGAAGTTGACCGTCCCCCCTATACTTAGGATCAAATAATCCTAAGTATAGTAGACTGTACACAACGCAGGGAGGGTCAAGGGTGGGAATGAACAGATCGTACTCAGATTGTCTCCCCCTATACTTAGGGTAAGATATCCCTAAGTATAGACAAGAAGAGGAGACAATGGAGAGGATCAAAGAATGGAAATACTCGGGGTGCACACCCCCCTATACTTAGGACAAAGTACGTCCTAAGTATGGAAAACTGTCTACAAGGGCGGCACCTTTTTGATAGATGGAAAAGAAGAAAAGAAGAAAAGAGGAGAATGCATTAACAGATGAAATCGTGATATGAACAGATGGATCTTTACAGCGAAAGATGGAAATGCTCACCGTGTATGAGATGCAGATGATGTGAGTCAAAGAGTACATCTTATACCAGAAGAATGGGGGCAACGTCAATGGTCGGTGGATCATGATCAAGATATAGTTTCAGGCGTTGACCATTGACGCGGAAGGTAGAGGAAGATGACGGTTCGGATATGTCGATGATGCCATTGTCATGTACCTTCCTGACCACATACGGACCTTTCCACTTTCTCTGCAACTTCCCTGGGAATAATTTCAGCCTGGAATCAAACAACCATACTCTCTGATCTGGCTCAAACTGTTTATGGCTGATATGCGAATCGTGCCATGTCTTCACTTTCTCTTTGTACTATAGGCTGTTCGAAAAGGCTGTGTCTCTCAGTTCTTCCAGGGCTGCCAATTCTGCTCTTCTCTGGTCTCCTACACTCTCGGGATCCAAAAGCAACTCAGTAACTGCCCAAAAAGATTTGTGCTTGATTTCCACTGGCAAATGGCACGGCTTGCCATAGACGAGACGAAAGGGAGATGTCCCCAATGGATTCTTGAAAGAAGTCCGATAAGCCCACAAGACCGAGTCCAAGAGTTGTGACCAATCCTTTCGGTCTGGGCGGACAACTTTCTGCAAGATAGTCTTTATCTCCCGATTCGATACTTCGGCAAGACCATTAGTCTGAGGGTGATAAGGAGTGGCAACCCGATGGTCAATGCCGAACTCGTCTGCAAGGGCCCTGACTTTGTCATTGATGAAGTGAGACCCCCCGTCTGAAATTAAGACTCTAGGTACCCCGAACCGTGAAATGATATTTTTCCTCAAGAATTTGCACACGGTTTTCGCATCTGCGGCTCGGGCGGGGATGGCCTCAACCCATCGGCTGACATAATCCACCGCGAGCAAAATATGCTCGAATCCCTGACTCTTAGGAAATGGGCCCATGAAATCAATCCCTCATGCATCAAAAACCTCACAAAAGTGAATGGGTTGCATGGGCATCATGTCTCTCTGTCCGCAGGTTCCCATTTTCTGACAGTCAGTACATCTCTTCACGAACTCATCAGAGTCTTTGAAGAGAGTAGGCCACCATAGGCCGGATTGAAGCACCTTCTGTGCTGTCCTTTTTCCAGAATGATGTCCTCCTGCCTCTAGCTTGTGGCAATATGTGAGGACGCTTTGCTGCTCTTCTTGAGGAATGCACCTTCTCCAGATACTATCCCCTCCTTCATGATAAAGGACGGGATCCTCCCAATGGTAAAACTTGGCCTTAGCTAGGAAGGTCTCAAGTTTCTGCCTGGGCCAACCCTGAGGGACTGTCTTGGCAACAATATAGTTTACAAAGTCAGCATACCATGGGAGTGAGGTGACAACCAAGATCGCCTCATCTGGAAATGTTTCTGTGATAGGTGCGCTGGGCTCAGATTCCTCAAGATTCTCCAACCTGGAGAGATGATCCGCCACCACATTCTTGACTCCAGGCTTGTCCTTAATCTCAATATCAAATTCCTGGAGTAGAAGGATCCATCTGGTGAGATGTGCTTTGGCATCCTTCTTAGACATTAGGTACCGGATGGCGGTGTGATCAGTGTAGATGGTTACTCTAGACCCGAGAATGTAGGATCGATACTTATCGAGAGCGAAGACTACGGCCAGCATCTCTTTCTCAGTCACAGTGTAATTCCGCTGAGCGGCATCCAAGGTCCAGCTGGCGTAGTGAATGGCAAACGGCAAACCATCCCTCCTCTGTCCAAGCACAGCCCCAACGGCAAAATCTGAAGCATCCGTCATGATCTCGAATGGGAGAGACCAATCGGGTGGCTGAAGGACAGGAGCTGAAACAACCATATTCTTGAGAGTTTCAAAAGATTCCAGACACTTATCATTGACAATAAACTCGGTGTCTTTTGTCAGCAAGTCAGTGAGCGGTCGGGCAATTCGACTGAAGTCCTGAATGAACCGTCGGTAGAAACCGACATGCCCCAGAAAAGACCGTAACTGACGCAGATTGGACGGCGGATTGAGTTTTCTGATGATATCCACCTTAGCCGGATCGACCTCCATGCCCCTGTTGGAGACGATATGACCAAGGACCGTCCCTTGAGTCATCACGAAATGACTCTTCTCCCAGGATAGGACAAGATTGACCTCAATGCAGCGCTTCAGCACACGGTCTAGGCAGTCAAGACAAGCATCGAACCCGTCGCCATAGACCGAGAAGTCATCCATGAAGACCTCTAAACAGTCACCCACCATGTCCGAGAAGATGGACAACATGCACCTTTGGAATGTCGCAGGAGCGTTACATAGACCAAAGGGCATCCGTCTGAAAGCATACGTCCCAAACGGACAGGTGAAGGTCGTTTTCTCCTGGTCTTCGGGCGCAATGGCCACTTGATTATATCCAGAGTACCCGTCAAGGAAACAGTAATGACTCTTCCCAGCTAGCCGCTCGATAATCTGATCAATGAAGGGTAGCGGGAAGTGATCCTTCTTGGTGGCCTCATTCAATCGTCTGTAGTCCACACAGACCCTCCAAGAAGTTGGTACTCTGGTAGCGATCTCCTCTCCAGACTCATTGACAACTGTGGTGATACCCGTCTTCTTGGGTACCACATGTAAAGGACTTACCCATTTGGAGTCGGAGATGGGGTAGATAAAATCGGTGCTCCACCACTTGGAAATTTCTTTCATGACTACGTCCCGAAGATTCGGGTTCAGCCGTCGTTGGAACTCACGCGACGGCCTAGCGTTATCCTCAAGATAAATGTGGTGAGAGCACAGAGCCAGACTAATCTCCTGGAGATCAGCTATACTCCAACCGATTGCCTTGCAGTTCCTTTCAAGAACCTCCATCAGACGAGATTCTTGTTCTTCAGTCAAATCTGCTGAGATGATGACTGGGTGCATTTCTGGCTCACCCGCAAGGAATCTATACTTCATTGACTGCGGAAGAGGTTTCAGTTCTGGACAACTGGGAGGTGGCAGATTTGGCTTCTGGTATGTCTGCGTGAAGGCGACCAGGTCTGCATGGGAGAACTCTCGCTCTGCCTGAATTTCTGACGAAGGGCGGTCTGCTGAATCATCTATAAACTGCACTGGCTCGCACTCTGCCGTGGTTGTCGGCTCGGAAGGAATCAGACAAGGTAAATAATCATCAAAATCATCCCAGTCAATGTCTGAATATGAGGGATCAGAAGAAGAAGAACAAGAATGAAAATCATCGGCACCACTCGTCCCAACACTATCAGCCTCGGGTGTATCCTCGTCCAGGAGTGTGCTCTCCCGACTCTCAACTGCCATGAGCTTGAGATACAGTGAATCTGTAGGCAAGGCGAGGGTCGGTGCTACAGGATCTGTCCAGTTTGATTCATCATCAGTCATCTCAAAATCACAAACCTGGTGGATGTCTAGCTCTTCCTCTGTCATCTGCGCTTCTTCACTGGACTGCTCTGAGCATTCTAACTCTCTAGCCCTGGTTTCCTCGATCGTCTCTATTTGTATGGTCTCGCCCTCTACGCGAAAGCACACCTTCCCGCAATCATGGTCAGTCACCGCCTTGGCTGTGGCCAAGAATGGGCGTCCAAGTATGATGGGGGCATCGGTTACCGACTCAGGGATCTCCATGTCCAACACAACGAAGTCCACGGGGAATTTCAGGCCCTGAATGGTAATGACCACGTCTTTCAATAACCCCTTCGGCCTCTTTATCGATCTGTCAGCAAACTGAAGCACTGTTCTGCTTCGAAGAAGAGGGCCAAACTCGAATCGCTTGAGTAAGGCTGCCGGAAGGAGGTTAATTGAAGAGCCGCTGTCTAATAGAGTACGATCAAACTGCTGCTCCTGAATCTCGCATCTGACATAGGGAGCTCCTGCGTCTGGTCGCTTGGCTGGCAGCTTGTTCTGGATGATGCAGCATGTGTCATGAGTGAGCATATGTATTTGATCTCTGTGCCTCTTCTTCCTTCGGACAGTAGTTGTATCTTTCAAGTTCTTTTTGAAGAAGGGAATATGCTCAAATGCTTCTCGTAGAGTCAGCTGAATGTGGAATCTGTCAATCATCTGATTGCCGAACTCTACCTGCTGATCTTTTTTTGGATTTTCTTTTTTATTCCCCTTCGTACGGTGGAGTGCCTCAGGGAAGGGGATGGTAGTGGCCTCCTCAGATGGAGGACTAGGAATTGGTCCCTGTGCCTGTGAAGAAGAAGGATCCACACAACAATCATCATTCACCACATATGGATCCGCAATTTGAACAGAAACCTTTCCTTTATTCATTTTTTGTTGTTCTTTTTGTTCCCACAGTCCTTGGGTACAAAATGTGGTAACATCACAGATGATGGCTCAACAAAAGTGGATGTGGTGGCCTCAGCACCACCACTAGCACCGGTCTTCGCGGCATCAGCACCGCGCTCTGGTTCATCATCCAAAATGGTGGCATCAGCACCACCGTCTGCGACTGGTATCACGACGGCATCAGCACCGTCGTCCTGGACTTCATCATGGGTGACATCAGCACCACTGTCAACATCATCATAAGCGGCATCAGCACCGCTCCTCTGCTCCTCTGGCGCTCCTGATCCTGCCTCTGGTTGTCGCTCAGAAGAGGCGCCGCCGGCTGGCATCCTACCGCTCCTAGTAGTAATAAAATCAGCATCATGATAAGAATAAGATATGTCACTCAAATAATCACTAGGAGAGGTATCCTCTGTAAACTCTACCTGCTCAGATTTCCTTTTCAGATTGTTCGGGTTAGGTTCAATCTGAGCTGGTATGGCGGCCTTGCCTTTCATGATGTCCCTCATCTCCTGCCGGAATTCATCCATTTCTTGCCTGAAAGAGGCTCGCTGTTCAGATAGCAAGCGGGCAAGATCATCGAGAGCTGGGTTCTCAAAAGCGGGAACCTGAGAACCGGATGGTTGTCCCTGCTGGAAATGGGGCTGTTGCTGCTGTTGTTGCTGATACTGAGGGGGTGGATGGGTATAAGACTGCTGAGGCAGCTGGCGCTGCCTCCACTGTTGTCCCTGATAGGTGGGACGAGGACCACTCTGATACTGCTGCTGGGCGTACTGGGGCTGTTGCTGCTGGTGTTGCTGGCTGTTCTGCTGTCCTTGGGCAGGGTTCTGTTGTTGGGATGAGGATCCACCATTGCCCCAACGGAATCCGGGGTGATCACGACGAATCCCGGGCTGAGGGTACCGGTCATACCAAATCCCATTGACTTTCATCAATGGTTCCTGCTCAAAGGAGGGTGGAGGAAGAACTGCCAGGGGTTGCTCCGGCTGATAAACCACCATCTGAGTCTCCTGAGACGGCGGTCGCTCTGGATTGTACTGTAGCAGTGGAACCGGCTCTGCCTGAATATGGTTCACCTGGCGATATGAGGTAGAGGCCTGGCTGGAACTACTACTGCTGGAGTTAGCCTGTGACCTGGGAGGCTGATGGGAATGAGCTTGTGTCTCCTGAATGCATAAGATTTGAGTCTTCAGGTCACTCATGGTTTTGGTGAGAAGGTCCATCTGAGCAAGACCTTGATTCTGCTTCTTCTCGAGGATCTCCATGCGGTCCAACTTTTCACTAATAATGCCCATGTCGGCTGCGGCTGATTCGGCTTGGGCTGCGGCTACCGACAATGTGTTAGGACCGGCATCGATGCGGGCGATCCTCTGAAATGATCCCGCTCCTTGCGGGGGCTTTTGTTGTGTGTAGACTCGGGCCTGGGTCATCATGGTTGAATTCTCTGCCATGCCTTCATAGATGGCCCAGACGTCATCTTCACCCTTGGAAAAATATGATCCACCGCAAGAAGCGTTGACAAGCCCCTGCAGCTCCGGTGTCAGCCCACAAAAGAAACTCTGAACCAGATTGGGCTTGGATATATCATGATGTGGACACCGGTCGATGAGCTCTCTGAATCGATCCCAGGCTTCATGGAATTGTTCATTTGGGATCATGACAAAATTGCTAATCATAGCTCTAGCTGCATTGGTCCGGCCGAGAGGATAGTATTTCTTCAGAAACGCGGTCCGGAGATCTGCCCAAGTGTCGACAAATTGCCCAAGATGCTTGAGCCAATATGCGGCTCTATCAACCAAAGAGAATGGAAAGGCAATCATCTTGATTGTGTCCTCGGTTATCAACCGATCATGGATGGTGCTGCATATCATCTCAAATTCTTGGAGGTGGAGGTGCGGCTCTTCGGTCGGCAACCCATGAAACTTGGGTAGCAGCTGGATCGTGTGGGGCCGAAGCTCGAAATCTCCGTGGATTGGCGGGAGTCTGATCCACCGGTGAGTGAGGGATGCAGCTGGGTTGTGCAACTCCCTCATAATGGTCTGTGGCGGTCGCTCGGCGTCTGGATCGCCTCCTCCTGCATCTGGTCCTCCTCCTCCACCACCATCTCCGCCAGCTCGGTTCTCTCTCATCTGAGCTATCTCCCTCATGAGATCACCCATGAATGTACCCTGGTCACGGATCTGCCTCTGCATAGTCTCCAGGGATGCTAACAAGGAATTGTTGATGGCTGCCTGATCAAATAGGAATGGAGGGTGCTCATGATCATCTGCATGCTCGCCTCTGTCTGCCATGGCTGGATTTTCTGAAAAAGCAAAAGAGGCCATCTCAGGTGCTGTCGAATGAGCTGAACACTATGATGCACTGTATTCTGACACTCTTGGACTGATGGAAGGAGAATGAGAAGGGTGGTCGAGGGGGAACAGGGTGGATGTAAACTCAGGCTCGGAGAGCGGACTCTCCGAGGTATTTCTAGATGAATAAGGCAGAGTGCAGGATAGCGGTGCCGACAAAGTCGGCCTAAGAGATCTCCGTCCCATCATCTTGATTATTGGTAAGAGCAGAGGGAATGTAGAAGAAGAAGAGTGAAATGAGATGCAACCAAAATTGCGCACGATTGTGCGGTGTTTTTGATCTCGACCTAAATAAATCTAGCAATCAAACACAAAGCAGGGGTGAGTTCACCAACTCAACACGTGAAGCCGTAAAGGTTCGGCTTTTATCTTGTCAATTTTAGCTTGATTCAGGAATTTAGCTTTTAACGAGTCCTTAGAACGCTACGCCTAAAGGAGAGAGAGTACTGCCGGAAGAGTATCCCGTACTTGTCCTCCTCCTGTGTAACCTGTAGCTTGCACTTTTTGAGGTCCTTGTAACCCTTCCTGGATCCCTACTCAGCCAAAGAATAAGAGAGGAAGCCAATAGGCGAAACCGATACTTCGGAACTTGCTCGCAACGGAATCACCCGTGAGCGTGCAAGAACCTACTCGGACGCAAGACGATGAGACAGACACCCCCGTGAAGGCGTGGCCTAGGCTCGATACTTCGGACAAGGTCGATGCTCTACGCAATAGAGAGTCACCAATGTTGACCAAGCCCTACTCGTCCACGTACGATAGAAGCGCCAATACTTCGGTAATCCAGGCGATACACAAGGCAGCCACAAGCTGGGTTTTTGGCTCTAATCCTTACGAAGCGCTCACCTCACTTGGAAGGAGACCTTCCCATGCAACCTGAATACAAGTGAGGGTGTTACTCTCCCCAAGCAATGAATCCAATTACCGATTTTATTTTTGGTCAAGTTTTCTTAGCAGTCCCTTTTTTAATTTTTTTGGTGTTATCGCTTCTTTTGAGTATATTCAAACAAGCGCCTAACGATTTTTTTGTGTTTTCTTGATCCTACCTTGTCCAAAAACAGAGGGAGAGTAGAGTCGGAAAAGCCGTGCAAGTTGACACAAAGATGGAAATCTCACCTTTGTGCCTAAATGATGGATGCCAAGTTAGAAGACTTACAGCGAATCCCAGCTCTCTCCATGCGAGATGCAAAGCAGAATTTTTTAAACCTAATCTATATGCCGATATGCACAACGGAAATCGTCCTAGAACAGGCAACTGCTAGCGTGAAGAACCACAAGTCAACCTCCTCTCGTCGATCCTAAGAGTCCGGTCTAGACCCTCCCCTCCTCTTCTCGACACGTCGAGTTCAGGAGTAGCGCTTGATGGAGAGGGCTCGCGGCGCGGCGGATCTAAGAAAGAGGGCTAACTGTTTAATTAGTCTAAGTCCAAATACGCACTATAGGAGCATGCAAAGATAATTAGGGTGTTTGGACCTATTCTAATCGAATCAAGCAGGACCTAGAACTAAGAGCTCAATCCACAAAAGAAATGAAAAAGGAAAACAAAACCGGAAAATGACAAGCGAGGAAAACTCGTCAAAAACCGCGGTGAGCCCCCGGGTGAACAAACACCCGGAAATTAGGCCCGGTAGTGTCCAAGTCCGAATGTACCTGTATTATTACAACTTATAAAAGTCACTCTCTCACAGAAATAAAATGCAAGCTAACTAATCACTCTTTCTCTCCTCCTGCTCTCTCCTGCCGGCTTGGCCCAAGAAGGCCGGCTCCGCTTTCCAAGGATGCTCTGGATCACCTAAGCAATCCGCCTCGCTCCGCAGTCCCTCGCAAGAAGACAAGAAAAGAGATGGTCAGATAGCTCAATAAGATATAACAAAAATGTAAGAGATGGAAAATAATGCTATGGTAAACAAACACACAGTTAATCAAAATGTAAACTACTCGCTGTTGCTCCCCGGCAACGGCGCCATTTGATTTAACCGAAATCAGGTGGTCTTAAGTTCAACACAAAGCGTGAACTCAGTCGAAGTGTCAACCACACAAATCTCGATTAAAGTCAACAATTAACCCACACTGAAGATCAATAAATTAGAACTAATGTGGAGTTAAAATTTATTTTTAACTCTGCACAAATGGTGTATAGTGACAAGTATGCAGAGAGTTCGAACACAGGGAGCAAGCAGGGTAATTCACAAAAATGTGCACAAGTATGTGTATGTGATGTGTCTACACTAAGCGAGCAAGGAAATTTTTGTGGGTTTTTAATTTTTTTAATTTTTTTATTTAATTTTTGATTTTATATTTTTGTATTTTGATTTTTTAGTTTTCTGATTTTTATATTTTATATTATATATTTTTTTCAATGTTGGAAACTATAAGCAAAGTAATAAAAGGCAAGATAAAGTATTTATAAAAATGTGCAACAATGACCAAAAATTCAGAAATGAATTGTTTTTGATATTTTTAGGATTTTTTTACTATTTTGTGATTTTTGGGGATTTTTCAAGGTGTTTTTGGTATTTTTAAATACTGAAATAAGGCAAAACAGTGGAAATAGGGCTGGTTGTGACTAAAATGCAAGTTAAAATTAACAAACAACAACCAAAACTTTTCACACTATTTTTCAAATAAAAATGACAAAATAAGTGACACACAGAACCTGAGTTTGCTATTTTTGGATTTTTCTACTATTATATATATATTTTTTTGAAGTTTTTGAGTGTTTTTAAATTTTTAGTGTTTTTCTTTTGAGATTTTTAATGATTTTTGGACTGACACTAAAATAGGATAAAATAGACACTAGTTAATTTTTTTGGAATTTTTCAAAATGTTTTTATAATTTTTATGGGTTTTCTAATGCAAACAGTGAAATAAATGCATGTTTTTGATTTTTAATAAATGTGAAAATGCAATAAAAATGCAATGTGAAAATATAGCGTGCAAGTACAAGTTACCAGGAGCTTAAGCCTATTTTTGTGGAATTTTTGAGCTTAAAATGATCATTCAAATAAATACAACAAGCATCCAATTAATAAATAAGCCTGGCAGGGGTATAAATGCAATTTACAAAACATCCAGGGGCATGCACGCAATTTTCCACAAAATATTGAACTGAATATTTAATTTTTAGCACCAAAATACAATTTCAGAACCCGCCTGGGTATGGTAGCAATTTTCCCACCAGGGCGCGTGACTTGCACGCGCCTGGCGAGGACTGAAATGTGATTTCTCAAACCCTGGGGGCCTACTTGCAAAATATCCAAAAAGTTTACACTTGATATGAAAGTTTCAGGACTAAAATATAATACACAAATGACCGAGGGTGTCCTTGCAAAATGCCCACCCCCTCACGTGTACAGGTCACGTGAGGTGACGTGGCGAAGGACCTGGTTGCAAATAAGCAAAGTTTAGGGGTCTTTATGCAAATATTACAAAACTAGTACACGACAGACAAAAGTTTGAATATTAAATACTAAATACAAAAAGATGCGAGGGTGTAGATGCAAAATACCCTCGTATAGGCGATCCGACGACGTTGGCGAAGGCGCTGACACGTGGCGGACATCCAACGGTTGGGCTTCAGGCGCGATCCAGCGGCGTGGGGCACGCCACTTATCCACGTGGCAACTCCTCCGAGCGCGATGACGGTTCGCCCGTGGACCGTTGAGATCTGATCTCGGATGAGATCCAACGGTGGCTGGCGAAGGCAATCAGACGGTCCACGTCAGAACTGGGGCCTCTCCTTGATCGGACGGCTGCGACGCTTGGTGGAAGAACAGGGAAGAAGGACCGCCGTGGCGACCTTCTCCCGGCGATGGCGACGCGCTCCGGTGATGATTGAGCTCCAAAAAGGGCCCTGAAGGTTGCTGGGAGTCTCCTCTGTCGTCTGGAAGCGATGGAATGGCGAGGCGATCGGCGGAGCTCTTCAGCGGCGACGCGGAAGATGCAGTGCTCCAGGTGCTCCGGTGAAGGGTCAAAAGGGCTCCAGATGCGTCAGAACACTCCAACATCTGCATAAAAGGTTAAGGAGGTCGAGGGCAAAGTGCCGCGACGTCAGGTGGCTCTCAAAGTGGAATGAAGGGCGAGATAGGGGCTCGCCGGAGTTGCGCTCCGGTGAGGTGATCGATGAGGTGATGACGTGATCGATTCAACGCGGAAAGATGGGGGAAATGATCCAGGATCTATGAGGAACGTGAAGGGAATAGAACGAAGCAAAGAACAGCCTCGATGGCCAAGAGCCAGAGGGTGAGTACCTCACGGGGACACCCGCCGGAGGTGGGGGTGGAACGCGCCCAACTCGAGCGAATCCGCCTCCTCGAAGGTGTAGACCTGGAGCTGTCACCTCCACGGTGCTAGAGCGACTCCAAGGGGGGAAGGAGCTGGATGATTTGCGGTTCAACCCGAGAAAGGGATATGGGGGTTTGTATTTGAAGGGAGTTGAGGGCGTGACTTCGAGGGGGAGTCACGGGCGAGACGAGCAGATCTAAGGAGATCTAAGGAAACGGCGATGGAGACGGGTCTACAGTGATCAACTTCCAAGAAGGAAGCGAGGACGAAGGACGAGCGGCGCGACCTCGAAAAAAGGGTGAAATTGGGTGAAAAACGAGGTGCACCAACACGTGAAGGGTGAAGGATGGATTGTTGACCCGCCGGTCAACAGTCCGAGGCGCTTGGTTGGTCCACGTGGACCAACCAGGGAAAAGATAAAGAAAATGCTTTGTTAATTCATATAAAAATAGAAATAAATAGGATTAAATTATGATTATAAAATAAAAAATGTTCATTATTTTATGTAGTATTTAATTATGATTTTTATTTATTTTTACGGTACATATTTTTACAAGTTTACTTTTTAGCCCTATATAGGTATATTACCTATGTATTTTAGTATTTTAATTTTATTTTGTGTATTTTATTGTTATTATTTTTGCTTATTATTTTATAAAAACATAAAGTACTTTTATGTACATAAATATATTTTTATTTTATTTTTCTGATATGTTTTGTATATTTAATAAAATACAAGTATTATTTGTACAGGTATATGTATAGGCAGTATACCTATGTATCCTTTATATAAGTATTTTTATTTTGTGATTTCTTTGCATTTTTATTCTGGTTTTAATGTACATATATATTATAAGTAATATATACATAATTATAAAAATATAAACATGCAAGAATAATGAATAAAGAATAAATTGAATATTTTAATCTGTACAAGTATACAATGGGGGTCAGAAACTCAACTTTCAAACCGTAACTCCGCCAAATGCGAAACCACCACCATTGGATAGATTATTTTATTCTATATACAATTAAAGGTGAGTAGGCTGCATTTGGAGTTTTTATTGGTGAGATACGGGTATGGGAAGTTGGCATTCTGGATTTTTATTCAGACCATAACTTTTTATCTGTACATTATTTTTCAGTGAAATCAATTTTGTAATTTTCTTTATAGAATTATCTACAACTTTTATGTACAAAGTTTCTTTATTTGATGTATAAAAAGTGGAACCAAAAATAGGTCCCAAAATGAATAAAGAATGGATAGAAAAAGTATTGGTGTTTTTGGCCCTTATCTCCCCCTACTTTATTCCTTGTCGACCTATTCATCAAGATGCCTAGGTCTCGGGGTTTCGGGTCATAAAATATTTACAATATTTTATTCTTTTTCTTTTCTTTATTTATTCTATAATTTTGGCCTTAATTACAGTATTTTATACACTAATATAATGCACATGCATGGATGCTAAGATGATGATTTTAATGCTATTTACAGGCATTTGCTAGGGTTTTTGGTGCCAAAATGATAGAATAAAGATGATGAAATGTGGATTCATCATCCCCCTATACTTTACCTTTGCTAGTCCCTAGCAAACACTTATGCAATAAGTGCAAAAGAAAAAGAAAGAAAAGAAAAAGAAGAAAATTAGATTAAGTTTAATTATCGAACTTGTCTTCGCAAAATCAAAGTTTGGAGCTTAAGTCGGACCTTTGGGATTTTAGTGCGGTCGGAACCTTAATGAGAACCACATTTGAAATCCAACAGTCCTTGAGAATCCCAAAACTCTGTCCAAGTCTCCTCAATAGCCAGGTCAGATATACTTCAACTCATACGCAAACTCTTACGACTATGAATCTGACTCGTACAGTGTAAGTGATATGTAGCTCCCCACCTCAGAAGTAGCAAAGAAACAACCTCCCCCAACCTGGTAACTCTAATGCCTCGGTCTAGCAACTCTTTCCTCGAGAAGCGGGGTATTCCCTTCTAAGTTCAAGTGCAACCGGCTCTAGAAGAGGGGGAAGAGGTATAGACTTTTGGGAGCTCAACCAGTGTAGCTAAGTCTCCCGCTGCAAGCTTCATGAGATGTAACATGGATATCATAAGCTTTTGCTTTATTGGGCTATATACACTCCGGTGGGGTTATTAAATTTTCAATCCGACCCACCACTGTTTTTTGGAGTTTTTTTAAGTGCATTTGTACAACATATCTACATGGTGCAGCATATATACAAGAAATTTTCCTCTTGAGCCAGTAGACTATCCCTCTTTTGAAGCTTTATTGCAACCCACGGCTTCTGTCTTTAGCCTTCATCACCACTAGACCAAATTGAGGTGCACTTCCTTCACTATAAGAAGAAGAGAGGTTCTGCCTAGAAGTACTACCCTCATATGCTACCCCAAGCTAAAGGAAGCTGCCTCCTCACCACCTCATCCGTGGAGAGCTATGTGAAAGGTGCAGGTGTCCAAGTTAGGTCATTATCAACAAGAGTCGTGCGTGTGCCCCGAAATACTCTACTTAGGCAGTCAAGAATCCATTGAACCAAGTCCCGTGATCCTCAAAGAATTAAGTCAACTAGACCTGAAGTACCTCAAACCCAGTTCCTATAAGGTTCCTGTTATTAGGTAGATTTTAAGGTCCAATCAAGCTCCAATCTCCGGATTTTACTTATACTTGTTCAACTATCAAACTCAATCCGAAAAATGCTCATGCTATGCAAGAAAATATTTTTGTGATGCAATTTTTCAAGATGTTTTGAACTTTTTATGGATTTTCGAAAAGATGATGCATGCGTATGCAGATGCATTTTTTTGTATTTTTCAAAAAGATCTTTCAAATGTTTTTGGATTTTAATTTTGCAAATGTTTTTGGGATTTTTGAAAAGAAAAAGTTTTGGCTGGAAACTAGGTGAAAGCTATGTACACGGAAGTGCTTCTTATATATACAAGAAGTGGATTTTAAGAATTTACAAGGGTAAGTGGTCAATTTTATAATTATGTATATATAGTGGATTTTTAGTGTGATGTAAATATTCCTCAAACTTATTTGACACAAGCTTTTCACATAATTTTTGAAAAACAATAGTCCAAAATAATTTTTACAAATATTTTTACAAACATGTACACACATTTGAAAATCATTTTGCAAAGGCTTTCAAAACAGTATATATAGGTTTTTCAAATATTTTTGCAACCATTTTTCAAACCATTTGCAAATCATTTTTCAAACATTTTATTTCACACAAAGAAAATAAATTTTACAAACCACTCTTTTTACACAGGTTGAAAACATGTAACAAAATATTTTCAAAATAGTTTTCAATAGATGTTCACAAAGATTTTCAAACTATTTTTCAAACATTTTGCAAAAAACATTTTCACCTGATTTATTAATCAGTATATACAAAAAGAATTTGAGGAATAGCCACATCTTTTTATTAAAGAATTTGTAATGAATTTTAATGAATTATTAGCCATATTTTTTAAAAAATACGAAAGTACGAGTTATGGCTAAAGTATATACGCCGTATATACGACCCCCCTATACTTAGCTTGAGCTATGTCCTCATAGATCGGAGAGAAAAGCGAAGACATAACTCGTACTAAGTATAGGCAAGTCTAAAGAATGAATGAATTAATGAATGAGAAGTTGACCGTCCCCCCTATACTTAGGATCAAATAATCCTAAGTATAGTAGACTGTACACAACGCAGGGAGGGTCAAGGGTGGGAATGAACAGATCGTACTCAGATTGTCTCCCCCTATACTTAGGGTAAGATATCCCTAAGTATAGACAAGAAGAGGAGACAATGGAGAGGATCAAAGAATGGAAATACTCGGGGTGCACACCCCCCTATACTTAGGACAAAGTACGTCCTAAGTATGGAAAACTGTCTACAAGGGCGGCACCTTTTTGATAGATGGAAAAGAAGAAAAGAAGAAAAGAGGAGAATGCATTAACAGATGAAATCGTGATATGAACAGATGGATCTTTACAGCGAAAGATGGAAATGCTCACCGTGTATGAGATGCAGATGATGTGAGTCAAAGAGTACATCTTATACCAGAAGAATGGGGGCAACGTCAATGGTCGGTGGATCATGATCAAGATATAGTTTCAGGCGTTGACCATTGACGCGGAAGGTAGAGGAAGATGACGGTTCGGATATGTCGATGATGCCATTGTCATGTACCTTCCTGACCACATACGGACCTTTCCACTTTCTCTGCAACTTCCCTGGGAATAATTTCAGCCTGGAATCAAACAACCATACTCTCTGATCTGGCTCAAACTGTTTATGGCTGATATGCGAATCGTGCCATGTCTTCACTTTCTCTTTGTACTATAGGCTGTTCGAAAAGGCTGTGTCTCTCAGTTCTTCCAGGGCTGCCAATTCTGCTCTTCTCTGGTCTCCTACACTCTCGGGATCCAAAAGCAACTCAGTAACTGCCCAAAAAGATTTGTGCTTGATTTCCACTGGCAAATGGCACGGCTTGCCATAGACGAGACGAAAGGGAGATGTCCCCAATGGATTCTTGAAAGAAGTCCGATAAGCCCACAAGACCGAGTCCAAGAGTTGTGACCAATCCTTTCGGTCTGGGCGGACAACTTTCTGCAAGATAGTCTTTATCTCCCGATTCGATACTTCGGCAAGACCATTAGTCTGAGGGTGATAAGGAGTGGCAACCCGATGGTCAATGCCGAACTCGTCTGCAAGGGCCCTGACTTTGTCATTGATGAAGTGAGACCCCCCGTCTGAAATTAAGACTCTAGGTACCCCGAACCGTGAAATGATATTTTTCCTCAAGAATTTGCACACGGTTTTCGCATCTGCGGCTCGGGCGGGGATGGCCTCAACCCATCGGCTGACATAATCCACCGCGAGCAAAATATGCTCGAATCCCTGACTCTTAGGAAATGGGCCCATGAAATCAATCCCTCATGCATCAAAAACCTCACAAAAGTGAATGGGTTGCATGGGCATCATGTCTCTCTGTCCGCAGGTTCCCATTTTCTGACAGTCAGTACATCTCTTCACGAACTCATCAGAGTCTTTGAAGAGAGTAGGCCACCATAGGCCGGATTGAAGCACCTTCTGTGCTGTCCTTTTTCCAGAATGATGTCCTCCTGCCTCTAGCTTGTGGCAATATGTGAGGACGCTTTGCTGCTCTTCTTGAGGAATGCACCTCCTCCAGATACTATCCCCTCCTTCATGATAAAGGACGGGATCCTCCCAATGGTAAAACTTGGCCTTAGCTAGGAAGGTCTCAAGTTTCTGCCTGGGCCAACCCTGAGGGACTGTCTTGGCAACAAGATAGTTTACAAAGTCAGCATACCATGGGAGTGAGGTGACAACCAAGATCGCCTCATCTGGAAATGTTTCTGTGATAGGTGCGCTGGGCTCAGATTCCTCAAGATTCTCCAACCTGGAGAGATGATCCGCCACCACATTCTTGACTCCAGGCTTGTCCTTAATCTCAATATCAAATTCCTGGAGTAGAAGGATCCATCTGGTGAGATGTGCTTTGGCATCCTTCTTAGACATTAGGTACCGGATGGCGGTGTGATCAGTGTAGATGGTTACTCTAGACCCGAGAATGTAGGATCGATACTTATCGAGAGCGAAGACTACGGCCAGCATCTCTTTCTCAGTCACAGTGTAATTCCGCTGAGCGGCATCCAAGGTCCGGCTGGCGTAGTGAATGGCAAACGGCAAACCATCCCTCCTCTGTCCAAGCACAGCCCCAACGGCAAAATCTGAAGCATCCGTCATGATCTCGAATGGGAGAGACCAATCGGGTGGCTGAAGGACAGGAGCTGAAACAACCATATTCTTGAGAGTTTCAAAAGATTCCAGACACTTATCATTGACAATAAACTCGGTGTCTTTTGTCAGCAAGTCAGTGAGCGGTCGGGCAATTCGACTGAAGTCCTGAATGAACCGTCGGTAGAAACCGACATGCCCCAGAAAAGACCGTAACTGACGCAGATTGGACGGCGGATTGAGTTTTCTGATGATATCCACCTTAGCCGGATCGACCTCCATGCCCCTGTTGGAGACGATATGACCAAGGACCGTCCCTTGAGTCATCACGAAATGACTCTTCTCCCAGGATAGGACAAGATTGACCTCAATGCAGCGCTTCAGCACACGGTCTAGGCAGTCAAGACAAGCATCGAACCCGTCGCCATAGACCGAGAAGTCATCCATGAAGACCTCTAAACAGTCACCCACCATGTCCGAGAAGATGGACAACATGCACCTTTGGAATGTCGCAGGAGCGTTACATAGACCAAAGGGCATCCGTCTGAAAGCATACGTCCCAAACGGACAGGTGAAGGTCGTTTTCTCCTGGTCTTCGGGCGCAATGGCCACTTGATTATATCCAGAGTACCCGTCAAGGAAACAGTAATGACTCTTCCCAGCTAGCCGCTCGATAATCTGATCAATGAAGGGTAGCGGGAAGTGATCCTTCTTGGTGGCCTCATTCAATCGTCTGTAGTCCACACAGACCCTCCAAGAAGTTGGTACTCTGGTAGCGATCTCCTCTCCAGACTCATTGACAACTGTGGTGATACCCGTCTTCTTGGGTACCACATGTAAAGGACTTACCCATTTGGAGTCGGAGATGGGGTAGATAAAATCGGTGCTCCACCACTTGGAAATTTCTTTCATGACTACGTCCCGAAGATTCGGGTTCAGCCGTCGTTGGAACTCACGCGACGGCCTAGCGTTATCCTCAAGATAAATGTGGTGAGAGCACAGAGCCAGACTAATCTCCTGGAGATCAGCTATACTCCAACCGATTGCCTTGCAGTTCCTTTCAAGAACCTCCATCAGACGAGATTCTTGTTCTTCAGTCAAATCTGCTGAGATGATGACTGGGTGCATTTCTGGCTCACCCGCAAGGAATCTATACTTCATTGACTGCGGAAGAGGTTTCAGTTCTGGACAACTGGGAGGTGGCAGATTTGGCTTCTGGTATGTCTGCGTGAAGGCGACCAGGTCTGCATGGGAGAACTCTCGCTCTGCCTGAATTTCTGACGAAGGGCGGTCTGCTGAATCATCTATAAACTGCACTGGCTCGCACTCTGCCGTGGTTGTCGGCTCGGAAGGAATCAGACAAGGTAAATAATCATCAAAATCATCCCAGTCAATGTCTGAATATGAGGGATCAGAAGAAGAAGAACAAGAATGAAAATCATCGGCACCACTCGTCCCAACACTATCAGCCTCGGGTGTATCCTCGTCCAGGAGTGTGCTCTCCCGACTCTCAACTGCCATGAGCTTGAGATACAGTGAATCTGTAGGCAAGGCGAGGGTCGGTGCTACAGGATCTGTCCAGTTTGATTCATCATCAGTCATCTCAAAATCACAAACCTGGTGGATGTCTAGCTCTTCCTCTGTCATCTGCGCTTCTTCACTGGACTGCTCTGAGCATTCTAACTCTCTAGCCCTGGTTTCCTCGATCGTCTCTATTTGTATGGTCTCGCCCTCTACGCGAAAGCACACCTTCCCGCAATCATGGTCAGTCACCGCCTTGGCTGTGGCCAAGAATGGGCGTCCAAGTATGATGGGGGCATCGGTTACCGACTCAGGGTCTCCATGTCCAACACAACGAAGTCCACGGGGAATTTCAGGCCCTGAATGGTAATGACCACGTCTTTCAATAACCCCTTCGGCCTCTTTATCGATCTGTCAGCAAACTGAAGCACTGTTCTGCTTCGAAGAAGAGGGCCAAACTCGAATCGCTTGAGTAAGGCTGCCGGAAGGAGGTTAATTGAAGAGCCGCTGTCTAATAGAGTACGATCAAACTGCTGCTCCTGAATCTCGCATCTGACATAGGGAGCTCCTGCGTCTGGTCGCTTGGCTGGCAGCTTGTTCTGGATGATGCAGCATGTGTCATGAGTGAGCATATGTATTTGATCTCTGTGCCTCTTCTTCCTTCGGACAGTAGTTGTATCTTTCAAGTTCTTTTTGAAGAAGGGAATATGCTCAAATGCTTCTCGTAGAGTCAGCTGAATGTGGAATCTGTCAATCATCTGATTGCCGAACTCTACCTGCTGATCTTTTTTTGGATTTTTCTTTTTTATTCCCCTTCGTACGGTGGAGTGCCTCAGGGAAGGGGATGGTAGTGGCCTCCTCAGATGGAGGACTAGGAATTGGTCCCTGTGCCTGTGAAGAAGAAGGATCCACACAACAATCATCATTCACCACATATGGATCCGCAATTTGAACAGAAACCTTTCCTTTATTCATTTTTTGTTGTTCTTTTTGTTCCCACAGTCCTTGGGTACAAAATGTGGTAACATCACAGATGATGCTCAACAAAAGTGGATGTGGTGGCCTCAGCACCACCACTAGCACCGGTCTTCGCGGCATCAGCACCGCGCTCTGGTTCATCATCCAAAATGGTGGCATCAGCACCACCGTCTGCGACTGGTATCACGACGGCATCAGCACCGTCGTCCTGGACTTCATCATGGGTGACATCAGCACCACTGTCAACATCATCATAAGCGGCATCAGCACCGCTCCTCTGCTCCTCTGGCGCTCCTGATCCTGCCTCTGGTTGTCGCTCAGAAGAGGCGCCGCCGGCTGGCATCCTACCGCTCCTAGTAGTAATAAAATCAGCATCATGATAAGAATAAGATATGTCACTCAAATAATCACTAGGAGAGGTATCCTCTGTAAACTCTACCTGCTCAGATTTCCTTTTCAGATTGTTCGGGTTAGGTTCAATCTGAGCTGGTATGGCGGCCTTGCCTTTCATGATGTCCCTCATCTCCTGCCGGAATTCATCCATTTCTTGCCTGAAAGAGGCTCGCTGTTCAGATAGCAAGCGGGCAAGATCATCGAGAGCTGGGTTCTCAAAAGCGGGAACCTGAGAACCGGATGGTTGTCCCTGCTGGAAATGGGGCTGTTGCTGCTGTTGTTGCTGATACTGAGGGGGTGGATGGGTATAAGACTGCTGAGGCAGCTGGCGCTGCCTCCACTGTTGTCCCTGATAGGTGGGACGAGGACCACTCTGATACTGCTGCTGGGCGTACTGGGGCTGTTGCTGCTGGTGTTGCTGGCTGTTCTGCTGTCCTTGGGCAGGGTTCTGTTGTTGGGATGAGGATCCACCATTGCCCCAACGGAATCCGGGGTGATCACGACGAATCCCGGGCTGAGGGTACCGGTCATACCAAATCCCATTGACTTTCATCAATGGTTCCTGCTCAAAGGAGGGTGGAGGAAGAACTGCCAGGGGTTGCTCCGGCTGATAAACCACCATCTGAGTCTCCTGAGACGGCGGTCGCTCTGGATTGTACTGTAGCAGTGGAACCGGCTCTGCCTGAATATGGTTCACCTGGCGATATGAGGTAGAGGCCTGGCTGGAACTACTACTGCTGGAGTTAGCCTGTGACCTGGGAGGCTGATGGGAATGAGCTTGTGTCTCCTGAATGCATAAGATTTGAGTCTTCAGGTCACTCATGGTTTTGGTGAGAAGGTCCATCTGAGCAAGACCTTGATTCTGCTTCTTCTCGAGGATCTCCATGCGGTCCAACTTTTCACTAATAATGCCCATGTCGGCTGCGGCTGATTCGGCTTGGGCTGCGGCTACCGACAATGTGTTAGGACCGGCATCGATGCGGGCGATCCTCTGAAATGATCCCGCTCCTTGCGGGGGCTTTTGTTGTGTGTAGACTCGGGCCTGGGTCATCATGGTTGAATTCTCTGCCATGCCTTCATAGATGGCCCAGACGTCATCTTCACCCTTGGAAAAATATGATCCACCGCAAGAAGCGTTGACAAGCCCCTGCAGCTCCGGTGTCAGCCCACAAAAGAAACTCTGAACCAGATTGGGCTTGGATATATCATGATGTGGACACCGGTCGATGAGCTCTCTGAATCGATCCCAGGCTTCATGGAATTGTTCATTTGGGATCATGACAAAATTGCTAATCATAGCTCTAGCTGCATTGGTCCGGCCGAGGAGGATAGTATTTCTTCAGAAACGCGGTCCGGAGATCTGCCCAAGTGTCGACAAATTGCCCAAGATGCTTGAGCCAATATGCGGCTCTATCAACCAAAGAGAATGGAAAGGCAATCATCTTGATTGTGTCCTCGGTTATCAACCGATCATGGATGGTGCTGCATATCATCTCAAATTCTTGGAGGTGGAGGTGCGGCTCTTCGGTCGGCAACCCATGAAACTTGGGTAGCAGCTGGATCGTGTGGGGCCGAAGCTCGAAATCTCCGTGGATTGGCGGGAGTCTGATCCACCGGTGAGTGAGGGATGCAGCTGGGTTGTGCAACTCCCTCATAATGGTCTGTGGCGGTCGCTCGGCGTCTGGATCGCCTCCTCCTGCATCTGGTCCTCCTCCTCCACCACCATCTCCGCCAGCTCGGTTCTCTCTCATCTGAGCTATCTCCCTCATGAGATCACCCATGAATGTACCCTGGTCACGGATCTGCCTCTGCATAGTCTCCAGGGATGCTAACAAGGAATTGTTGATGGCTGCCTGATCAAATAGGAATGGAGGGTGCTCATGATCATCTGCATGCTCGCCTCTGTCTGCCATGGCTGGATTTTCTGAAAAAGCAAAAGAGGCCATCTCAGGTGCTGTCGAATGAGCTGAACACTATGATGCACTGTATTCTGACACTCTTGGACTGATGGAAGGAGAATGAGAAGGGTGGTCGAGGGGGAACAGGGTGGATGTAAACTCAGGCTCGGAGAGCGGACTCTCCGAGGTATTTCTAGATGAATAAGGCAGAGTGCAGGATAGCGGTGCCGACAAAGTCGGCCTAAGAGATCTCCGTCCCATCATCTTGATTATTGGTAAGAGCAGAGGGAATGTAGAAGAAGAAGAGTGAAATGAGATGCAACCAAAATTGCGCACGATTGTGCGGTGTTTTTGATCTCGACCTAAATAAATCTAGCAATCAAACACAAAGCAGGGGTGAGTTCACCAACTCAACACGTGAAGCCGTAAAGGTTCGGCTTTTATCTTGTCAATTTTAGCTTGATTCAGGAATTTAGCTTTTAACGAGTCCTTAGAACGCTACGCCTAAAGGAGAGAGAGTACTGCCGGAAGAGTATCCCGTACTTGTCCTCCTCCTGTGTAACCTGTAGCTTGCACTTTTTGAGGTCCTTGTAACCCTTCCTGGATCCCTACTCAGCCAAAGAATAAGAGAGGAAGCCAATAGGCGAAACCGATACTTCGGAACTTGCTCGCAACGGAATCACCCGTGAGCGTGCAAGAACCTACTCGGACGCAAGACGATGAGACAGACACCCCCGTGAAGGCGTGGCCTAGGCTCGATACTTCGGACAAGGTCGATGCTCTACGCAATAGAGAGTCACCAATGTTGACCAAGCCCTACTCGTCCACGTACGATAGAAGCGCCAATACTTCGGTAATCCAGGCGATACACAAGGCAGCCACAAGCTGGGTTTTTGGCTCTAATCCTTACGAAGCGCTCACCTCACTTGGAAGGAGACCTTCCCATGCAACCTGAATACAAGTGAGGGTGTTACTCTCCCCAAGCAATGAATCCAATTACCGATTTTATTTTTGGTCAAGTTTTCTTAGCAGTCCCTTTTTTAATTTTTTGGTGTTATCGCTTCTTTTGAGTATATTCAAACAAGCGCCTAACGATTTTTTTGTGTTTTCTTGATCCTACCTTGTCCAAAAACAGAGGGAGAGTAGAGTCGGAAAAGCCGTGCAAGTTGACACAAAGATGGAAATCTCACCTTTGTGCCTAAATGATGGATGCCAAGTTAGAAGACTTACAGCGAATCCCAGCTCTCTCCATGCGAGATGCAAAGCAGAATTTTTTAAACCTAATCTATATGCCGATATGCACAACGGAAATCGTCCTAGAACAGGCAACTGCTAGCGTGAAGAACCACAAGTCAACCTCCTCTCGTCGATCCTAAGAGTCCGGTCTAGACCCTCCCCTCCTCTTCTTCGACACGTCGAGTTCAGGAGTAGCGCTTGATGGAGAGGGCTCGCGGCGCGGCGGATCTAAGAAAGAGGGCTAACTGTTTAATTAGTCTAAGTCCAAATACGCACTATAGGAGCATGCAAAGATAATTAGGGTGTTTGGACCTATTCTAATCGAATCAAGCAGGACCTAGAACTAAGAGCTCAATCCACAAAAGAAATGAAAAAGGAAAACAAAACCGGAAAATGACAAGCGAGGAAAACTCGTCAAAAACCGCGGTGAGCCCCCGGGTGAACAAACACCCGGAAATTAGGCCCGGTAGTGTCCAAGTCCGAATGTACCTGTATTATTACAACTTATAAAAGTCACTCTCTCACAGAAATAAAATGCAAGCTAACTAATCACTCTTTCTCTCCTCCTGCTCTCTCCTGCCGGCTTGGCCCAAGAAGGCCGGCTCCGCTTTCCAAGGATGCTCTGGATCACCTAAGCAATCCGCCTCGCTCCGCAGTCCCTCGCAAGAAGACAAGAAAAGAGATGGTCAGATAGCTCAATAAGATATAACAAAAATGTAAGAGATGGAAAATAATGCTATGGTAAACAAACACACAGTTAATCAAAATGTAAACTACTCGCTGTTGCTCCCCGGCAACGGCGCCATTTGATTTAACCGAAATCAGGTGGTCTTAAGTTCAACACAAAGCGTGAACTCAGTCGAAGTGTCAACCACACAAATCTCGATTAAAGTCAACAATTAACCCACACTGAAGATCAATAAATTAGAACTAATGTGGAGTTAAAATTTATTTTTAACTCTGCACAAATGGTGTATAGTGACAAGTATGCAGAGAGTTCGAACACAGGGAGCAAGCAGGGTAATTCACAAAAATGTGCACAAGTATGTGTATGTGATGTGTCTACACTAAGCGAGCAAGGAAATTTTTGTGGGTTTTTAATTTTTTTAATTTTTTTATTTAATTTTTGATTTTATATTTTTGTATTTTGATTTTTTAGTTTTCTGATTTTTATATTTTATATTATATATTTTTTTCAATGTTGGAAACTATAAGCAAAGTAATAAAAGGCAAGATAAAGTATTTATAAAAATGTGCAACAATGACCAAAAATTCAGAAATGAATTGTTTTTGATATTTTTAGGATTTTTTTACTATTTTGTGATTTTTGGGGATTTTTCAAGGTGTTTTTGGTATTTTTAAATACTGAAATAAGGCAAAACAGTGGAAATAGGGCTGGTTGTGACTAAAATGCAAGTTAAAATTAACAAACAACAACCAAAACTTTTCACACTATTTTTCAAATAAAAATGACAAAATAAGTGACACACAGAACCTGAGTTTGCTATTTTTGGATTTTTCTACTATTATATATATATTTTTTTGAAGTTTTTGAGTGTTTTTAAATTTTTAGTGTTTTTCTTTTGAGATTTTTAATGATTTTTGGACTGACACTAAAATAGGATAAAATAGACACTAGTTAATTTTTTTGGAATTTTTCAAAATGTTTTTATAATTTTTATGGGTTTTCTAATGCAAACAGTGAAATAAATGCATGTTTTTGATTTTTAATAAATGTGAAAATGCAATAAAAATGCAATGTGAAAATATAGCGTGCAAGTACAAGTTACCAGGAGCTTAAGCCTATTTTTGTGGAATTTTTGAGCTTAAAATGATCATTCAAATAAATACAACAAGCATCCAATTAATAAATAAGCCTGGCAGGGGTATAAATGCAATTTACAAAACATCCAGGGGCATGCACACAATTTTCCACAAAATATTGAACTGAATATTTAATTTTTAGCACCAAAATACAATTTCAGAACCCGCCTGGGTATGGTAGCAATTTTCCCACAAGGGCGCGTGACTTGCACGCGCCTGGTGAGGACTGAAATGTGATTTCTCAAACCCTGGGGGCCTACTTGCAAAATATCCAAAAAGTTTACACTTGATATGAAAGTTTCAGGACTAAAATATAATACACAAATGACCGAGGGCGTCCTTGCAAAATGCCCACCCCCTCACGTGTACAGGACACGTGAGGTGACGTGGCGAAGGACTTGGTTGCAAATAAGCAAAGTTTAGGGGTCTTTATGCAAATATTACAAAACTAGTACGCGACAGACAAAAGTTTGAATATTAAATACTAAATACAAAAAGATGCGAGGGTGTAGATGCAAAATACCCTCGTATAGGCGATCCGACGACGTTGGCGAAGGCGCTGACACGTGGCGGACATCCAACGGTTGGGCTTCAGGCGCGATCCAGCGGCGTGGGGCACGCCACTTATCCACGTGGCAACTCCTCCGAGCGCGATGACAGTTCGCCCGTGGACCGCTGAGATCTGATCTCGGATGAGATCCAACGGTGGCTGGCGAAGGCAATCAGACGGTCCACGTCAGAACTGGGGCCTCTCCTTGATCGGACGGCTGCGACGCTTGGTGGAAGAACAGGGAAGAAGGACCGCCGTGGCGACCTTCTCCCGGCGATGGCGACGCGCTCCGGCGATGATTGAGCTCCAAAAAGGGCCTGAAGGTTGCTGGGAGTCTCCTCTGTCGTCTGGAAGCGATGGAATGGCGAGGCGATCGGCGGAGCTCTTCAGCGGCGACGCGGAAGATGCAGTGCTCCAGGTGCTCCGGGTGAAGGGTCAAAAGGGCTCCAGATGCGTCAGAACACTCCAACACCTGCACAAAAAGGTTAAGGAGGTCGAGGGCAAAGTGCCGCGACCTCAGGTGGCTCTCGAAGTGGAATGAAGGGCGAGATAGGGGCTCGCCGGAGTTGCGCTCCGGTGAGGTGATCGATGAGGTGATGACGTGATCGATTCAACGCGGAAAGATGGGGGAAATGATCCAGGATCTATGAGGAACGTGAAGGGAATAGAACGAAGCAAAGAACAGCCTCGATGGCCAAGAGCCAGAGGGTGAGTACCTCACGGGGACACCCGCCGGAGGTGGGGGTGGAACGCGCCCAACTCGAGCGAATCCGCCTCCTCAAAGGTGTAGACCTGGAGCTGTCACCTCCACGGTGCTAGAGCGACTCCAAGGGGGGAAGGAGCTGGATGATTTGCGGTTCAACCCGAGAAAGGGATATGGGGGTTTGTATTTGAAGGGAGTTGAGGGCGTGACTTCGAGGGGGAGTCACGGGCGAGACGAGCAGATCTAAGGAGATCTAAGGAAACAACTATGGAGACGGGTCTACAGTGATCAACTTCCAAGAAGGAAGCGAGGACGAAGGACGAGCGGCGCGACCTCGAAAAAAGGGTGAAATTGGGTGAAAAACGAGGTGCACCAACACGTGAAGGGTGAAGGATGGACTGTTGACCCGCCGGTCAACAGTCCGAGGCGCCTGGTTGGTCCACGTGGACCAACCAGGGAAAAGATAAAGAAAATGCTTTGTTAATTCATTTAAAAATAGAAATAAATAGGATTAAATTATGATTATAAAATAAAAAATGTTCGTTATTTTATGTAGTATTTAATTATGATTTTTATTTATTTTTACGGTACATATTTTTACAAGTTTACTTTTTAGCCCTATATAGGTATATTACCTATGTATTTTAGTATTTTAATTTTATTTTGTGTATTTTATTGTTATTATTTTTGCTTATTATTTTATAAAAACATAAAGTACTTTTATGTACATAAATATATTTTTATTTTATTTTTCTGATATGTTTTGTATATTTAATAAAATACAAGTATTATTTGTACAGGTATATGTATAGGCAGTATACCTATGTATCCTTTATACAAGTATTTTTATTTTGTGATTTCTTTGCATTTTTATTCTGGTTTTAATGTACATATATATATTATAAGTAATATATACATAATTATAAAAATATAAACATGCAAGAATAATGAATAAAGAATAAATTGAATATTTTAATCTGTACAAGTATACAATGGGGGTCAGAAACTCAACTTTCAAACCGTAACTCCGCCAAATGCGAAACCACCACCATTGGATAGATTATTTTATTCTATATACAATTAAAGGTGAGTAGGCTGCATTTGGAGTTTTTATTGGTGAGATACGGGTCTGGGAAGTTGGCATTCTGGATTTTTATTCAGACCATAACTTTTTATCTGTACATTATTTTTCAGTGAAATCAATTTTGTAATTTTCTTTATAGAATTATCTACAACTTTTATGTACAAGGTTTCTTTATTTGATGTATAAAAAGTGGAACCAAAAATAGGTCCCAAAATGAATAAAGAATGGATAGAAAAAGTATTGGTGTTTTTGGCCCTTATCTCCCCCTACTTTATTCCTTGTCGACCTATTCATCAAGATGCCTAGGTCTCGGGGTTTCGGGTCATAAAATATTTACAATATTTTATTCTTTTTCTTTTCTTTATTTATTCTATAATTTTGGCCTTAATTACAGTATTTTATACACTAATATAATGCACATGCATGGATGCTAAGATGATGATTTTAATGCTATTTACAGGCATTTGCTAGGGTTTTTGGTGCCAAAATGATAGAATAAAGATGATGAAATGTGGATTCATCATCCTCCCAGTGGTACCAATGAGAATCAGATCGAAATTTTTCTTTCTTGATCTTGGGCCAATGATCTGGAAGGCGAGAAGTGATAAGGAAATTCACCATATCAGCATACCAAGGTAACTGACTGATGGTGAGAATGGACTCATCGGGAAATTGGGCAGTGATAGGAGTAGGGGTGGCATCAATAAAAGACTCATATAATGGGAGAGAAGGAAGCCGAGAGAGATGATCCGCCACCACGTTTCTTACTCCTGGCTTATCTTTTATTTCAATATCAAATTCTTGCAGGAGCAGGATCCATCTCAGAAGTCTCAGCTTAGAATCTTTCTTTGTTAACAAGTACTTGAGGGCCGAATGATCAGAAAAAATGATAACATGAGCTCCTAACAAGTACGATCGAAACTTTTCCAAAGAGAAGACTACAACCAACAGTTCCTTCTCAGTAACAGTATAATTACGTTGGGCTTCATCCAACGTCTTGCTGGCGTAGTAAATGGCAAATGGCTTGCCATCCTTCCTTTGTCCAAGAACCGCCCCGACTGCATATTCAGATGCATCACACATGATCTCAAAATCTAAAGTCCAATCAGGGGGTTGTAAAATTGGGGCCTCAGTGATGGCCTGCTTTAAAATCTTAAAGGACCGAAGTGCTTCTTTAGACATCTCAAAATCACGGTCCTTTTCCAACAACTAAGTCAAGGGACGGGCAATTTTTGTAAAATCTAATATAAATCGCCGATAAAAGCCAACGCGCCCTAAGAAGGACCTGATTCCCTTAATGTTCGTAGGCGGAGGTAAGTGTGTAATGGTATCTACCTTGGATGGGTCAACCTCCATGCCTCTCTTCGGACACAATGTGTCCCAGCACTATCACTTGCTTAACCATAAAATGTGATTTCTACCAAGACAACACCAGATTAACATCAATGCATTTCTTTAAAACCCTCTCCAAAAACTCTAGGGTCTCATCAAATGAGTCGCCGAAGACGGAAAAATCATCCATAAAAATTTCCATAAAATCCCCCACCATGTCCGAAAAAATAGCCAGCATACATCTCTGGAATGTAGCTGGTGCATTGCATAAGCCAAAAGGCATTCGCCGGAAGGAAAATGTCCCGAATGGACAAGTGAAGGTCGTCTTCTCTTGGTCTTCAGGAGCGATCGCAACCTGATTATAACCCGAATATCCATCAAGAAAACAAAAGTATTTCTTTCATGCCAATCTCTCAACAATATGGTCGATGAAAGGAAGAGGAAAGTGATCTTTTCGGGTTGCTTTATTCAGTTTCCTGTAATCTACGTACACCCGCCAAGATGTGGCAACATGGGTTAGGATATCCTCCCCTCGGTCATTCTGGACCACAGTGAGGCCAGCCTTCTTAGGAACCACATGGGCTAACCCACTTACTATCTGAGATGGGAAAAATGATCCATGCGTTCATCCATTTGCAGATTTCTGCCTTAACAACTTCTCGCAAATTTGGATTCAGTCGTCTCTGAGTCTCTCGAGAAGTTTTGGCATCATCTTCCAGGAAGATCTGGTGTGTACAGTAAGAAGGGCTAATTCCTCTTAAATCAGAGATAGTTCATCCAATAGCCTTCGAATTTCTCTTAAGAACCTCAACGAGTCTAGATTCCTGTGTATCGTCTAAATGGGCATTGATTATCACAGGAAATGTATGATCTGAGCCAAGAAAGACATACTTTAGGTCCTTTGGGAGAGGTTTAAGTTCCACTTGGGGAGTAGTGCTGGGCTTATCAAACAGATCCGAGAAATCCAATTTTTCAGAAATGGGGTGATTAGAATACACAGCCTCTATGAGAGATACAGGGGAAACAAGGGAAGAGGCATTAGGGATCATGCACTGTAGTTCTCGAATCTCATCGGCCATGATCTCTATGCAATGCTTCACTAGGTCCATATCAAGTTTCTGATTAATCAATAGTGAGGCTAGTGAAGGGTCAACCTGGACTGACGGAGCCAATGGTGAAGGCTCATGGTGACCTGAGTGTGAAGATAACTGATTCTGTCTGAAATACTCCATCAAAGTAAACATATCAGCTACCTTCCTTGCAATGTCAGGAAGGTCACTATTAGAAAGGAATTGAGATAATGAATACCCCCCAGATGGGCTTGTTATCTCGAAGGGTGGACTCATCATGGGCATGACCATAGACGAAAGAGCACACAACTCTGCATCTAAATCATCCCAAGCCATATCTAATTTGCAGAAAATCTCATCGTGAGAGATGGGAGTCGAGTCCAAACACTCAGACCAATACTGTATGTTTTCTGCATGTCCAATTGCGTCAGCCAGAGAAATGGTGGCATCGAGTGGGTCAGATGCCACATGAGCAAGAACGATCTCAGTGTCCAAATAGGAACACTCCTCTATCCATCCACATTCATCATCTTCAGTCTCATGACCAGTGGGGACAACCAGAACGACAGGAACGATCTCGCCATTGACCTTGAATTCAACTTTTCCCAACTCAAAGTCGAAGTGGGCTTTAGCCGTAGAGAGAAAGGGACGACCCAAAATTATGGGTGTCTGGGCCAAGGTTTTAGTGGGGTCCATCTCCATAACTACAAAATCAACAGGGAACTGCTTCCCTTGGACCATCACTATAACATCCTCCAAAAGTCCTTGTGGTCTCCTAACAGATCGATCTGCCGTCTATAAAATCATTGAGACCGGCTTTAGCTTTCCAAAATCAAATTGCCGCAAAATGGCAGCAGGGAGGAGGTTGTTCGAGGCACCATTATCCAGGAGAGTGCGCTCGAAGGTCATATTACCAATGGTACATCGTACCAAAGGTGCCCCATGGTCCTTCATCTTATGGGGGTGGAGTGAGGAGATAGCATTGGATGTAGCTCTGGGAAGCACATGCCGTTCCTCTTCTTGCTCAGTATTTTTCTTCTTCTTAGATCGCCTCCGACGCGTGCATTTTTCTTTCAAAAATTTTGAGTAGGCGGGAACCTGCTCAAGCACCTTCAGAAGAGGGATCTCAATCACAATATTGGAGAACAGTTTCTCCAATTCTGGGTCGGTGGTGGATGATTTGGGAACTTTCCGTAAGCGGAGTGCCTCCGGAAAGGGGACGGAGATGACAGTGGGTGAAGGGGACTGTGGAGAAGTTGAGACCACTTGAGGGGGGGTGGAAGTGCCAGATAAGGGGTGCAAACTATTCTCTTCATCATATTTCTCTTCATCACTTGTCTCAAAATTACAAGGTTGAGTTGTGGGTGTAGACATGTACGGAGATGAGTCAACCACTTTTTTCCCTCGCCTGGTCAAGACTGCATGGGCAGACTCGTTACTGAAATTACCAGGGGTCTTGAATGTCACAGGACCTTTTTGTGGATGATGTAAGGTCCCTTGGGAAGTGCCCGCTACAGAATTGGGATTCTGAAGGGCTTGTGGTGATAGCGTAGGAAAATAAGATCGGATATCTGCAAATTGCCTAGCATTCTCTTGGTTATTCTTCTCCATATTATTCTTCAACTCTTGCATCATTTTCATGAGAGCACCAATGTCATTCAAAAGTGGTTGATTGCTCATAGGAGAAGTTGGTTGTGTCCTAGATGAGGCTGGAGCCTGTGGCAAGTACAATGGTTGTGGTGGTGCAGTGATGTACCGACCTTGTTGATTGACCTGGATAGGTTGTTGCGGGTTTGAAGTTCGCCATGCAAAATTTGGATGATTACGCCATCCAGGATTGTAAGTAGGGAGCACTGTGTTTCCTGAAGTCCCCGATCCCATGTCAACTGCATTGACATCAGGAGTAGGTTCTGTGACCCAAAATACTTGCTCTGGTTACTGAACTTGATCCAAATGTGTAGGAATGGAAAACATCCTACTGACATTCTGTGTCACTTCTTTGGTCATATTCCTACTCATGTCATCAACCTTCTTGTTAAGAATTTCTAAATTATCCAACTTTTGAGCAATAAGTTGGAGGTCAATCGCTGTACTTTCCGATCGAGTTTGGGTATTTTCGATTTGCTCAACAGGTTTCTTATGGCGGCTATATTGATTAAGGGATGCCTTATTCAATGAAGTCTCTGCCATCTCCTCATACAGTTTCCACACAAATGTTTCTGATTTGAGGAGGAAACCACCTCTGCAAGTGCTGTCCACAGCCACCTTAAAATTCTCATGCATGCCCTCATAAAAAATCTGAACCAATTTCCATCTATCCATGTCATTATTTGGGCATTTATGCAATAGCTCCTGAAACCTATCCCAAGCCTCATGAAAAGACTCATTTGGGCGCATTGAAAAGGAGGAGATTGCATAGCGGAGTGCATTTGCTTTTCCAATCGGGAAGTACTTCTTAAGGAAGGCTGAATTCAATGCAGCCCATGTGGTGACTGGTTTCCCATAGCACCGGAGCCAATTTCTCGCCTTGTCCTTCAAGGAGAATGGGAATGCCTTAAGATACACAAGGTCAGGATTATTATTTTCAATATGCATGGTGTCACACACTGCAAGAAAGTCATGAATGTGTTGGTAAGGGTCCTCGACACTCTCCCCATGAAACTTGGGAAGCAGAGAAACTATAGACAACTTTATATTGATCTGGCGTGCCGCTGCAGGCAACTGAATCCATGGAACTAAGATTTGTTGGGCAGGATTGTGTCTTTCCCCCATAGGTTGAGGGTTTTCCTCTTCATCCTCAACAATGCCCATTTGAGCTTCAATTCGAATTTGGCGATAATTGATTCTTTCAAGTTGGGCCATGATGATCGCCAAAGGGTCTGGATTTTCACCTTGTTCAGCCATGATGGAAGATGAAGAAGATAAGGGAATAGAAGAGAATGATCTGAGTGATGTCGGAGAAGAGGGTGGTGAAGAAGGTAGTGATGTGGCAAGTGGAGGGATGTCAAGAGAAGAAAGGGAATGAGAAGAGTTGGGTCTTCTTTTCGAGAAGAAAGGATTTGAATTTAAAGGAACATCAAGAGAAGGATTGAGTGATCGTCTCCCTTGCATGCACTTCCTATTCTATGCAGTCAAAACACAAAGCAAGGTCACTTTGATACGCACACTGGTGAAGCCGGCATTTCTTTTCAATTTTAGTCTTATAAACACAAAGTTGAACATCCAACGTTTACACTCGTCCTTCCCTCAGGTCATCCAATGTACCTTGAGAGAGTCACAAGGTACACCGATGGGGATTTTAGCTCTAGTGACCTTAAGGTACGTCGTGCAACAAACAACCAAGTGTGCAATCCCACAAGTGCAAATACAAGTAATTAATTCAGACAATGGTGAGATTAACCAATTTTAACCTTATGTGACCACTTGATTAAGAAAATTGATTTTAATATCTACGTCCAATTGCTTTGAGTGATATTCAATCAAATCGAGTGAGGTGAATTTCTTTTTTCTAAAAAAATATTCTCAAGGGGGAGAAGACCACGAATAATGATGCATGCAAGAAGGTTAGAATCGTGTACCTTTCGTCAGCAATCTACGTGCAAGAATGCAACACGAAAATATAGACCTATTCTAAATGCTCCTAGCAGGCAACTTCTAAAGAACTTTTTTTTGTGATTTTAAATTTTTCAAATTTTTATTTTTTGAAAACCGAGCACAAAAATTACACTAAGGAAATTAAACCTAATGCAATCTAATGCAATGCAGAAACCTAGTAAAATTATTACAATAATGAGAGTCCAGTCTCTAGGCCACAACTCGACCCGAAATGAATATAAAACAAAAACGGCTAAACTAAAGAGGATGAATCTCTCAGATGGGAAGTAAACGAGCTCCTCGTCCACGGGTTTGCCTCCTCCTTTGCCTCACCGGCTCGAGATTTGAGTTGAGAGAAGAATCTCCCGAGCTTCCCGTGCAACAGAATGTGTGCGGTCACCTGCGAAAAGAGAAATCCAGTCAACCGGAACAAGATGCTAACATGTGATAACAACAAATGTGCATAGAAAAAGTGAATCAATAAAAAATTCAAGCCGTATCCCCGACAACGGCACCAAATGATTAATGAGATTCTTAGCGGTTTTAGAGGGTTAATTTGAGTGATTTTTAGTGTCGTTGTAACTGCAATTTCACCAATTAAAATATTAAAAGATTTCAAATTTACTTGTACAATAATGAGCACAAGGTCGATCCTCAGGGATACGGGGAATATTCAAAGTTCAATTCACAACACGAATGCGATGCACAATTTCAAATATCTCATTATTGCAATTTTCAATAATTGTCTTTATAATTTTTTTAGCAAGTAAAGGGAATTGGATCTTTTGGGGGTTTTCAAACTTTAATTTTTTTAGCACATCATACATGAACATACTCAAGATTGAATAAAGTACACAAGATGATGATTTTTTTTCATGTAACCAAACAACACAATATGACCATTCGGCCTTTTGGATTCCAAAAAGTTAAACAAAAAGTTCAGCAACCACGTTTGGAGAAAAAAAAGAGTCTATACTTAAATTAGAACAAACTAATATGAAAAGATGAACACAATATTATCACCAAATATCATGGTCTTCTTTGCATGATCACGGACTGCAGGCAGAAGTTGGCAGCAACGCTAAAGCAATTAGCCCAAGCATATCGACGGGTTGTCGCCGTTGCCGTCAACGAAGAAGAAATTGTGTTCGCGGGTACTGTCACTACCCGAAAACAAAACCGATGGCGAATGGTATGCAGAGGTGAGGATGTCGCAGCACTAGAAGAAGAACTTGCCGGTTCTCGACTCCTTCGCGCACGAGAGCCCGCTCCCGGCTCGGTCCACGTTCAGCCTTTCTCCTTCTCTTCTTCGTTATCCTATGCGCAGCTCTAACCGTCGGCGCTCCTGCGAAGGTGGAAGAATAGGGTGTTAGGGATCGGACCCCTTAAATGATGAACAAGTAATAATATTTATAAATTGGAGGACGAGTGGGGAAATGCAAGGCAACTACTGCAGCAACTGCTGCAAACATGCGAGAGGGGAGACGGTTGAGCAGCAACTGGATTGCAAGGCATGCACACAACTGAGATAAGAAAACTAATCGTGAATGGTTTGCATCCCACATGAGATGAGAGGTGCTGGAGTGGACGACGGTTCTGCACACCCGTTATTGCCAAAGAAGAGAACCCACTGGTAACTGTTGTGATGGATGATGGAGTTCATGGATGAATGTGGCAACTTTAGCAGGAAAAGGGATGCCCTCTACCCAACTGATAATGGTGATGCGAAATTATTAGATCATATCCTACAGTAACGAATGAATAGTGTGCATAGGACATGGGCATCAATTCAGAGATGGGAGGGGGCACTGGACTTAAATTGATTAAAGCCAATGGAAAAGTCCACGTGATGAAATGCATGGGAGCACAAACATGTACGTGAGTGGAAGAAGCAATGTAAACACTTCCTAATAAGACCAATTGGTATTTTAGGATAATCCAATACCCTAAATAATATTATAATAGTCATGTTGTTGAGAAGGTTATTTAGATTGCTAACTTGCAAATACGACTCATCCTTTCTTAGAAATTTAGCACATGCTACAAGGTACTTTGATATATTCTTAGCATTAATAAAGGCACATTTGGCTTATTTTACGCGGATGAGATTTGGTCTCATCAATCATCAAGCTCTTATTCCCAGGGGTCGATTAACATAGGTACACTCTCGTCAGATGCAGGTCCCTGGTCAACACATTGCTCTCTTCAGCACAACAAAAGTGAATCTCTCCAGATCCATAATCAATAATGGCTCTCGCAAAGGCGAGGATAGGTTGTACCAGGATGATTGGAGGATTCTCCAAAATGGTGGAGGTCTTCATGGGCAATATGACAAAGTCAGCAGTGAAGCTCATGCCCTGAATCTGTCTGACATCATTCTCTAGAATACCCTTAGGCCTCTTTATTGATATGTTAACAAAATGACAAACATCCTGATCTTCTTGAAAGGCTCTAAGTGAAGAGACTGTACCAACGAGAAGGGTATTATATTAATCGAAGCACCATCGTCAAGGAGAGTGTGATTACAAGAATGGTCAGAGATAATGCAACTCACAAGAGGTGTTACTGTGTTCCCTTTCCTAATATGTGGACGGTGTGATGACATAGGCAATGCCCATGGTCAAAACGTATCGCTCAGATATGCTCCTTCACTTTCTCTTCTTTGATTTAGGAGCAGATAATTGGGTCATGGTATGGTGAAATGGGGTGTTGGCACGAAATCTCGGAGGGTTGGAAAATTTTAAGGTAAATAAGTCGTCGTTGCTATCCCCAAAAATCCCGTAACAAACAAACAAATATTTTTTATTTTTATTACTTATTAACATGTATAGCGGACATGGTCGAACTCAGGGAGGCTACAATTCCCGAGGATTATTCAATTAATCAGAAACTAATTAAAGAAAGGGATTTTTACCCGGCAGACCCTATAATCTTTTGCAATTACCGCTACGACCTTCGAAACATCGTAATTCCTCCTCCGACCCTGTAAACTTGGTCCGTCTTACCCAACAAACCCTGCCGTCAATTTTAACTATATTTGAGTCAATTACTTGAGTTAGTCTTGAGTTAATCTAACCAATTTACTATTGGATGGTTAGGATTAACCAAAAAAAGAAAAAGAATCCTGTAAGGTACACCGACGGGGGGGAGTGCAAGGAAGCATCTCTGGGAGCTCCATCGCCTGAGAGGGGGAGCAGCGGCTGCCGGGGGGGCGCTCCCATCCAAGGGTGCAGCGGCGCGTGGTTGGGGTGGGGGGGGGGGGGAGCAGCGGCTGCGGGGGGGCTCCATCCAAGGGTGCAGCGACGCGGCAGCGCAAGGGCAGCGGCGCGCGGGGGAGCAGAGAGGCATCTCCAAGGGCAGCGGTGCGTGGGGAAGAGGGGGAGCAGCGGCTGCCGGGGAGGCATCTCCAAGGGGAGCGGCGCATGGGGGAGAGGGGGAGCAGCGCAAGGGCAACGGCGCGCGGGGGAGCATCGGGCATATCCAAGGGCAGCGGCGCGCGGGGGAGAGGGGGAGCAGGGGGGCTCCATATGCAGCGACGCGGGCGGGGGAGGAGGGGGGCATCTCCAAGGGCAGCGGCGCGCGGGGGAGAGGGGGAGCAGCGGCTGCCGCGGGGGGGGGGGGGGGTGTTGCAGCGCGGGCGGGGGGAGGAGGCACCATCCAAGGGTGCAGCGACGCGGGCGGGGGAGAGGGGGAGCAGAGGCTGCCGGGGGGTGTAGTGGCGCAGGCTGTGGGGGGCATCTCCAAGGGCAGCGTCACGCGGGGGAGAGGGGGAGCAGCGGCTGCCGGAGATGAAGGATGCGGCGACGCGCGGGAGAGGGGTGAGGGGGGTTTGCAGCGGAGCGGGGAGCCACGCGAACGATGGAGTGGCAGTAAATGTAAATTTGATGAATAACACGAGTATAATATAAAAGAAGATAACGGAATCGGGTTAAGTTTAACGGTAAATAAACGGGGGTAAACCACAGGGTCCGTAGGGTAAGGGTTAGCAAGTTTACGGGGTCGGGGGAGGAATTAGGATGTTTCGAAGGTCGTAGCGGTAATTGCAAAAGATTATAGGGTCTGCCGGGTAAAAATCCCTTAAAGAAAATAGGAATAACAAAGGACAACTATCCTCAGTTTTTGCGATTTTTTTATTTTTTTTTATTTTTCAAAAGTAACATGAAGCAATATTCACAAGATCAAAAGTACGCACACCAACTATTTTTGTAATTTTTCAATTTATTAAAAATGCTCAGAAAAATCCAGGAAAAATATTTTTGGATTTTAAAAGTTTTGAAATGTTTTTGAGAATTTTTGTGGAATTTTCAGATGTTTTTATATTTTTCTAAAAGTCAAACGGTGAGAAAATACGAAAATATGCACAACCTGGAGGAATTTGCAACTTAAAAATATTTTAAGTGCTCAAACTCCTGATAATTATTTTTGTGATAAAAAGAATTAATTATTTACAAACAGGAACTAAAATCACTATTTTTGGATTTTTGTAGAATTTTCTGTGAATTTTATAAGATTTTTCGTATTTTTCAATTTTTTTGGGCTTTATAAATAATTAATGCATGAAAATTGGGTAGAAATTAAAAACAATGAAATAAAACTACCCTAATTTTTTTGAATTTTTGGAGTTATTTTCTAATTTTTATGAATTTCTGAATTTTAGGAAGATAAAATGGTACTATTTTTAATTTTTTAATAATAATAAATGAAGGCAAAATGCAATGAAAATTTTATGCTAAGAAGATAATCACATCAGGAGCATAGCATAATTTTTTACAAGAGTTTTAGATCACAAATAACATTTATTTCATTCAAAGTGAGCAAGCAAATTATTGTTATGCAGTTCTGGACTAAAATGTAATTTCGAAAAAGTTTTGCACTGAAAACAAAAATAGAAATCAATTACAGGGGAGAATGCGCAATTTATCACTATATCATGTGCATGTCATGTGCTTGAGGCTCTAGCAGGGACCCTTTTACAATTTCCCCAATTTTTTTAACTTCAATACCCCAAACCTAGGGTTCGTTGCTCTTCTTCTTCAAAGGGGGAGGATTGGGCACGACAGCCACCTTTCTTCTTCAACAAGGTGGAGGCGCGTGGACGGCCCACTGGACGGCGAGGCGCGGTGGCTGGAGGGCTGGAGGTCGGGATTGGGCCACGCGTGCGATGGCTAGGAGGGCGTTTGGGCGTCGGTGGCGCGACCGAAGAGCGCAGCGTCGGGCGGCGCCACTAGATGGCAGAGGAGCGCTGACGGACGAGTGACTAGCGGAGGAGGGTGGCGTGGGCCGCTGGCTCCCTCCTCTTCTTCACCATACGGGCGGCGCGTAGCTGGGATGGCCGCGTGCTGGATGCTGGAGGGTGGCCGAAGGGCGCCACCGTCAGGAGATCGGGGATGACGGAGGAAGGGCTGCGGGGCGACGATGCCGCCGCGGTTGAGCGCGCTGCTCCGCACACGGAGGTCGGGGACGACGGAGGAAGGGGGGCGACGCCTGGAGGGCGGTCGTCCCCCTTGTTTTTTTTTTGTTTTTTTAATTTTTATGTAATTTCTTATTGTTTGTGTTGTAAACAGTAAAGGAAAAAAATTATTTTTTATTGTAAATCCAAAAATATAAAAAAAAAATAAAAAAAGGTTTTTATTTGTTTTTTATTTTGATTCTCCTGCAAAACAAAGGTTAGAGATGAAAAAACAATTATATGGATTTTTTAAATTTTTATTTATTTACAAATCGGAATATGAACAGGGATCCAACGAAATTGAAGGGATCGAATCTGATTCTCCGACCACCATACGTGGTCGGAGTTGATAGATCGTGGGAGGTAGAATTTGATGGCGGAGAGATCTAGAAGATGAGATGAAAAATCGAGTCGATGGTGGATAAAAAACGTGACGGATTTTTTTAATGATCTAGAAAAACAAAATGACAATGAATAAAAAAATGTGACGAAGTAAACAACGATTAACCTAGATAAAAATAAGAAAAATGTGGATCTCACCATAGGAGCGGAAATGAACCATGATCGCTCCCACAAGGCCGACTCGCTGTCACCGGACAGCTTGGAGAATAGGCAGCTTTCTCGACGAATTTTTTCTCAGAGATTGGGCTCATCTCTCTAAAGATTGATCAAGTTGGAATGAGAGAGAAGGAGCTATATAAAATAAAAAAGATAATGGAGATGAAATTTTGAATTTTTGGCTTTTTGGATAAAGAGATAAGATGGATGCAAAAATTGAATGAGATAAAGATGAAGAGATAAAACTATTTACAAAATAATCTAATTTTTTTGAATTTTCGTCACTTTATTTATTTGAATTAAAAATGGTTAATTTTTTATTTTTTTATGGTGGTTAATTAAAAATAGTAACTATATACATATACTATATACATGTATGCCATTATATACAAGGGTAAATGAGGAAATTAGATTTTTTGTTTTAATTTTTTTTTATTTTTATCTTTATTTTAAATAATTAGTGTGAATGATTTACAAATATATACAAATACAATATTTACAAAATACATGGGAAAAATGCAAAAACCGCCCCGGAAAACCAACTTTTTACTCGTAACTCCAAAAATTATGAAATCATAGCCATTTTAAAGATAATTTAATTTAGAATCCAATAGAAGTGAGATTGGTTTAATTTGATTCATATGGAGCCGGAATTGATTTTTCAATTAGTGCTTGGTGACTTTTTCCAAGTGTGGCTACTTTTATTCTGTACATGATTTAATTGTGTAATTATTTTTATTGATTAGGAAATATTTTTTATTTACAACTTTGATCTTGAAAGTTATTTGATATGAGGTTAATTAAGGTACAAATAAATTAGTGTTAGTTTTATACATATATACACAAAATAAGTGAGAAGTATTTACAATCACTACAAAAAAGCGCGATTGGCATGCACTGGGGGAGCACACGTGCTCGCTCAAAGCCTAGCGTGCACTTAGGCTACACATGTACTCGCCAGCATGATCACCCTTTTGAATCTGTAGGAGCGGGCATGTTTTCGTAAATGGGCGAGCACTTTAAAAGCACAAGTGCTCGCCCAGACATGCTCGCCAAGTTGAAATTTAAGGCGCGGCGGAACGGGCGCGTGCCATTTTCGGGCGAGCACATAAGTGTGCTCGCTTGCGTCCGTAAACAGAACGTCGGGCGTCCCTAGCCCTCATTCTTTCGCAAGTTCGTCCTTGTTTCTTCCCCCTCCGACGACAAGAGTCCGCCGACGTCACGTGGAGGGCTTCCCTTTTGACCATTTAATCGTAGAAACACCCATCTTTAAGTATATCTTATCATCCTTTTTTGTGTATTTCATTAGTTTTTATACTTGTTTTAGAGATTTAGGGTTTTGATATTTTGATTTTTTTATTCTTAAATTTAATATCACTAGTTGTTAATCTTGTTGCTTATGCTTCATATAGGTGTTTAATATGCAGTTGTATTTAGATTTGAGTAAATTTTTGTCTAATATAGATGAAATAATATAAGCATGTCAAGTGTTTGATTAAATGACACAACAACTAAAGTGCTTAAATAGTGATGTAGGTGAATGTTGGTATAGATGGGATGAGAGATACATTAGTTTCATAACACTAGGTTCATAACATTATGTTCATTGAAAAGTGTCATAAGACTAGTTTAATAACATTAGGAATGTTGATATATAGAAGTACCATAACACTATTTTCATAACACTAGGTTCACTGAAAGAGGTGATGAGAGATACAAATCCTTTGAGAATAAGAACTATATAATGGATGTAAAATTAGACATTTATTTAAGTTAAAATCGTTGTTGCGTAATAATAACTATAAATAGAAATTTTGCTTCTGTGATAATTTATTATCACATTAAATTTTAGTTAATGTGATTAAGTATATCACATTAACTTATAGTTAGGTTGGGGAAAGTCTAAAACACTAACCATTAATTATTATAAAATCGTACAAAATTATTCACACTCAGTGCGCACCTCCACACCGGGTGGTGTGTGGCCCTGCACAACGGGAGACGTGTGCAACACATTGGAGGATTTGATCACCTCTTACTGTGTTATATTTTTTAATTTTTTCACAGTACTATTGGACTCACTTTGGGATGTTTATCCCAGACCAATGGTCGTGAATTTTGATTTTTACAGGTTTAAGATTCGTTTTTTGCAGGTACCCATCAAATATTAGTGACCCAAACACTGTATTAGGCACTAAATTAGGATCACACTTATCCCACTATAGGAATTGCCCTATTTAGGGACGACAACTAGCGACGGTTTTCGATTGACCGTCCCTAATGCCACTTTTTAGGGACGGTCATCAAACAACCGTCCCCAATAACCACATACTGGGAGACGATATGTGGATTATCGTCCCTTTTGTAACTAACTTAATAGGGACGGTCATTAATGACCGCCCCCTCTGCCATGACCAGGCCACTGGACGATTTCCACCCTTCTGGAAGGCCTTTGGGGACGGTCCTGACCGTCCCCATTGTGCCTCTGTTGGTGTCGCCTCTGATGAATGGATCAAAGTGGTCGACCAGAGGGGACGTTCATTAATGACCGTCCCCTCAGCCACGACCAGGCGACTGGACCATACGCCCCCCTGTGGAAGGCCTTTGGGGACGGTTCTGACCGTCCCCAATACGCTTCTGTTGGCGTCGCCTCCGTCCCACGGACCAAAGTGGTCGACCAGAGGGGACGGTCATTAATGACCGTCCCCTCTGCCATGACCAGTCCACTAGACCATACGCCCCCCTGTGGAAGGCCTTTGAGGACGGTTCTGACCGTCCCCAAAATGCTTCTGTTGGCGTCGCCTCCGGCCCATGGATCAAAGTGATCGTCCAGAGGGGACGGTCAACAATGACCATCCCCTCTGCCTTGACCAAAGGGAACGGTTACTGAAGACCGTCTCTTATGCCTTCCAAAGGAGACGGTCTTTAGTGAACCGTCGCCGATCTTCTCCAATGGGGACGGTCGTTACGACCGTCCCATTGGTCAGATCGAAAAAACCCCCTTCGACCTGCATTTCCATTCACTTCCTCACAACTCAAGCCGCCGCCCCACCGTCGCCCCTGCCGCCCCGGCGTCGCCTCCGACTTCTCTGTGCTTGCCGACCTCGTCAATCTCCATTTCTGGTATCTATCAACACTCCTTTGTTTTTATTCTTATTTATTTTACTTGATAATCTTGTTAGGGATGTTTTTCCCCATGTGAATGAGTTATTTTGATGATATGTTAGGGTTGTTTGATTTGTTTAATACAATAGATATTTCCCCATGTTAGGGTTGCTTGATTTGCGTATAGTAGATCTAAAACATCTAATAGGGTTGTGTATAATATGACATGTGTTGTTGTGTATAATAGATGTAATGTTGTTGTGTATAATAGGGTTGTGTATAATAGATATAGAAGATCTACTAGGGTTGTGTATAATATGACATGTGTTGCTGTGAATAATAGATGTAATGTTGTTGTGTATAATAGGGTTGTGTATAATAGATCTAAACACTCCTTTAAATTTAATGTTGTTGTGTATAATAGATGTAGAAAATCTTGTTGTGTATAAGAGAAACACTTGATTATGGTTTAGGGTGGAAAACTTGTTGTCTATAATAACACAATGGTGGATTTTATTTTGATTGTGCAGTAAAATGGATAAATCATGGATGGATAAGAGATACGATGATTTTCAACAATATAAGAGAGGAGTGATTGCGTTCTTGGAATGGGCATTTCAAATAGAAAGAGTTAATAAGAAATTTGGTGGTCTTAAGATTTATTGTCCATGTGTGAGATGCAAGAATATTAAATGGGATGTTAGAGAGGAAGTCTATAACCATCTTATACTCAACGGATTTTGGTTACATTACTCCATTTGGACTGAACATGGAGAGGATATAGATTTGCGAATGGATGAGGATATGGGCGTAGATGCAGGAGTCACTACACAAACCTTGAATAATGTTGATCACGAGTTATTTGAACTAATGGACGATTTAAGAAGACCTGAGGCACAAGACATTGGTTTAGATGATAGGTTCTCGAGCAGTTTGCCAGATGCAGAAGATATATTGGCTCCTGGGGTGAAAATGACGCGTTTGCAGTTTTTTATTAGAGCTGTTAAAGATGAAAGTAAGGAACGGATCAACTGCTGCAATGATGACAGATGTGCTGGGTTTAATACGAAAGTTATTGAATAATCCTCAGAATTATCCTAAAGATTGGAAAGAGGCGAAGCAACGATTCCGATCGCTTGGTCTGAAATACGAGAAGATCGATGCTTGTGTTAACGACTGTATGCTTTTTCGAGGAGAGAATTCGGATTTAGTTCTTCGTCCATATTGTAAGGCTTCCAGGTATAAAGAAGAAAAAAATGATTTAAAGAGAAAGAAGAAGTCGGTGAAAATATTACGATACTTCCCATTAATTCCAAGACTGAAACGTCTCTTCATGTCAGAAAAAACTGCAAAGTGGATGATGTGGCATTCTCGTTCAAATAAACGAGATGCTAATGGAGCTATGAGACATCCATCCGATGCAGAAGAATGGATAAATTTTGATCAGAGATATCCGCATGTCTCTAGTGATGAGAGAAATGTTCGTTTGGGATTAGCCTCAGATGGTTTCAATCCGTTTGGTAATATGAGTCTGAGTTACAGCATTTGACCCGTGATTCTGATTGTTTACAATCTACCACCGTGGATGTCAATGAGTTCATCATTTATGATGATGACACTACTAATTCCTGATCCTAAAGGTCCTGGCAATGCAATTGATGTGTACCTAGAACCGTTAATGGATGAACTAAAAGTCTTATGGACTACTGGAATACCTACATATGATGCATGTAGGAAAGAGATATTTAAATTACAAGCTGCACTATTGTGGACTATAAATGACTTTCCCGCGTACGCAAATTTGTCTAATTGGAGTACTAAGGGAAAACTCGCTTGTCCTGTCTTTCTTGAAAAAACACATTCGACATGACTGTCTGGAAGTATGAAGCATTGTTATTTGGGTCATCGTCGATTTCTTCCACCGAAGCATAGATGGCAAAGGGTAGATAGTAATAAGAAATTTGACGGCTCACCTTATAGGCAACGACTTGACTTAGCTTGTGTGAATGGCAACATTATTTGGGAACAACAATTACTTGTACGAAGCAGTTGTTTAGGACGGACAACGAAGAAAAGTGTAGCCGGTGGTTGGAAGAAACAAAGTATTTTTTCAGAGAGTTACCATACTGGAAACACTTACAACTTCGTCATAATTTGGATGTCATGCATATTGAGAAGAATGTTTTGGAGAATATTTTGGGAATATTAGATCTTTCAGGTCAATCAAAAGATAATTTAAGGACGAGACGAGATTTAATTCAACTTGAAATACGCGAGGAACTACATCCAATTGAATTAGACAATGGACGGATTAATATACCTGCAGCAATATATACATTATCCAACGCTGAGCGTGATAAAATTTTCAGCTTCCTTAAAAGTTTGAAGGCATCTGATGGGTTCTCATCACGGCTGTCGAGGTGTGTAAATGAAAGAGAACGTAAGATAACTGGATTAAAAAGTCATGACTGTCATGTTTACATGGAAGTGTTACTCCCATTCGCTATTCGCAGGATTGTTGAAGACGCTGTCCTACAATCATTAACAGAATTGAGTAGATTTTTTAGATTATTGTGTTCGAAGGTTTTAGATCCGTTGATCTTGAGAAGACTTGAAGAAGATATTGTTATCACATTATGCAAATTAGAGCAAATATTCCCACCAGCCTTCTTTGACATAATGGTTCATTTAATAGTTCATCTAGCAGGTGAAGCAAGGATCGGTGGGCCGGTTCAATATCGTTGGATGTATCCAATATAAAGATACCTTCAAAAATTAAAAAAATATGATCTTTAATAAGGCACAACCCGAAGGATGCATTGCTGAAGGTTATCTTTGTGAAGAGTGTATTAATTTCTGTGAAATGTATATGGAAGGTGAAAGCGTGTGTTTCAACCGTTATAAACGAAACGATGAAGGCGAGGTCGTGGAGGAAGAGGACGAATCTAAATTATGGGTCTTTCATTCATGTGGCAGGCATATATTCAGTGGTATCCGCCGCGTAATATCCGATGAGGATAGAGATCTCATACACTACTATGTCTTGATGCAGTTGTCAGAAATTGACGAATTTTTTGATGAGTACAATTCATTATTTAATGAGACACATAATAAATCTGAATTCCTCAAATGATTCCATTCACGTGTGAGATATTTAAGGGAAACGACAGATGATAGGGAAACAACGTGTGACAGATGATAGGCAAGAACATCCAACTGATATTGTAGATGCGGATTTTTAAAGTGTAAGTTTACCATCATTTATTTTCCAATTTTTTGATGTAATATGAGAATTATATCATTGTTGTTATATCTAATTTAAATGTTTCATAATATGCAGATATGCCTCCACGTCCTAGATGCATTCGGGATGCCTCGCCGGCACCACAGCGAGGGAGTGAGACCTCCAATCCTGACGGTGGAGCGGTCAATAAAAGATGCCATTCTTCATGATTTGGAGGTATTTATAATAATAACAAACCAAATTTTTTCTTCAGTATATATATAGGGGCCCTTTCAAATAGGATGCAGTCCGTCCTGAGTTCAGGAAGGCCGCCCCTTTTTTGTATAAAAACGAGCACTTTAGTAGAATATGTATACAGTTTGTATTATATGTGCACGTTATAAATACAAAGCCGCATACAAAACTGCGTATTATAATACAAACATTAAAACTGCACATTATAATACAAAACTGTATATATATTCTACCAAAGTCATCATGTATTATACAAAAAAGGGCCTGTCCTTCCTTAACTATGGAAGGACTGCGTCCTATTTGAAAAAAATCCTATATATATGAGATATTTCCAATGAGGTGCACCTTTCCTGGGTGCATGGAAAGCCCGCCATCCTAACCATCCATAGTCAATCTAATGGTTATCATTAATGGCTCGTTATCTATATTTTTTAATTGTCAAAAAACCCATTATAGTCATTTTGGTATATTCTATATTTAGAATGCAACAAAATATCTCCTAAATCATCTCACATCTCTCTCTCCTCTCTCTCTCTCTCTCTCTCTCTCTCTCTCTCTCTCGACGACTCTCTCTCTCTTGTCTCTCTCTCGACGACGGCATGTGGGAGGAGGCTGCTCCGACGTCCTCCATCGCCTCCCCAACAGATCACGTTCACCTACGTCGCGAAGATCATCGATGATGGCATGTGGGAGGAGGTTGGTCGATTCCACAGGTTCAAACGTCGGAGATCGTGCTGGTGGATGTGAAGGTAAGCGGGGAGGGGAGGAGAAGGTTGAAGGAGTGCATGAATGGAGGTGTGTGGGCGGAGGAGGACGTGCATGGAGGAGGTGGGTCGTGGAGGAGAAGGGCGGAGGAGGTGCGAGTAGAGAGGATGCTGGAGATGGAGGGCGTGCCCAGGTTTTTACAATATAATGACCTATTTTGAAATCTCGAGTTTTTTTTACAATCCCATATCGTATTTTACAATATCATATCATCTTTTTACAAATTTCAGACTATTTTTTTACATTTATACGCGTGGAGGAGGTGGATCATGGAGGCGACGGTTGAAGGAGTGCGTGAATGGAGGTGTGTGGGCGGAGGAGGACGCGCATGGAGGAGGTGGGTCGTGGAGGAGAAGGGTGGAGGAGGTGCGGGTAGAGAGGATGCTGGAGATGGAGGGCGTGCCCAGGTTTTTACAATATAATGACCTATTTTGTAATCTCGAGTGTTTTTTTACAATCCCAGATCGTATTTTACAATATAAATGACATATTTTGCAATCTCAGACTGTTTTGCAATCTCGAGTTTTTTTTACAATCTCAGATCTTATTTTACAATTGCATATCATTTTTACTAACTGTGATCTTATTATACAATGAAGGATGCAAAATTACAACAGGGATTCGAATTTTACAAAGATACTTGGCATTTGTGAAAAGCGTACATAATAGGATCTGATGGATTTACAATCTTCATACAGATTTTACAAAACGTCCATGATCTTTTACAATAGTGTTATCAAAATTACAATTATTATAATATAAATATTACTAATTGTGATTTTATTTTACAATGCAGGATGCAGTTTTACAATATCAAGCGGAATTTTAGAAAAAAAAACTTGCTATTCTACATTGCGCGAAAATGCTACCATGTTGGCGAAAATTCAGTAACTAAAAGGCAACAAAAAAATACCAAATCAGACACGCTAAAAATGGAAAATATATAAAGACGAAATAAATTTCAAATTCGAAATTAAATTCAAATTTAAAACGAAAATGTATGGACTAAAATACCCTTTTGGATGAAGAACCGCTAGATCGAGATCTCACGGATCTCGTGATGGGCTTTCCATACACCCAGGAAAGGTGCACCTCATTGGAAGGGTCCTCTCTCTCTCTCTCTCTCTATATATATATATATATATAAACTTATTTTTGTTTGCTTTGATTTCTTTGCAGTCTAGTTTTTCCTGGGATCGTGATCCGGCCACTGATGCTCTGATTTTAGGCCATGGGGTGGAGATGTTGCGTAAATATCGAGGTCGTCTGAAGGCCCGAGTGAGTACTTTGCTTTATATTTAAGTATAAATTTGTTTTTCATCATCTAAGTATATAATTAATTTTCTTTATATTTTAAAGTACTTCGACCTGGAGCTTCCATTGGAAGCCAATTTGGCAAATTGTCCTCCGAATGTACCCGCTGAACAATGGAGGGCGATGATTTATATTTGGATGGGAGAAGAACATACGGTATGTGACATATATATGTGCATTTTATACATATATCATTTGGAATTCTTTTATTAAAATTACTATCTTCGTATAGGGCATCTCAAGGAGAAATGCTGAAAATCGGAGGAAAGGTTTCAAGTCTACCCATAGAATGGGGAGAAGAAACACAAATCAACTGAAGGATGACTTCGTAAGTAATCTACTTTATGATTAGTGTTAAAATTGTAATCATTATATATGTATTAAAATAGTATCGTAACTTTACTAATCTTTTCACATTAGGAAGTGGAGAATGAGCGAGTGCCCAGCCAAATGGAAGTCTTCGAGAGGTCTAAGAGCCGCGATGTGGGCGGGGAAGTTCATTGGGTGGATCCTTCCTATGGTCCCATTCATGTAAGTTATTCATAACATATTTGCATCTTTTTTACAAATTAAATGAATTTGAACTTACTTAAATAATTTTGTAGGAGGAGATGGTCAGGCTCACAACCACTGGCTCTGTAGACAACACCGGAACGAGTCATCCACCTCTTACTCTTGATGCGGTCTTCCTCCATGCGACCGGTCCAGAGCATCAGGGACGTGTCCGTTGTGGTGGTCGTGGTGCCACCATACGGAATTGGTATGGAGTAGGGGCCGGCTCGACCTCTCAGAAGACACAAAGGGAGAGGGAATTAGAGAGTCAAGTGTCTAGCATGAATATGGAGATTCAGGATTTGCGCCAACAAATGGCGATTTTCAATGCATTCATGCAGGCACATCAAGGTGTAGCGTCGACTAGCCACCCAACAGATGATGATAATACCGCTGCGAGGCTAGGCGACGACGATGACAGCGAAGAAGAAGATGATGATGCTGATGACGACGAGGACGATGACGAGGATGAGGACGACGACTAGGATAGCTTCGCTACTTTGTAGGATACTGTAGTATATTGTATAACTATTTTGGACAATTACTGTTGGATACTGTAGTATTTTGAATGCATATGTTGTTGGACGACGACTTTTTGAATGTGGATTGCATTTTTTTGTGTGGTGATCGTAATATTTATTATGAAGACAGATTTTTTGTAACAGGTACTACATTATAGTGACATACAGGGCAAAATGAAGATCAAATAGGGGGCAAAGAAATTTTTTTTTGTTAGCAGATGAACAAAGGGGACGGTCATTGTGACCGTCCCCTTCGTTCTTAGAGACGGTTATGACCGTCTCCACTTCCTCCCTTTTGGGACAGTCGTGACCGTCCCCCCTGAATGACTTTAAGGGACGGTCGTGACCGTCCCCAATAAGGTCCTTTAAGGGACGGTCATGCCCGTCCCCTATACCAGACTTTTAGGGACGGTCCACACTACCGTCGCTTATACCAAATGGGATGCCACCTTTGGAGACGGTCGCATAACCGTCCCCATTGAGCAGAGGGGACGGTCATGTTATCATTCGCGACGGATGTTGACCGTCGCCTGTTCTACTCTTTCTTGTAGTGTCCCTATCCCCATTGTTAACGAACCAAATTTACGTAATTGCCCAGCTAATATAAATGAATAAATATTTTAAGATTATTTTATCGTCCCATTTGTAGCACGTACAAATGTATGACGTAAAGTGATCTTAAAGTATTACATTTATGTTAGCTTTCCTTAGTTTGGAGGTCCCGGACTAAGGGGATCCGTAAGGATTCAAACTTACTAAAAGGTGATCGTTGTCACAAGCTCTTTATTTCTTATGGAAATTCGGTTCATAATTCCTTCCTCTTTGGTATACCAAATCAATCATAGTTTACTATCGAAATAATCACTAATATGATTATTTTGAAAGTTTATTACGATTGATTTACAAGATATACAAGAGAGGTGCAGGGTTATGCTGTCGAATTTTCATTTGAAATAAACAAGCTTGTGACAACGATCATCTTTTAGTAAGTTTGAATCCTTATGGACGGGCTCAAGTGATAACATAATTAAGACATTTCTCTTCTCATCTTTTATCTCAATAATGAGATACGTTTAGGTATTCCTCTCATATTTTCCTGGATTTGACATTATTAATTGTTTAATTCAGGTTGATCAATATGACAAATAGAGAGTGGATGTTCCACCGTGTAGTAGATGGACGTATAGTAGATACCTTTCAAAGAGTTGTTAAGGAATTTATACAATTTGCTTACGCACAAGGTTCCCGTGTCGTGGATTCAGATGGAACTATCTTGTTTCCATGTAAGAAATGTCGTTTAATGAGGAAGAGATCAAAGGATGAAACTCAGTTACATCTTTATAAAATGGATTTCATGGAAGGATATCAGATTTGGTGGAGGCACGGTGAGGATTATGAGGATAGGATGAATGATGCGGAAGAAGCTGACAATAGTAATCCTTTTGCAGATATGATTATGGACGTTGCGGGTCCAGATTTTAATGCTACTTTTTTATATGATTAGGAACCATATGGAGAGTCTGTAGAATTTACAAGCTGTTGAAAAAAGTGGAAGAGCCATTGTGGCTGGGTTGAAAGACATATTCAAAACTTTCTGTGGTTTCGGATCTTCTATCGATGAAGATGGAGTATAATATGACCGATCGTAATTTTGACGCAATGCTTAGGATTATCAAGAAAATGTTACCGGAAGATGCAGAATTACCTGATAATTATTACAAACGAAAAATATGATGCAGAAGATGGGTTTAGAGGAAGTTAAAATAAGTATATTGCATAAATCACCATATTTTATATTACGGTGAACACCAGCATTTACAACAGTGTCCTGAATGTAACGAGCCAAGATATCAGGAAACTAGTAAGAGTGGGACAAAAATCTCGAGAAAGATTTTACGTTATTTCCCGTTGACTCCGAGATTGAAACGACTATATTATTACAAAGAAACTGCGAAGTACATGACATGGCACCCGGAACATAAAGTCGATGAGTACATGGAGCATCCATCCGAGTCTGATTGTTGAAAAGTATTGATGTCAGCTTTTCCTACATTTAACGAAGAAAAGAGGAATTGCGTTATAGGTTTATATACAGACAGGTTTAATCCTCATGGAAGAAGTAACGATTACTCTTACCGGTCAGGAATGACAACACAATACAATCTACCCACATGGTTATGTAATAAGCGACAGTTTATGTTTCTTTCGTTGTTGCTACCAAGACCAACACATCCAAAAAAATACATCGACATTTATTTACGTCCTCTTATAGATGAGTTGAAAATGTTATGGATCGATGTAGTTGATACATATGATTCTAATAAAAGTCAAACATTTAACATGAATGTAGCTCTGCTTTGACGATAAATGACTTACCGGCTTATGAAATATTGTCTGGATGGAGTACGCATGGACGTAAAAGTTGTACATATTGTATGGAGAGCATTAAATCATGCCAGCTTCAACACGGTCAGAAACCATATTTTTTTTATTGTCACAGACGGTTTCTTCCAAACAATCATCCATATCGAAGACATAAGTAGTCATTTAAAAAGAATACAATTGATCTTTCAGATACCTTACCATTCAAGACAGGTGATACGATCTTATTAAGTTTGGAAGAATTGGAGAAATCGACCTTTTAGATAATGGAGATAAAATAAAAAATCTTCCTTATTTTGGTGACAGTCATAATTGGATTAAGAAGAGTATATTTTGGGAATTACCATATTGGAGTAATTACTGACACGGCACAACTTAGATGTCATGCATATAGAGAAAAATGTATTTGATAGCATCTTGTACACTATTATGAATGTAACTGATCGATCAAAAGATAAAGTAAAGTCTCGTCATGATTTACAAATCATATGCAATCGGCCAGAGTTGCATATAAAGGAACATGATAATGGAAGGGTTGAACTTCCTAAAGCGAAGTATACCTTAGACAAAAATCAAGTTAAGCTTGTCTGCGAATGGACGAGCAAATTGAAGTTTCCAGATGGATATACATCAAATTTTTCCAATTTGGTCGATTTAAAGAAATTTTCATTTAAGGGCATGAAAAGTCATGACTGTCGTGTTTTTATGGAAAGATTGCTACCGTTAGTGTTCAGAGGATTGTTACCAAAAAACATTGTCGATGTTCTTTCAGATGTTAGCAGATTTTTACAGGTTCTATGCTCGTCACGCATACACCGCATGGAGATGGATTGCCTTCATAAAAATATTCCTGTGATTATGTGTAACTTGGAGAAGATATTTCCGCCGTCATTTTTTGATTCAATGGAGCATCTGATGATTCATATTCCATATGAAGCAAAAGTAGAGGACCGGTAAAATATCGTTGGATGTATCCATTTGAAAGGTAATAAAAAATATTATAATCTTCTTGCATTCTTTACTATTTCAACAAAATGTTGACCTATTTCCATATAGGTTTATGTTCTTTCTTAAAAGAATGGTCCGAAACAAAAGTAAAGTTGAAAGATCAATAAGTTCGCAATATATATAAGGAAGTCACAATATTCTGCGCTAGGTATCTTCCAGAAGATGTGAAGACTATCCACAATAGATTTAGGAGGAATGAGACAATTTACTCTGAGGAAGAACCTTGTATCAGTATCTTTCGTTCATCCACTCAGCTCAAGGGAAAGGCAATTGAACGTTTCTTATCGAAACAAGAGAAGGATGCTGCAGAGTTATACATATTAGACAATTGCGAGGAAATAACACCATATGTTCAGTAAGTATTTGTATTACTTTATGTATGTATTCAAATTCAATTTCAAGTAATTATGATGTTCCTCTAACTAATTTTAGGGAATTTAGGAAGAAATTTATCGAGGAAAATCCCATGTATTCAGATGACGAAGTTCTGAGCGTCTATAGGAATCAATTTCCAGCATGGTTTAAAGACCGCTCAAAACAATTGGATGGTGGAGATTTTTATTCTCATATTTTAAAATATTTTGGAGAAGGACCTGTTTATAAGGTCCGATCTTACAACTCTTGTTGTAGCAATGGTTATCGTTTTCATACCTTAAATTCCGGTAAATATTTAACAACTCAGAATCATGGAGTGATGGTTCATAGATCTTGTTATGAGGAAGATCATATGAATTATTATGAAATTTTAAAAGAGATACTAGAAGTGGGATATAGTATACCAGGCTTGAATAAAGTAATTCTCTTCTTGTGTGATTGGTATGAACCCAATGGTGTGTAGTACTCGATAGAAGAAATAACAACGTCGACGTGGTACCAAGAAAATTTATACGCAGATTTGAACCATTCATCATAGCTTCTCAAGCAGATCAAGTATACTATCTCCCACAAGTATCAAAGAAGAGAAAGAGCATTAAAACTTTAACTGTTGGAAAGATAAATTCTCGAGATTATATTTCTAATGATTACACTCATCATGAAGATGACATAAATGAAGCATTAACACTGACACATGAACGAATAGACTTAACAGAAGAAGTCTCAATCATCGAATCGATTCGATTGGCTGTTAATGAAGTTTTTTTGTTGACCTACTAGATGATACCGACCCCAGAAATGATGATTCAGAAAACTCAGAAAATGAAGAAAACGAAGAAATATCATTAAATCCCACCGAAATAAATGATGAAGATTAGTTGTAAGTTTTATTACACAATTATAATCATGTAAGTAATAACTACGTAATTAATTATTACGTCATCATTATAGTCATGGCAGGTTTTGGACGTGGCGGGTCTCATAGATCACATCGATCCAATCGACCATCATCCTCATACACACCTTCGTCCATTAGGCAGCCCACCCCGGATGTTATTTTAGATTCACAGTCCAACGAGGTCCGGCGGGTCATAGCCTACTACGAGTCTCTTGGTTATCCTCCGCCATCCTTTTATGTAGGCGGCTATGGAGGGGCATCTACCTGAGCCGCTCCTACTGGATTCCCAATCCCCATACCAGTACGGACATCGATGGGTTCTGGTTCTCCTTCTTCTGGACGTCCGTGCACCTCCGTGCCTTTATCTACTGTATTTGGACAGACTTCGGCATCCCACCCTTTGTTGGAGGTTACGGCGGATGGAAGGTAAGAATTTAATAAATATTGTCATTTAAAATTTTCCAAATATTTATAAATTATATCATATTTACAAATTTTACCAAATGCAGTGATTTTTTAATAGCAACAGGGTGGCAAAGGAGATAACCAACATAATCAAGACACTTGACTTGCATGTAATTTAGATGGTGTTGCATCCCTGCTTCAGAATAGGAGAGACTGTTTGACATGTTTCTGGTAAGAAAATTTCTAAGAAGTGATATTGATTTTTTTGGTCAAGTTTTTTGGATCTGATATTCTGTTGTAATTTTCAGAGTAGGTTTCGCCTTGGTTCTGATCTGGGGAAGGAGGCTTATCGTCGAGCCTTTATTCGTTTGGCGGAAAAGAGAATGAACGATACATTTTTCAAGGCGAAGAGAGACTCGCATGCGAAGACGGGATGCGAGAAGATGAATTTTGAGGAGATGAAGAAATCCCCCGCCAACATGGTGTATGGAGGATAGGTATTGTATTTCTTAAAGAATTTATAACAAACTTTTTAAAGTAATCACTAATCATAACATATTCCTTGCAGATAGGCAGATTTCTGTGATGCATTCGTTGTGGATGCGGAGTTTGGAAGAAGATCCACGGCGGGAAGGACAAACCGCCAAAAACAAAGGATTAAATCGACAAGTGGCTCTAAAAGCCACAATCAGATCAGAGCGGAGATGGTATTACAATATAAAATTTATTTTTTGAAATCCACTTTAATATAATGCAATGTTGTTATCACATCTTAAATTTATTTTTCAGATGGATGGGTTGGAAAGAGAACCCTCTTTTCAGGAGTGGTGGTCGATGTCCCACATGAGTGGGAAAGAATGAGAGTCGCAATGGTGCACTCTTGAAGCAGGAGATTGTTGATAAGTCTATAAATTTATTTGCAATTGAATGATATATTATAACTTATTTTCTACATTTCACTTTGTATTTCAGGATCGTTATTTGGTATTATCTGCAGAAAAATGGGGTGGTGGTCCAACTGGAGAGCAACCACCATTTGATAAAGCAATCTGGAAGCAAGTATAGATAAATATTATCTTACTATACTCATTTGTAATATATAATTTCATATTAAATAATGAAAATCTTATAAGGTGTTGGAGGAGAGGGACGTTGTGGCGAACACGAAGCAGACGCTTGGTGGTCTTCCTCCATACTATGTGGAGGAACATCGTCATTCCTATTCTGCATACTCCCAGTCGTCGTATACACAACCACATCCGTCCCAATCATCAATTCCAATGGAGTCGCAGATGGTGATGATGGTGGAGCAAATGACGAAGCTCCGAAAAGATTTCACAGCGTACATGTAAGTATTCTACATAGAATGAGTAATAATTTTATATTTCTATATCTAAAAAATGCAAGTAACAGCTATATATCTTCCACATATAATATAGGTTACAAGGGCGTGCATCTCAACCTGAGGAGATTGAATCCGATGACGAAGAGGAGGAGGAGAATGACCCTGAAGAAGAGGCACACATGTATGCTATGCTCAAAGAGAAGGAGACAGAAAAAAAGAAATCAAAGCAGGGTTTAATGTCTAAATTTTTTAGATCAAAAAAGAAGTAAATTGTTGTTGGTGTTGACTTCTATTGTTGTTAAACTTTTAGCACGTCTTTTAAATTATATGAACTTTGATAGTATAATTTGTTGTAATTTTACTTGCCATTGCTTCGAACATATATTTATAGTATTTAGATGTTAAATTTGAATGTTTATTTCTAATTCATGTATTATGCGTGACTTCGACTTGTCAGTGCTAGTTATCTTAGTTGACGAACTGGTATACTATATTTACGCTTAGCGAACTCTGATAAGCACACCTGCAGTGGTTTATTGGTAGGCTATACTGGTTCCACGAGACGTCGAAACCCCGTCGAACCTGTATAATGTTTTTCGGTATTCAGTTTGGGCGAGCACATGTGCTCGCTAGGTGGTCCGTGATTGATCGCCCGATTTAGTAGGGTCGATCATTTCGGCGAGCACATTTGTGCATGCCAGGAAGCGGGCGAGCACATAGCATCCCAAGGTGCTCGCCCACTGATTTAGCAAGATTTTTGGTGGTCTTAAGTTCTACACAAAGCGGGAACTCAGTCGAAGTATCAACCACACAAAATCCCAACTAAAATCAACAATTAAGCCACAATATAGATATCAAGAAATGACAAACAAATGTGAAGTTAAAATTTATTTTTAAATCTACAAACAAGATGTATAGATGCAAGTACGTAGAGAGTTCGAACACAGGGAGCAAGGCAGGATAGATCAACATGTGTGTGTGTGTGTGTGAATGTGATGTATGTCTACACTAAGCAATGCAAATGTTTTTGTGGGTTTCTTAGTTTTATATTTTTTTATTTTATTTTTTTAATTTTGTATTTTGGTTTTCTTTTTACTGATTTTGTATTTTCTTTTTATATTTTATGTTTTTTTATTTTTTTCAGTATAGGAATATATATATACAATACAGGGAAAGAGAGGATAATGAATTTATAAAAATAGGTAAAAATGCTAAAAAATCAGGGAATAAAATTTTTTGGTCTTTTTATATTTTTTTACCGTTTTTATGATTTTTAGGGATTTTTAAAATTCTTTTTGGTATTTTTAAAATTTGAGATACAAGAAAACAATGAATCAAGGTTCTGGCTGAAATTAAAATGGGAATTAAAAAGATCAAACATTGGCAAAATTTTCCCAAATTAATTTTAAAATAAAGAAAATAAAATAAGGAAGCTACAGAATCTGAGTTTATATTTTTAGGAGTTTTCTATGATTTTCTAGAATTTTTTGAAATTTTTAAGTGTTTTCTAATTTTTAAGGTTTTTACTTTGAAATTTTTAGTGGTTTGGACTGACACTAATAGATGATAAAACACACAAAATATATTTTTTTTGGAATTTTTCAAAACGTTTTCATAATTTTTATGGGTTTTCTAATGCAAACAGTAATAAAAATGCATGTTTTTGATTTTTAATAAATATGAAGATGCAATAGAAATGCAATGCAAAAATATGGCGTGAATGAGCAAGTTAATAGGAAGCTACGATAATTTTTTAGTAATTTTGGGAATTTATATGTTGCGTGAAATAAGAAGAGCAAGCAAGCAAAAATAATCAACCTAGCAGAGGTATAAGTGCAAATATCAAAACATCCAGGGGCATGCATGCAAATTTTCCACAAAATATACACTGAATAAAATAGTTTCTGGCCCAATTACAAAATATATGACCCGCAGGGGTATCCTTGCAAAATACCCACCAGGGCGCGTCACTGACACGCACCTGGTAGGGACCTTTTTGTAAAATAAAAAATGCCCGAGGGCTCTGGTGCAAATATCCCCAAAGTTTTACACTGAATTGAAAATTCTAGTACTAAAACGAAACACACATATGGCCGAGGGCCTCACTACAAAAAGCCCCGCACCTCACGTGAACAGGTCACGTGAGGTGACGTGGCCGAGGACCTCAGCGTAATAATGAAAAGCACAGGGATCTCAAGTTAAATTTTACAAAACTTTTTACACATCATATGAAAGTTTAAGTGTTTTAAAATAAATTACAAAAATGCCAGGGGTTGAGTCGCAAAATACCCAAGGCTAAGGCGGGAACGGACGACGGATGAAGCTTCACTTGTCCACATGTCCTCGCCTCCTTGCGCAATGACGCTTTGAAACGCACGGCTGCGAATAGATGCGGCGGTGCTGATCGAATGGCTGGAGGAGATCTGATACGACGGCGCTGGGAAAACCTGGAGGCGAAGCTCGATCGAACGGTCGTGGACTCCCCTGCAAGAACAGGGAAGAACACGGCCTCCGACGAGCTTGGATCGATGCTGGGGCTCTGCTCCAGCCTCCTCCCTCGTCGCGGAAGACCTCCTTCGACTCCTGGAAGGTTCCTGAGTCCACCGGCGTAGCCAAAAAGGCTTGAGGAGCTCCGATGCTCCGTGGCGAAGCCCAGGAAAAATGGCGACCCAGGTACATGTGGTTCTTCCAAAATCGACCCTTCCCGGGGGTCTTTTGAGCTCCTGCGACTGCCAAAATGGTCAATGGAGGCGAGGGCAAAATGCCTCGACCTCCAGGAGGTTCTCACAAGGGATGAACAATGATTTCAATGCTTGCCGAAGCTTGCTCCGACGAGGGAACTCGATTGAGCGAATCGATGGGGGATTGGAAGCGAAAAGGGAACCTAAGTGATCCTAAGACTACAAGGAATGAAACGAGAACGAAAATGAAGGGAATAAACACCTCAAGGGGGGTACCCGAGGTTGAAGTACCTCGACGGGAAGGTCACCGGAGGTGGGGGTGGAACACGCCCAGATCGTGTCGATCCTCCGCCTTGAAGAAGGAAACTTGGAGTTGTCACCTCCAAGAAGCTCGAGCGAGTCCAAGGAGGGAAAATCTGGATGAATTGCGGTTCAAAAATGAATCGAAATCCAAGGAGGAGTTTTGTAGGGTTGACGACCAGGTTGGGAAGACCGAGGCAAAGCGGGTGAATCGTTGCTCCATACCCCGAGGTTTCACCTAGGCGTGACTCACTGATAATCGAGATGAAAAGTCAAGAAGATTCCTTCACAAGATAGTGCAAGAGGAGTCTTCGAAAAATGGGAGAAGTTGGTCAAAAATGCAGTCTGACAAGGGCTACAGGACCTAGGGCAGACAGTTGACCGAGGTCAACTATGACTGCCCCCTGGTTGGTCCACGTTGACCAACCAGGAAAAAGGTCCTAAAAAAACTTCTAAATTCATTAGAAAATAGAAAATGATATTATTAAATTTAGGTTATTAAATAAAAATATTTATATTTTATGTAGTATTTTATTCTGATTTTTAATAATTTTTATGATGTATATTTTTACAAGTTTACTTTTATACCCTTTATAGGTATAATATCTATGTATTTTATTCTTTTATTTTTATTTTGTGATTTTAATTTATTTAATTTTTGTTTATTATTTTATAAAATTATAAAATACTTTTATACACTTAATTATATTTTTATTTTATTTTTCTGATATGTTTTGCATATTAAATAAAATACAAGTATACATTATATAGGTATATTGATAGGTATAATACCTATGTGTAACATATAGGTATTTTTATTTTGTGTTTCTTTTGGGTTTTTCTTCTGATTTTAATACACATAATTATTATAAGTAATATCTACAAAATTATAAAAACACAAGAATATAAAAATAATGAATAAATAATAAATCGAATATTTTAATCTGTACAAGTATACAATGTGGGTCCAAAACTCAACTTTCAAACCGTAGCTCCGCCAAATGAGAAGCCACTACCATCAAATAGATTATTTTATTCTATATACAATTAAAGGTGAGTTTGCTGCATTTGGAATTTTCATTTGTGAGATACAGGTCTGGGAAGTTGGGATTCTGGATTTTTATTCAGACCATAACTTTTTATCTGTACATGATTTTTCAGTGAAATCAATTTGGTATTTTTATATATAAAATTAACTACAACTTTCATGTACAAAATTTCTTTATTTGATGTATAAAAAGTGGAACCAAAAATAGGTCCCAAAATGAATAAAGAATGAATAAAAAAGTGTAGGTATTTGACCCTTATCTCCCCCTACTTCATTCCTTGTCGACCTATTCATCAAGATGCCTAGGTCTCGGGGTTTCGGGTCATAAAATATTTACAATATTTTATTCTTTTTCTTTTCTTTTATTTATTCTATAATTTTGGCTTTAATTACAGTATTTTATACACTATTTAGATGCACATGCATGAATGTTAATATGCTGGTTTTAATGCTATTTATAGGCATTTGCCAAAGTTTTTGAGGCTAAAATGATAGAATAAAGATAATGAAATATGGATTCATCACCCACCTGCCAAAGCGACTCTCGTAGAAGCGAGCACGCGCTGAACGAGCACATGTGCTCGCCCATGGGTCAGGCGTGCACATGGCGTGCACTCGGCGTGCACATTACGAGCCATCATGTGCATGCCAATCCCACCTTTTTTGTAGTGAACAACACACACACACACATTTTTTTGATTTTCTGCTTAAGGACCATTATCTCCCCCTACTTTATTCCTGATCGATCAGGTCAAGTCTTGACCTTCTCTTGGGATTCGGGTCAGCTTGTATACAGTATTCCTTTTTTTATTTTATTTTCTTTATTTTCCTTTATTTATTTATTTATTTTAGGTTAAAATTAGTAAGAAGTGTACACTATTTACGCACAGATGCAAGTTAGTAAGAATATGGAGTTAGTGTTATATGCAGGTGTTTTTATAAGGGATTTTAAGCTAAAATAAATGAATAAAGATAACGAATCACATTTTGTTGTTCGCGATGCAACCCCCAAATAAAGTGCACAGATGCAAGATTTTTTATGGATTCTATATCCCCAAATAAAATATTTCCAACCCCCAAATAAATGCGTACAACAACGACAAACTTAGGATTCAAGGAGGAGGACTCGTAAAGCATAGGGGGATGATGAATCTACGATTTAAAAATCAATTCCGACTCCATATGAACTCAAATTAAACTAATCTCACTTCCATTGGATTCTAAATTAAATTATTTTTAAAATGGATGTGATTTCATAATTTTTGGAGTTACGAGTAAAAAGTTGGTTTTCTAGGGTGGTTTGTGCAATTTTACCATGTATTTTGTAAATATTGTACTTGTATATATTTGTAAATTATTCTTAATAATTATTGAAAATAAATATAAAAAAATTTATTAATTAAAACACACAAAAAAGTAATTTCCTTATTTACCCTTGTATATAATGTCATATATGTATATAGTATATGTATATAGTTGCTATTTTTAATTAATGATGAACGTTGAAATCCACCTCTTTAATAATGATGAATTGTAGTATAGGAGGCGAAAATCGGTCGATCAAAAACCACAGTCTTTGAATACTGTGGAATATTTTTACTTGGTAAGTGTACCAAGGTCGAACACAGGGACACGGCCGCCTAATGTGAGTATTGAATTTTTATTCATGAAGCACAATAAGAGTTAATTTCAATTTCAGGTCCTCATAATGATCTATGCTATTTACAAGGCAATGCCATGATGCATGCAATTTTTTTATTTAATTTTATGCAAGTTAAAGTGATGCATGAGCAAATATGCAAGGGAATAAGTATGCTGAGTAAAAGACTACAATTATACCCTAAAAATTATAAGCAACATAATAGAAAATAAATCAGTGTCAATTTAATCATCACATTAAAAGTGGTCATCAAATCCAAGCAAGACAAGGAGAGCAGGGTTCCATTTGTCACATAAAAATTCACTTTAATTAAAAGAGGAGCAAATAAGACAATTAAGCATGCTAAAATGTAGAGGACAAAACAATGATCAAAACGACACTATAATCATGCAATTAGGACCTATGATGCTCAAGTTATGCTAAAATAACTGCAAGGGCATAGTTGTAATAAAAATGCAAGAAAATAAAGGGATAAAAATTGCATTTAGGTCCCTGGAAGAACCTAAATACAATTAAGAAAAATCGCCTAGGCCATTTGCAATTTGTTCATTTACGCGCAGGGGCCTATTTGTAATTTCCGAAACTATGGAGGGGCTCCCTGTAAAATACCCCAGGCGCGCACGTGACGCACGCGCCTGAAAGACCAAAATGAAATTCTTCAAAGTAGCTGGGTCTGTTCTGCAAATTACCCAGCACCTCACGTGTTCTGCACGTGAGGGGCCAGGCTTGGGAGGAGGTTCGGGCTCGGGACACGCGTCATCATATGGAGGCTCGGATTTTAGGCTCGGGTCACCTGAGCCTGTTGGTTTGGTTCGAGGCTTGGGCCTCCAAATGGCGTCATCACGTCCGTCCGATCAGGTGGTTCGGACGGTGTCTGCTTCTCGTGCTCCTCCATAGGTCGCCGGAGGACGTGGGGCTCCAGCGACATGCATGTAGATCCACCGTGCTTCATATTAGCATCAGAATGTCGAGGAGGCTCACTGGAGGCATGGCGAAAGTCCTGGAGCAGAGACGAAGCTCCGACATCATCTGGAGTTGCTCGGCGAGGCAAGGTCGTCGGCATGGGAGCTGGAGATCGGCGATGTTGCTTGAGCTCCTACCATTGAGCACCAGCAGGAGTTAGGCATAGTCGAAGCGAAGTGCATAAGGTACGTGAGTGTTTTGTGAGGTGAGTGGTGGCCTTGGGGTGATCGGAGGTGGAGGCCAATGCTCCTCCTCCGGCGATATGGAGGAGGAGGTGGGTCGGAGCGGTTGGGGGTCTGGAGAAGGGAAGGGATGGTCGGCGGAGACGAGGGTGACGTTGCGACGCTGGTGGGGGTGTCAGAATAGGGTGATGGTGGCTATCGGCGGAGGGAAAATTAGAGAAAAACAAGAAAAAAAATCTCCTTGCCGGAGCGAGGAGTTGATGGAGGAAGATTGATCTGGGCTGAGCTCCGAGGAGCTCGAGGTCTTCGCACAACAGGGACGACCGCTCCCTGGTGCTCGGCGGAGCGTGATGGCGCCGCTACGCGGTGGAGGAGCCGCGGGTCAACACCAGGCGAAAGCCATCTTTTCCTCGACATCCCTCCCTCTCCGCTGTCACCGGAGGGGTGGGGGAGGCTAGGCTAGGGCCCAAATTGGTGGACGAGGGTCGGAAGCGGCGGAGAAGAGGGTTAAATAGGCGGAGGATAGGCGGAGGTTACAGTCGTGCGAGGCATTTTTGAACGGGGCGTTAATGGTGAGGGGAGTAATGGCGAGGGGTTTGATGGTGGCGCAAGGATGGCGGAGGAACGGGGAAGACGGTGGTGGCGTTACGACGAGGAGGGAAGGTCTGAGGGGCCTTCCAAAAATGGAAGGGGGCGGAGGTTTCACGTGTCGTAACGTCTGCGGAGGGTTACCAACGGGAGGAAGAAGACGGCCAGGTGGCCGTTGGATCCATGATCCAACGGCTGAGATGCGAACGTGGATGGTCGGGTCAGATTAGATTCGTTGATCTGATCAGGTGGTTGATGGTATGACGAGAAGGAGTGGCTGCGATTGAGAGATGGTGGGATCGAACAGTCGAAGATGAATGGGCGACGTGGCTAGTTGATAGGCGATGGATGAGGAAGTGATCAGACGACTGGTGTGAAGGCGGGAAGGAGCGGTCGTGATCAGATTTGGGGATCAAATCCGACGGTTGAGAACAAGGCGGTGATGGACGGCGGAGATGAAGGCGGGGATGGCGTGATCCAACGGTCGTAGGAGGCGCCGAGTGGCGGAAAGGAGAGAGGGCCACGTGGGCGGCCCAAAGGACACCACGTGGCCCAATGAGAAAATTCAGAAATTAAATACAAAGAAAAATAGAAAAGAAATAGTTAGACGCCGAATTAGGAAAATGTTAAAACATGAAAGTTGCTAGTCTCGATGGGATCTACAACTTTCATGGTTGTCAAAAAGCCAAAAGAGGTCATTTGTACAAAACGTATTTTTGGGGGTATTTTTAAGGGGATAAAAATACCGTTTTGTGGTTTTGAGATGTTTTTGTATTTTTTTATCTTTTTAAGGGTCAGTGATTTATAGACAATTATTCTATCTAATTTTTAGGGGTTTTTGAGGATAAAATAATTACAAGAAAAATAATGGATATTAAATACAATAAATTATGGGTAAATTATGTACAATATAATACAGTATAAGAATAAAGAATTGAAGGGAATTTTTATTGGTTTGCTTAAGCAGGGTTTTAATATGCGGCTTTTAGCATGATGAATTCGAGATTCATCATACCCCTATACTTAAACCATGCTCGTCCTCGAGCATCTAAAGAATGAAGGAGTCGAATTAATTCCTGACACTGCGCGTCAAATTTTCAAGGCTTGATCTTTCGAAGACCCTAGACCTAATCCTCAATACTAGGGAATAAGTCTATTCTTACTTCAGACAACCGTCTCATTAGTTTGTCAGACTTGAAATGTTGATGGACGGCCAGATGATGGAGGGGCATAGGATTGTGTCTATTTTTCTCACACTCACATTGGAACAAGGGGCCTCTCGAGTGCCTTTTTACTCAACACATATAAATTATTAGATTGTTGACCAACGTGTCCGTCAAGAGAGTTGGAGTCGTCTGCACTTGTTTTTCTGGGAATATACCGGGGTGTGTCTCTTTTGAGTATCTAAGATACCTTCGACACCCAGACTTGTAGCATTTACGATGCAGAGCCCTTTTTCGGTGTCAGCCCGACTCTAGGTCCTAATTAGCGCTTGGTCCAAGTGGACACTTTGAAAATGTTTGGGAGTGCTTGCCATTGGTGGAAGCTCATTTATAATTTGACTTTGATAATCGAGCTTTTTCTTTGACATTTCATTGCTTTTGTTGGCTAGCTCCACTGCTTTTACCAAAAGTTGGCGCAGACTGGTCAACAATAATCATTAAGTTTCATCACACCCTGGCACTTTTAGGTAAATATCAAGAGATAGCATATGAATCTTGTTCACATACTAGCTAGGGTTTTTGCTGACACTCAGGTTTTCTGAAGCCTTCATTAACTTTATCCCATCCTTGAATATCATCAGATCGGGTCTAAACTCAAATCTCTAGTCCTGGCTCCTCAAGTGATAACTCAACTCTTCTCATCAATCATGAAGTTGTGGAGGTGATTGTGCTGATCATATTTTTCTTGAAGGTAGAGATGAAGAGTGCAATATAGCACTCAAATCTTTCAAACCAGGGAAGTGTGGATATCTAAGTCTTAAAGACCCTAATGACTAAGGTTTGTTAACTCAGACTCTCAAGATCACAGAAATCTAGTGTCCTCAAAATCCTCAGGCCTTGCGTGAGTGTGAATGTGTCAGGAATACACCAACTCCTTGGGTTAGTGATTTTTGTGTGATTTTTGTCTTTTGCAGATTTTTATGGGTTTTAATATTTTTTTAATTTGTTGGAGAGACAATGACTGGCCCAGGCTCATATGAATAAAAGTATCCACTCTCAGCCAATATGGGTGTAAGTACGGGCTGAGACACGTGATCCTTAAGGACGGTGCCATCCGCGGTGTCCTCTAAACCACCCACTCTGCTAAGGGAGATCGAAGTTCCCTCACTGAAAATGTTTACTAAGCCTAGTAGTCAGAGTCAAATTCCAAGAAAGATTTTTAATATTTTCTAAATTTTTTTTCAAATTATTTTTTTGAAAAGGTTATTTACAAAGATTAATCCCTCAAATTTTTAAGAAATCATTTTTACAAGGTTTTTACAAAACTCGGTTCCCATGTTTTACAAAAACCAAGCCCGAAAACAAATTTTCAAAAATTTTTAAAAATACGAGCTATGGTTAAAGTAAATATACAGTAATATACGGTATACCCCCTATACTTAAAATTTGATGTGTCCTCATAGCACGAGTGCCATGAAGCCAAGACTCGATCAAATATAGGGTGATATAGCAGAACTGAGGAGGAGGGTCCCCCTATACTTAGGCCAAAATTGACCTAAGTACAAGAAGACTGGACGAGGGAGGGATGAGCAGGCATGCCCCCCTATACTTAGGCTACAAATAGCCTAAGTAAGGTCTGAATTAGGGGGGGTGTTATGATACAAGGGTGAAGGGGAGGGGGTTCATGAAAAATATACACAGAGGGAGAGATAGAGATAGAGAGAAAAAGGTTGAGAGAGAGAGAGAGTGAAATATACATGGGGAGATGGTGTGTGTGTGTGTGTATGTGCAAATGTGTGTGTGGGGGGGGGGTAGATCATCAAGTGATCTACTCTTTTTTTTCTTTCTTTCTTTCTTTTTTTTGTAACATGCAATACTAGAAATAAATATGCAGATGCAAAAAAAATTTTTTTACAACATGTAATGCATTTTGACTGATATAAATCGTAGAATTTCTTCACGGCTTCTTTTGCGGCCCCTTCAGCGGAAGCTCCTGACTTCACGCCTCCATGACGATCAGGCGTCCCCGATTTTCATGGGCCTTGCCACAAAAGAGAAAAGTTAGAAACATCGAGAATTTAAATAAGCAGATGCAAAAATTGATGCATGAAACGAGGACCTAAAAATTATCAACAAAAAATCAAAATTCAATAATCAAGCAATGTCGTATCCCTGGCAACAACGCCATTTGATGAACGTCGAAATCCACCTCTTTAATAATGATGAATTGTAGTATAGGAGGCGAAAATCGGTCGATCAAAAACCACAGTCTTTGAATACTGTGGAATATTTTTACTTGGTAAGTGTACCAATGTCGAACACAGGGACATGGCGGCCTAATGTGTGTATTGAATTTTTATTCATGAAGCACAATAAGAGTTAATTTCAAATTCAGGTCCTCATAATGATCTATGTTATTTACAAGGCAATGCCATGATACATGCAATTTTTTTATTTAATTTTATGCAAGTTAAAGTGATGCATGAGCAAATATGCAAGGGAATAAGTATGCTGAGTAAAAGACTACAATTATACCCTAAAAATTATAAGCAACATAATAGAAAAGAAATCAGTGTCAATTTAATCATCACATTAGAAGTGGTCATCAAATCCAAGCAAGACAAGGAGAGCAGGGTCCCATTTGTCACATAAAAATTCACTTTAATTAAAAGAGGAGAAAATAAGACAATTAAGCATGCTAGAATGTAGAGGACAAAACAAGGATCAAAACGACACTAAAATCATGCAATTAGGACCTATGATGCTCAAGTTATGCTAAAATAAGTGCAAGGGCATAATTGTAATAAAAATGCAAGGAAATAAAGGGATAAAAATTGCATTTAGGTCCTTGGAAGGACCTAAATGCAATAATAAAAAACCGCCTGGGCCATTTGCAATTTGTTCATTTGCGCGTAGGGGCCTATTTGTAATTTCCGAAACTATGGAGGGGCTCCCTGTAAAATACCCCAGGCGCGCACGTGACGCACGTGCCTGGAAGACTAAAATGAGATTCTTCAAAGTAGCTGGGTCTGTTCTGCAAATTACCCAGCACCTCACGTAATCTGCACGTGAGGGGCCAGGCTCGGGAGGAGGTTCGGGCTCGGGACACGCGTCATCATATGGAGGCTCGGATTTTAGGCTCGGGTCACCTGAGCCTGTTGGTTTGGTTCGAGGCTTGGGCCTCCAAATGGCATCATCACGTCCGTCCGATCAGGTGGATCGGACGGTGCCTGCTTCTCGTGCTCCTCCATAGGTCGCCGGAGGATGTGGGGCTCCAGCGACATGCCTGTAGATCCACCGTGCTTCATATTAGCATCAGAATGTCGAGGAGGCTCGCTGGAAGCATGGAGAAAGTCCTGGAGCAGAGACGAAGCTCCGACATCATCTGGAGTTGCTCGGCGAGGCAAGGTCGTCGGCATGGGAGCTGGAGATCGGCGATGTTGCTTGAGCTCCGACCATTGAGCACCAGCAGGAGTTAGGCATAGTCGAAGCGAAGTGCAGAAGGTACGTGAGTGTTTTGTGAGGTGAGTGGTGGCCTTGGGGTGATCGGAGGTGGAGGCCAATGCTCCTCCTCCGGCGAGATGGAGGAGGAGGTGGGTCGGAGCGGTTGGGGGTCTGGAGAAGGGAAGGGATGGTCGGCGGAGACGAGGGTGGCGTTGCGACGCTGGTGGGGGTGTCAGAATAGGGTGATGGTGGCTATCGGCGGAGGGAAAATTAGAGAAAAACAAGAAAAAAAATCTCCTTGCCGGAGCGAGGAGTTGATGGAGGAAGATTGATCTGGGCTGAGCTCCGAGGAGCTCGGGGTCTTCGCACAACAGGGACGACCGCTCTCTGGTGTTCGGCGGAGCGTGATGGCGCCGCTACGCGGTGGAGGAGCCGCGGGTCAACACCAGGCGAAAGCCATCTTTTCCTCGACATCCCTCCCTCTCCGCTGTCACCGGAGGGGTGGGGGAGGCTAGGCTAGGGCCCAAATTGGTGGACGAGGGTCGGAAGCGGCGGAGAAGAGGGTTAAATAGGCGGAGGATAGGCGGAGGTTACAGTCGTGCGAGGCATTTTTGAACGGGGCGTTAATGGTGAGGGGAGTAATGGCGAGGGGTTTGATGGTGGCGCAAGGATGGCGGAGGAACGAGGAAGACGGTGGTGGCGTTACGACGAGGAGGGAAGGTCTGAGGGGCCTTCCAAAAATGGAAGGGGGCGGAGGTTTCACGTGTCGTAACGTCTGCGGAGGGTTACCAACGGGAGGAAGAAGACGGCCAGGTGGCCGTTGGATCCATGATCCAACGGCTGAGATGCGAACGCGGATGGTCGGGTCAGATTAGATTCGTTGATCTGATCAGGTGGTTGATGGTATGACGAGAAGGAGTGGCTGCGATTGAGAGATGGTGGGATCGAACGGTCGAAGATGAATGGGCGACGTGGCTAGTTGATAGGCGATGGATGAGGAAGTGATCAGACGACTGGTGTGAAGGCGGGAAGGAGCAGTCGTGATCAAATTTGGGGATCAAATCCGACGGTTGAGAACAAGGCGGTGATGGACGGCGGAGATGAAGGCGGGGATAGAAAAGAAATAGTTAGACGCCGAATTAGGAAAATGTTAAAACATGAAAGTTGCTCGTCTCGATGGGATCTACAACTTTCATGGTTGTCAAAAAGCCAAAAGAGGTCATTTGTACAAAACGTATTTTTGGGGGTATTTTTAAGGGGATAAAAATACCGTTTTGTGGTTTTGAGATGTTTTTGTATTTTTTTATCTTTTTAAGGGTCAGTGATTTATAGACAATTATTCTATCTAAATTTTAGGGGTTTTTGAGGATAAAATAATTACAAGAAAAATAATGGATATTAAATACAATAAATTATGGGTAAATTATGTACAATATAATACAGTATAAGAATAAAGAATTGAAGGGAATTTTTATTGGTTTGCTTAAGCAGGGTTTTAATATGCGGCTTTTAGCATGATGAATTCGAGATTCATCATACCCCTATACTTAAACCATGCTCGTCCTCGAGCATCTAAAGAATGAAGGAGTCGAATTAATTCCTGACACTGCGCGTCAAATTTTCAAGGCTTGATCTTTCGAAGACCCTAGACCTAATCCTCAATACTAGGGAATAAGTCTATTCTTACTTCAGTCGACCGTCTCATTAGTTTGTTAGACTTGAAATGTTGATGGACGACCAGATGATGGAGGGGCATAGGATTGTGTCTATTTTTCTCACACTCACATTGGAACAAGGGGCCTCTCGAGTGCCTTTTTACTCAACACATATAAATTATTAGATTGTTGACCAACGTGTCCGTCAAGAGAGTTGGAGTCGTCTGCACTTGTTTTCCTGGGAATATACCGGGGTGTGTCTCTTTTGAGTATCTAAGATACCTTCGACACCCAGACTTGTAGCATTTACGATGCAGAGCCCTTTTTCGGTGTCAGCCCGACTCCTGGTCCTAATTAGCGCTTGGTCCAAGTGGACACTTTGAAAATGTTTGGGAGCGCTTGCCATTGGTGGAAGCTCATTTATAATTTGACTTTGATAATCGAGCTTTTTCTTTGACATTTCATTGCTTTTGTTGGCTAGCTCCACTGCTTTTACCAAAAGTTGGCGCAGACTGGTCAACAATAATCATTAAGTTTCATCACACCCTGGCACATTCAGGTAAATATCAAGAGATAGCATATGAATCTTGTTCACATACTAGCTAGGGTTTTTGCTGACACTCAGATTTTCTGAAGCCTTCATTAACTTTATCCCATCCTTGAATATCATCAGATCGGGTCTAAACTCAAATCTCTAGTACTGGCTCCTCAAGTGATAACTCAACTCTTCTCATCAATCATGAAGTTGTGGAGGTGATTGTGCTGATCATATTTTTCTTGAAGGTAGAGATGAAGAGTGCAATATAGCACTCAAATCTTTCAAACCAGGGAAGTGTGGATATCTAAGTCTTAAAGACCCTAATGACTAAGGTATGTTAACTCAGACTCTCAAGATCACAGAAATCTAGTGTCCTCAAAATCCTCAGGCCTTGCGTGAGTGTGAATGTGTCAGGAATACACCAACTCCTTGGGTTAGTGATTTTTGTGTGATTTTTGTCTTTTGCAGATTTTTATGGGTTTTAATATTTTTTTTAATTTGTTGGAGAGACAATGACTGGCCCAGGCTCATATGAATAAAAGTATCCACTCTCAGCCAATATGGGTGTAAGTACGGGCTGAGACCCGTGATCCTTAAGGACGGTGCCATCCGCGGTGTCCTCTAAACCACCCACTCTGCTAAGGGAGATCGAAGTTCCCTCACTGAAAATGTTTACTAAGCCTAGTAGTCAGAGTCAAATTCCAAGAAAGATTTTTAATATTTTCTAAAATTTTTTTCAAATTATTTTTTTGAAAAGGTTATTTACAAAGATTAATCCCTCAAATTTTTAAGAAATCATTTTTACAAGGTTTTTACAAAACTCGGTTCCCATGTTTTACAAAAACCAAGCCCGAAAACAAATTTTCAAAAATTTTTAAAAATACGAGCTATGGTTAAAGTAAATATACAGTAATATACGGTATACCCCCTATACTTAAAATTTGATGTGTCCTCATAGCACGAGTGCCATGAAGCCAAGACTCGATCAAATATAGGGTGATATAGCAGAACTGAGGAGGAGGGTCCCCCTATACTTAGGCCAAAATTGACCTAAGTACAAGAAGACTGGACGAGGGAGGGATGAGCAGGCATGCCCCCCTATACTTAGGCTACAAATAGCCTAAGTAAGGTCTGAATTAGGGGGGGGTGTTATGATACAAGGGTGAGGGGGAGGGGGTTCATGAAAAATATACACAGAGGGAGAGATAGAGATAGAGAGAAAAAGGTAGAGAGAGAGAGAGTGAAATATACATGGGGAGATGGTGTGTGTGTGTATGTGCAAATGTGTGTGTGTGTGGGGGGGGGGGGGTAGATCATCAAGTGATCTACTTTTTTTTCTTTCTTTCTTTCTTTTTTTTGTAACATGCAATACTAGAAATAAATATGCAGATGCAAAAAAAATTTTTTACAACATGTAATGCATTTTGACTGATATAAATCGTAGAATTTCTTCACGGCTTCTTTTGCGGCCCCTTCAGCGGAAGCTCCTGACTTCACGCCTCCATGACGATCAGGCGTCCCCGATTTTCATGGGCCTTGCCACAAAAGAGAAAAGTTAGAAACATCGAGAATTTAAATAAGCAGATGCAAAAATTGATGCATGAAACGAGGACCTAAAAATTATCAACAAAAAATCAAAATTCAATAATCAAGCAATGTCGTATCCCTGGCAACAACGCCATTTGATGAACGTCGAAATCCACCTCTTTAATAATGATGAATTGTAGTATAGGAGGCGAAAATCGGTCGATCAAAAACCACAGTCTTTGAATACTGCGGAATATTTTTACTTGGTAAGTGTACCAATGTCGAACACAGGGACATGGCGGCCTAATGTGTGTATTGAATTTTTATTCATGAAGCACAATAAGAGTAAATTTCAAATTCAGGTCCTCATAATGATCTATGTTATTTACAAGGCAATGCCATGATACATGCAATTTTTTTATTTAATTTTATGCAAGTTAAAGTGATGCACGAGCAAATATGCAAGGGAATAAGTATGATGAGTAAAAGACTACAATTATACCCTAAAAATTATAAGCAACATAATAGAAAAGAAATCAGTGTCAATTTAATCATCACATTAGAAGTGGTCATCAAATCCAAGCAAGACAAGGAGAGCAGGGTCCCATTTGTCACATAAAAATTCACTTTAATTAAAAGAGGAGAAAATAAGACAATTAAGCGTGCTATGTAGAGGACAAAACAAGGATCAAAACGACACTAAAATCATGCAATTAGGACCTATGATGCTCAAGTTATGCTAAAATAAGTGCAAGGGCATAATTGTAATAAAAATGCAAGGAAATAAAGGGATAAAAATTGCATTTAGGTCCTTGGAAGGACCTAAATGCAATAATGAAAAACCGCCTGGGCCATTTGCAATTTGTTCATTTGCGCGTAGGGGCCTATTTGTAATTTCCGAAACTATGGAGGGGCTCCCTGTAAAATACCCCAGGCGCGCACGTGACGCACGTGCCTGGAAGACTAAAATGTGATTCTTCAAAGTAGCTGGGTCTGTTCTGCAAATTACCCAGCACCTCACGTGTTCTGCACGTGAGGGGCCATGCTCGGGAGGAGGTTCGGGCTCGGGACACGCGTCATCATATAGAGGCTCGGATTTTAGGCTCGGGTCACCCGAGCCTGTTGGTTTGGTTCGAGGCTTGGGCCTCCATGTGGCGTCATCACGTCTGTCCGATCAGGAGGATCAGACGGTGTCTGCTTCTCATGTTCCTCTGTAGGTCGTCGGAGGAGGCGGGGCTCCGGCGACCTGACTGTAGCTCCACCATGCTTCATATTAGCATCAGAATGTCGAGGAGGCTCGCTGGAGGCATGGAGAAAGTCCTGGAGCAGAGACGAAGCTCTGGCATCATCTGAAGTTGCTCGACGAGGCAAGGTCGTCGGTGTGGGAGCTGGAGATCGGCGATGTTGCTTGAGCTCCGACCATTGAGCACCTGCAGGAGTTAGGCACAGTCGAAGCGAAGTGCAGTAGGTGCGTGAGTGTTTTGTGAGGTGAGTGGTGGCCTTGGGGTGATCGGAGGTGGAGGCCAATGCACCTCCTCCGGCGAGATGGAGGAGGAGGTGGGTCGGAGCGGTTGGGGGTCTAGAGAAGGGAAGGGATGGTCGGCAGAGACGAGGCGGCGTTGCGACGCTGGTGGGGGTGTCAGAATAGGGTGATGGTGGCTATCGGCGGAGGGAAAATTAGAGAAAAACAAGAAAAAAATCTCCTCGCCGGAGCGAGGAGTTGGCGGAGGAAGATTTATCTGGGCTGAGCTCCGAGGAGCTCGGGGTCTTCGCACAACAGGGACAACCGCTCCTTGGTGCTCGGCGGAGCGTGATGGCGCCGCTACGCGGTGGAGGAGCCGCGGGTCAACACCAGGTGAAAGCCATCTTTGCCTCGACATCCCGCCCTCTACGCTGTCACCGGAGGGGCGGGGGAGGCTAGGCTAGGGCCCAAATTGGTGGACGAGGGTCGGAAGCGGTGGAGGAGAGGGTTAAATAGGCAGAGGATAGTCGGAGGTTACAGTCGTGCGAGGCATTTTTGAACGGGGCGTTAATGGTTTGGGGAGTAATGGCGAAGGGTTTGATGGTGGCGCGAGGATGGCGGAGGAACTGGGAAGATGGTGGTGGCGTTACGACGAGGAGGGAAGGTTTGAGGCGCCTTCCAAAAATGGAAGGGGGCGGAGGTTTCACGTGTCGTAACGTCTGCAGAGGGGAACCAACGAGAGGAAGAAGACGGCCAGGTGGCCGTTGGATCCCACGATCCAACGGCTGAGATGTGAGCGCAGATGGTCGGGTCAGATTAGATCCGTTGATCTGATCGGGTGGTTGATGGTATGACAAGAAGGAGTGGCTGCGATTGAGAGCCGGTGGGATCGAAAGGTCGAAGATGAATGGGCGACGTGGCTAGTTGATAGGCGATGGATGAGGAAGTGATCAAACGGCTGGTGTGAAGGCGGGAAGGAGCGGTCGCGATCAGATCTGGGGATCAAATCCGACGGTTGAGAACAAGATGGTGATGGACGGCGGAGATGAAGGCGGGGATGGCGTGATCCAGCGGTCGAGGGAGGCGTCGGGTGGCGAAAAGGAGAGCGGGCAACGTGGGAGGCCCAGAGGGTGCCACATGGCCCAATGAGAAAATTCAGAAATTAAATACAAAGAAAAATAGAAAAGAAATAGTTAGACGCCGAATTAGGAAAAAGTCAAAACATGAAAGTTGCTAGTCTCGATGAGATATACAACTTTCATGTACAAAACGTATTTTTTGGGGTATTTTTAAGGGGATAAAAATACCGTTTTGTGGTTTTGAGATGTTTTTGTATTTTTTTATCTTTTTAAGGGTCAGTGATTTATAGACAATTATTCTATCTAATTTTTAGGGGGTTTTAGGATAAAATAATTACAAGAAAAATAAAGGATATTAAATACAATAAATTATGGGTAAATTATGTACAATATAATACAGTATAAGAATAAAGAATTGAAGGGAATTTTTATTGGTTTTCTTAAGCAGGGGTTTTAATATGCGGCTTTTAGCATGATGAATTCGAGATTCATCATACCCCTATACTTAAACCATGCTCGTCCTCGAGCATCTAAAGAATGAAGGAGTCGGATTAATTCCTGACACTGCGTGTGAAATTTTCAAGGCTTGATCTTTCGAAGACCCTAGACCTAAGTGATCCTATAATTTCGGGTTTATCCATGCCTTAGTCAGAAGGAATCCAACTTCTCTGATTATCAGACTCTCTTTTTGTACATATAATATAAGGATATGACATTTAGTGTACTGCATTTCATGAGAGTCGAGTCGAGGCATCACCCAAGGTTCCAGTCCCAAAGACTCTCCTCTAGACCTAATCCTCAATACTAGGGAATAAGTTTATTCTTACTTCAGTCAACCGTCTCATTAGTTTGTTAAACTTGAAATGTTGATGGACGTCCAGATGATGGAGGGGCATAGGATTGTGTCTATTTTTCTCACCCTCACATTGGAACAAGGGGCCTCTCGAGTGCCTTTTTACTCAACAAATATAAATTTTTAGATTGTTGACCAATGTGTCCGTCAAGAGAGTTGGAGTCGTCTACACTTGTTTTTCTGGGAATATACCGGGGTGTATCTCTTTTGAGTATCTAAGATACCTTCGACACCCAGACTTGTAGCATTTACGATGCAGAGCCCTTTTTCAGTGTCAGCCCGACTCCTGGTCCTAATTAGCGCTTGGTCCAAGTGGACACTTTGAAAATGTTTGGGAGCGCTTGCCATTGGTGGAATCTCATTTATAATTTGACTTTGATGATTGAGCTTTTTCTTTGACATTTCATTGCTTTTGTTGGCTAGCTCCACTGCTTTTACCAAAAGTTGGCGCACACTGGTCAACAATAATCATTAAGTTTCATCACACCCTGGCACTTTTAGGTAAATATCAAGAGATAGCATATGAATCATGTTCACATAATGGCTAGGATTTTTGCTGAAACTCAGGTTTTCTGAAGCCTTCATTAACTTTATCCCATCCTCGAATATCATCAGATCGGGTTTAAACTCAAATCTCTAGTCCTAGCTCCTCAAGTGATAACTCAACTCTTCTCATCAATCATGCAGTTGTGGAGGTGATTGTGCTGATCATATTTTTCTTGAAGGTAGAGATGAAGTGTGCAATATAGCACTCAAATCTTTCAAACCAAGGAAGTGTGAATATTTAAGTCTTAAAGACCCTAATGACTAAGGTATGTTAACTCAGAATCTCAAGATCACAGAAATCTAGTGTCCTCAAAATCCTCAAGCCTTGCGTGAGTGTGAATGTGTCAGGACTACACCAACTCCTTGGGTTAGTGATTTTTGTGTGATTTTTGTCTTTTGCAGATTTTTATGGGTTTTAATATTTTTTTAATTTCTTGGAGAGACAATGACCGGCCCAGGCTCAAATGAATAAAAGTATCCACTCTCAGCCAGTATGGGTGTAAGTACGAGCCGAGACCCGTGATCCTTAAGGACGGTGCCATCTGCGGTGTCCTCTAATCTACCCACTCTGCTAAGGGAGACCGAAGTTCCCTCACTGAAAATGTTTACTAAGCCTAGTAGTCAGAGTCAAAGTCCAAGAAAGATTTTTAATATTTTTTTAATATTTTTTTCAAATTAATTTTTGAAAAGGTTATTTACAAAGATTAATCCCTCAAATTTTTAAGAAAACATTTTTACAAGATTTTTACAAAACTCGGTTCCCATGTTTTACAAAAACCAAGCCCGAAAACAAATTTTCAAAATATTTTAAAAATACGAGCTATGGTTAAAGTAAATATACAGTAATATACGGTATACCCCCCTATACTTAAAATTTGCTATGTCCTCATAGCACGAGTGCCATGACGCCAAGACTCAATCAAATATAGGGTGATATAGTGGAACTGAGGAGGAGGGTTCCCCTATACTTAGGCCAAAATTGACCTAAGTACAAGAAGACTAGACGAGGGAGGGATGAGCATGCAGGCCTCCCTATACCTAGGCTACAAATAGCTTAAGTAAGGTCTGAATTAGGGGGGGTTTTATGGTACAAGGGTGAGGGGGTTCGTGAAAAATATACACAGACGGAGAGATAGAGATAGAGAGAAAAAGGGAGAGAGAGAGAGTGAAATATACAGGGGGAGATGGTGTGAATGTGTGTATGTGCAAATGTGTGTGTGCGGGGGGGGGGGTGGGTAGATCATCAAGTGATCTACTCTTTTTTTCTTTTTTTTATTTTTTTGTAACATGCAATACTAGAAATAAATATGCAGATGCAAATTTTTTTTACAACATGTAATACATTTTGACTGATAAAAATCCTAGAATTTCTTCATGGCTTCTTTTGCGGTCTCTTCAGCGGAAGCTCCTGAATTCACGCCTCCATGACGATCAGGCGTCCCCAATTTTCATGGGCCCTGCCACAAAAGAGAAAAGTTAGAAACGTCGAGAATTTAAATCAGCAGATGCAAAAATTGATGCATGAAACGAGGACCTAAAAATTATCAACAAAAAATCAAAATTCAATAATCAAGCAAAGCCGTATCCCCGGCAACGGCGTCATTTGATGAACATCGAAATCCTCCTCTTTAATAATGATGAATTGTAGTATAGGAGGCGAAAATCGGTCGATCAAAAACCATAGTCATTGAATATTGTGGAATATTTTTACTTGGTAAGTGTACTAAGGTCGAACACAGAGACACGGATGCCTAATGTGAGTATTGAATTTTTATTCATGAAGCACAATAAGAGTTAATTTCAATTTCAGGTCCTCATAATGATCTATGCTATTTACAAGGCAATGCCATGATGCATGCAATTTTTTTATTTAATTTTATGCAAGTTAAAGTGATGCATGAGCAAATATGCAAGGGAATAAGTATGCTAAGTAAAAGACTACAATTATACCCTAAAAATTATAAGCAACATAATAGAAAAGAAATTAATGTCAATTTAATCATCACATAAAAGTGATCATCAAATCCAAGCAAGACAAGGAGAGCAGGGTCCCATTTGTCACAAAAAATTCACTTTAATTAAAAGAGGAGCAAATAAGACAATTAAGCATTCTAGAATGTAGAGGACAAAACAAGGATCAAAACGACACTAGAATCATGCAATTAGGACCTATGATGCTCAAGTTATGCTAAAATAAGTGCAAGGGCATAATTGTCATAAAAATGCAAGAAAATAAAGGGATAAAAATTGCATTTAGGTCCCTGGAAGGACCTAAATGCAATTATGAAAAACTGCCTGGGCCATTTGCAATTTGTTCATTTGCGCATAGGTGCCTATTTGTAATTTCCGAAACTATGGGGGGGCTCCCTGTAAAATACCCCAGGCATGCACGTGACTGACGAGTCGCTAAATACGATGTTTAATTTGGTCACGTTGTAGCACGTGTACTTAGCGATTCGGTCAGAACCGAGAGAAGATCTCCGTGAAGAGTGTCTCGGCTTTCATTTATATCCCGGGCAAGTCCGGGGTCGAACACAGGGAGGCAAAGGAACAACTCTGGGTTAATTTGAAAATTAGGTTTTAGATTTCCAGTGCGGTTTTTTTTATAATTTTTATGCAAATACAAAAGTGAAAGACAAATGCACGTGAATTAAGACACTAAGAAAGCATACAACAAGGCCAAATTAATTTTAATGTCAAATTAATCCAATTCAGCGAAATTATATTTTTCCTAAAGTCCTAATCCAGTAGGGAACACAAAACACATTTTTTAGAATTTTAGGGGTTAAAATGCAATAATGAAAAATGCACACTTTTTATGGGTATTTTCGCAATTTTTCACACAAACAGTAAAAAAAATTATAAAAAATTACTGGAACTAAAAGATGATGCAAGGAAGCTACAGTAATTTTTTTAGAATTTTTTGATGAAATATGATTTTTTATGGATTTTTTAGTGAAATCAGAGTGATAGTGAGTAAATAATTTCTATTAAATCCATATTATCAAATTAATTAGAATGCGAATTATCTCAAGTAGATGTTTTCACATAGAATCCAGAAGACTTGAAATTTCGCGAAAAAGATGTCTGTGGATTTAATTAAAATACAAAAATCACTCTACAATTTATTTCAGGCACAAGATAACTCCACTTTGGATGAAATTTGGATAGTAATTACATCACATGTCAAGGCATCATTCCTAATTTTTGTGGATTTTTTGGAGCAACCGTGTGTGAGATATAATTTTAAGAGTCCAGAATGGGTAAACTATGAAAAATTTCAGTTGAACAATTTTAGTTAATTACCCATATATCACAAAAATACAAATAAATAGTCAAAATGTAGACAATTAGTTGCTCAACACAATGCTATTTTTCATTGAATAAAAAGATGCATAAATGAGGTCCAAATTAAAACACAAATATGGGGGTATCGATGCAAATACACAAACTAGAATTACAATGCCAAAATATGTACAAGGACTATGATGAAATTATATAAACTGTACGGGTGAAAATGCAATATTTACAATAAAAAAATAAACAAACGAAAGGATCTTCTTCTCCAGGATGATTGGGATGAAACCCAAAAGGGGGGGAGATGGCGTCGGCGATTGCGGAGGTCGGGAAGGGCGGCGCCGCCCGCGCGCGCGTTCGTGGTGGCGCGGGAAGGTCGGCGGAGGAGGCGGCTAGTCAGCCGCGGTGGCGAGGGCGGCGTTGGCGAGGGAGCCGCGCGATGGAGGCGCAGGGGTGGCGAGCTCGGCTGGGAGCGGGGCGCGGCCGCTGCTTGAGGCGGCGGAGGCGGCCGCGCGGCGGAGGCGGAGGCGCGGCCGCTGCTTGTTGCGGGCGGCGGTGAGCCGCTTGGAGATGGAGGAGGAGCGGCGGCGGTGGGTTCTCCCCCGCCGCTGCTGCGGCTATTTTTTTTGTTTTGTTTTTTTATTTTTTTTTGCTGTGATCAAAACCTTTTTTTGTTTATAAAATTTTTTATATTTTTTTAGTTTTGATTAGACAGGGAATACAAATAAAAGAAAAAGAAAGATGGTGTGGTGATGAAAGGGGTATGATGAGGATGGTGGTAATATGATGAAGGTGGTGATGATGAAATGGTGTGATATAAAAAAAACAAGGAAATCAAATATTAGAAAATATAAAACAACAAGACAAATGAAGGGAAATACTTACCTGAAGTTCGCCGGATTTGCGGAGCAGCTACACTGGACTCCTATCGTCGCTTCGATCCAATTGGCGAAACAAAATTGGAGAAGCTACGCGAGCTCGACGGGGAACTCGTGACGCGAAGCGGAGCTCCGCGGATCTCACCTGAAGGAGGTCGTCGCTTGAGGACGATGCTTCGCCGCTGTCACCAACAAAACACTCCAAGCTCTCTCCTTATTCTATAAGAATGGTGGATGGGGAAAATGAGGATGTACAAATGAATATAAAGAGAAGAGAAAGGGAAGTTAGAATGGTGGTGGTGTTGAATGGGAGGTTAAATTAGTGATGGGGTTGAATGGGAAGTTAGATGAATAATGGTGTTGAATGGAGGTTGATGAAGACTTGGAGGTTATTGTAGAGAATGGGAAAATAATAAATAATGATATAAAGTATGCTACTCTAAATACAACAAAATTAAAGAGGGGAAAAATGGTGAATTTACAAGTGAATACATACAACATGTACATTTTTTTGTTTGCTTTTCTAATATGTATTTTTTTGTCTTTTTAGTAAGAGATATTTACAACAGAAAAAATACAATAAAATAGTATAATCAAAATATAACACAAGTATGATTTTTTTTGTATTTTTACTAATTAAGAAAGATAAAATAAAAATGAACAAAGAAATGAATATATACATAATATACAATATACATCTAGGTCCCAAAATCCAACTTTTGCAAATGAGCTCCGATTTTAATGAAATCACTTTCATTGGATAGATAATTTTCTAACTTGAACTTTAATAGTGAGTTTGGTGAATTTGGAGTTCATACGGAGCGGGAATTTGGCTTGGAAGTTGGTCTTTACGGCTTTTTCCCTTTGGGATCTAGGAGCATTTGTTTGAGGTAAATTTTGTTTTATATTTTTGTATTTTTATATACATTGATATGAAAATGTTGGAGAAAGAATTAGCCAAAAAGGAGTTGAAATGAAATTATTAAAAATACATGAAGTTTTGGGCTATTTACATGTGAAAAACTCCCTTGATTTTGCGGCTTTTTTTATTGTTAGTTTATTTTATACAATCTAATATACAATAATTAATGTATTTTATTTACAAGAGTCATTTTGTTAATTTATGGATTTTATATACATTTATTAGGGAATTTACTCGTGGATTTTGCTAAGATCAAGATATTGAGATGATGAATCGTGGATTCATCACCCCCTATACTTAAACTTTGCTAGTCCTCGAGCAAATAAAGAATGAATAAGTTAGGTTAACCCTTGACTGTGCATGTGAATACAAGACTAGATCCGTTCAAGAACTCTCGGTTTTAGAGATCCTAAAATTCTAAGCTGAACCAAGCTCTAGTCAAAAGGTATCCAATTTCCCTAATCATCAGACTCTCTTTGTATACATATATAGTAGGGATATGACTTTAAGTGTTGACCGCAGTTACAAGAGTAGAGTCTCAACGTCACCCAAGGTTCCAGTCTAAGAGACTCTCCTAAGGACCCGATCCTCAACACTAGGGAATAAACCATTTCTTGCATCCAATCCACCGTCTCTTTAGTTGTCAGACTTAAAAGTGTAGATGGAAGGCCAGTTGATGGAGGGCATAAGATTGTGTCATTTCTTCTCTCCCTCTCATTGGAACAAGGATCCTCTCAAGTGCCTTATTACTCAACGTATTTTTTTGGTTTGATCAGTGCGTCCGTCAAGAGAAGTTGGAGCTGTCTGCACTTGTTTTCCTGGGAGTACACCGGGGTGTGTCTTTTTTGAGTATCTATTATACCTTCTACACCCAGACTTGTAGCATTTACGATGCAGAGCCCTTTTTTGGTGCAAGCCCGACTCCTGGTCCTAATAGCGGTGGTCCAAGTGGACACTTTTGAAATGGTTGGGAGCGCTCGCCTTTGGTGGAAGCTCTTTGATATTTGACTTTGTATGGAATGAGAGCTTTTCTTTGACATTTCATTGATTTGTAGTATTTTTGGCTAGCTCCACTGCTTTTACCAAGAGTTGGCGCACACTGATCAACAATTTTTTTATTTTATCACACCCTGGCACATAGGTAGATGTCAAGAGATAGTACAAGAACCATGTTCTCATACTGGCTAAAGATGCTGACACTCAGGTTTCATGAAGCGTTCATTGATTTTATCCCATCCTCGAGCATCATCAAATCAAGTCCAAACTCAAATCCCTCATCCCAGATCCTCAAGTGAAATTTCAACTCATCTCATCATAACTGCAGTCGTGTATGTGAGGTGTTGATCATATTCTTTAAGGTAGAGACTAAGCATGCAATATAGCACACAAATCTTTCAAACTAGGGAAATGTGAATAATTAAGTCAAAGACCCTAATGACTAAGGCTGGTTAACTCAAAATCTCAAGACCTCATAAACCAAGTGTTCTTGAACATCACTAGTCTTGTGTGAAAGTGAATTGTGTCAGGGATTAAACCAACTTATTAGTTAGTTTTTTTTATTTTTTTGTTTTTTTTTGATGATTGATTGATTTTTTTTAAGTTTTAGAAAAAGTTTTTTTTTCAAAAAGTTTTTTTTCTTTTTTTTCAAACAAAGGCAAAGAAATTTTTTTGTTAGACAAAGGCAAAGATATCTTTTTTTTCTTTTTATCATTTTTTCTTTTTTTTTCAAGTTTTTTTTTGAAAAAGATAGGTAAATAAGAAAAGATTTTTTTTGAAAAAGTTTGTTTTGTTTTGTTTTTTTTTAAAAAGAGGATTTTTTTTAAATGTTTTTTTAGCAAATAAGGAAAAAGAGTTTTTTTAGAAAAAGTTTTTTTTACCCACCCCATAATTATTGTATAATATATACAAAAATACGTGAAAGTACGAGCTATGGGTAAAGTATATATGCAATATATACACGCCCCCTATACTTAGCATGTGCTATGTCCTCATGGCACAAGAAGCGAGAAAAAGACATAGCTCGTGCTAAGCGTAGGATGGCTAAAATAATAAACAATATAGAAGTCGATCCGCACCCCCTATACTTAGGCTCTGGACAGCCTAAGTGTACAAGAAGAGCAAAAATGGGGGGGACGAGGTCAAGAGGAGAAATGGATGAGCATGTACACATGGCGGGCATCGGCTCCCCCTATACTTAGGCTCTTGGTAAGCCTAAGTATAGGACAAGAGTAAGTGTGAGAACTGATGTGATCCGGAGAATATACAAAGAAGGGAGAATGTTCAAGAGGAGTGAAATTGTATAGGGATCAAGAAGGTTTGTGACGGACCTTCTTGCGGGAGCGAGGGGGTGGGTAGTATACATATGTGTCGCTGACAGAATCGTTCGTAGAGGAATAATAGTGAGGTGTGGGGAACGTCCAACGAGGGTCGACACATGGTTGCTTGCTCAAATATGGCTTCAGAACAGCTGAACTGAGCTCACTCATATAGATCACCTCATCCGGACCTGATGAGGACTCCTCAGAAATTTCCTTCTCTGGTAAGTCAAAGGCAACTTTCTTAATCGGTTTTCTAGAACCTGAAGCATGAAGAGGAAGAGGAGAGTGACAAGTCTTGAGGGGTTCGGGGGAACACCTCGAGGAATCAATACTCTTCTTCTTCTTACCAGATGACCGACTAGAGGATGGAGCAATCGATTTATCAAGATTGGTCAATTTGGTCCCAGTTGTCTCCTTTGGTGTATGTCCTGGATGTGGTGTGTGTGAGGTTCTGACCAGAGGTTCATCATCAGATGAGTCACCATATGCATTGTAATACTCCTGCAGGGTCAGCACACGTCTCTGATAAGGCACAATGTTCTCAGTTGGCTTGACATTGTTGGGTTCTTGTGTCGGATCATCGAAATGATCAAGGCAATCCACAAAGGTCATGTCCGACTCAATGATAGCTTCTGGTCGTGAGTCCTCTCTAGAAGCTGTCGCGGTGGTGGTGCAAGCAGTAGGCGGTGTGTGGTTGTAGGGAGTCTCTATCACTCAGGTCAATTAAGTCAGGAAGATCGTTTGGTGTAGGCCTCTCCATTCGGTTAGTTTGATCGACCGTGTTGTACCCAAAGTTCAAGTCAGGATGTGTATAGGTCAATTCTTGTCCGGTCCCAACTCGAGATGAGAATGAGGTATGTGGGGTCAACTGATTCTGCCAATCATTCATCTCAGCAGTGGCTTGCTCTTTGTTTTGTTCCTTAATTTCAGCAAGCGGACGAGAATATGGTGAGTCAATCCAGGGTGGTTGTGGGGCAGGGGTGTAGGAATATGGGTTAGGTGAGAGGGATGAAGAAGTGAGAAAGTCAGTCGAAGTTTTGACTTCGTGATCAGGATGTGGGTATGAAGAGGAATAAGAGGGTGGAGATGGTCGAAATATGGTCGAAGAAGAGTGACGTGGATATGATGACCAATATTCTGACATCTTGGAGGGAAAATGGGAGAATGAAGCGGATCGAGGAAGAAAGCGTGCAAGTGCACCGAATAACACACAAAACAAACAAACACAAGAGCAAACCCTGAGTTCACCTACTCAACACAGTGATGGTCGCAAAAGTCCGACCGTTTATCTTTTCAGTTTTAATTAGGTGATAAATCAAGATATAAATCCAATTACGCAAGGCTCAAAAGTAGGTTTTGGGCACTATCCTAGGGATACGTCCTCACCTCTCAACAATCACAATTAGCCAAGCATACAATGAGGGTTTTACTCTCACAAAACAATTGTTAGTTTTAGTCAATTTTTTTTGATCAACTTTGATTAGCAGTCCCGATTTTAAGTTTGATTATCACTTGATTAGTCCACCAAACAAAGCACGCCTAACGATCAGTCCCGATTTCCTTTTAACCTAAGTTTCAAAAACCAAGGGAAGGGAGTCGAGAAAAACCGATGCAAATAATGAAATCAATGATGCATGCCCAGTTCAGAAGACTTACAGTGATCCTCGCACTCTACATGCGGGATGCAAGGCAGAATTGAAATTTTATACTAAATGAATGCAAACGAGAAAATCGTTCCTAGACAGGCAGTTCTATTAGCGAGTGATGAACAAGTTAAATTTGACTAATAGCTCTGCAGTCTAAGTGCGCCTCGTTAAATGTGAAGTGTGGTCCTAAAATTTACGAGCACAAGCAATAAAATATTCTAATAAAAATATGCTCTAAGAGCCGCAAGTGCAGGTCCTATTCTACGTCAAGCAACCACACGACCACAAGAGGGTCCAAAGTCCAGTTCGGATACAAGCGCGAGCTCTCAAACAAGAGCCGCTGTAAAGAAGCAAACTACCTAAATAATTACAACAATTTACAAAAATTTCTCTCGGAATGAATAGATTCTCCTAGCTCTTCAGCAGTCGGCACGAGTCGCGTCCGTCGACCTCCGATGTACTCCAAGTTCACCGGGCCCTCGCAAGGAAAATGAGATTTATATTAGAGAGATAAACAACAAAATATATACAAAAATATGAAGAGAAATAATTACAAGGAAAATGGATTAAATACAAGTGGCTCGGGGGTCAGACTACCCGAGTAAATGAAATCTAAATCCAAAATTTTAAACTAATCCCTAAACCGTTTGCTTCCCCGGCAACGGCGCCATCTGATGAGTCGCTAAATACGATGTTTAATTTGGTCACGTTGTAGCACGTGTACTTAGCTATTCGGTCAGAACCGAGAGAAGATCTTCGTGAAGAGTGTCTCGGCTTTAATTTATATCCCGGGCAAGTCCGGGGTCGAACACAGGGAGGCAAAGGAACAACTTTGGGTTAATTTGAAAATTAGGTTTTAGATTTCCAATGCGGTTTTTTTTATAATTTTTATGCAAATACAAAAGTGAAAGACAAATGCACGTGAATTAAGACACTAAGAAAGCATACAACAAGGACAAATTAATTTTAATATCAAATTAATCCAATCAGTGAAATTATATTTTTCCTAAAGTCCTAATCCAGTGGGGAACACAAAACACATTTTTTTAGAATTTTAGGGGTTAAAATGCAATAATGAAAAATGCACACTTTTTATGGGTATTTTCACAATTTTTCAAACAAACAGTAAGAAACAATTATGAAAAAAATACACTAAAAGATGATGCAAGGAAGCTACAGTAATTTTTTTAGTATTTTTTGAAAAAATATGATTTTTTTATGGATTTTTTAGTGAAATCAGAGTGATAGTGAGTAAATAATTTCTATTAAATCCATATTATCAAATTAATTAGAATGCGAATTATCTCAAGTAGATGTTTTCACATAGAATCCAGAAGATTTGAAATTTCGCGAAAAAGATGTCTATGGATTTAATTAAAAATCAAATACAAAAATCACTCTACAATTTATTTCAGGCACAAGATAACTCCACTTTGGATGAAATTTGGATAGTAATTACATCACATGTCAAGGCATCATTCCTAATTTTTGGGGATTTTTTGGAGCAACCGTGTGTGAGATATAATTTTAAGAGTCCAGAATGGGTAAACTATGAAAAATTTCAGTTGAACAATTTTAGTTAATTACCCAATTCTCACAAAAATACATATAAATAGTCAAAATGTATACAATTAGTTGCTCAACACAATGCTATTTTTCATTGAATAAAAAGATGCATAAATGAGGTCCAAATTAAAACACAAATATGGGGGTATCGGTGCAAATACAGAAACTGGAATTACAATGCCAAAATATGTACAAGGACTATGATGAAATTATATAAACTGTACGGGTGAAAATGCAATATTTACAATAAAAAAATAAACAAATGGAAAGACCTTCTTCTCCAGGCCGATTGGGACGAAACCCAAAGGGGGGGAGATGGCGTCGGCGGTTGCGGAGGTCGGGAAGGGCGGCGCCACCCGCGCGTGCGTCCGTGGTGGCGCGGGAAGGTCGGCGGAGGAGGCGGCTGGTCGGCCGCGGTGGCGAGGGCGGCGTTGGCGAGGGAGCCGCGCGATGGAGGCGCGGGGGTGGCGAGCTCGGCTGGGAGCGGGGCGCGGCCGCTGCTTGTGGCGGCGGAGGCGGCCGCGCGGCGGAGGCGGAGGCGCGGCCGCTGCTTGTTGCGGGCGGCGGTGAGCCGCTTGGAGATGGAGGAGGAGCGGCGGTGGTGGGTTCTCCCCAACAGCTGCTGTGGCTATTTTTTTTGTTTTGTTTTTTTATTTTCTTTTTTTGCTGTGATCAAAACCTTTTTTTGTTTAAAAATTTTTTTATATTTTTTTAGTTTTGATTAGACAGGGAATACAAATAAAAGAAAAAGAAAGATGGTGTGGTGATGAAAGGGGTATGATGAGGATGGTGGTAATATGATGAAGGTGGTAATGATGAAATGGTGTGATATAAAAAAACAAGGAAATCAAATATTAGATAATATAAAACAACAAGATAAATGAAGGGAAATACTTACCTGAAGTTCGCCGGATTTGCGGAGCAGCTACACTGGACTCCTGTCGTCGCTTCGATCCAATTGGCGAAACAAAATTGGAGAAGCTACGCGAGCTCGACGGGGAACTCGTGACGCGAAGCGGAGCTCCGCGGATCTCACCTGAAGGAGGTCGTCGCTTGAGGACGATGCTTCGCCGCTGTCACCAACAAAACACTCCAAGCTCTCTCCTTATTTTATAAGAATGGTGGATGGGGAAAAATGAGGATGTACAAATGAATATAAAGAGAAGAGAAAGGGAAGCTAGAATGGTGGTGGTGTTGAATGGGAGGTTAAATTAGTGATGGGGTTGAATGGGAAGTTAGATGAATAATGGTGTTGAATGGAGGTTGATGAAGACTTGGAGGTTATTGTAGAGAATGGGAAAATAATAAATAATGATATAAAGTATGCTACTTTAAATGCAACAAATGTAAAGAGGGGAAAAATGGTGAATTTACAAGTGAATACATACAACATGTACATTTTTTTGTTTGCTTTTCTAATATGTATTTTTTTGTCTTTTTAGTGAGAGATATTTACAACAGAAAAAATACAATAAAATAGTATAATCAAAATATAACACAAGTATGATTTTTTTGTATTTTTACTAATTAAGAAAGATAAAATAAAAATGAACAAAGAAATGAATATATACATAATATACAATATACATCTAGGTCCCAAAATCCAACTTTTGCAAATGAGCTCCGATTTTAATGAAATCACTTGCATTGGATAGATAATTTTCTAACTTGAACTTTAAAAGTGAGTTTGGTGAATTTGGAGTTCATACAGAGCGGGAATTTGGCTTGGAAGTTGGTCTTTACGGCTTTTTCCCTTTGAGATCTAGGAGCATTTGTTTGAGGTAAATTTTGTTTTATATTTTTGTATTTTTATATACATTGATATGAAAATGTTGGAGAAAGAATTAGCCAAAAAGGAGTTGAAATGAAATTATTAAAAATACATGAAGTTTTGGACTATTTACATGTGAAAAACTCCCTTGATTTTGCGGCTTTTTTTATTGGTAGTTTATTTTATACAATCTAATATAAAATAATTAATGTATTTTATTTACAAGAGTCATTTTGTTAATTTATGGATTTTATATACATTTATTAGGGAATTTACTCGTGGATTTTGCTAAGATCAAGATATTGAGATGATGAATCGTGGATTCATCAGTGACGCACGTGCCTAGAAGACCAAAATGAGATTTTTCAAAGTAGCTGGGTCTGTTCTGCAAATTACCCAGCAACTCACGTGTTCTGCACGTGAGGGGCCAGGCTCGGGAGGAGGTTCGGGCTCGGGACACGCGTCATCATATGGAGGCTCGGATTTTAGGCTCGGGTCACCCGAGCCTGTTGGTTTGGTTCGAGGCTTGGGCCTCCATGTGGCATCATCATGTCTGTCTGATCAGGAGGATCGGACGGTGCCTGCTTCTCGTGCTCCTCCGTAGGTCGCCGGAGGAGGCGGGGCTCCGGCGACCTGCCTCTAGCTCCATCGTGCTTCATATTAGCATCAGAATGTCGAGAGGCTCGCTGGAGGCATGGCGAAAGTCTTAGAGCAGAGACGAAGCTCCGACGTCATCTGGAGTTGCTCGGCGAGGCAAGGTCGTCGACGTGGGAGCTGGAGATCGGCGATGTTGCTTGAGCTCCGACCATTGAGCTCCTGTAGGAGTTAGGCATAGACGAAGCGAAGAGCAGAAGGTGCGTGAGTGTTTTGTGAGGTGAGTGGTGGCCTTTGGGTGATCGGAGGTGGGGGCCAATGCTCATCCTCCGGCGAGATGGAGGAGGAGGTGGGTCGGAGCGGTTGGGGGTCTGGAGAAGGGAAGGGATGGTCGGCGGAGATGAGGGTGGCGTTGCGACGATGGTGGCGGTGTCAGAATAGGGTGATGGTGGCTATTGGCGGAGGCAAAATTAGAGAAAAACAAGAAAAAATCTCCTCGTCGGAGCGAGGACTTGGCGGAGGAAGATTGATCTGGGCTGAGCTCCGAGGAGCTCGGGGTCTTCACACAACAGAGATGACCGCTCCCTGGTGCTCGGCAGAGCGTGATGGCGCCGCTACGCGGTGGAGGAGCCACGGGTCAACACCAGGCGAAAGCCATCTTTGCCTCAACATCCCGCCCTCTCCGCTGTCACCGGAGGGGCGGGGGAGGCTAGGCTAGGGCCCAAATTGGTGGACGAGGGTCAGAAGCGGCGGAGGAGAGGGTTAAATAGGCAGAGGATAGTCAGAGGTTACAGTCGTGCGAGGCGTTTTTGAACGGGGCGTTAATGGTGAGGGGAGTAATGGCAAGGGGTTTGATGGTGGCGCGAGGATGGCGGAGGAACTGGGAAGACGGTGGTGGCGTTACGACGAGGAGGGAAAGTCTGAGGCACCTTCCAAAAATGGAAGGGGGCGGAGGTTTCACGTGTCGTAACATCTGCGGAGGGGAACCAACGGGAGGAAGAAGACGGCCAGGTGGCCGTTGGATCCCACGATCCAACGGCTGAGATGCGAGCGCGGATGGTCGGGTCAGATTAGATCCGTTGATCTGATCGGATGGTTGATGGTATGGCGAGAAGGAGTAGCTGCGATTGAGAGATGGTGGGATCGAACGGTCGAAGATGAATGGGCGACGTGGCTAGTTGATAGGCGATGGATGAGGAAGTGATCAGACGGCTGGTGTGAAGGCGGGATGGAGCGGTCGTGATCTGATATGGGGATCAAATCCGACGGTTGAGTACTAGGTGATGATGGACGACGGAGATGAAGGCGGGGATGGCGTGATCCAGCAGCCGAGGGAGGCTCCGGGTGGCGGAAAGGAGAGCGGGCCATGTGGGCGTCCCAGAGGACGCCACGTGGCCTAATGAGAAAATTCAGAAATTAAATACAAAGAAAAATAGAAAAGAAATAGTTAGACGCCGAATTAGAAAAAAGTCAAAACATGAAAGTTTCTAATCTCGACGAGATCTACAACTTTCATGTTGGTCAAAAAGCCAAAAGAGGTCATTTGTACAAAACGTATTTTTGGGGGTATTTTTAAGGGGATAAAAATACCGTTTTGTGGTTTTGAGATGTTTTTGTATTTTTTTTATCTTTTTAAGGGTCGATGATTTATAGACAATTATTCTATCTAATTTTTAGGGGTTTTTTAGGATAAAATAATTACAAGAAAAATAAAGGATATTAAATACAATAAATTATGGGTAAATTATGTACAATATAATACAGTATAAGAATAAAGAATTGAAGGGAATTTTTATTGGTTTGCTTAAGCAGGGGTTTTAATATGCGACTTTTAGCATGATGAATTCGAGATTCATCATACCCCTATACTTAAACCATGCTCGTCCTTGAGCATCTAAAGAATGAAGTAGTCGGATTAATTCCTGACACTGCGCGTGAAATTTTCAAGGCTTGATCTTTCGAAGATCCTAGACCTAAGTGATCCTAAAATTCCGGGTTTATCCATGCCTTAGTCAGAAGGAATTCAACTTCTCTGATTATTAGACTCTCTTTTTGTACATATAATATAAGGATATGACATTTAGTGTACTGCATTTCATGAGAGTCGAGTCGAGGCATCACCCAAGGTTCCAGTCCCAAAGACTCTCCTCTAGACCTAATCCTCAATACTAGGGAATAAGTCTATTCTTACTTCAGTCAGCCGTCTCATTAGTTTGTCAGACTTGAAATGTTGATGGACGGCCAGATGATGGAGGGGCATAGGATTGTGTCTATTTTTCTCACCCTCACATTGGGACAAGGGTCCTCTCGAGTGCCTTTTTACTCAACACATAAATTTTTAGATTGTTGACCAATGTGTCTGTCAAGAGAGTTGGAGTCGTCTGCACTTGTTTTTCTGGGAATATACCGGGGTGTGTCTCTTTTGAGTATCTAAGATACCTTCGACACCCAGACTTGTAGCATTTACGATGCAGAGCCCTTTTTCGGTGTCAGCCCGACTCCTGGTCCTAATTAGCGCTTGGTCCAAGTGGACACTTCGAAAATGTTTGGGAGAGCTTGCCATTGGTGGAAGCTCATTTATAATTTGACTTTGATAATCGAGCTTTTTCTTTGACATTTCATTGCTTTTGTTGGCTAGCTCCACTGCTTTTACCAAAAGTTGGCACACACTGGTCAACAATAATCATTAAGTTTCATCACACCCTGGCACTTTTAGGTAAATATTAAGAGATAGCATATGAATCTTGTTCACATACTGACTAGGGTTTTTGCTAACACTCAGGTTTTCTGAAGCCTTCATTAACTTTATCCCATCCTCGAATATCATCAGATCGGGTCTAAACTCAAATCTCTAGTCCTAGCTCCTTGATAAACGCAGATTATCGAGGGTCTAAATACGTCGCTGTGGCGACCCACAATAAAATGTGATTAATCAACAATGAACCCACAATCAAGTATCAAACAATGAAAAACAAGTGTGGAGTCAAATTTATTTTTAACTCTGCACAAATGGTGTATAGTGTCAAGTATGCAGAGAGTTCGAACACAGGGAGCAAGCAGGGTAGTTCGCAAAAATGTGCACAAGTATGTGTATGTGATGTGTCTACACTAAGCAAGCAAGGAAAGAAATTTTTGTGGGTTTTTAATTTTTAATTTTTTTTTATTTTAATTTTTTAGTTTTGTATTTTGATTTTTAATTTTCTGATTTTTATAATTTTATATTTTATATTTTTCTTTTTCTTTTTCAATATTGGAAAGTAAAGACAATATAATAGAAGGCAAGCTAAAATATTTATAAAACTAATTAAAAATTACCAAAAATTCAGAAACAAATTGTTTTTAGTCTTTTTAGGGTTTTTTACTGTTTTTGTGATTTTTGGGGATTTTTCAAGGTGTTTTTGATATTTTTAAATACTGAAATAAGAGAAAACAGTGACAAAGTTGCTGGCTGTGAGTAAAATAGGAGTTAAAAATGGCAAACGGCAATCAAAATTTTGCACACTATTTTTCAAATGAAGAGAGTAAAATAGAGAACAAACAGGACCTGGGTTTATATTTTTTTGGATTTTCTACTATTTTTTATATTTTTTTTGAAGTTTTTAAGTGTTTTCAAATTTTTAGTGTTTTTCTTTTGAAATTTTTAATGATTTTTGGACTGACTCTAAGATAGGGTAAAATAGACACTAGGTGAATTTTTGGGAATTTTTGGAGGTGTTTTGATATTTTTTTGGTATTTTCTAAGGTAGACAGTACACAAAAAGGTTGTTTTTGATTTTTAATAAATAAGAAAATAAAATAAAATCAAAAACTAAATAGATGGCGTTAAAGCACAGGTGCACAGGAGCCTAAGTCTATTTTTGTGGAATTTTTGGGCTTAAGATGATATTTCAAATAAATACAACAAGCATCCAAGCATTAAACAGTTCTGGCAGGGGTATATGTGCAATATCTAAAACATCCAGGGGCAAACATGCAATTTACACAAAAATTTGTACTTAATAAAAATACTTTTAGACCACACACAAATAACCCAAACCCGCAAGGGTGAACCTGCAAAAATGCCAAGGTCACGCGCACTGTGCACGTGACCTGGCAAGGACCAGACTGTAATATGACAAAATCGCGGGGCTGGAATGCAAATTCCTCTAAAAATAAACAACGTGACAAAATACTTAATGGACTAAAAACTAAAACCCAAAACTACAAGGGCCCTGCCCGCAAAATGTCCACGCGCACGTGCCACGCACATGCGCTGGGATGGCAAGGGTTAAAATGTAAATACGGACACTGTAGGGGGTTTTTGGCAAAATTTACAAAAGTTTTAAAAGACAGATGAAGGTTTTAAGTTCTAATATTAAAATACAAAAATGTCGTGGGGTAAGAATGCAAAATACCCACGACCCGGGCGCGATCGGACGGTGTGGCTTCCGCCACTAATCCACGTGTCAGCACAATAGAGCCCGATGCCCCTTCGTTGCCTACGGCTGCGATTAGAAGCTCTTTGCGTGATCGGACGGCCGAGGCTGATGGAGATCCAACGGCCGCAGCAAGATCTGGAGCGCCCCTCGGATCGGACGGCTGGAACCTCCCCTGTTAGAACAGGGAAGAACTCCGTCCCTCACGAACTTCGATCGGCTCGCAGGCGTTGCTCCGGCCTTGGTTCTCGTCGCTGGAGGTTCCTGACGATGCCTGGAAGGTCCCCCAACCTCGCGGCGGGGCCAAAATGGGTCTCTGAGCCCAGGTGCGCCGCCACGAAGTCGGAGAGGCGGTGGTGCTCCAGGTGCCTCGTTCCTCAAAATCGACCCCCCAGATGGGGTCTTATCCTTCCAGCGACCTGCAAAAAGGGTCAAGGAGAGCTCGGGCAAAATGCCGAGCATCACCCAGCAGTAGAAGACGGTGGGAGGCGGTGAGGGCGAAGCTCGCCGGAGCTAGCTCTGGTGAGGTGATCGCGGATGCGAACGAATGGACTTTACTCGAAATGGAAGGGTGTAAGTTGGTCCTATTGCTACCAGAAATACGAAGAAAATAAGAAAAAGAGAAGAGAATAGTACCTCGAGCCCAGATTGGCGAGGTTTAACCTCGACGGCCAAATGGCCGGAGGTGGTTTGGAATCCTCCTCCCGGCGTCGCCGTACCTCTACAAAGGGTTGGGTGAACTCCCCTGTCACAGGAGACCCTCGGGTACCCCTTGGATGTCTAAGCCAGGCCGTGGAGTGGTTCAAAGAGGAATGGGGGAAATGAGGTTGGTTTTGAAACATGGTCCTGGAGCAACCTTCGAGGCAAGATCACGGGCGGCATGATGATCCAATCCCCGAGATGAAGGCTAGCCGTGATAGATCAGTCATAGGGCTACAAGTTTCGTGAAGAGGCCGACCTGATTCGATGAAAGGAACGGCCTCCAAAAATCCTCGAAGTCCAAGAAATATCATGTTCTGACACAGCCCAGGTGTTGGGCAGAGAGTTGACCGAGGTCAACTCTCCTAGCCCCCTGGTTGGTCCACGTGGACCAACCAGGAAAAACCTAGGGAAAAAGATTTGTAAAATCAAATTAAAATAGAAAACGATTTTATTGATTTTTTATTATAAAATGAAAAATGTTTAATTTTTTATAAAGTATTTTATAGTGATTTTTATTTATTTTTAGGAAGTGTATTTTTACAAGTTGACTTTTATACCCTTTATAGGTATAATATTCTATGTATTGTATTCTTTTATTTTTATTTAGGTATTTTTAATATTATTATTTTTATTTATGATTTTATAAAATTATAAAATACTTTTATATACACGTATATATTTTTATTTTATTTTTCTGATATAATTTTGTATAATTAATAAAATACAAGTATGTTTTGTATAAGTATATATATAGGTAATGTACCTATGTATTGAATATATACAAGTATTTTTATTTGTATTTTAATTATGTTTTTATTCTGATTTTAATACACATAATTATTATAAGTAATATTTACAACATTATAAAAATATAAAATTATAAAAATAATAAATAATTAATAAATTGAATATTTTAATATGTACAAGTATACAATGTGGGTCCAAAAGCCAATTTTCAAACCGTAGCTCCGCTAAATGCGAAACCACCGCCATTAAATAGCTTATTTTCTTCTATATACAATTAAAGGTGAGTATGCTGCATTTGGAGTTTTTATTGTTGAGATACGGGTCTGGGAAGTTGGGATTTTGGATTCTTATTCAGACCATAACTTTTTATCTGTGTATTCTTTTTCTGTGAAATCAATTTTGTATTTTTCTTTATAAAATTATCTACAACTTTCATGTACAAAGTTTCTTTATTTGATGTATAAAAAGTGGAACCAAAAATAGGTCCCAAAATGAATAAATAATGGATAAAATAAAATAGGTATTTGACCCTTATCTCCCCCTACTTTATTCCTGGTCGACCTATTCATCAAGATGCCTAGGTCTCGGGGTTTCGGGTCATAAAATATTTACAATATTTTATTCTTTTTCTTTTCTTTTCTTTATTCTATAATTTTGGCATTAAAAACCGTATTTTATACAGTATTTACACACCTATGCATGCATGCTAAAATGCATGAATTAATGCTATTTACAGGCATTTGCTAGGGTTTTTGGTGCCAAAATGATAGAATAAAGATGATGAAATGTGGATTCATCACTCCTCAAGTGATAACTCAACTCTTCTCATCAATCATGCAGTTGGGGAGGTGATTGTGCTGATCATATTTTTCTTGAAGGTAGAGCTGAAGAGTGCAATATAGCACTCAAATCTTTCAAACCAGGGAAGTGTGAATATTTAAGTCTTAAAGACCATAATGACTAAGGTATGTTAACTCAGACTCTCAAGATCACAGAAATCTAGTGTCCTCAAAATCCTCAAGCCTTGCATGAGTGTGAATGTGTCAGGAATATACCAACTCCTTGGGTTAGTGATTTTTGTGTGATTTTTGTCTTTTGCAGATTTTTATGGGTTTTAATAGTTTTTTAAATTTCTTGGAGAGACAATGACTGGCCTATCCACTCTCAGCCAGTATGGGTGTAAGTACGGGCCGTGACCCATGATCCTTAAGGATGGTGCCATATGCGGTGTCCTCTAATGCACCCACTCTACTAAGGGAGACTGAAGTTCCCTCACTGAAAATGTTTACTAAGCCTAGTAGTCAGAATCAAATTCCAAGAAAGATTTTTAATATTTTTTTCAAATTAATTTTTTTTGAAAAGATTATTTACAAAGATTAATCCCTCAAATTATTTTTACAAAACTCGGTTCCCATGTTTTACAAAAACCAAGCCCGAAAACAAATTTTCAAAATTTTTTAAAAATACGAGCTATGGTTAAAGTAAATATACAGTAATATACGGTATACCCCCCTATACTTCAAATTTGCTATGTTCTCATCGCACGAGTGCCATGAAGCCAAGACTCGATCAAATATAGGGTGATATAGCGGAACTGAGGAGGAGGGTCCCCTTATACTTAGGCCAAAATTGACCTAAGTACAAGAAGACTGGACGAGGGAGGGATGAGCAGGCAGGCCCCCCCATACTTAGGCTACAAATAGCCTAAGTACGGTCTGATGTAGGGGGGTGTGTTATGGTACAAGGGTGAGGGGGAGGGGGTTCGTGAAAAATATACACATAGGGAGAGATAGAGATAGAGAGAAAAAGGGAGAGAGAGAGAGAGAGAGAGTGAAATATAGAGGGGGAGATGGTGTGTGTGTATGTGCAAATGTGTGTGTGGGGGGGATAGATCATCAAGTGATCTACTCTTTTTTTTTCTTTTTCCTTTTTTTTGTAACATGCAATACTAGAAATAAATATGCAGATGCAAATTTTTTTACAACATGTAATGCATTTTGACTGATAAAAATCCTAGAATTTCTTCATGGCTTCTTTTCGGCCTCTTCAGCGGAAGCTCCTGACTTCACGCCTCCATGACGATCAGGCGTCCCCAATTTTCATGGGCCCTGCCACAAAAGAGAAAAGTTAGAAATGTTGAGAATTTAAATCAGCAGATGCAAAAATTGATGCATGAAACGAGGACCTAAAAATTATCAACAAAAAATCAAAATTTAATAATCAAGCAAAGCCGTATCCCCAGCAACGACGCCATTTGATGAATGTCGAAATCCACCTCTTTAATAATGATGAATTGTAGTATAGGAGGCGAAAATCAATCAATCAAAAACCACAGTCTTTGAATACTGTGGAATATTTTTACTTGGTAAGTGTACCAAGGTCGAACACAGGGACACAGCCGCCTAATGTGAGTATTGAATTTTTATTCATGAAGCACAATAAGAGTTAATTTCAATTTCAGGTCCTCATAATGATCTATGCTATTTACAAGGCAATGTCATGATGCATGCAATTTTTTTATTTAATTTTATGCAAGTTAAAGTGATGCATGAGCAAATATGCAAGGGAATAAGTATGCTGAGTAAAAGACTACAATTATACCCTAAAAATTATAAGCAACATAATAGAAAAGAAATCAGTGTCAATTTAATCATCACATTAAAAGTGGTCATCAAATCCAAGCAAGACAAGGAGAGCAGGATCGCATTTATCACATAAAAATTCACTTTAATTAAAAGAGGAGCAAATAAGACAATTAAGCATGCTAGAATGTAGAGGGCAAAACAAGGATCAAAACGACACTAAAATCATGCAATTGGGACCTATGATGCTCAAGTTATGCTAAAATAAGTGCAAGGGCATAATTGTAATAAAAATGCAAGAAAATAAAGGGATAAAAATTGCATTTAGTTCCCTGGAAGGACCTAAATGCAATTATGAAAAACTGCCTGGGCCATTTGCAATTTGTTCATTTGCGCGTAGGGGCCTTTTTGTAATTTCCGAAACTATGGAGGGGCTTCCTGTAAAATACCCCAGGCGTGCACGTGACGCACGCGCCTGGAAGACCAAAATGAGATTCTTCAAAGTAGCTGGGTCTCAACTGCAAATTACCCAGCACCTCACGTGTTCTGCACGTGATGTGCCAGGCTCGGGAGAAGGTTCGGGCTCGGGACATGCGTCATCATATGGAGGCTCGGATTTTAGGCTCGGGTCACCCAGCCGCTTGGTTTGGTTCGAGGCTTGGGCCTCCATGTGGCGTCATCATGCCCGTCCGATCAGGAGGATCGGACGGTGTCTACTTCTCGTGCTCCTCCGTAGGTCGCCGGAGGAGGCGGGGCTCCGGCGACCTGCCTGTAGCTCCACCGTGCTTCATAATAGCATCAGAATGTCGAGTGGCTCGCTGGAGGCATGGCAAAAGTCCTGGAGTAGAGACGAAGCTCCAGCGTCATCTGGAGTTGCTCGACGAGGCAAGGTCGTCGACATGGGAGCTAGAGATCGGCGATGTTGCTTGAGCTCCGACCATTGAGCACCTGCAGGAGTTAGGCATAGACGAAGCGATGTGCAGAAGGTGCATGAGTGTTTTGTGAGGTGAGTGGTGGCCTTGGGGTGATCGGAGGTGGAGGCCAATGCTCCTCCTCCGGCGAGATGGAGGAGGAGGTGAGTCGAAGCGGTTGGGGGTCTGGAGAAGGGAAGGGCTGGTATGTGGAGACAAGGGTGCCGTTGCGACACTGGTGGCGATGTCAGAATAGGGTGATGGTGGCTATTGGCAGAGGGAAAATTAGAGAAAAACAAGAAAAAAATCTCCTCGCCGGAGCGAGGAGTTGGCGGAGGAAGATTGATCTGGGCTGAGCTCCGAGGAACTCGGGGTCTTCGCACAACAGGGACGACTGCTCCCTGGTGCTTGGCGAAGCGTGATGGCGCCGCTACACTGCGGAGGAGCCGCGGGTCAACACCAGGCGAAAGCCATCTTTGCCTCGACATCCCGCCCTCTCCGTTGTCACCGGAGGGGCGGGGGAGGCTAGGCTAGGGCCCAAATTGGTGGACGAGGGTCGGAAGCGTTGGAGGAGAGGGTTAAATAGGCGGAGGATAGTCGGAGGTTACAGTCGTGCGAGGCGTTTTTGAACGGGGCGTTAATGGTGAGGGGAGTAATGGCGAGGGGTTTGATAGTGGCGCGAGGATGGCGGAGGAACTGGGAAGACGGTGGTGGCGTTACAACGAGGAGGGAAGGTCTGTGGCGCCTTCCAAAAATGGAAGGGGGCGGAGGTTTCACGTGTCGTAACATCTGCGGAGGGGAACTAATGGGAGGAAGAAGACGTCCAGGTGGCCGTTGGATCCCACGATCCAATGGCTGAGATGCGAGCACGGTTGGTCAGGTCAGATTAGATCCGTTGATCTGATCGGGTGGTTGATGGTATGACGAGAAGGAGTGGCTGCGATTGAGATATGGTGGGATCGAACGGTCGAAGATGAATGGGTGACGTGGCTAGTTTATAGGCGATGGATGAGGAAGTGATCAGACGGCTGGTGTGAAGGCGGGAAGGAGCAGTAGCGATCGGATCTGGGGATCAAATCCGACGGTTGAGAACAAGGCGGTGATGGACGGCAGGGATGGCGTGATCCAACGGCTGAGGGAGGCGCCAGGTGGCGGAAAGGAGAGTGGGCCACGTGGGCGGCCCAGAGGGCGCTACGTGGCCCAATGAGAAAATTCAGAAATTAAATACAAAGAAAAATAGAAAAGAAATAGTTAGACGTCGAATTAGGAAAAAGTCAAAACATGAAAGTTGCTAGTCTCGATGAGATCTACAACTTTCATGTTGGTCAAAAAGCCAAAAGAGGTCATTTGTACAAAACGTATTTTTGGGGGTATTTTTAAGGGGATAAAAATATCGTTTTGTGGTTTTGAGATGTTTTTGTATTTTTTTTATCTTTTTAAGGGTCAGTGATTTGTAGACAATTATTCTATCTAATTTTTAGGGCTTTTTTAGGATAAAATAAGTACAAGAAAAATAAAAGATATTAAATACAATAAATTATGGGTAAATTATGTACAACAGTATAAGAATAAAGAATTGAAGGGAATTTTTATTGGTTTGCTTAAGCATGGGTTTTAATATGCGGCTTTTAGCATGATGAATTCGAGATTCATCAATTAACCATCATAAAAAAATAAATAATAACATTTTATAATTCAAATAAATGAAGTGACGAAAATAAAAAAATTAGATAATTTTGTAAATAGTTTTATTTCTTTTACTTTATCTCATGTCATCTCTTCCACCAAAAAATTCAAAAATTAATTTCAATTTTCATCTCTCATCTCTTTATCCAAAAAATTCAAAAATCAAATTTCATTCCATCTTTTCTATTTATATGGCTCCTTCTCCATCATTCAAACTTGATCAATCTTTAGAGAGAGGAGCCCGATCTCCGAGAGAAAATTTTGTCGAGAATTGTGTCTAGCCTCTGAGCCATCTGGTGACAGCGAGTTGGCCTTGTCGAGGCGATCAAGGTTCATTTCCGCTCCTAAGCTTAGATCCACATTTTTCTTATTTTTATCAAAGTTAATCGTTGTTACTTCGTCGCATTTTTTATTCATCATCATTTTTTTTCTAGATCATTAAAAAAACTGTCACGTTTTTTATCCACCACCGACTCGATTTTTCATCCCATCTTCTCTATCTCTCTGCCTTCAATTTCTACCTCCCACGATCTATCAACTCCGACCACACACGGTGGTCGGAGAGTCAGATTCGATCCTTCCACTTTTGCTGGATCCCCATTCATTTTCCGAGTTGTAAATAAATAAATAAATAAATATTATTTGTTTCTTTTACTCTAACATTTGTTTTGCAGAGTCATATAAATAATAATAAATAAATAAAAAGAACTTCTGTAGCCTATTTTTTATTCCTATTTTCGAATTTAAAAAAAAGTTTTTTATTATTCATTATTTACATTACAAACAGTAAAAAAATTACAAAAAAATTATATATAAAAAAACAAAAGGGGACGATTGCCTTTCCTAGCGCCGCCGCACCCCACCGCCTTCAGGCCGCAACACCGCCAGCCAACCGCCGTCCACCCGGCGGTGCCGCACACCTGCTACCCACGCGCGGGCGCCCACGCCAGCCGCTGTGCGAGAGCGACCACCCTTTCTCCGCCTGAACCGCACACGGCCCCGAGATCCCTCCTTCGTCCGATCTTCACTGCCTACAGCCCCTCGGCCTTCCTCATCGATGTCCGTCCGCGCAGCCACACGCGTGCATGCAACGCCACCCCGCTGCGCCATACGCGACCGCCCCTCCTTACCGCACATCGCGCCATCATCGAAGAAGAAGGGGGCAACGCCCCTTGCCTCTCCCCCCTATCTTGTGGAACAAGCAATGAAAGCCCTAGGGAGGGCTCTTTAGAATAAAAAAAGATATTTGGCAAATTTGCATCTTCAACCCCTGGAACTTCCAAAAATTACGAATAAATCCCCGCCAACTCCTCAAGCACATGTTGGGTACATGCTTTCTGGGTAAATTGTGAACATTCTCTTGCATTGTATTTCTCGTTATTCTATCAGTACAGAACTTTTGTGTCATTACATTTTAGTCCCTTAACTGCAGAACAAAAACTTGTGTGCTCTATTTGAATGAAATAAATGTTGTTTGTGATCTAAATATCTTGCAAAAATTATGCTATGCTCCCGATGTGATTATCTTCTTAGCATAAATTTTTCATTGTATTTTGATTTCATTTATTATTATTAAAAAAATCCAAAAACAAGTCATCTTTCCCTATTTGAAATTCTAAAATTCATAAAAAATTGAAAGTTGTTCTAAAAATTCCAAAACAATTAGGGTAGATTTATTTCCTTATCTTTTAATTTTATACCAATTTTCAGGTATTAATTATTTATAAAACTCAAAAAATGTAAAAACATCAAAAATATTATAAAAATCATAGAAAATTCTATAAAAATCCAAAAAAAATGATTTTAGTTCTTGTTTGTAGATATTTGCATCTAGTGTGTGTTAAAAATAATTGGCAGGAGTTTTGGGCATTAAAGTATTTTTAAGTTGCAAATTACTCTAGGCTGCGCACATTTTCACATTTTCTCGCTATTTGATTTTTAGAAAAATTCAAAGACATCTAAAAACTCCACAAAAATTCTCAAAAATATTTTAAAAGTTTTAAAACCCAAAAATATTTTCTCTAGATTTTTCTGAGTATTTTTGATAAATTTAAAAATTACAAAAAGAGTTGGTGTGCGTATTTTTGATCTCTTGAATATTGCTTCGTGCTATTTTTCTTGAAAATAAAAAATAATAAAAAGATAAAAAATTCACAAAAATCAAGGATAGTTGTCCTTTGAGATTCTTATTTTCTCTTAATTGATTTTCGATTAATTGAATAACCCTCGGAAATTGTAGCCTCCCTGAGTTCGACCATGTCCGCTATACAGGTTAATAAGTAGCAAAAATAAAAAAAATTGTTTGTTTGTCACGAGATTTTGGGGGATAACAGCAATGACAGACTTATCATTAATATTTCCAACCCCCAAATAAACGCGTACAACAAAATGGCGCCGTTGCCGGGGAGGCACATCGAGGGTAGTTAGGTTTCTCTTTTGACCTGCTATTCTTGGTTGTAAATATCTGTTTACATTCTTGCCATTCACTTCATTGTTTATATCCACTGCATTCATTCCTTTTTTTCTCTCATATTTGATAATTGTGTTTCTTACAAATTATCTTTTCTTTTTCTTGTGAAGGCCCGCGGAGCGAAGGAGGCGATCCTAAGAAAGCCGAAGCACCCAAGCGACGTGGAGGCAGCTTGATTCTTCACCAAGCTACAGGATAGTGTGAGAAGAGGAGAAGAAGAATTGAAAGAGACGAGAGAGAGAGAGAGAGAGATTTTCTAGCATTTGAACTCTGTAAATGGACATCCATTTGTTGCGGGGTCTGTTGCGCTAAGTGCTGGTGCACTTGGGGGACCTCACCGATTGTTTTCATCGCCTTTATTTTTCTTTGTTTTCCGTGGATTTCGTGAGCTACCTATTGATTGCTTTAATTAATTTGCTTGAGTCAGGTAATTAATTAGGTCCAAATACCCTAAACAAGAATTTCTTTGCCTATAGAGTAGAGCGTAATTTGGACTTAGTCAAATTAACTTGTTCATCAAGGACGGTTCACTTGCATCATATAGGCTAGTTTATTTTTTTGTATTTAAATTCTACGCGGATCACTTGCATGCAGAGTGCTGGCAACAAGGTACGCATCTCTAACCCCCTGCATGCATCATCATTTTTAATCACGCTTTTGGCATTTCTGATCTCCTTCCTTGTTTTCACTCACATAAGTTAAAAAGGAAATTGGACTCTCGATAGGCGATTCTTTGAAAATATTTTAACCAAGTGACAACTGTCTATAATTTAGGATTGCTAAAGAAAACTCGACTCTAAAATAAACGTAAGGAAAAATCATTATTTTGGGGAGAGTAACCCCCTCATTGTATTAGTTTTAACCTGCTCTCGTACACACTAAGGTTAGTGCCCAAATCCCATGACTCAACCTAAGTGTTTGAACAACTTTGTGATTATCACCTAACTCTAAAACAGACAAGATTAAGAGACCGAACCTTCACGATCTTCACATTGCGTTGAGTTGGTGAATTGGGGGTTTGTATTGTGTTTGATTGCTTGTGTGCATACTAGATCCTGCTGTGCATTTGCGTCTTTTCTCCATATCTTGACTTGACCCTCGTGCTCTCTCATCTTTTGTTTCGAAGATGTTCGACTGGAGTTATTTTAATCCGATCTTTGCAGATACCCCGTACCCTCCAGTTGATCCACCTTCCCTTTTCCAGGAGGACTTTCCTCCTGATTTTTGTGCATATCTGCCTAATCCATTATTTCAGGAGTCGGAGGACTTTGATTTTCACCCACCCTCATTCAACCCACCCGATCCTGAGATTTTGGAGTCACCTTTCATGCTGTCCACACTTGAAACATTGAACCAGATGATGGAGCATATGAATTTGAGGATATCTAATCTATTTAACATGAATGAGAGCCAGAACACTGCTCCACTATTTGAGGATATGGATTCACTTGAGGATAATCATGAGAGCTTGAAATCACCCAAAATACAAAAAATCAAAAAAAAAAGTAAAAATCCAAAAAGAATTCGGGAAACACATTGTTGACTCATTTTGTGAGGAGAGGACCCAAATGGCCGATCATTTACCCACACAGCCATGTCCCAACCTTGACCCCGAGGATTCCACTGTACAGAATGCTCTTAGAAAGCCTCGTGTAAATGCCGATTCCAATCTCCTCCCTTGTATGGATGAGGTCTAAAAATTCTAAAAAAATGTTGACTAAACCCGAAGTGGTGGCCACCCTTTATGAGATCATTAAAGCCCCACTTCAACAGGCCATGGCAGATTTATCTGCTCCTCAACACAAGAAAAGAAAGTGAAGGAGAAGATCTGAGCATCACATCCTGACCATGGCCACTGCCTACGCCATCTCTCATCGTCCGTATTTTAAGAAAGGGAACACTGCCACACTTCTTATGAGTTGCTCCATATCTGACTATTCTTGTGATAACACTCTCCTTGAAAGTGGTTCGTCAATCAATATAATACCATTCTCTATGGTATATTCTCTTCATCTTGGGCCCCTCAAGAAAACCAGGATGATTGTTCAATTTGCTTACGGATCTATCAAGAGGTCGAAGGGTATTTTAGAAAACGATGTCATTCTTATTCAGGGCATGAATTTCACTTTGGATTTTTTTGTAATACCCATGGAGACTTCCACCCATGTGGAGCATCCTCCAATCATCCTGGGACGACCCTTCCTCGCCTCAGCGGGAGCCGTTATTGATTATGGTTCAGGAGAGATTCTCTTCCGTTCTGATGTAGGGAGCGATGTGTTGATCACTACACCCACTATTGACCACAGACCTGCATCCCATGAGAGTATGCCTATATTAGACAATCTGAAGGACTTTGACCATGATGATACTAACGGAGATTTTTGCTATATGATGGATGATACCGAGACCCGAGAATTCCTCTTCTAAGAGGAGGACTCAGAAAGCATAGACCTTGGAGCTCCCTCTTCTAGTACGTGGCATAGCATTGATGACATCCGTGGAATTTACACGATAGACGCCCTAGATTGGAAGGCAGACACTGAAACTAAACAGGTCGGACATGATTGACTACTTTCACTGATAAGTCCGTTTCTATTCACCCTGATTCAGATGAGACCGATCAGACCAAATTTGATTTGATTGCTTTTATAAAGGAATTTGGGCCTTTTGATAAAGATGATGATCTAGTAGAGGCTTGCCAGGCTGAAATTAATCCTACTTTTTCTGATAATGATTTCGAGCCATTTTACTTTGATGTTTGCGAGACTTCTCAAGCAGGACAAGACCACACTACTTCCAATAACTGGTTTAGGAATGTGATGAATCTACGTTTCATCATTTTTATTCTATCATTTTGGCCTTAAAAACCCTAGTAAATGCGTGTAAATAGGCTTAATTTAGGCATTTTAGCATCCATGCATCATTGTGTAAATAGTGTATAAAATGCGGTTTTTAAAGCCAAAATTATAGAATAAAGAAAAGAAAAAAATAAAATATTGTAAATATTTTATGACACGAAACCCCGAGACGTAGACATCTCGATGACTAGGTCGACAAGGAATAAAGTAGGGGGAGATAAGGGCCAAAATACAATAAAAACCCCTTTTTATTTAATTCATTCTTTATTCAGTTTGGGACCTATTTTTGGTTCCACTTTTCATACTTCAAATAAAGAAACTTTGTCCATGAAAGTTGTAGATAATTAAATAAAGAAAAATATAAAATTGATTTCACTCAAAAATAATGTACAGATTAAAAGTTATGATATGAATAAAACTCCAGAATCCCAATTTCCCAGACCTGTATCTCCCTAATAAAAACTCAAAACGCGTCAAACTCATCTTTAATTGTATATAGTTTAAATTAAGCTATTTTATGGCGGTGGTTTCGCATTTGGTGGAGCTACAGTTTGAAAGTTGAGTTTTGGACCCCTATTGTATACTTGTATAGAGTAAAATATTCGTTTTATTATTTATTCACTATTTTTATAATTTTATATTTTTATAATTTTGTAAATATTATTTATAATTTATTTTTATATTAAAATCAAAATAAAAATACAAAAAATACAAAAATAAAATACTTATATATAGCATACATAGATATAATACCTGTATACTTACCTCTATTATTAATACTTACATTTTATTAAGTGTACAAAACACATCAGAAAAATAAAATAAAAATATATTTAAGTAAATGAAAATATTTTATAAATTTATAAAATCATAAACAATAAATAAATAAATTAAATTCACAAAATAAAAATAAAATATTAAATATATAGATAAAGATACCTATATAGGTCTAAAAAGGCAACTTGTAATTATAGACCTCATAAAAATAAATAAAAATCACCATAAAATAATTTACAAAATAATAAAAAAAATTATTTAATAACCTAAAATTAATAAATTCATTTATTATTTATAAACGAATTAATAAGACTTTTTTCCAAGGATTTTCTGGTTGGTCCACGTGGACCAACCATAACCCGTCCTTGGTTGACCTCGGTCAACTCTTTGACCGAGGTCTGTACATTGTCAGAGATGGGTTTTGTCCCGTTTTCTCGCTATTTTCTAGGCCGACTCATTGCTCCTTTCATGATGGTGTCTCCTAGGATATTGTTCCTCGATCATCGGTGATACACGCCTAGGGTTATTTTCGGGCATTGGATCATTGAGCCACCCGTTATCACCTCGTCTTTCACGCATGACCACCATTCTTTCAAAAAGACACTCGATCCTCCCTTCCTTCTTTTGAACCACGTTAGGGCCAGCTTAGACCTCCGAGTGGTTGCTGAAGGATCCCTGGTGACAGAGGGTCGATCCCAGCACCTCGTTGAGGTGCATCTCGGGCTCTGAGGCGTGTTCCCCCTTCTCCGACGGCCGCGCCGCCGTGAGGTTTCCATCTCGCCATTTCTGGCTTGAGGTATTGTTTCTACTTGGTTTTCTTGCACGTTTTTATTCCTTGTAGCACTAGTATCCATTTCCACCTTTCACTCCGTTCATCACATTATCAATTGCCATCTTAACCCCCTCGCCGGAGCAAGCTCCGGCGAGCGTCCCTCTCCGCCACCAACACCCTTTTCGCACGCTGGAGGGTCACAGCACTTTGCCCGCGCCCCTCTTCACCTTTCCTGCAGGTCCTTCGAACGTCAGCACGCCTAGGGCGATTTTTGGACGTCGCCGGAGACACCTGGGGTCGTCCTCGACCTTGGCATCGCGGGTTAGCCCAGGAGGTCGCCAGCCCCTTTTGCCGCCACCAGGACCTAGAAGACCTCTGCAGGAGCGCTTTGGACCTTCTCGTAGCCTCATCTCACGCCGGAGGAGGAGGAGCGAGGCCGGGGAAGCTCAATCGTCGGAGCCTTCTCCCCTGTTCTTGCTCCTGCGTTCCCGGCCGTTAGATCGGGGCTATTCTTCAGGAAGCGCAGCAGCCGTTGGATCGAGGGCCGCCAGCATCGTCAGATCTGCATCAACATCTTAATCGCAGCCATCGATCGCGAAGGGGTACGAGCTCACGGATCGACGCCACGTGTCATAAGTGAAGAGTCAAGGACCCTTCGATCCACTCGCGCTTGGGCATTTTGCTATTCAACCCTTGCGCATTTTTGTACTTTATTAAAACATTCATCGACTGTTTTAGACCTTTGGACATTTTGCATTTATCCCCCCCTCGTTCTGTAATATTCTAATTCGCCCCTTGCCCGGTCACGTGCTTGCACGCACGTGACTTGGCGATTTTGCAGAGCAAACCCCGTGGCTTTGCTTATTGCACTCTAGTACAGAAACTTTTATACGCAGTGTAATATTTTTGGAATATTTGCATTATAGCCCCTACAGGTTTCGTTAATTACATTTGTGCCACTGCTAGGTACGTGTGCTTGCGCACGTGGTCTTGGTGTTTTTGCAAAGGCAGCCTTGCGGATTTTGGAATTGGTATTTGGTCCACTACTTGCAAGATTTAGTTATACATTTTGTGTGAAAATTGCATTGTGGCCCCTGGATGTTCTGCTATTTACATATATGCCCTTGCCAGCATGTAGTTTCTTATTTTTGTATCTATTTATTTCATGCATCTATAAATCACTAAAAATCACCAAAAAATTAGTTTAAGCTCATGTTTGCTTGCTCATTCACGTCATATTTTTTTATTGCATTTTTATTGCATTTTCATAATTATTAAAAATAAAAACATGCATTTTCAACACTGTTTGCATTAGAAAATCGATAAAAATTAGTAAAATTTTTGAAAAATTCCAAAAAAATTATATTTTGCCTGTCTTATCATATTTTTGTGTCAATCCAAAAATCATTAAATATTTCAAAGTAAAACTCCTGAAAATTAGAAAACTCCTAAAAACTTCATAAAAATCTAAAAAATTCCAGAAAAATCTTAAAAGTACAAACTCAGTTTCTTTAGCTTCCTTTAGTGTATTGATTTTAATTTAAAATTAATTTGAGGAATTCTCGATACTGAGTGATATTTTTAACCCTCATTTTAATTTCAGCCAATTGCTAAGTTCACTGTTTGCTAGTATTTTGACTTTTAAAAATACCAAAAGCATTCAGAAAAATCTCTAAAAATCACAAAAATATTAGAAAAATATAAAAAGACCAAAAACATTTTATTTCCTGATTTTTGATTATTTTTACCTATTTTTATAAATACTCTATTCCCCTCTCTCTCTCTCTCTCTTATATTGTATATATATTCTATTATTGAAAAAGAAAATATAAAATATAAAAAGGAAAATTAAAAAATCAGAAAATTTAAAATAAAAATAAAAAATAAAAAATTAAATAATAAAAAAATATAAAATTGAAAACCCACAAAATTTTCATACTTGTAGACACTTAATCATACATCACATTTTTTAGCATTTTGCTGGATCTATCCTGCTTGCTCCCTGAGTTTGACACTCTATACACTTGCACACTATACACGCTTTTGTAGAGTTAATAATAAATTTTAACTCCACATATTGCTTTATATTGTTTCATCATTATTGTGGGTTAATTGTTGTTTTTATCCGAATTTCGCGTGGTCGATTCAGCGATTGAGTTCCCGCCTTGTATGGAACTTAAGATCACCGATTTTTGCGTTAAACAAATGGCGCCGTTGCTGGGGATAAACAACGTGTAGTTCGGTTTTTGCTTGATTGTGATTAATTATCTATTTTGCCTTATTTATTTGCTTATTTATTTGATATAATTGTTTGACTTGTCTAATCACCCTCTCTTGTGGACTTTGTGCGAGGAACCGCGGATCGAGGGAGGCACTCCACCCTAGGTGCCTACGCACCCACGTGAAGCCGACATCAGCTTGCCGACCTAGCATCAAAGTAGGCTTGGAGGATTTGAGAAGATAATCACCTTTCTGAGCATTTTTATATATTTATTTGTGTAATTTTAGTGAGAGAGAGACTCTATTTTTGTTATAATACATGTACTCAGGACTGGACTTTCGGGCCCAATTTCCAAGTGTTTGTACACTTGGGGGCTCACCACTGCTTCAAGGTTTTTGTCGCATTTTTTTTCATTTGTTTTCCGATTTTGTTTTTCCTTATTTTTATGTGATTGAGCCTTAGTTTTAGGATTGCTTGTGATAGATTAAGGCCAAACACTTAATACATTTGCATGTACCTATAGTGACGTTTGGACTTAGTCAAATTTTTAATTGCTTCTCACTTAATCTTGGAACCACCATGCCGCGAGAGTTCTCCATACAACGCGTGCAGGACCCACCTTGGTGGGCACCGAGGAAACTCCATGACCGGACATCTTGGTTCCATTCTAGGTCATTAGCATATGTTCTTCACGCTAATAGCAATTACTGAACTTAGGGCGATTTCATCAGCTTGCATTTGCATATAGATAGGTTTCAATTCTGCTGAGCATCTTTGCATGAAGAGTGCTGGAGGCAAGGTAAGCATTTCTCTTTAGCATACATCATTGATTTGCCGCTTGCATTGCTTTTCTGACTCACCCTCTGATTTTGATCACTTAGGTACTTAAAGGAATTGACTCCTCGTTAGGCTCGTGCATTTCTCACTAAAAATCCAAAAAAAAGTGATAATCAAATAAAATTGGGACTGCTAATATTACTTGACCCTAAAATCAACCAAAAAGAACATTTTGTTTTGGGGCGAGTAATCCCCTCATTGTCTTCGTTTTACTTGCTCGCGCACACACTAAGGCTAGTGCCCAAATCCCATTTCAGCCCCCTAAGTGTTTGTGTAACTTTTGAACTTCTCACCTAACTCTAAAACAGAAAAGATAAAAAGACCGACTTTTCGGTCTCTACCAAGTTGAGTAGGTGAATTGAGGGTTTGTCTTGTGTGAGTTTGTTTGTGCTTGCTTGTGTGTATTCTAGATCGCCTTTGCGCATTTGCGCCTTCTTCTTCACTCTCTTGACTTGACCTTCGTGTTCTCCCGAATATCATCTCCTTTTGTTTCGAGATGGTCGACTGGAGCGTATTTTATCCGGACTTTGCGGATCCTTCGTTCACTCCAGCCGGCCCACCTCCTTTTCTCCAGGAGGACTTTGCTCCTGACTTTTGTACATATCCGCCTCCGCCACAGTATCAGAACTCAGACTTCTACCCACCTCCACCTGTATATTATCCACCTCCACCTTCACATCCACCCGAGTCTGATCTGTTGGAGTCACCTCCCACGATCTCCATGAGTGTTGTCTTGAACCTAATGAAAGAGCACATTAATTTGATGAGCGATTATCTTGCCATTTTGAGATTAAATCACATTAATGCTCCTTTCGTCGAGGATACGGATTTCCTTGTGGGTGATCTTGGGAGCTTGCAATCACCAAAAATACAAAAAATAAGAAAAATGTAAAAACACAAAAAGAGTTCAGGAGACCTTTGGTTGATTCAGACTGTGAGGAGAGTGCCCACTTGCCAGATCCTTTGACCACACAGCCTTTCACACATTGTCCCACCTTTGACCCCGATGATGCCATTGTACAGGCTGCTCTTGGCATGCCTAGTGTATATGCTGATTCCGACTTCCTCCCTTGTATGGAGGAGGTCCAAAAATTCAAAAAAAAGTTGACTAAACTGGAAGTGGTGGACACTATTCACGAGATTATCCGTACCCCACTTCAGTAGGCCATGACTGATTTATCTGCTCCTCTTCCCAAGAAGAGAAAGTGGAGGAGCAGATCTGAGCGTTACATTCTGACCATGGCCACTGTCCACGCCATCACACACCGTCCCATTCCTCGGAAGAGGAACACAGCTACACCATTCATCACATGCACCATCTCTGACCATACTTGTGATCACACTCTCCTGGACGGCGATGCATCTATTAGCATATTATCCTTCTCACTGGTACAATCTCTTCACTTAGGGCCTCTAAAGAAAACCAGGATGATCGTTCAGTTTGTTGATGGATCTATCAAGAGGCCGAAGGGTATCCTTGAAAACGTCGTCATTTCGATTATGGGCACGAGCTACCATGTTGATTTTGTCGTGTTGCCCATGGAGACCTCCACAAGAATCCATCTCCAATCATCCTGGGACGACCATTCCTCTCATCTGCGAGGGTCGTTATTGATTATGGATCAGGAGAGATTCGCTTCCGTCTTGTTGACGAAAGCGAAGCGTCGATCACCGCACCTATAGTTGACCAGAGACCTACACCTGATGCACCTTCACCTATTCTAGCTGACTCCGAGGCCTGTGACCGATCTGATGATATTAGAGATGCTTTCTTAGAGACCGTTGATGAGACCCGAGGAATCCTCAGAAAGGAGGGGAACTCGAAAAGCATAGACCTCGCAGTTCCTCCTCCTGGTGTGTGGCGATGTGTTGATGAGATCCAAGGAATTTACGTGATTGATCCCATAGAGCAGAGGGTAGATACCAAGACTAGACAAGAGGGACCCGGTTTGACTACTTCCACTGATAAGTCCGTTCCTAGTCACTCTAAAGAGATGATGATTGAGGTCGGTTATGATGCTAACCATTATTCTCAGAAATTCTGGCCTCCTGATGAAGAAGATGATCTGGGTGAGATTCTCGAGGACGAGCAAAGTTCGACTACTTCCACTGATGACTTCGTTCCTTTTGATTTTGACCTGGACGACACCTCGCAGGACGACTCCGATTACACTTCTTCCGAAGATGATGAGTTTGTCCCATTCCATTTTGATATCAACGAGACCCCCAAGGCCAGACTGATGAATCCACATTTCATCATCTTTATTCTATCATTTTGGCATCAAAAACCCTAGCAAATGCATGTAAATAGCGCTAATTTATGCATCTTAGCATTCATGCATGTGCATGTAAATAGTGTATAAAATACTGTAATTAAAGCTAAAATTATAGAATAAATAAAAGAAAATAAAAAGAATAAAATATTGTAAATATTTTATGACCCGAAACCCCGATACCTAGGCATCTAGATGAATAGGTCGACAAGGAATAAAGTAGGGGGAGATAAGGGTCAGATCCAATAAAATACCTTTTATTACAATTCATTCTTTATTCATTTTGGGACCTATTTTTGGTTCTATTTTTTATACTTCAAATAAAGAAACTTTGTACATGAAAGTTGTAGATAATTACATATAGAAAAATACAAAATTGATTTCACTGAAAAATAATGTACAAATAAAAAGTTATGATCTAAATAAGATTCTAGAACTCCAACTTCCCAGACCCGTATCTTGCAAATAAAAACTCAAAATGTGTCAAAATCACCTTTAATTGTATATAACTCAAAATAATCTATTTAATGAAGTGGTTTCGTATTTTTTGGAGTTACGGTTTGAAAGCTGAGTTTTGGACCCCCACTTGTATACTTGTACAGATTAACATATTCATTTTATTTGTTATTCATCGTTTTTACAACTTTATATTTTTATATAATTTTGTAAATTTTTTTATAATATACTTGTACATTAAAATAGGAATAACAACTCAAATAAAAATACATGTATATAGTACATAGGTATGATACCTATAAATACACCTATACAATTCATACTTATATTTTATTAAGTGTATAAAAACATCAGGAAAATAAAATAAAAATATATTTAAGTGTATAAAAGTATCTTATAAATGTATAAAATACTAAACAAAAATAAATTAATTAAATAAACAAGATAAAAATAAAATATTAAAATATATAGATGTATATACCTATATAACCTATAAAAGGCAACTCTTATTTTTAAACCTCCTAAAAATAATTAAAAATCATAATAAAATACCTCATAAAATAATAAACATTTTTTATTTAATACTCAAAAAAATTAATAAAATCATTTTTTATTTTTAAACGATTTTACAAACTAATTTTCAGGGGTTTTTCCTGGTTGGTCCACGTGGACCAACCAGGTGCCGGACCCAGTTGACTCCGGTCAACTGGTCGTCCCCCACCCATGTGCTCCTGTCAGGCCTCAGTTGACCCCCATTTTCACGGATTTTTCGCCGTTGATTCTTTCACCATTTCATGTTGATGCTTTGAGAACTTTTTCTCCTCGATTGTCCCTCTTGCTCGCCCAACGTCTATCTCGAGGATTGGATCACTGTGGCGTTCGATACGCCTTGGTCTTTGGAGCGCCTCAGTCACTGAGTCAAACACCTTATATGCCTCCCCCGATTTTCCTTTCGATTTTTCAACGCCTCTCTCCATAGGAATAACTCTCCTTTCGTGCCCAACAGCAAGGAGAAGGTGACAGCTCTCCTTTGCAACCTTCGGGAGGGTCGAGCGACGCCTGAGGTGCTTCCACGACCTCCCTCTTAGCCGGCGGTTGAGGTACCCTTCCCTCCGGTGGTCCACCATCGAGGCAGCCCCCTTTCTCTTATTTTTCTTTTGCTTTTTCTTTGCTTTAGCCTTAGGATCATTTCGCCCTAAAGATCTTTCGATTCCATCGATTAAATCACCCAATCATACCACCTCACCGGAGCGCTCCTCCGACCGACCACCTCCTTGCCGCTTCACGCCGCCATTCCACCACCGCGGGACCCAGACACTTTGTCCTGGGTTCTCTGACTTCTTTTTGCAGGTCAAGGCTCGTTGACTCGAGCCTGGGAGCACTTTTGCGCCTCGCCGGAGCTCCGTGGAGCTCTCCAGCTCCGCCGCCCTCCCTTCGAGCCTCGGCCGTCGCCGAGGTCTTTTGAAGCCCCCAAGAGATAGCCCCGACCATCAGGAGCTTCCAACCGTCTTTTGGAGCCCAGAAGTTCGCCGGAGAAGGAGCAGGAGCTCGGAGAAAGTCGCCTCGCCGGCGCTCCTCCGTTGTTCTTGCTCCAGTCTTCACAGCCGTTGGATCAAGGCGGAGCTCCAGATCGCACAACCACCATAGGATCGAGGTCCCGCCAGCATCGTCAGATCGCCATCGCCAGATCTAATCGTGACCCACCATCGCCGAAGCGTCATCGCGCAATGAGGGCTCGCCACGTGGCAAGTGGTAAGCCCTCCACCGTTGGGCGCGTGAGGGGTATTTTGCATCCGACACCCCTTGCATTTTTGTATTTATTAGTAGATACTCAAACTTTCCTCGGCTATGTAAAGATTTTGTAAAATTTGCAACTTAGCCCTCAGAACTTTTACTATTTGCATTTCGGTCCTGGCCACGTCACCACACGTGACCAGTACACGTGAGGTGAAGGGCATTTTGCAAGGACCCCCCTTAGGGTTTGCTTATTTTGTTTCAGTCCAACAAATTTGATTTTAAGTGTAATATTATTGGGATATTTGCATACCAGCCCCCGGGTTTTTTGATATTACATCTAGGTCCTTCCCAAGTGCGTGCTAGTCACGCACCCTGGTGGGTATTTTGCAGGTGTACCCCCGCAGGTTTGGTTATTTGTATTTGGTCCATTAAATGCAATATTCAGTATTATATTTTGTGTAAAAATTGCATTTAGGCCCCGGAACTTTTGTCTATTTGTACTTATGCCCCTGCCAGCTGTGTGATTTTTGTTGGATGTTTGTATTTATTTAGTGCATCATTTTAACTTGAATTGCATTTTCATATTTATTAAAAATAAAAAGCATGCATTTTCAGCACTGTTTGCATTAGAAAATCCATAAAAAGTATAAAAACGTTTTAAAAAATTCCAAAAAACTATATTTTGCTTGTTTTATCATATTTTGGTGTCAGTCCAAAAATCATTAAAAATTTCAAAACAAAAACCTTAAAAATTAGAAAACTCTTAAAAACTTCAAAAAAAATCTAAAAAGTTCTAGAAAAACCTATAAATATAAACTCAGTTTTTGTAGTTTATTCATTTTATTACCTTTATTTTAAAATTAATTTGGGAAAATTTTGTTACTGTTTACTATTTTTCATTCCCATTTTAATTTCAACCAGTAGCATAGTTTACTGTTTTCTTGTATTTTGACTTTTAAAAATACCAAAAACATTCTAAAAAATCTCCAAAAATCACAAAAACAATAGAAAAATATAAAAAGACCAAAAACAATTTATTTTCTGATTTTTGAGCATTTTTACCTAGTTTTATAAATACCATATCCCTCTCTTCTCTTATATTGTATATATATATTCTATTATAGAAAAAGAAAATACAAAAATATAAAATATAAAAATAAAATATAAAATCAGAAAATAAAAAACCAAAATACAAAATTAAAAATTAAAAAAATCAAAATAAAAGAATATAAAATTAAAAACCCATAAAAAATTCGCATACTTGTAGACACTTAATCACATCACAATTTTGTGCATCATTGCCCGATCTATCCTGTGTGTTCCCTGAGTTCGACACTCTACACATACTTACACTATACACATATTTGTAGAGTTAAAATAAATTTGACTCAACGCTTGTCATTCATTTCTTGATTAATATTGTTGTGGGTTCATTGTTGATTAATTAGGGATCTTTGAGCGGTCAACACACCGACTATGGTTTCGCCTTGTGAAACCGTACGACCCTTGTTTTCCCTAGTTATCAAATGACGCCGTTGTTGGGGAGCAACAACGTATAGGTCATATTTTTGTTTGGTTGTGATTGTGATTATTTGTTTACATCATTGATTTATTTGATCTCTCTACTTTTGATATATCTTATTGAGCTATCTGACCATTCATCTTTCTTGTCTTCGTGCGAGGGACCGCGGATCAAGGAGGATCGCCTAGGGGATCCGGTGCAACCTTGGGAGGTGGAGGCGGCTATTCTAGCCTAGCCGGCAGGAGAGAGCAGGAGATTTGAGAGAGTGTTAGAGAGTCTTTTATTTTTGGTGAGAGAGAGACATTCATTATAAATTGTAATAATACAGGTACACTTGGACACTTGGACACTAGGGACTAATTTCCCAAGTGGTTGTTCGTTCACTTGGGAGGCTCACCGCGGTGTTTATCGTGTTTTCACCGTTGTCATTTTCCGGTTTTGTTTTATTTTTCCTTTCTTTTGTGGAATGAGCCCTTAGTCTTTAGGCTTGCATGATCGAGTAAATTAAGTCCAAACACCCTAATAACCATTGCATGTACCTATAGTGCGTTTTGGACTTAGTTTAACTTAAACAGTTGCCTCATCATCTTCAAACCTACGTGCCGTAAGCCCACCCTGTTAAGCGCTACTCCTGAACTCGATGTGTCGAGAAGAGGAGGGGTGAGCCTAGACCGGACTTTTTGGATTGAGGATCAGTAACCGACGTGTGGTTCTTCACGCTAGCAATTGCCTGCTCAGGACGATTTCCGTGTCCATATCGACATATAGATTAGGTTTATAAATTCCTGTTTTGTATCCCGCATGGAGAGAGTTGGGAGTCATTGTAAGTCTTCTATCTTTGCATTCATCATTTAGGCACTAAGGTGAGATTTCCATCTTAGTGTCACTTGCATTGGCTTTTCCGACTCTTCTCCCTCTGTTTTTGGATCAAATAGGAATCAAGAAAATACAAAATCGTTAGGCGCTTGTATTGAATCTACTCAAAACAAGTGATAACACCAAAAATTTAAAAAGGGACTACTAAAGAAAATTTGACCTAAATAAAATTGGTTAATTGGATTCATTGCTTGGGGAGAGTAACACCCTCACTTGTATTCAGGTTGCATGGGAAGGTCTCCTTCCAAGTGAGAGAGCGGCTTCGTAAGGATTAGAGCCAAAAACTCAGTCTGTGGCTGCCTTGTGTATCGCCTGGATTTCCGAAGTATTGGCGCTTCTATCGTACGTGGACGAGTAGGGCTTGGTCACCATTGATGACTTTCTATTGTGTAGAGCATAGACTTTGTCCGAAGTATCGAGCCTAGGCTACGCCTTCACGGGGGTGTCTGTCTCATCGTCTTGCGTCCGAGTAGGTTCTTGCACGCTCACGGGTGATTCCGTTGCGAGCGAGTTCTGAAGTATTGGTTTCGTCTATTGGCTTCCTTTCTCTATTTCTTTGGTTGAGTAGGGATCCAGGAAGGGTTACAAGGACCTCAAAAAGTGCATACTACAAGTTACACAGGAGGAGGACAAGTACAGGATACTCTTCCGGCAGTACTCTCTCTCCTATAGGCGTAGCGCTCTAAGGACTCGTTCAAAGATAAATACCTGAATTCATTGAAAAACTACAAAGATAATAGCCGAACCCTTACGGCTTCACGTGTTGAGTTGGTGAACCCCTTGTTTTGTGTTTGATTTGCTAGTTGGATCTAGGTCAAGATCAAAAATACCGCACAATTGTGCGCAATTTTGCCCCCCTCTCTTCTTCATTTCTCAGCTTCACTCTTCTCAATAATCACGATGATGGGAAGGAGGTATCTTAGGCCGTCTCTGTCGGCACCGCTATCCAGCACTCCTCCCTATTCATCTAGGACGGTTTCGGGGGGTCAAGACCTACTCTCCGAACCTGAGTTCACTTCCACCCTGTCCCCCTCGACCACCCTTCTTCTTCCATCAGTCCAATAGTTTCAGAGTTTAGTGCAACACAGAGCTCAGATCATTTGACGGCACCTGAGATGGGTTCTTTTGCCTTTTCAGAGAACCCAGCCATGGCAGACAGAGGAGAGCACCCAGATGAGCAGGAGCACCCTCCTTTCCTTTATGACCAAGCTGCCATCAACAATTCACTTCTAGCATCCCTAGAGACAATGCAGAGACAGATCAGAGACCAGGGAGCATTCATGGGTGACGTCATGCGAGAGCTGATGCAGATGAGAGCCGATAGAGAGAACAGAGCTGGAGGTGGTGGAGGAGATATACCCATTGCAGAAGGAGGAGATCCTGACGCTGAGGGACCGCCATAGATAATCACGAGGGAATTGCACAATCCTGCCGCATCCCTCACTCACCGAGGGATCCGACTTCCTCCTGTTCATAGAGATTTCGATCTTCACCCCCACACCATTCAGCTACTGCCTAAATTTCTTGGGCTGGCGACCGAAGAGCCACACCTCCACCTGCAGGAATTTGAGATGATCTGCAGTACAATTCATGACAGGCTGGTGACCAAGGACACCATCAAGATGATAGCTTTCACATTCTCTTTGGTTGATAGAGCCGCTTACTGGCTAAAACATTTGGGGAAGTTCGTCGACACTTGGACACAACTCCGCACCGCATACCTCAACAAGTACTATCCTCTCGGCCGGACCAACGCAACACGAGCCATGATCAGTAATTTCATAATGATCCCCAATGAACAATTCCACGAGGCCTGGGATCGATTTAGAGAGCTCATTGACCGGTGTCCACATCATGATATATCCAAGTCCAATCTGGTTCAGAGTTTCTTCTGTGGGCTGACACCGGAGTTGTAGGGGCTTGTAAATGCCTCTTGTGGTGGATCTTATTTTTCCAAGGGTGAAGATGACGTTTGGGCTATCTATGAAGGGATGGCAGAGAATTTGACAGTCATGGCCCAAGCCCGCGTCTACACACAGCAGAAGCCACCCCAAGGAGTAGGATCATTTCAGAGGATCGCCCGCATCGTTTCCGGTCCTCATACTCCGTCGGCAGCCGCAGCTCAGGTCGAATTAGCCGCAGCCGACATGGGCATCATTAGTGAGAAGTTAGACCGCCTCAAGATCCTCGAGAAGAAGCAGAGTCAGAGTCTGGCTCAGATGGAGCTGATGACAAAGAACATGAGTGACCTAAAGATGCAGATGCTCTGCATTCAGGAGGCACAAATGTACACTTAGCAGCCTCCCAGGTCACGGGCTGATCCCAGCAATAGCAGCTCAACCAAACCTTTTGCCCCCTAACGCCAGGTCAACCACATCCAGGCAGAGCCGGTGCCGCAGCTACAGTACCACCCGTCGCAGCCACCATCTTAGGACACTCAGATGGTGGTCTATCAGTCGGATCAGCCATTGGCAGTTCTTCCTCCACCATCCTTCGAGAAGGACCCATTGATGGAAGTCAATGGGATTTGGTACGACCGGTACCCGCAGCCCAAGATTCGTCGCGATCACCCCGGATTCCGTTGGACCACTGGTGGCACCTCTTCCCAGCAGCAGCCTCCTGCTCAAGGATATCAGAACAGCTAGCCGCAGCAGCAGCAACAGCCCCAGTATGCCCACCAGCAGAACCATCATGGTCCTCGTCCCTCCTATCAGGGACACCAGTGGAGGCATCGTCAGCAGCCTCAATAGTCATACTCCCAGCCTCGTGAGCACTTCTCCTTTCAGCAACAACCTTATTTCTAGCAGGAGAATACATCCGGTTCTCGGGCACCTGTCTTCGAGAACCCAGCATTAGATGACCTCGCCCGATTGCTTCTGAACATAGAGCATCCTACCTGTGGGACATGGATGAGTTCCGCCAGGACGTGAGGAATTTAATCAAGGGCAAAGCTGCCATACCAGCTCAAATTGAACCAAATCCGAACAATCTGAAGAGGAAATCTGAGCAGGTACAGTTTACAGAGGATACTTCTCCTAGTGATTATTTGAGTGACATGTCTTCTTTATATGATGTTGATTTTGTGACTACTAGGAGCGGTAGGATACCTGTCGGCGGCGCCTCATCTGAGCGACAACAACACGAAGAATCCAGAGCGCCAGATGAGCAGAGTAGCGGTGTTGATGCCGCTGATGATGATGTTGATGACGGTGGTGCTGAGGCCACCAAGGATAGAGATCCACACGACGGTGCTGAGGCCGTCGTGAGACCAGATGCAAACGGTGGTGCTGATGCCACCATTGTTGATGATATGCCAGAGCGCGGTGCTGATGCCACAAAGTCAGATGCCGTTGGTGGTACTGAAGCCACCACTTCCACTTTTGTTGAGCTCCCACATGTAGTGTTGCCACCTTTTGTATCTCAGGACTGTGGTTACAAGAAAAAGAACAAAAATATGAATAAAGGAAAGGTTTCTGTTTACACTTCAGATCCATATGTGTTGCATGATGATCATTGTATGGATTTTATTCCTTCACAGGCACAGGGACCTATTTCTAGCCCTCCATCTGCGGAGGCCCCTTCCATCCCCTTCCCTGAAGCATTCCGCCGGGCGAAGGGGAATAAAAGAGAAAATCCCAAAAAGACCTAGCAGGTAGAGTTCAGCAACCAGATGATTGACAGATTCCACATTCACCTGACTCTATAGGAAGCACTTGAGCACATCCCCCTCTTCAAAAAGAAGTTGAAAGAGAAGACTACAGTCCGTAGGAAGAGGAGATATAGAGATCAGATCCATGTGCTCACTCATGACACTTGCTGCACCATTCAAAACAAATTGCCAGCCAAGAGACCTAATGCAGGAGCTCCCTATGTCAGATGCGAGATTCAGGAGCAGTGGTTCGATCGTACTCTATTAGACAATGGATCTTCGATCAACCTCCTTCCGGCAGCCTTACTCGAACGATTCGAGTTTGGTCCTCTTCTTCGGAGCAGGACGGTCCTTCAGTTTGTTGATAGGTCAACTAAGAGGTCGAGGGTGTTGTTGAGAGACGTGGTCGTTACCATTCAGGGCCTGAAATTCCCCGTGGACTTTGTTGTATTGGACATGGAGATCCGTGAGTCCGTAACTGATGCCCCCACCATACTTGGACGCCTATTCTTGGCCACTGCCAAGGCGGTATCCGACCATGACAGTGGGACGGTGTGTTTTCGCGTAGAGGGCAAGAGCATACAAATAGAGACGATCGACGAGACCAGAGCGAGAGAATTAGCATGCTCAGAGCAGTCCAGTGATATTGAGCAGATGACAGAGGCCAAGTCAGACATCCACCAGGAGTGTAATTTTGTGATGACAGATGATGAATCCATTTGGACAGATCCCGTAGCACAGACCCTCACCCTGCCTACAGATTCACTATATTTATGGCTTATGGCAGTTGCGAGCCTGGAGAGCACACCCCTGGACGAGGATACATTTGAGGCTGACAGTTGTGGGATGAGTAGTGCAGATTTTCATTCTTGTTCATCTAGTTCAGATCCCTCGGATTCAGACATTGATTGGGATGATTTTGATGATTATTTGCCGTATCAGATTCCTTTTGAGCCGACAGCCATGACGAAATGCGAGCCAGTACAGTTTATTGATGATTCTGAAGGGTTCCCTTCGTCAGATTCTCATGCACAACAAGAGTTTTGACATGAAGACCTGGTAGCCTTTACACAGACATATCAGAAGCCAGATCTGCCGCCTCCCAGTTGTCTAGAGTTAAAACCCTTGTCGCAGTCGCTGAAATATAGATTCCTTGCGGGTGAGCCAGATATGCACCCAGTCATTATCTCAGCAGGTTTGAATGGAGAACAAGAATCTCGTCTGATGGAGGTTCTTGAAAGAAACCGCAAGGCAATAGGATAGAGTATAGCTGATCTCCAGGGGATTAGTCTGGCTCTGTGCTCCCACCACATTTATCTTGAGGAGGACTCTAGGCCTTCGCGTGAGTTCCAGCGACAGCTGAACCCGAATCTTTGAGATGTGGTCATGAAGGAAATATCAAGGTGGTGGAGCGCCGATTTTATCTACCCCATCTTCGACTCCAAGTGGGTTAATCCATTACATGTGGTGCCCAAGAAGACGGACATCACTACAGTTGTGAATGAATCTGGAGAGGAGATAGCTACCCGGGTACCAACTTCTTGGAGGGTCTGTGTGGACTACAGACGATTGAATCAGACCACCAACAAGGATCATTTCCCGATACCATTCATTGATCAGATTATCGAGAGGCTAGATGGGAAGAGTCACTACTATTTTCTTGACGGGTACTTCGGTTATAATCAAGTGGCCATTGCGCCCGAAGACCAGGAGAAAACGACATTCACCTGTCCGTTTGGGACTTATGCTTTCAGACGGATGCCTTTTGGTCTACATAACGCCCCCGCGACATTCCAAAGGTGCATGTTTTCCATCTTCTCAGACATTGTGGGTGATTGCTTAGAGGTCTTCATGGATGACTTCTTGGTCTATGGGGTTTGATGCTTGTCTTGACTGCCTAGACCGTGTGCTTCAGCGCTGCGTAGAGGTTAATCTTGTCTTGTCTTGGGAGAAGAGTCACTTCATGGTGACTCAGGGGACGGTCCTTGGTCATATCATCTCCGATAGGGGCATGGAGGTTGATCCGGCCAATGTGGATATCATTAGAAAACTCAATCCGCCATCCAATTTATGTCAATTGTGGTCTTTTCTGGGGCATGTCGATTTCTACCGACGGTTTATTCACGACTTTAGTCGAATCGCCCGACCGCTTACTGATTTGCCGACGAAAGACACCAAGTTCATTGTAGATGATAAGTGTCTATCGTCCTTTGAGACTCTCAAGAACATGGTTGTCACGGCTCCTGTCCTTCAGCCACCCGATTGGTCTCTTCCATTCGAGATCATGACGGATGCTTTTGATTTTGTCGTAGGGGCTGTACTTGGACAGAGGAGGGATGGATTGCCGTATGACATTCACTATGCTAGCCGAACTTTGGATGCCGCTCAACGGAATATACTGTGACTGAGAAAGAGATGTTGGCCGTAGTCTTTGCTTTGGATAAGTATCGATCTTATATTCTCGGATCTAGAGTGACCATCTATACCGATCACACCGCCATCAGGTACTTAATGGCCAAGAAGGATGCCAAAGCTCGCCTTACCAGATGGATCCTTCTGCTCCAGGAGTTTGATATTGAGATTAAGGATAAGCCTGGAGTTAAGAATGTGGTGGCGGATCATCTCTCCCGTTTAGAGAACCTTGAGGAATCTGAGCCCAGCGTACCTACTACAGAGACATTTCCGGATGAGGCGATCTTGGCGATCTCCTCGCTCCCATGGTATGCCAACTTTGTAAACTATCTTGTTGCCAAGACGGTTCCCCAGGGTTGGTCCAGGCAGAAACTTGAGACCTTCCTAGCTAAGGCCAAGTTTTACAATTGGGAGGATCTCGTCCTTTATCATGAAGGAGGGGATAGCATATGGAGGAGGTGCATTCCTCAAGAAGAGAAGCATAGCGTCCTCACCTACTGCCACAAGCTTGAGGCAGGAGGACATCATTCTGGGAAACGAACAGCATAGAAGGTGCTTCAATCCGGCCTTTGGTGGCCTACTCTCTTCAAGGATTCAGATGAATTCGTGAAGAGATGTGTTGACTGTCAAAAGATTGGTACTTGCGGACAGAGAGACATGATGCCCATGCAACCCATTCACTTTTGTGAGGTTTTTGATGCATGGGGGATTGATTTCATGGGCCCATTTCCTAAGAGTCGGGGATTTGAACACATTTTGCTTGTTGTGGATTATGTTAGCCATTGGGTTGAGGCCATCCCCGCCCGAGCCGCAAATGCTAAAACCATATGCCGATTTTTGAGGAAAAATATCATTTCACGGTTCGGGGTACCCAGAGTTCTGATTTCAGACGGGGGGTCTCATTTCATTAATTATAAAGTCAGGGCCCTTGCAGACGAGTTGGCATTGATCATCGTGTTGCCACGCCGTACCACCCTCAGACTAATGGTCTTATCGAAGTATCGAACAGAGAGATCAAGACGATCTTACAGAAGGTTGTGCGCCCAGACCGAAAGGATTGGTCACAGCTGGACTCGCTATTGTGGGCCTATAGGACTTCCTTCAAAAATCCATTAGGGACATCTCCCTTTCACCTCGTCTATGGCAAGCCGTGCCATTTGCCAGTGGAAATCAAGCATAAATCATTTTGGGCAGTCACTGAATTACTGTTAGATCCCGAGAGTATAGGAGAACAGAAGAAAGCAGAGTTGGCAGCCCTGGAGGAGTTGAGAGATACAACCTTTTCTAGCAGCCTACAAGTACAAGGAAAAAGTGAAGACATGGCATGATTCTCATATCAACCATAAATAATTTGAGCCCGGTCAGCTTGTATGGTTGTTTGATTCCAGTCTGAAGTTATTTCTAGGGAAATTACAGAGTAAGTGGAAAGGTTCGTATGTGGTCAGGAAGGTACATGAAAATGGTAGCATTGATATATCAGCAGTCATCTTCCTCTACCTTTCGTGTTAACGGTCAGCGCCTGAAGTTATATCTAGACCATGATCCGCCGGCCGTTGATGTTGCCCCTATCCTTCTGGTATGAGATGTGTTCTTCGACTCCGATCATTTGCATCTCGTACATGAGTCAAGCCAGGAAGGCAGCAGAGCACTCCGGGATAGGACTTGCTTTCTTTCCTCGATTGCCCTTCGAGTCAAAAAGGACTGGTGGGATCCTCACGGACAGAAAAAGATTGCAGTCAGTTTGATAATAATCGAGTGACATTGCCGATTCCATGACGACAATAGGATATACCCATAGCCAGAGCCGGAACCACCGATAGGGAGTTAGGTAGGGACTTGTGTAATGGGATGGACAAAGGCCATCGATCCAAAGACTCTAGAGTCTGGTCAGAGATGCCAATTCATGAGGGCCCCGAAACTAGCTAATAATATATTCCTTCTCATCGAGCCGTGGGGAATTCGAAAGGCCCTCCATGAGAGCATTAATTAGTCAAGTAGCTCAATTCCAAACTTGAAGAGTTGTCTCATTGTTTTCTGCGGCTTTTTCTCTTGCTCCTGGATTTGGGAAAAGACGAGGAGGAAGAAGGGAGCTATGAGTAGGGCCCTGGATATATGGTTCAAAAATGCAGATAGATAGTCTCACCCAACCCACAGGAAATGCTTCCTCAACTGCTCGTTTTTCATAGTAGAAAGTAGAAAGTCGCAGAACTGCATCTGCCAATCTGAAACCTAGTCTCTTTTCCCAGGACCCTTCAAGCAGCCTAGCCCCGACCAATTATCGCTACTATATATTAAGCAGCCCACTAGCCATCTTTTGGAAGCTAGAAAGTTCTCCTTCGTCCTGAGACGACTTTTCCCGAGCAGGAAATCAGTAACAGTTGTTCTCACCTCGACCGACTACTATCTATGAAACCAGGATCAACCGTCAACATAGACCAGTTAATTAGTCCGCCCCGAATATCTAGTTGAAGTGCGACAACGGCCTTTGGCTTCGTGATGCTCAGAGCGCAAATCCCAGCATACCCCGGAACCTCTTAACATGGAGGGAGACGAGTGAACCCGTGGGGCCAAAACGTTGTCGTCCGGTTTGCGACCCCACTGCCCTTTCTCAATATATCGCGAGAGAACCCCTCTGCCTCAGTCCTTCTGCATCTCATAAAGAAGGTGAAAGATCTTTGTGCGGGTGGACATAGTGAGTAGTCCGATACTATGGGCCTATGTCAACAAGTACCTGCGCTGCCTCTCATCATGTGGGTAGCCTCGACGACAACTACTAATATCAAAGCAGAAGTCAGTTGAGCCGGGCCCGGGTATGGGGGGGAAGCCATGGGTATGGGAGGAAGTTCGGTTCTTTTGGTCTTGCTCTTTCTTATCATCCTCTTCTTGGTCGGAAGCTTCCTTCGTAACTCCTGGAACTTCTTCGTAATGGCTCTGTTCCATGCCTCATTTCATAGTGAACCTCAAAGTGGCTATTCGCCTGCTGAGGCGATAGACGAAGGGGAGCCGACCGGAATTCGGCCCCTAAAAGCATGCGTGAAAGCCGCTGGTTGCCCAAAGAACTGAAAGAACCGCGCACAAGCCCTTCACATTAGAGTGGACGGTCGAAGGCCGCGCTGCCAGCCTCCCTGCTCCGAGTGGTAGCGAACCCTCAACTCTAGTTCCTGACTCTGCTCCGCATCATTCGACAACGGCACGTCGACTATGTCTGAGCTCCCTCCCCGAGGATGAGCCCTGTGCATTGGACCGATGGATAAGAGAACTGAGCTGGCCCAAAAAGCGCTTGGGCCTTCTACATACTGTGGTTGATTGGTTTTCCCGTGATTGTCGACTTGTATAAAGGCTCCGATCAGGCAATCTACAAGGCTTTCCCACTCCTAGGTTCAGGTGAGGACCTTCTTCTGAATTCCAGGTGGAGGTGCGAGGGCTAGCTGAGCAAGAGAGTAGGAGCCTCCACCTCCGCCTCCTGCAATCAAGTCCATGTTTTTACCACATGTTTATACTCGCAGGTCTTCTACTCGCACCTCTGCTCATGCGCCATCCACATCATCCTGATTTTCGAGGAATGAAAACGAATCCTACCCAGCTTACTGACTAAAGAATCCCATTTCGGGAGGGGTGGAATAGAAGACAACAGGGAGGGTCAAAACTTCTATCGCGATAGATGGCGGGTTCTGAAGAGGTCTTTCCCTCCTTTCTACAACACTTTCCCGCTCTACCTCACTGTGCTGGCTTCGGGAACTGAGAGAAGAGAAGGATAGAGATACTGGAATGATAGAAGCAAGAAAGAAGAGAAGGAGCCTCCTGAGAGGAATCTCGAGGATTCACTACACGCTGATGTCTACTTCCCTGAGTCTTTTGAACTCGCTTCTTTGACTAGGAGCGGGAAAGAGGGCTTCGCGCAATCGACTCTTTCATTTACGGCTTCCCTTGACAAGTCAAAGTCCCAAGAACTCAGCTAGGGCCGGCTTAGTCAGTGTTTTTTTTAGTTTTATCCGGTTGTCTGCCCAGAGCGATTAGGCGAGCAGGAAGAAGAGGCAATTCGGCAGGCAGGAGGTATCTTGATTCCCGATCTGCCAAGGGAACTCTCCTCCGGACATATTACCTAACCTACTATGATTCGCACCTCCTTCTACTTCGACGCGGATACCTCCTTCCCCCTCGCGATTATCAAGAAAGAGGGTTAGTCCGTTCCCTTTTTCTCCCCAGAATTCATTCGCCTTCAAAATCATCCCAGTCGGCAAAGCTTGACAACCATATATTGAGGGGTTCCATGTGAGGATGGAAGGTGACAGAGGTGCGGCCTGGTCCTTGAAATCTCACGTAGTAATTAGTCGTTTGGTGCTCACTCCTTCTTCCTTCCTTATCACTTTCATCTTCCGCTGTATATATCCATCTGTTGATATTTTCATCTTTTCCTTGTCTATCCTCTGTATCTATCAAAAAGGTACCGCCCCCTTATAGATAGTTTTCTATACTTAGGACGTACTTTGTCCTAAGTATGGGGGGGGTGTGCACCCCGAGTCGTTCTATTCTTTGATCCTCTCCATTGTCTCCTCTTCTTGTCTATACATAGGGATATCTTACCCTAAGTATAGGGGGAGACAATCTGAGTACGATCTGTTCAGTCCCACCCTTGACCCTCCCTGCGTTGTGTACAGTCTGCTATACTTAGGATTACTTGATCCTAAGTATAGGGGGGTGATGACACGAGAGATCCCGAGCACTAAGGATGAAGAAATAACAAAGGTAGTTGCGACCTTAGTCGCTCAAGAGATCAATCAGTCAATCAAGAAAATGAGGTTCAGACCACCAAAATCAGATAAAATCAAATAAACGCGATAGCGGTCCTGGCTATTGGATTAGCCTGGTATAGCTACCAGGGTCGGACTCAGGGAGCACGTAATGGCCTTGCGGCCTACGAAGTAGTCTAAAAAGGAATAAAATAAAAGAAGTGTATTTTTGGTGGATTTTTAATCTTTATATATATATATATTGGATTTTTGATTAATGAAGAAAATAAAGAAACCAATACAACAACCAATTACACACAATTATTTATCTACTCAAAAATCACCCAAAAATTCAAATAAAACTATTTTTATGTGTTTTATATTTTTTACTATTTTTGGTTAATTTTTGGCAATTTTCTGATTTTTATTTAATTCAATAAAAATCAAACAAGGCAAGAAAAGAAGGGTACTATCCAGTCAGACTTGGAGGGCCAATTTAAAATGCAAAATGGCCCTATCAAGGTCTGAAGGTAATTTTCCTGTAAAGAACAAAATACAAGGAAAATTTAGGCACCAGAATTATTATTTTTGGATTTTTCTTTTAATTATTAAAATGTTTATGAGTTTTTAGGGGTTTTGTAATTTTTATGGTTTTATAAAGCCAAAAATGACCAAAATGGGTCAGAAAATCAAGCAAGGCAAAACAAGCAATATATATTTTATTGTAATTTTTAAAGATGTTTTAATATTTTTTGTGATTTTTAAAGGTAGACAGTAAAGAAAATGCGTGTTTTTGAATTTTTAAAAATATTAAATGAAATCAAAATGTCTCCAAAAATAGGAGAAATTTTACACCATGGCAGGAGCCATGTGTCCAATTTTCATCAAATTTGGAGTTGATTTGCTATTTTATTAAAAAATAAGAGCAAGGTACAATGCACAGGGACCTGTACGCAAAAAGTGAAAAGTCCAGGGGGTCTGGTGCAATTTCTCCAAGGTTGCACGCGCGAGGCGCGTGACCTGGGCACTCAGGGACCTAACTGCAATTAAAATAAGGTTCCTAGAATAATTAGTAACAAGTACTAAAAGTCCAGGGGCCTTCTTGTAAAATACCCACTAAATAACGCACATGCACATTAAAACCATTCACAGGGGCATATCTGCAATTAATAAAAGTATAAAAGCATTCAAGAACACCCTGAAACTATGAGTCCATACATGCAAATAACCCAAACAAACACGTATCGATGCACGTGATCCACTACACACAGGGGTATAAGTGCAAATATGATAAAAGACAAGATCCCCAATGCAACTTACCCAACGTAAATAAAATATCTAAAATATTTACAGGACTAGATAATAAATGCAAAAACTAAAGGGGCCTAAGAGCAATTACCCCTTATTAACGATCCAAGGGCTGGAAGGCTGCCACGTGGAGATCGGACGGTGGAAAGGAGTGGTGCTGCAACAAAAGAACCCTCGGGTCTGATCGAACGGCTCCGAGCTCACCACGTGGCTGATCTGACGGTCCTCAAGCGCTGTGGATGAGGCTCGTTACATCAACGGTCCGGATCACTCCTCCAAAGATCGAACGGTGCCGGCGACTCCTCGAATGGATGGCTGAGATATGAACTGGAGCTGGAGGGGAAATCGGACGGCTCTGGAGGACGGTGGACGAACTGGATGCCGACGAGCTTCGTCGGGCTCGTGTGTGCTCTGAAGACCTCCTCGCGGGCCACTGAAGATCTGAGAAGAATCGCCTCGGGCTCCCGTGTCTAATGGGGCCCTACGATGGCTCGATGGAGCTCCGAGGAGCTCAGGCGAGGCCGGCGGAGGTCGAGCTGCTGCACCGGATGGTCGAGCCCTCAGATGGGCTTCTCTGGTCCTGCAAAATGGCGCAACACACTCGCGGGTCGAGGGCAAAGTGCCTCGACCCTGTAAGCGGGGGTGAAGGTGGTCGGTGCGGCGGGGCACTCGAGCTCCGGCGATGTGACGGCGGAGGAGCTCGAACCCCAGCTCCTGTGCGAGCTGGGTTGAATGGATGGGCGGAGAAGATGCGCGAGGGGAAGGCGGTCGTGATGGGATGCTCCGATGAACGAATCGATGACTGGGATGGACGGAATCGAAGTGGAACGGGGAAGGGTCGATTTGGGGCAAAATCAAAATTAAAGGCAAAGGAAGAAAACTACGGTTACCTGGGCGGAGGAGTCGACTGGGCGTGAGCTCTAGGAGCTCTGGGTCGTCGGCTCGCGGGTCGTCGAGGCCCGAGGCTCGAGCTCTACCTTCAGGCGGAGCACGGCGGCGCTAAGACGCCGGATCAGTGGCCGAGATGTCTCCTCCTCGCTGCAACAACGCCCGAAGCGAGATGTCACTCTCGCGAAGGCACTGGAGGTCACTGGGTGGAAGGCAAATGAACCAAAGATCGGGAAAATGGAGGCGGAGCTCGGCATTTATATAGCCAGGGGTCCGGCTAAAGTCGATCGGGTAGGGCAGCTCAGAGCGCGGACCCCGAGGCGGGCATCCCGGCGAGGGTGTCGGATCTGGCACGAACGAGTAGGACCGTGGGTTTGGGTAGACGGAGGTCGGGTCATGACGTGAAAAATCTGAGAAATCGGGTCAAGCATCACGACCCGTGGGAAGTGGTCCACAGGGGGGAGTTGATCGGGGGGTCAACATCCCTCGTGGACCAATGAGAGGGAGCCACGTCAAAATGATTTGAATATTCATTTAAAAATAGCAAATGACCGAATTAAAGAAAACTTAAAACATGAAAAATATTTGTTTTAAATTTTTCTATTTTTTGGTGATTTTTAATTAATTTTTCAAAATAAAAATAAGGTATTTACATAATAGAGCTATATATAGGTGTATATATATACAATATTAATTTTTGATTTTTGATTTTTAATTAGTTATTTTTATACATTTTTATCCCCATTTTATATTTTATTTATTTATATCATAAAATTAGGAATAAAAGGGTATTTTTATTTTATTTTTATTAGTTATATACAAGGGTGAAATAAATAAATATATACATTTATATACATGGTATATGTACAAGGTTCTTTTTTATTTTTAATTTTGTTCTTTTTATTTTATTTTTGTTTTGTGGTTTTTATTTTATTTATTTACAACATAAAAGATAAAATATATACAAATTTTTAGGGATTTTAATTTATTTATTTATAAGGTAAAATAAATATAGATAAGGTGTCTATGTACAAGGTGAATATCTACATGTGAATGTTTTTATTTTTACTTTTAATTTTTAAAATTTCTTTTTGTTTTTATAAATATATACAATTATGTACGAGCCACTTTTATTCTATTTTTGGAGGAAAATATATTTATTGTATTTACAAGGATATTTACACACATGAGCTCCCTATCTCTCTCTACTTTGGCTTTATGCGGGCAGGCCCATGCTGAGCCCTCCCTTGGGATTAGGTTGCTCAATATTTATTCTAAATATCTCCCTCTTTTTATTTTGTCTCTTTATTCTTTTTATTTTTGCACAAAAACATGCTAATTATTAAACTTTATACAATACATGCTTTTGGTAATTATTTATATTTACATGAATATACATGTATTTACAAAGGTTTTGTAGCTAAAATATAAGAATAAAGAGTGATGAATGGGTATTCATCAGGGGGACGATCAACTTCTCATTGTTTCATTTATTCCTTTATTTATTTATTCTTTGGGCTTGCCTATACTTAGTACGAGTCATGTCTTCTCTTTTCTCTCTGATCTATGAGGACATAGCTCAAGCTAAGTATGGGGGGTCGTATATACTACATATATACTTTAGCCATAACTCGTACTTTCGTATTTTTCTTAATAATTATGGCTAATTATTCCTTTAAAAATTCATTAAAAACCCTAATAAAAGATGTGATTATTCCTCAGATTCTTTTTATATCTACTAATTAATAAATCAGGTGAAAATATTTTTTGCAAAATGTTTAAAAAATAGTTCGAAAATATTTTTTAAAATCTTTTGAAAACTATTTGGAAACGTTTTGTTACATGTTTTCAATCCTTGTAAAATATTTTGATTGTAAAAATTATTTTCTTTGTGTGAAATAAAATGTTTGAAAAATGATTTGCAAATGGTTTGAAAAATGGTTGCAAAAATATTTGAAAAATCTATATATACTGTTTGGAAGACCTTTGCAAAATAATTTTCAAATGTGTGTACATGTGTGTAAAATTGTTTGTAAAAAACTATTTTGGACTATAGTTTTCAAAAATGTTTGGAAAACCTTTTCAAATAAGTTTGAGGAATATAAACATCACACCAAAAATTCACTATATATATTTATAAAATTGACCACTTACCCTTGTAAATTCTAAAAATTCACTTCTTCTATATATAAGAAGCATCCCCGTGTAAATATTTTAACCTAGCTTTTAGCCAAAACCTTTTTATTTTCAAAAATTCCAAAAACATTTGCAAAAATTAAAATCCAAAAACATTTGAAAAACTCTTTGAAAAATCTAAAAATGCATATGCATCATCTTTTCAAAAACCCATAAAAAGTTCAAAATCCTTGAAAATTGCATCACAAAAATATTTTTCTGCATAGCATTTGCATGGCATTCGCATTTTTCGGATTGAGTTTGATAGTTGAACGATTCTAAGTAAAATCTGAAGATTGGAGCTTGGTTGGACCTTAAAATCTATCTAATTAATAAGAACCTTATAGGAACTAGAATTGAGGTACTTCAGGTCTAGTTGACTTAATTCTTTGAGGAGCACGAGACTTGGTTCAATAGATTCTTGACTGCCTAAGTAAAGTATTTCGAAGCACACACATGACTCTTGTTGATAACGACCTAACTTGGACACCTGCACCTTTCACTTGGCTCAACTCAGTTGGAGTGGTGAGGGGTTTGGATTTGTCGGTATGAGACGCACACAGGTGGAAACACTTGTCCTCCTCTAGGGAGGGAAGTGCGCCCCAACCCGTCCGGTAATGATGAGTTTCGAGGATAGGAGATTGTGGATTGCGATAAAGCTTCAAAAGAGGGATAGTCTACTGGCTCAAGAGGAAAAACTCCCTATGTAAATGCTGTTGTATATAGTATTCAAAAAAAATAAAAAAATGCAAAAGCAAAAACTCCAAAAAAGTGGACAGGCCTGTACAAAAATTAAAATGCATGCCGGAGTGTACATATGTTGTAAAGTCAAATAAGCAAGCTTGAGCTTCAAAGTCAAATCATGTGAGCCTGCAGCTGGATGACTTGACTACACTGGTCTTGCATCCTAGGATAGGTAGCTACACTGGCTACCGTCCATTCTTCTCTTCACCCCCTCCTCTTGGGTCGGTTGCCACTTGAACTTAGAAGGGAATACCCTGCTCCTTGAGGGATGAGTTGTTGGATTAGGGAATCATTGGGTTGTCATATTGGAGAAGTCAGTCTCTTTGTCATTTCAGTTGGGGAGAGCCACTATCGCTTACACTGTACGAGTCAGCTTCATAGTCGTAGGGGTTTGCGTATGAGTTGAAATATTTCTGACATGGCTATTGAGAAGACTTGAGCAGAGTTTTGGGTTTCTCGAAAGCTGTTGGATTTCAAATCTGGTTCTCATTAAGGTTCCGCCCACACTAAAATTCCAAAGGTCCGACTTAAGCTCCAAACTTTGATTTTGCGAAGACAAGTTTGATAATTAAACTTAATCCACCTTCTTCTTCTTTTTCTTTTCTTTGTTTTTCTTCTGCACCTATTGCATAAGTGTTTGCTAGGGACTAGCAAAGGTAAAGTATAGGGGGACGATCAATCCACATATTATCATCTTTATTCTATCATTTTGGCATCAAAAACCCTAGCAAATGCGTGTAAATAGCGCTAATTTATGCATCTTAGCATTCATGCATGTGCATGTAAATAGTGTATAAAATACTGTAATTAAAGCTAAAATTATATAATAAATAAAAGAAAAGAAAAATAAAAAAATATTGTAAATATTTTATGACCCGAAACCCCGAGACATAGGCATCTAGATGAATAGGTCGACAAGGAATAAAGTAGGGGGAGATAAGGGTCAGATCCAATAAAAATACCTTTTATTACAATTCATTCTTTATTCATTTTGGGACCTATTTTTGATTCCATTTTTTATACTCTAAATAAAGAAACTTTGTACATGAAAGTTGTAGATAATTACATATAGAAACATACAAAATTGATTTCACTGAAAAATAATGTACAAATAAAAACTTATGATCTGAATAAGATTCCAGAACTCCAACTTCCCAGACCCGTATCTTGCAAGTAAAAATCGAAATGTGTCAAAATCACCTTTAATTGTATATAACTCAAAATAATCTATTTAATGATCGTGGTTTCGTATTTTTCAGAGTTACGGTTTGAAAGCTAAGTTTTGGACCCCCACTTGTATACTTGTACAGATTAAAATATTCATTTTATTTGTTATTCATCGTTTTTACATCTTTATATTTTTATATAATTTTGTAAATATTATTTATAATATACTTGTACATTAAAAAAGGAATAAAAACTCAAATAAAACACAAAATAAAAATACTTGTATATAGTACATATGTATGATACCTATAAATACACCTATACAATTCATACTTATATTTTATTAAGTGTATAAAATACATCAGAAAAATAAAATAAAAATATATTTAAGTGTATAAAAGTATCTTATAAATGTATAAAATACTAAAACAAAATTAATTAAATTAAATAAACAAGATAAAAATAAAATATTAAAATATATAAATGTATATACCTATATAACCTATAAAAGGCAACTCTTATTTTTACACCTCCTAAAAATAATTAAAAATCATAATAAAATACCTCATAAAATAATAAACATTTTTTATTTAATACTCAAAAAATTAATAAAATCATTTTCGATTTTTAAACGATTTTACAAACTAATTTCCAGGGGTTTTCCTGGTTGGTCCACGTGGACCAACCAGGTGCCGGCCCCTGTTGACTCTGGTCAACAGGTCGTCCCCCACCCATGTGCGCCTGTCAGGCCTCGATTGACCCCCATGTTCACGGATTTTTCACCGCTGATTCTTTCACCATTTCATGTCGATGCTTTGAGAACTTTTTCTCCTCGATTGTCCCTCTTGCTCGCCCAACGTCTATCTCGAGTATTGGATCACTGTGGCGCTCGATACGCCTTGGTATTTGGAGCGCCTCAGTCACGAAGTCAAACACCTTATATGCCTCCCCCGATTTTCCTTTCAATTTTTGAACTCCTCTCTCCATAGGAATAGCTCTCCTTCCGTGCCCAACAGCAAGGAGAAGGTGACAGCTCTCCTTTGCAACCTTCGGGAGGGTCGAGCGACGCCTGAGGTGCTTCCACGACCTCCCCCTTCGCCGACGGTTGAGGTACCCTTCCCTCCGGTGGTCCACCGTCGAGGCAGTCCCCTTCCCCTTATTTTTCTTTTGTTTTTTCTTTGCTTTAGCCTTAGGATCATTTTGCCCAAAGATCTTTCGATTCCATCGTTTAAATCACCCAATCAGACCACCTCGTCGGAGCGCTCCTCCGGCCGACCACCTCCTCGCCGCTTCGCGCCGCCATTCCACCACTGCTGGACCCAGGCACTTTGCCCTGGGTTCTCTCACTTCTTTTTGCAGGTCAAGTCTCGCTAACTCGAGCCTGGGAGCACTTTTGTGCCTCGCCGGAGCTCCGTGAAGCTCTCCAGCTCCGCCGCCCTCCCTCGCGAGCCTCGGCCATCGCCGAGGTCTTTTGAAGCCCCCAGGAGATAGCCCCGACCGTCAGGAGCTTCCAGCCATCTTTTGGAGCCCAGAAGTTCGCCGGAGAAGGAGCAGGAGCTCGGAGAAAGTCGCCTCGTCGGTGCTTCTCCGTTGTTCTTGCTCCGGTCTTCGCAGCCGTTGGATCAAGGCAGAGCTCCAGATCGCACAACCGCCGTAGGATCGAGGTCCCGCCAGCACCATCAGATCGCCATCGCCAGATCTAATCGTGACCCTCCATCGCCGAAGCATCATCGCACAACGAGGGCTCGCCACGTGGCAAGTGGGAAGCCCTCCATCATTGGATCGTGCGCGAGGGGTATTTTGCATCCGACACCCCTTGCATTTTTGTATTTATTAGCAGATACTCAAACTTTCCTCGGCTGTGTTAAGATTTTGTAATATTTGCAACTTAGCCCTCAGAACTTTTACTATTTACATTTCGGTCCTGGCCACGTCACCTCACGTGACCAATACACGTGAGGTGAAGGGCATTTTGCAAGGACCCCCTTAGGGTTTGCTTATTTGGTTTCAGTCCAACAAATTTGATATTAAGTGTAATATTTTTAGGATATTTGCATATCAGCCCCCGGGTGTTTTTGATATTACATCTAGGTCCTTCCCAGGCGCGTGCTAGTCACGCGCCCCTGGTGGGTATTTTGCAGGTGTACCCCCGTGGGTTTGGTTATTTGTATTTGGTACATTAAATGTAATATTCAGTATTATATTTTGTGTAAAAATTGCATTTAGGCCCTGGAACTTTTGTCTATTTGCACTTATGCCCCCGCCAGCAGTGTGATTTTCGTGGATGTTTGTATTTATTTAGTACATCATTTTAACTCGAAAAATTTCCAAAAAAATAACATAAGCTCCTGTTTGCTTGTACAATCACGCTATATTTTTGCATTGCATTTTTATTGTATTTTCATATTTGTTAAAAATAAAAAATATGCATTTTCAGCATTGTTTGCATTAGAAAATCCATAAAAAATATATAAACGTTTTGAAAAATTCCAAAAAAAATATATTTTGCTTGTTTTATCATATTTTAGTATTAGTACAAAAATCATTAAAAATTTCAAAACAAAAACTTTAAAAATTAGAAAACTCTTAAAAACTTCTAAAAAAATCTAAAAAGTTCTAGAAAAGTCCTAAAAATATAAACTCAGTTTCTATAGTTTCTCCATTTTATTACATTTATTTTAAAATTAATTTGGGAAAATTTTGTTACTGTTTACTATTTTTCATTCCCATTTTAATTTCGGTGAGTAGCATAATATACTGTTTTCTTGTATTTTGAGTTTTAAAAATAACAAAAACATTCTGAAAAATCCCCAAAAATCACAAAAATAGTAGAAAAATATAAAAAGACCAAAAAAAATTTATTTTCTGATTTTGAGCATTTTTAACTATTTTTATAAATGTCCTATTTCTCTCTTCTCTTATATTGTATATATATTCTATTATAGAAAAAAATACAAAAATATAAAATATAAAAAGAAAATATAAAATCAGAAAATCAAAAACCAAAATACAAAATTAAAAATTAAAAAATCAAAATAAAAATATATAAAATAAAAACCCACAAAAAATTCGCATACTTGTAGACACTTAATCACATCTTATTTTTGTGCATCATTGCCCGATCTATCCTTTGTGCTCCCTGAGTTCGACACTCTACACATACTTACACTATACACCTATTTGTAGAGTTTAAATAAATTTGATTTCACACTTGTCTTTCATTTCTTGATTAAAATTGTTGTGGGTTCATTGTTGATTAATTAGGGATCTTTGAGCGGTCAACACACCGACTACGGTTTCGCCTTATGAAACCGTACGACCCTCATTTTCCCTAGTTATCACAGACCTAGTTGCACTTCTTCCACTCACCCGTCTATGCCTTCTCACCGTAGGACCACCAAGGGCGAACCTAGCCATACTACTTCCATTGACCAGTTCGTGCCTTTTCGATTTGACTCCACTGAGGGCCTTCACCCTGTCGACCCTGATCGGCTTCCGTCCACTATGGACCCTGATGTCGACTTGCACCATACTAGATCTATCCCTCAGCGGTCTAGCAAGAAGGTTTGCTTTTTACCTTCTTGATCATGTGTATATCCATCTCTGTTGTATATTCACTTTTGTTCACCTATGTTCTCTCTTCCGTATTGCTCATCCACCCATTCTCGCATTGCCTTGTTTAGGACGTACTTTGTCCTAAGTATAGGAGGGTGGAAGAGCCGAGTGTTCATTCGTCGTTCTGTTTCATCACTCCTGTTGTTGCCTATACTTAGGGCTTATTTTACCCTAAGTATAGGGGGAGTGAAGCGTACATTCTTCTCTATCTTCTTCCATCTGTTGATATCTTTTCTTCTTTTCTTCTTTTCCTCTTCTATCTTCTTTATCTACCGAAAAAGTGTCGGCCCTTTTTGTCAGTTTCTATACTTGTATAAGGGGGGTGTGCACCCCGAGTTTCTGCTATTCTTTGATCCTCTCCATTGTCTCCTCTTCTTGTCTATACTTAGGGATATCTTACCCTAAGTATAGGGGGAGACAATCTGAGTACGATCTGTTCATTCCCACCCTTGACCCTCCCTGCTTTGTGTACAACCTGCTATACCTAGGATTATTTAATCCTAAGTATAGGTGGGATGGTCGACTTCTCATTTGTTTATTCGTTCATTCATTCATTCGTTTATTCTTAGACTTTTCTATACTCAGTACGAGTTATGTCTTCTCTTTTCTCTTCGATCTATGAGGACATAGCTCAAGCTAAGTATAGGGGGGTCGTATATACTGCGTATATACTTTAGCCATAACTCGTACTTTCATATTTTCCTAGTAATTATGGTTATTTATACTTATTAAAATTCATTAAAAACCTTAATAAAAAGATGTGATTATTCCTCAAATTCTTTGTGTATCTACTGATTAATAAATCATGTGAAAATATTTTTTGCAAAATGTTTGAAAAATAGTTTGCAAATCCTTGTGAAAAATATTTTGAAAACTATTTGGAAAACATTTTGTTACATGTTTTCAACCTTTGAAAAAATATTTGATTGTAAAAAGTATCTTCTTTGTGTGAAATAAAATGTTTGAAAAACGATTTGCAAATGGTTCGAAAAATGGTTGTAAAAATAATTGAAAAATCTATATATACTGTTTCGAAAACCTTTGCAAAATGATTTTCAAATGTGTGTACATGTTTGTAAAAATTGTTTGTAAAAATTATTTTGGACTATAGTTTTAAAAAGTGTTTGAAAAACCTTTTCAAATAAGTTTGAGGAATACACACATCTCACCAAAATTCACTATATATATTTGACCACTTACCCTTGTAAATTCTTAAAATCCACTTCTTATATATATAAGATGCACTCCCGTGTAAATATTTGTACCTAGTTTTTATCCAAAACCTTTTTTGTTTTCAAAAATCCCAAAAACATTTGCTAAACTAAAATACAAAAACATGTGAAATTTTTTTTGAAAAACCTAAAAATGCATATGCATCATCTTTTCAAAAATCCATAAAAAGTTCAAAATCTTTGAAAATTGCATCACAAAAATATTTTCTGCATAGCATTTGCATGGCATGAGCATTTTTCAGATTGAGTTTGATAGTTGAGCGAGTCTAAGTAAAATCCGAAGATTGGAGCTTGATTGGACCTTAAAATCTACCTAATTAACAGGAACCTTATAGGAGCCGGAATTGAGGTACTTCAGGTCTAGTTAACTTAATTCTTTAAGGATCACGAGACTTGGTTCATTGGATTCTTGACTGCCTACGTAGAGTATTTCGGAGCACACGCACGACTCTTGTTGATAATGACCTAACTTGGACACCTGCACCTTTCACATGGCTCAACTCAGTTGGAGTGGTGAGGGGGTTGTATTTGTCGGTATGAGACGCACACAGGTGGAAACACTTGTCCTCCTCTAGGGAGGGAAGTGCACCCCAACCCGTCCAGTGATGATGAGTTTCGAGGATAGGAGATTGTGGGTTGCAATAAAGCTTCAAAAGAGGGATAGTCTACTGGCTCAAGAGGAAAAACTCCCTATGTAAATGCTGTTGTATATAGTATTCAAAAAAAATTGCAAAAGCAAAAACTCCAAAAAAAGTGGACAGGCATGTACAAAAATAAAAATGCCTGCCGGAGTGTACATATGTGTATAGTCAAATAAAGAAAGCTTGAGCTTCAAAGTCAAATCATGTGAGCCTGCAGCTGGATGACTTGACTACACTGGTCTTGCATCCTAGGATAGGTAGCTACACTGGCCGTCCATTCTTCTCTTCACCCCTCCTCTTGAGCTGGTTGCCACTTGAACTTAGAAGGGAATACCCTGCTCCTTGAGGAATGAGTTGTTGGATTGGGGAAGCATTGGGTTGTCATATCGGAGAAGTTAGACTCTTTGTCATTTCAGTTGGGAAGAGACACCATCACTTACACTGTACGAGTCAGATTCATAGTCGTAAGGGTTTGTGTGTGAGTTGAAATATTTCGGACCTGGCTATTGAGGAGACTTGAGCAGAGTTTTGGGATTCTCGAAGGCTGTTGGATTTCAAATCCGGTTCTCATTAAGGTTCCACCCGCACTTAAAATTCCAAAGGACCAACTTAAGCTCCAAACTTTGATTTTGTGAAGACAAGTTTGATTGTTAAATTTAATCCAAGTTTCTTCTTTTTCTTTTCTTTATTTTTCTTTTTCTGCACTTATTGCATAAGTGTTTGCTAGGGATTAACAAAGGCAAGTATAGGGGGATGATGAATCTACATTTCATCATCTTTATTCTATCATTTTGGCCTTAAAACCCCTAGTATATGCGTGTAAATAGGCTTAATTTAGGCATTTTAGCATCCATGCATCATTGTGTAAATAGTGTATAAAATGCGGTCTTTAAATCCAAAATTATAGAATAAAGAAAAGAAAAGAAAAAGAATAAAATATTGTAAATATTTTATGATCCGAAACCCTGAGACCTAGGCATCTCGATGACTGGGTCGACAAGGAATAAAGTAGGGGGAGATAAGGGCCAAAATACAATAAAACCCCCTTTTTATTTAATTCATTCTTTATTCAGTTTGGGACCTATTTTTGGTTCCACTTTTTATACTTCAAATAAAGAAACTTTATACATGAAAGTTGTAGATAATTAAATAAAGAAAAATACAAAATTGATTTCACTCAAAAATAATGTACATATAAAAGTTATGATCTGAATAAAATTCTAGAATCCCAACTTCCCAAACCTGTATCTCCCTAATAAAAACTCGAAACGCGTCAAACTCACTTTAATTGTATATAGTTTAAAATAAGCTATTTAATGGCGGTGGTTTCACGTTTGGGGGAGCTACGGTTTGAAAGTTGAGTTTTGGACCCCTATTGTATACTTGTACAGAGTAAAATATTCGTTTTATTATTTATTCATTATTTTTATAATTTTATATTTTTATAATTTTGTAAATAGTATTTATAATTTATTTGTATATTAAAATCAGAATAAAAACACAAAATACAAAAATAAAATACTTATATATAGCATACATAGATATAATACATGTATACTTACCTATATTATCAATACTTACATTTTATTAAGTGTATAAAACACATCAGAAAAATAAAATAAAAAAATATTTAAGTAAATGAAATTTTTTTATAAATTTATAAAATCATAAACAATAAACAAATAAATTAAATTCACAAAATAAAATTAAAATATTAAATATATAGATAAAGATACCTATATAGGTCTAAAAAGGCAACTTGTAATTATAGACATCATAAAAATAAATAAAAATCACCATAAAATAATTTACAAAATAATAAAAAAAAATTATTTAATAACCTAAAATTAATAAATTCATTTATTATTTACTAACGAATTAATAAGACTTTTTTTCAAGGATTTTTATGGGTTTTGTACCGTTTTCTCGCTATTTTCTAGGCCGACTCGTTGCTCCTTTCATGATGGTGTCTTCTAGGATATTGTTCCTCGATCATCGGTGATACACACCTAGGGTTATTTTCGAGAATTGGATCATTGAGCCACCCGTTATCACCTCGTCTTTCACGCCCGACCACCATTCTAGCAAAAAGACACCCGATCCTCCCTTCCTTCTTTTGAACCGCGTTAGGGCCAGCTTAGACCTCCGAGTGGTTGCTGAAGGATCCTCGGTGACAGAGGGTCGATCCCAGTACCTCGTTGAGGTGCATCTGGGGCTCTGAGGCGCGTTCCCCCATCTCCGACGGCCGCGCCGCCATGAGGTTTCCATCTCGCCATTTCTGGCTTGAGGTATTGTTTCTACTTGGTTTTCTTGCACGTTTTTATTCCTTGTAGCAGTAGTATCCATTTCCACCTTTACTCCGTTCATCGCATTATCAATCGCCATCGTCACCCCCTCGCCAAGCAAGCTCCGGCGAGCGTCCCTCTCCGCCACCAACATCCTTTTCGCACGCTGGAGGGTCGCGGCACTTTGCCTGCGCCCCTCTTCACCTTTCCTGCAGGTCCTTGGAACATCAGCATGCCTGGGGCGATTTTTGGACGTCGCCCGAGACACCTGGGGGTCGTCCTCGACCTTGGCGTCAGGGTCAACCCACGAGATCGCCAGCCCCTTTTGCCGCCACCAGGACCTAGAAAACCTCTGCAGGAGCGCTTTGGACCTTCTCGTAGCCTCATCTCACGCCGGAGGAGGAGGAGCAAGGCCGGGGAAGCTCGGTCGTCGGAGCCTTCTTCCCTATTCATGCTCCTGCGTTCCCGGTCATTAGATCGGGGCTGTTCTTCAGGAAGCGCAGCAGCCGTTGGATCGAGGGCCGCCAGCACCGTTAGATTTGCATCAACGTCTTAATCGCAGCCATCGATCGCGAAGGGGTACGAGCTCACGGATCGATGCCACGTGTCATAAGTGAAGAATCAAGGACCGTTCGACCCACCCGTGCTTGGGTATTTTGCTATTCAACCCCTGCACATTTTGTAGTTTATAAATTAACACTGAAACATTCATCGGTTGTTTTAGACTTTTGGACATTTTGCATTTAGCCCCCCCTCGTTCTTTAATATTCTAATTCGCCCCTTGCCCGGTCACGTGCTTGCATGCACGTGACTTGGCGATTTTGCAGGGCAAACCCCACGGCTTTGCTTATTGCACTCTAGTCCAGAAACTTTTATACGCAGTGTAATATTTTTGGAATATTTGCATTATAGCCCCTGCAAGTTTTGTTAATTGCATTTGTGCCCCTGCTAGGCACACGTGCTTGCGCACGTGGTCTTGGTGTTTTTGCAAAGGCACTCTTGCGGATTTTGGTATTGGTATTTGGTCCACTACTTGGAAGATTTAGTTATATATTTTGTGTGAAAATTGCATTGTGGCCCCTGGATGTTCTGCTATTTACATATATGCCCTTGTCAGCAGTGTAGTTTCTTATTGTTGTATCTATTTATTGCATGCATCTATAAATTGCTAAAAATCACCAAAAAATTATTTTAAGCTCCTGTTTGCTTTCTCATTCACGCTATATTTTTGTATTACATGCATTTTCATAATTATTAAAAATCAAAAACATATATTTTCAGTATTGTTTGCATTAGAAAATCCATAAAAAATAGTAAAAGTTTTTGAAAAATTCCAAAAAAATATATTTTGCGTGTCTTATCATATTTTAATGTCAATCCAAAAATCATTAAAAATTTCAAAGTAAAACTCCTAAAAATTAGAAAACTCCTAAAAACTTCATAAAAATCTAAACAATTCTAGAAAAATCCTAAAAATACAAACTCAATTTCTGTAGCTTCCTTAGTGTATTGATTTTATTTTAAAATTAATTTGAAGAATTTTGGATACTGATTGATATTTTTAACCCTCATTTTAATTTTGGCCAATAGATAAGTTCATTGTTTGCCAGTATTTTGACTTTTAAAAATACCAAAAACAGTCAGAAAAATCTCTAAAAATTACAAAAACATTAGAAAAAATATAAAAAGACCAAAAATATTTTATTTTCTGATTTTTGATTATTTTTACCTATTTTTATAAATACTCTATTCCTCTCTCTCTTATATTGTATATATATTCTATTAATTAAAGAAGAAAATATTAAAATATAAAATATAAAAAATCAAAAATCAAAAATTAAAATATAAAATCAAAAATCTAATAATAAAAAAAATATAAAATTACAAATCCACAAAAATTTGCATACTTGTAGACACTTAATCACACATCACATTTTTTAGCATTTTGCTGGATCTATCCTGCTTGCTCCCTGAGTTCGACACTCTACACACTTGCACACTATACACACTTTTGTAGAGTTAATAATAAATTTTAACTCCACATATTGCTTTACATTATTTCATCATTATTGTGGGTTAATTGTTGTTTTAATCTGAATTTTGCGTGGTCAATTCCGCGACTGAGTTCCCGCCTTGTGTGGAACTTAAGATCACAGATTTTTGCGTTAAACAGCCTGCACAATCTGAAGCCTTTGAGGATACATTCTTGGTCGATCCTACTCAGTTTATATTTAATGATGATCCCAATATCGACCTACACCTTGTCAAATCCATACCTCAACGGTCCCGCAAGAAGGTTCGTTTTCGACCTTCTTGACCTTTGTACATCCACACCTCTTGTATATCCTTTCGTTTCACTCTTTCTTCTCCCGTTCTATCATTCACCCATTTTCCGTGTGTGTATATGCTATACTTAGGATGTGCTTTATCCTAAGTATAGGGGGGTGAAAGATTTGTGTTGTTCATATTCATCCTGTTTATCACCCTTGTTGTTGTTGCCTATACTTAGGGATACTCTACCTTAAGTATGGGGGAGTGATGTTGTTCATATCATGTCTTAAGATTCAAGGAGGAGGACTCAGAAAGCATAGGGGGATGATGAATCTGCGATTCATCATCTTTATTCATTTATTTTAGCTTAAAATCCCTTATAAAACACGCGATGCAACCCCCAAATAAAACGCACAGATTCAAGATTTTATGGATTTTGTTGTTCGCAAAATCTTGAGGTTGGATACTTAATGATAAATCGGTGTCGTTGTTGCTATCCCCAAAATCCCGTGACAAACAAACATTTTTTTTATTTTTTTGCTACTTATTAACCTGTATAGCGGATAGGGTCGAACAAAGGGAGGCTACAATTCCCGAGAGTTATTCAATTAATCAAAAACTAATTAAAAGAAAACAGGAATATCAAAGTACAACTATCCTTAGTTTTTCTGATTTTTTTTATTTTTTATTTTTTAAATTTTCAAAAATAACATGAAGCAATATTCACAAGATCAAAAGTACACATGCCAACTCTTTTTATAATTTTTCAATTTGTCAAAAATGCTCAGAAAAATACAGAAAAATATTTTTGGATTTAAAAGTTTTGAAATATTGTTGAGAATTTTTGTGGAATTTTCAGATGTTTTTGTATTTTTTTCCAAAAATCAAAGGGTGAGAAAATGTGAAAATGTGCACAGCTTGGAGTAATTTGCAACTTAAAAATATTTTAATTACCCAAAACTCCTGAGTTTAAGTCAAACTAGAAGCAATTATCTACAAACAGGAACTGAAATCACTATTTTTAGATTTTTGTAGAATTTTCTATGATTTTTAGAAGATTTTTGATGTTTTCAATTTTTTGGGTTTTATGGATAATGAATACGTGAAAATTGGTCAGAAATTAAAAGACAATGAAATACAACTACTCTAATATTTTTGGAATTTTTAGAACAATATTTGAATTTTTATGAATTTTGGAATTTCAAACAGGGAAAAATGACATGTTTTTTATTTTTTAATAATATCAAATGAAATAAAAAAAACTATGAAAAATTTATACTAAGAAGATAATCACATCAGGAGCATAGCATAATTTTTGCAAGATTTTTAGATCACAAATAACATTTATTCCAATAAAATAGAGCAAGCAAATTATTGTTCTGCAGTTCAGGGACTAAAATGCAAATCTTTCAAGTTTAAGTATCAGAATATAACAATAAATTGATGCAGGAGAGACTTTGTACTTTGCCCAATGATTTGTTCAGATAGGGGCGCAGGTGTAATTGCAAGAACTTCTGGGGGATGACTCATAATATTTCCAATTAAAAAAATGAACCCTGGGGAGGGTTTCGTTCCTTGTTCCTTCAATCGCAAGGGGCAAGAGGGGGGCGCCGCCCCTCTTTCTTATCTTCCACGCAGGAACTGGTCTTCGGCAGCGAGGTGGTGGATCGTCGGTTGAAGGACGACGCGGCTGTTGGCGCGGAGGACGCCACCTGGAGGCGGCGCTTGAAGACGAGGCGTGCGCCTGGAGCGCCGTGCGCGGGGTGAAAGCGCGGGCTGGGAGGCTCCGTGACCGAGCGCGACTAAGGAGGGGTGCGGATGGGGGCACGACGGTAGGCGAGATGGCGGGCACCGCCGCCACGCGGTTATGCAGCAGGTGCCCATGCGGGTCGTGCTGGCGGCTGAGGACGACGGAGGCTGGGCTTCGGGGCGGCGCTGCCGCCGCGACTGGAGACGCGCGGGGAGGCCATCGCCTTCGTGCGGACAGATGCGCGGGCTCGCGCAGCGAGGTAGGGCTGGGAAGGAGGTGCTGGTTGCGTTCAGGGGTCGGACGCTCTCAGGCGCGGTGGAAGACGGCTGAGGAAGAAGGGGGGGACTCCTGGAGAGTTGTCGTCCCTGCTCTCTTTTTTTTGTTTTTTTTATATTTTTTGTGTTTTTTATTTGTAATGTAATAAAAAAATTTTATTTTTTTAAATCTGAAATAATAAAAAAAATAGAAAATGAGAAATGTTTTTTTTATTATTTTTATTATTTTCTTTTTAATGTTCATGCAAAACAAACGTTAGAGGAAAAAGAAACAAATAATAATCTTTTTTTTATATTTTTATGTATTTACAAATAGAAAAATGAATGAGGATTCGACGGAAGTGAAGGATTCGAATCCGATCTCCAGCCACCGTACGCACCCGGAGTTAAAGATCGTGGACGATAGAAATAGAAAGCGGAGAGATCAAGAACGTGAGATGAAAAATCAAGTCGAAGCGGATCAAAATCGTGATGGAATTTTTTTTAAAGATCTAGGAAAATAAAATGACAATGGAATTAAACTCCTATGAAATAAACTACGATTATCCTAGATAAAAATAAGAAAAATGTGGATCTCACCTTAGGAGCGGAAATGGACCGTGATCGCCTCGACAAGGTCGACTCGCTATCACTGGACAACTTGGAGACTAGGCAACTTTCTCGATGAAATTTTTTTTCGGAGATCGGGCTCTTCTCTGTAAAGATTGATCAAGTTCGAATGATGGAGAAGGATCCATATAAATAAAAATGATAATGGAGATGAAGTTTTGAATTTTTGACTTTTTGGATAAAGAGATAAGATGGATGCAAAATTTAAATGAGATAAAGATGAAGAGATAAAACTATTTACATAATTATCTTTTTTTTTAATTTTCGTCACTTCATTTATTTGAATTAAAAGTTGTTAATTTTTTATTTTTTAGGGTGGTTAATTAAAAATAGCAACTATATACATATACATATATGACATTATATACAATGGTAAATGAGGAAATTAGCTTTTTTGTTTTAGTTTTTTTTTATTTTGATTTTTATTTAAAATAATTAGTAAGAATGATTTACAAATATATACAAATACAATATTTACAAAATACAAGGGAAAATTGCACAAACCACCCCAGCAACTTTTTACTCGTAACTCCAAAAATTATGAAATCGCAGTCATATTAAAGATAATTTAATTTATAATCCAATGGAAGTGAGATTGATTTAATTTGAATTCATATGGAGCCGGAATTGATTTTCAATTAGTGCTCGGTGGCTTTTTCCAAGTGTGGCTACTTTTATTTTGTACATGATTTAATTGTGCAATTATTTTTATTGATTAGGACACATTTTTATTTACAACTTTTGTTTTGAAAGTTATTTGATTTGAGGTCAATTAAGGCACAAATAAATTAGTGTTAGTTTTATACAAATATACACAAAATAAGTGAGAAGTATTTACAACAACACATACACGTTTTTTTTTATTTTCAGCTTAAGGACCCTTATCTCCCCCTACTGTATTCCTGGTCAATCAGGTCAAGTCTTGACCTTCTCTCGGAGTTCGGGTCAGCATGTATACAATCTTCCTTTTTTATTTTATTTTCTTTATTTTTCCTTTCTTTCTTTATTTATTTATTTTAGGTTAAAATTAATAAGAAGTGTACAATATTTACGCACAGATGCAAGTTAGTAAGAATATGGAGTTAGTGTTATATGAAGATGTTTTATAAGGGATTTTAAGCTAAAATAAATGAATAAAGATGACGAATTGCAGATTCATCATGGGGCCTCAATAATCTCGTGATATAGCTATAATTACGATAATACTTATTTTACTCTAGTTATATAGTTATATAGCTATAATTGCATATTTTACTATAATAATAATTATTATTAAAAATCTCAAAAATAATTTTAATACCTTTTAAAAAAGGATTGTACCTTAGGGTATTTTTCCAATTTTGTCTTTATTTTGTGTTTCGATTATCTATATTATCTATATCATATATAGTTTGTATACTTATCTTATATCTAATTAAAAAGAAAAGGCTGATTAAAATCAAAAAATATAAAAAGAAAATGGAAATTATAAAATTAAAAGCTTAAAAAATATAAAAACAAGAATCCATAACATATATAACTAAAACCTACTAAAAATCATAAACCTTCACAAAACCCAAAAACATTTATTGTCTTTTTTCGCCAAATTTTGTTGTTTATTCCCCGTGCTCCCTATGTCTGACCTCTACTACGTATTCATTATATACATTTTAGTAGAGTTATAGTAAATCTTAACTACACTTCTATTTTGCATTACTATATTTATTTGTGGGTTAATTGTTGATTGATCTTGGATTCCATGAGCGGTCGCCTCAGCAACAATGTATCTTCGCTCTTTGTGAGGATATTTTAGATCCTTGCAGAATCCCAGTTGTCACTATGACAACTTCTTCTTTACATGGAGGCATCATTTGCTTCTGTTAGAAAGGGACGACATCATGCAAATGTAGGAAGGCTGAGACGATACTCCTAAGGAGAGAGGGAGAAGCAATATCCAATCATCAACTCTCGTGCTCTTGAAGTCAAGTGGAGGTAACCATTAAAACTTTAGGATTTTTACATTTGTGTATCTTGAGTTTCGACAAATACATTCATGCCCTTTCTCTTTTGCAATAATAGACCTTATATTCTTACAAAACACACAATATTGTCCTTCAGTTAATATAAGATAGGAGCATAAGTATAATAACGGAAGGGCAATACTATGAGTTTTTGTAAGAATACAATGACAAGTGTTATTGCAAAAAAGTTAGTAGCAAAAATGTATTTGCAGAAACGTAGAGGGATATAAGAGTAACAATCCATAAATTTTTTAAATGAAAACTTAGGAAGAGAGAGATATGCTTGGAGGAAACATTACAAAGTAAAGAGATAAAGAAATACCATACTAAAGGATCAAGATGCAACTATTATGAATAATTTTAAGAATTTTCATTTTATTCAATAAATTAGAAATTATTCTGTCTCAAAAAAAGGAATGGTTGAAACAGTAATTTAGTTCAATCGGTTCAACCAGACCAAGCTGTCCAAATGATTTTTTTTACTGTTATTATTTGCCGATTAAAAAGTAAGCGTTCCCTTTTCCCTCCAATTCTTGGTTTAATCGGCAGAACTGTTCTATCTGCTTCGCTTTTCAAACCTTCATGTAAACGATTCGGACCTCTCGACAAGCTAGATGAGGAGGATCTGCTATCGTGGGAGGTTAAACATCAGCATATATTCTAAATTTTTTTGTTGTACATCCACTTACTTACCAGAATTTTGCTAAGAGAATGCAAACCAGAGCTGATGCAGATGTCTTAACAAACAATATGTGACATGTTTGTGACATGTAAAGTGGACAACTTGCAGGATAAACTTATATGTGACATTAAGAGTCTGTTTGGTTGCTGGATTGGAGTAGGTTAGGATAAGCTGATTGGAATAGTAGCGGTTTGGGATGGTTATGAGGGTTGGAATAGAGAATGTGATGTGATGTCACTATGATTCGTGATAAAATTCCATTTCATTAAAAAAAGGGGGTAACCTGGTTACCAAACGAGCCCTAAGATAAACGTCGTTAAAGTGGACAAGGCGGAGAGGCAGCTTAGGGAATTAAAATATCATTAAATAATGGATCACGCTTTAATAGATGTAACGTACATAAGATGTTGGTTGATGTCGATTGAATGAGACAACTCTATGGGGTGCACTTATAATTGGGAGTGGGGCAATCAAACTTTTTGGAGATTCTAACACAAGGGGGACAACTTGGTGAGCAATTTGCCACACATGCCTTGCTGGACCTCAAAATGATATAAAGTACTTCTCTTTCTAATCAAAGGATAAAGGATCTTACGCGACTGAAATGTGCTAGGAAGATCGATATTTCTTGCAGTATCCACCAAGGAGTAATCCAACAAGACCATTATAGGTGAAATTGAGCGGACGAAGTCGTTATAATATAGTTTCATAGGTGTTGTGTTGTGTGGAAGTAGAACGCACAAATCAAATATGCAGATAATCAAGCATCAAACACTCACCGTATGAGATGTATGAGGTTCAAGCGGTGGTGGATCTCTCTCGATATAGTGGAATTATGTAGAGGATGTATAATAGTATACTCATTGTTTGATTCCTCCACTCAACCCCATCATTCTCGGATTGAAGTCAGTAGTATGGCTTATTGGAAAAAAAACCAACAAACTTGCAACTAAATGCTACCACAAGTATTCGTAGAAGAATACATCAAATATAGCGATGGTTGGTCGCCTCTCATGACTAATTGAGGAGAAAATTCACGATAACAACTTCCATTCCCTCGCTCTCTCCCTTCTCTTCTGTCCTTATTTCTCTTGATTACATTGTTATCTCTCTTATGAATATGATGTTATGTCATCACCCATCATCTCTTTTACAGGATAAAATACAATCTTAAATATAATGTCACAATAAATCTCAATCAATTAAAATCAATTAAGATCCTATTAATCTCCACAAATCAAGATCATAATGATATTTGATCGCATCTAATCATATCTCCATCAATGATTATATGCCATCCAATTCTACCATATTAAGATGTAATTTTCTCAGTCACAAAAATCTCTTCCTTGAGTTGAATTTCATGATGATCTTACATGATTTTGAAACTACATTAGACCATATTTGTAAGCTCTTTTCTCAAGTTGTCGCCCCTTCGGGCGTCCCACACATTATCGGGTGCCCTTGATACACATCCTCTTAGTAAAATTCACACTATTCAATGTTGTGCAATTTTAAACGTAACCATATACTATTGTGAACCGCTAGGCTCCATCGCCCTATAGTAAAGCGACCCACACTCTCTTCTCTTTGTTGGGTACTTCTACATCATAGATGATGATCTCATAATCGGATTTACATTTCTATATCGACGTATTTTGTCGGGAAGATCCTGAGGGAAAACAAAAAGACAACCAAAAAAGAACACCAGGCTGCGCAAACGCAAAGCACATCAGCTCTTAGCTTTGAGTCCATGATTGCATCCGCGATTCTTTGAGGAACTTGATTGGAGTGAACGTGTTCTTCTAAATTTTGGGGTTCGTTTGGTTGCAGGGTTGGGCATGGCTGGGTTGGGTTGGGGTACTCCTGTGAATAGTAAACTGTGAGGAGGATTGAGAGGGTTGGAATGAGGGGTACCTCGAGATACTCCAACCCAACCCCTGTCCAACCCTGCAACCAAGCCAACACAATCCGATTGCTTGAATTCAGAGTCTTATTTGATGACGACGGCCCTAAGAAAGGTCAATCTTGGGAACCCACAGTGAAATTCCACGCAACTAAGATGGGATGAAAGTACAACCTATACTCTTTAACAATTTTGTCTAGGCTTGAAACTTTTTCAGCCGATTCGTTAGATCTTGTTTAGATGAGAATCAATCGCCGATTAACCAAAGAAATTCTAAAATTTCTAATAGGTGTGTGATTGTTTTCTCATTACATTTACAACAGTGATGTCACTGTTGATCGAAGAGATTCTAATTTTTTTGCGATACTCTTCAGTGTAAATATTTCCATGCTCAAGTAACCAAAGAAAAAAATTGCTTTTATATCAAATAATGACCAAAACTTCATCGCAAAGGTCGAGATGACCACTATCAGAAAGGAACTAGAAAATGGCTTGATTAAAAGTTTTTAGTTTACTTCGAATTCTAGAGGAGAAGAATACAATGTCCTCGTTTTCAGGCAACAAGGATCTATATATTGCATCAATGTTATCTTTAACCTTGGAAAAATACGTAAAAAAGAAGATAAATGTAGACTATTTGATAGGCATTTGAAGTAGTTGTTTCTGACCGACCATGTTTTCAGCCCCCGGCCTAGTGAGCGATTTTCATAAGGGCATGTTTGGTTGCTGGGTTGGGTTGGGGTATACCGGTGTACCCATCATTCCAACCCTTCCAATCCTTCTCACGGTTTACTATTCACGGGGATAATCCAATCTAACCCAACTCAATCCAACCCAGCAAAAGTAATAGAGAAAAGGCAGTATCCCATTTAATTAGTCATGTTTTGAAAGCCCGATAATTTATAATCACCGATTAATTTATAGGTAGCAGCTAGCAAGTTGTAGATTCTTGAAGCCTTTACAAAGTGCTTTCCAAATCATAGAATGTCTTTAATTGTTTTTTAGGGCAAGGGATATATGGCTGTATGGCCTCAAATTTCAGTGAAATTCGGTCGAATTTCTGTCGAATATCGATATCCAGTCGAAATCGAAATTCGACCGAAATGACCGAAATATGGGGGTCCTAATACAAAAAATGACCGAAATGACCGAAATTTCGATCGAAATTCCACCGAAATTCTGTTTTGGTCGGTACCGAAATGGTGACCGAAACCGACATGGTTGCGTTTGAATGCAATTGCACTAATGATGTTTAATACCCATGGTTTTTTATGTTTTGATATCTAAATAAGCGCCTTCGATAGAAGATCATCATGGAAGTTTTTTTAGGTCAATGATGCACCAACCATAATTTGAGTGAGATTGGGTAATCCAAGCCATTTCCCACTAAAATTTGCTTCTTTATTGCCATTCCAAAGAAATCTTTTTCTGATTTTATAAATCTTATTAAAGATTGAAATCAATAGTTTGAAACATGACATGATGTGAGTAGTATTCTATTTCACTTACATAATATTGTTAATCTTTGATATGACCCCTGCTCCATGTTTTAATATAGAAAAAAATTTGAAAATTATTATGAAATGTGTAGTGGCTTATTGGCAAAGCGCTACATCCTCTAATTATTGAATCAAGGTTTGAATCCATTAATGCATTTTATGTTAAAAAAATAGCTATACTCTCTTTGCCTCTCTCCATTCTCTCTTTTGCTTAAAAAAATAATTTCATCCTTTCTTTGTTAAAACAAGTATTTCAACTCACTTTTAATATCTTAAAATTATTAGTATAATTTGACATAAAATAAGATCGAGACTCATTTGTCTCTCTCATTATTTTTAATTCTCTTTGTAAATGGAATAAATTTTGTGGTTTCTTTTTAAATATGGAAAATTTTAACTAAAATTATTAAAATAATCACAATTGAAAAAATAGTTTATACCTTATTAGAAAATTCAAATAACATTGACATAATAAGTTTATCGAATTTTAAAAATCACATTTGAACTTGTTAACTCTACTTAAAAAATATAAATTGAAAATACATTTCTTTTCATTTTTTACTTATACATGATAGATGTATACTTGCCCCCCCCCCCCCCTCCCCTCCCAATAAAATTCATGATTCCGTCCCTATGGGAAACCTAAATAGTTGATAGGAAAGAATCCTTGCTTCCAATTCAAAATGTCACTGATGTCTAGCTTCTCACTGGGATTAGGGTTTAAAGTATAGAAAATCGACTTAGACTTATTCATTTAAAGACTTGAGATTTTCGAAAAGATCTTTAATGAAGATAGAATGGTCTTGATAGACTTCACATCATATTCCACAAAAAAAAGTAAGTCATCTACAAATTATATATCGGTAATCATTGAGTCCAATCCTTCTTTAAAAACGATCCAAGTTTGGTTAGCATACATGGAAATGGGGTCTCGTTGACAGTTGAACATGTTTCGTACCCATGTACACCAACTAAATCATCTAAATCCATATAATTATTATTAGTCTCATTGGATTTAGTATTCGAAATAACCGACAACATAGAGGTATTCTTTCCAACTGATCGTAGAAATATAGATCAATTGATATAATATTTCCTTGACAATATTACTTACGCAAACATATCAAATCAGACACATGGTCATATTACCATTAAGAAAGCTACATTCTACTAACGAGCTCAATCAAAACTATGAACAATTGAGATAGAATGCTCAAAATATATAAAGTATTAGAAGCAGTCAAGACTTTAAAAGAGGTTTCATGCCTTGAGAAGAACTAGGAAAAAGGTACAGACATGAGAAAGTGGAAAATAGATTTATGCCCCAAGGTTATTCTCCCCTTGGTCATTCTTATCCACCTATGTGTGGTTATCATGCAAAGTTTATGGGAAGATATTGTTTGCTATTTGGATCAAGTGATGGAGACGGAGATCATGCCCATGCACGTACGAGATTGAGACTCGTTAGTCGTAAGTTGTAGTCATGGATGGGTTTATCTTGTTATGTCACATTCACCTTAACCTTGCTTGGTCGTAATTATGTCGTATTAGAAATATAATGATATGTCCTTGAGATAAGTGTCGGGCAGCCCACTAATCAGTTGATTACATCATCCCTGTTGTTTTCATGGATAGTACGCTCTTGTTTGGATGCAAATTTCTCCATATGAAATGTCAAAATCAAAGGTAGAAATTAGGGTTCATTTGGACAAGAGACATAAGGTAATTTAAGATAAAGGATAAATGAGGTTTAATTCGCATTTGTTTCGGAACTTCTGATTGTAACCAAACGTTATGCCCTTGGGCAGTTTGTATTGTAAGATGCATGGTTTAAAAAATCGGATCGGATCATCTGTGGACCGGTTGTATCGGGAATCGACCTCGATTCCACTACAAGAAAAATGAATTGTGGCCACGGAAAGTGGTTACAGAGACTTGTGGCCACGATAATTCCGTGGCCACTAGTTTCTCCTAGCCACAATCTGTGGCCAAAGTCTTCATATAAGAGTTGTGGCCACAATAAGTTCTGTGATCACTTGTAGTGGCCACGACATATTCGTGACTAGAGAACTCTTGTGACGAGACTTATAGCTACGACTACTGGCCACGACGTGTCGTGGCTAGAGTCCAATTCTGTGGCCACAAACCCCATATCTGTAGCCATAGTTCTGTAGACACAACTTATTTTCCTTGTTGTGTTCGGTCGGTTCGGCCGGTTTTAAGTAATTAGATTCAAAAAAAGAAAATAAAAAATGGGTCCGACAAGTGTTCAGACCAGTTTGACTCGAGTAATCAGACCAGGTTGACCCGAATTTACCATGTTTTGATAGTTTGATATTTCAAAAAATAAAGGCTTAAATAATAAAATAATAGGATTTTTATCACTAGTGTCCTTCTTAACTTCTGCAATATCAGTTATGCCCTCTCTTTTTTGGAATATAAGTTGTGACACTACTTTCTTAGAATAATTTTTTAGAAGCAACTATAAAGTATTACAATATTATCTTCATATATAATGCTAGAAAATGTGATTAACTTTTATAAAGTTTTACTCGAAATGGACAATCATGTTATTCTATTAAAAGATTTGGCATTTTAAACGGTCACTTTATAAATACATACTTGCATATATGTGTCAGATTTTATCGGTTCAAAAAATTGATTCACTAGTCGGTTTAGTAAATTAAGCATGTTCAGATTTTTTTCGAATCGATAAGAATGATGATATCGTGCTAATATCATCACCGGTCCGACCGATTTGGACCAACGATCTAACCTAGTTGGACCAAACTGAAAACTGACCGGTTGGCTTTTAAAACCTTGGTAAAATAGCTTCTGTTGTTTTTTTCCCAAAAAAATCCATCCGTGAAATGCAATCCACCAATATATTACAAGAAAGGATATTTTTGAAATGTTTATTATGAAATGAATTATTTAATTTGAAGTCTTTTTTAACCCTTACTATGTTCCTAAGTCTTTAAGACTACATATCTTTATCTACTCATACCTTTAGATCCAAATTTATTCCTTTAAGAGTATAATGTTATGAATAATTTTAAACATATGCCATTATGCTTTCTCACACATTAGCATATATAAAAATAGACGTATATTTACCAATGATAGCCAGAGTATAGACCGTTGTTGTGATGAATTGCAAATAGCTTTATACATTATATAATCTTAAGAAGTAACATTTTCTTAGCTAGTTTCACTTTCATTCTTATAAGAATCTGAGAATAATTTGATGAGCGACTCTTAGTCACATAAATGCATACGACATTATGACGAACTTCAATTTGTAATAATTATTTTCATAAATAAAACTGAATTTTATGAATAATTTTATACACGTCATTACTTTCTGCGCATTAAAAAAAGGGTTCCAATCAGTCGTCAATTTATATTTAGGGGCCTAATTTTCAAAAGTAAGAAAGAAGAGCGTGACTTTTCGACTTTAGGGTTTAATTTGACATCCAAGAATTGTGGGAGCTTATGGAGGCCTATACTCGAGACAAAAAATAAGACGAGATTCCTCTCTTACATATGATAGATGAGACCTTTAATTGGGATCCGACATATAGTTAGTTAGTTTTTTATAATTTACCGTATGAAATATATAATTGTAATTGATAGAAACTTGTCATTGAGATTGCAACTAGCTATGTAATACTTGTTATCCAAAAATTATCACAAAAATGGTCAACATTCCTTTTATTATAATTATTACATTTTTGTACTTGATTATCCAACTTACCCCATCAGAATAAGGATTGGATTAGATTTTATATACTTCAAAATTCATGATGAATAGTTTACTCTCTAATGTTGTGCTTGTAGCACATTAGCCCCTGAGAGAATTACGGTCTTTGTAGTTAAATGTTGATAAAGTTTGTGTTTTAGGCTATTAACTTATGTCGAAACCAAACCACTCTTAAGAACAACCTTCAATGCCCTATAGTATGTCATTATCATACAAGAATCCTAAAATATTAAAACTTGATCAAGTATCCAAGATAAAAATGACTTAAATATGACCCACCAATGTCTTAGCAGGTCTCTCATCTAACATGAACTTGAATTCGAATATATTGGAAGATCATACTTGTAGTGAAAATCTGCTTCTTCTTCCTTTTTTTAAAAAAATATGAATTAGATTCATGTATAGATTTAAATGAAGAGAATTCAAGTATTCCTTATTTGTTTTTTAGATGTGGGTTTAGTACATTTGAACGTGTAGTTGATCCAGTTTCATTTTATGTATAAGATTGGAAGCCGGAACGAGCGAAATGGCTAAGAATAACAAATGAATGTAGTAGACATTTTCCTTTTGACGAATACAAACTAGGGGTATAATGCTTGAGGCATACAATATCATGTCGAAGAGAGATGATGTGGTGTGCTAGATGGTTGGTTACGTCGTAAGAGAGGGCTGGCGATATTGTGCTGAAGTGGAACAATGTTGTGCAGGAAGGGGAGGGGGTCACAAGGGATCAATTGTGGCATCTCTAAAGAGGGGCAATGGAATCACGAGGAAAGGGTTGTGACGTCACGAGAGGGGGGTGATGGCCATCAACGTCACAAAGTATACACATTGCAACGACATCACAAGAAGGGGGTGACGACATTGCAAGGGAGGTTGTTAGGGATTCAAGAGTGGAATATTCGCGATCAAGAGTCAAATGAGTGGGAAATAACCAAACGGGAGTCATTACAAATAATTTTACTAGTTTAGAGATTTAGCATTTATCTTCCAAAAGAGACTAGAGGATAGTGGTAAGAGGACCGGTATGCATCATTGATATGATAAAAGGAGATCAATGACATCGATTATAGACTTGTGGCAAATTGGGGTGCAAACATAAATAAAAATATACACAAATTGTGTGTGTTAAAAGAGATGGGATCCGAATAGATTTTGATAATGATTCTATCCAATTCATTTTTCAAGGATTTGAAAGATTTCAGTCCAATTAAATCCATTAGAATGATAAAATAAAATCAGATCTGATTCAATAACATCGGATAGGATCAGACTACATATGTTATTAGTTCCATATACACCTCTATCTCTAGATATAATCTCGTACAATGCCACACACACACACAAAATCTCAAACTTCATATATTTCATGAAGGAAATTTCCATAAAGGATGGAGAGAGAGAGAGAGAGAGAGAGAGAGAGAGAAAGAGAGAGAGAACTTGATAAGGGCAATTGCTAACCAGCCATAACCATCGACTCTACTTGAATGCTTGATTGATGTTGTAACCTAATAGGGAGCCTTCTACATGTAGTCGTTCTTCATCCTCAAAGACAACTTCCATTGACTAGTGGCGGTAATACCCTTCGTCTATAAGAGAGATCTCTTCATTCAACCAACAAGCCTTGTGGGAGGGAGGGGATCTAGGGTGAAGAGGACAGTCTCCCCTACATGACCTTGAGAACGAAATCATGAAAACTTATATATAATTCCATGTACTTATTTGGGTCAGCTTATTCAGAATTTAAATAAAACCAAATTGTCAATAAATTCAACATGATTTTCATCATAGTATTAAATAAAAATCAATATTTAAATATAACTAAAAACATCTATAAGTAAAAAATATAAAACCTTGCCCCTTCTGTAAATTAACTATATGATAAAGCCCTAAAAATAGCAGACAAAGAATAAAGCATGAAAATACCTTTAATAAAAATTTAAACAGTTTTCAAATTTTGAATATAAAAATATTAAAGAAAAAACAAAAATCGAAGTACCAAGTAACGGCTATTGGTATAAAAGTCAAATAAAATCAGAATGATAAAATAAAAATGGGTTAAACATAAAACAACGACACATAAAACTCAAAAGATGATACCTATATTTACATACTTAATGAGTACTGGAATAATGGATCAATTCCTCGTCCGGCATGATTCCCAAGAGTACAAAGATTACCATTCACATCTCATTATTTTGCCTTATTCCACCATTTTTCCTATCTTTATTCCACCTTAGCTACATTATTCCACCTTATTCTCTGTGTTCATATCAATCCAACCGAATAGACACTACAAGAATGTTGACCTAAGGCAACGGATAATTTAATATTCGTTGCCATATCTTTCGTAGTTAAATATATAACAACGAATATTATTCGTTGCTTACTTCTTTAAATTCGCAAAGAATAATGGTATTCGTTACTATATTCGTCGCAACGAATCATACAAAAATGATTATTCGTTGTCGTTTTCTTCTAATCATTACTAAATATGGTAACGATTAGCGTGAATTTTAATGAATAATTCAACGAAAAAATCGTCGTTATATGGACCTTTAACAACGAATATGATATTTGTTGTTAATTACAAGTACAAAAGATTATTTGGCAACAAATAATATTCGTTGTTATATCTTTAACATCAGAAGATATATCAACGAATATTCAAATTATTCGTTACTTTAGGTCCAATTTCTTGTAGTAAGAGAATAGATCTTTATTCTTCCTATTCCCCATCCTTATTCCTGCTTACTCCCGAACCAAACGCTCCCTTAGTTTTCTATACCTAAGACCTTGCTACCTTGAGTTTGATACTACTACCCTTGAACTTTATACACACTTACATCAGTTTAAACATAGAAATTTACAGGTTTTTTATCACTTGTGCCCCTCCGAGATATCGCAATATCAGTTATATCCTTATCTTTCTGGTAATATCAGTTGTGCCCCTCACTTCTTGCCCCGTCATCAGTTGTGCCCTTCCGTCAGATTGACCGTCAAAAAATTAAAAATAACCATGATTTTTTCAAACCATGGTGTGGTTAAGAAGGGTATTATGGTCAAAACAAAATCAGGGGCGTAGGAGGAGCTCAAGGGAGGAGCTCGGGGCGGACCGCGACGGAAGGAGGGGGAGGCCCAGGGGGAGGCGGAGCAGGGGGCGGCGCTGGGGAGGGGAGGGGCGGCCCAGGGGAGGGAGCACGGCGCCGGGGAGGGGAGGGGCAGGGGCAGGGGAGGGGGCGAAGGGTTCGGAGGAGATGCAGGGCTGGGAGGGGGTGCGGGGCTGGGCGGCGCAGGGCAGGGGTGGGGCGGCAGGCTGGGAGGAGGTGCGGGGATGGGAGGGGGTGCGTGGTTGGGCGATGCGGGGCAGTGGGCAGGGATCTCGGGGCGGAGCTGGGCGGCGCGGGGCAGGGGTGGGGGCGGTGGGCTGGGAGGGGTGTGGGGCTGGGCGGCGCGGGGCGAGGGCGGGGAGCTCGGGGCGGAGCTGGACGACGCGGAGCCGGGGCGGGGCGGCGGGTTGGGAGGAGATGCGGGGCTGGGAGGGGGTGCGGGGCTGGGCGGCGCGGGCAGGGGTGGGGGCGACGGGCTAGGAGGAGGTGAGGGGTTGGGAGGGGGTGTGGGGTCGGGCGACGCGGGGCAAGGGGCGGGGAGCTCGGGCGGAGCTGGGCGGCGCAGGGCAGGGGCGACAGGCTGGGAAGAGGTGCGGGGCTGGGAGGGGGTGCGGGGCTGGGCGACGCGAGGCAGGGGGCAGGGAGCTCGGGGCGGAGCTGGGTGGCGTAGGCAGGGGCGACGGTGGCAAGTTGGGAGGAGGTGTGGGGAGGGGGCGGAGATGGGCGGTGTGGGGCAGGGGCGGGGGTGGAGAGGGAGGAGGGGGAGGTTGGAGGAGGAGGAAGAGGATGGGGAAGAGGAGGAAGAAGAAGAGGATGAGGAAGAGGGTGTAAAATGATCATATAACCTTCTTTTAAAAATTAATTCCGCTTATGTCCTCAAAGTTAACGTCCGTTTGCACTGTGGATGGATGGTCACTAACCCGAGGGGCACAAGTGATAAAATAACAAGAAGTGAGGGGCGCAACTGATATTACCAAAAAGATAAAAGGCATAATTGATATTGCGATATCTCAGAGGTGCACAAGTGATAAAAACCCAAAATTTAAAATCTTTGGGCGATTTTGTAAGGTTAAACATTGCCAAAGCTAGGTTTTTAACACAAAGTTGGAAAATCACATCGGTGACCAAGTCGAACTTGGATTCTTGATTTTTTTTTAATCTTGAATTGTAAAAGTAAGTGATATGTATTATTTTTTTTATATGTTTGGCTTTACATAATACTTGTGACACACACATAAATAGGAACTTTTTAACGTGAATAGCAGTTTTCAATACTTCGAATTTTAGAAAAAAACCTGTTGAAGTTCTTTTTGTAAATTATCAAACATTTTTTCTTCAAGAAAGTATTTTAAATGAAATATTTCAAGTTGAACATGATTTTGTGCCATGCATGTTTTTGATAGCATATCCGATGGAATCATGATATTGACTTGGTGTCCAGCTTGGATTATTGGGAGTATGCCAAAATGCAAGTTAAATTTATCACCAAGTAACCATTTAAATTACTCTCATGGCACTTTATAATTCTTCCATGTGAAACCATGTTTGAAGTGTTACACTATATATTATTTAAAATCAGAGGAACTATGTTTCCACTTACTCAAGAGATGAAATCATCAGATACAAAAAATACACATAAGTAGAGATTTTTCCTCCACAATTTCTGTCAAATCAAATAAATTATACTTATGTTATTGTTTATATAGTATTATCCATCTCCAAAGACAGAAAATATCGACAAGTATATAGGATTCTGTCTTTTCTATGAAACTCGCGTTTCTTTGTTTCAAATATGTTGCTTTTAGAAAAAGCCTAAAAATTGGCCCAATAAGCCCATTTTCGATGATATTGGAAATTATGCAAAGCCTTATTGTGGTCCGCAAAGCACAATAAGCCCATTTTCGAAAACTCTTCCTTTTAATGTAAGCTGGACATAGATTTAGTTACCTAAAAATATGTGGGTATAGTTTAAACTAGAGTAATATTATTAATCAATAAATAATGAAAGTTACAAGATAACAAATAAGAAATTATCCCAATATATTTTTAAAAAATATATTATAACGACGACCTTTGTCATCGAATTCTATGGTTGTCGCTACATTTGAGTTGTGACGATTTAACCGTCATACAAAATCCGTTGCCAAAAATACTATAGTCAAAGAATTCTAATAACAAGTATTCGTTGTCACTAATCTAATGATAGAAAATTTGTTCACTGCAATAAAATTGATCTAAGATAATAAATTATTCAATTTGCAACAAATAATTCATTGGTACACCTTCTAATAACAATGAATATTGTTTGATGTCCAATTCTTTGGATTAGCGTTATACGTAGATTTTTTCTTATAACCGTTGGTAAAAATTAGCAACGACCGTTGGTAAAAATTAGCAACGATTAATATAAATATCAACAAATAAGCATTGTTATACAAACCTTTACTGATGAATATGAATATGGTGTCCATTGCTAATTACAAGAACAAAAAATAATTTGACTACGATCTATAACATCGAAAGAAATAACATATATTCAAATTATTTACTGTCTTAGGTCAGTTATAATGTAGGATTTTGCATAATATTTAACTAATCTGTAGCTAAAATATTTCACAACTTGCGGCAATCAAAACATCGTTGTAAATAAAACAATCTGTAGCCTTTTTTTCGTTTCCACAATTCATCACAACCATGATAATTTGTTATAGTGAATATCTAGTTAGTAATATATCACTGATAGCTGCTAACCAGATAAATAATATATACTTAGCAATATTATTAAGTAGTATATATCATCGAAACCTCGAAGTATTCCATGCGGTTATTATAGCAGCAACAACAACGTACACCTTTCAGGCACAGCTTGTCAAAAACCTTGATCAGGGAGCTTAAGATCAATAACAATACTTTATTACTGGTCCGATATTGTAATTTGTCGAAGATTAAAGTGATTTTTACTCGATAGATCCTATAAAATTTTTAAATTACCTCTACAGTCTTTTGCGCAATGTAATTACTCTATCGACCTTCTAAATTATCCCAAGAACTAGGGATGCAAACGGTCGGACATGGATACGGATATAGGTAGTACCATATATTTATCTGTTTTCTAATACGAATACGGATGCGGATACGGATATTGAAGTATATTTAAACTATCTTACCATATCCTTAAAAAACGGATACGGATGTAAAATGGATACTAATCGCACATGAGTAATGTTGAAAATATTCTATAAAATTGACTTAAATATATAAGAATTGGATAGAAAATACATGATATTAATTTACTAAATGTGTTTGTATCATAAAAATTATATAAATATGGTAAAAGGAGATATATAATTATGTTATATAAAATTAAAAATAAATCTATGAATATATTTATATACAAAAACATACGAATACGGATATCGATGTCATTTTGATATCCGCGATAATGGATAAAAGTTGGCAAGTTTTCAAAAGTCGGTAAAAATCCCAAGATTAAACCTTTGTAAAAAACTTAAAATAGAACTGAGCAGAGCAGATGGATCCTTCGATACAAACAAAAGGAAGGAGACCGTGTCTCCCTATTGTCACATCTCATATGAGGCATCTTGGAGGCCACATTGCTACCGTCTTCAACCAGACCAGCAAGGTCATGTCATCTAATCGCAACCACTAAGCGTGGTTAAGTCAGGAGCATATCTTCCCTTCAACCACGCTGTCGCATCCATTGCGATAAACCAACCCGAAAGCCGAATCTGATTGAGACTGGTTATCCTAATCACTCTGTTCCTCGAGATATTGTGTTTCCAAGCAGAGAACCTTTGCTTTTGCAAAACGTGATTAGCTCTGAAATCCTTCCCATAGCGACGGATCCACATACGGTCAGGCCACATCAAATCATCTCCAATTCACAAATGCCATTCCTAAACACGATTAGAAGAGCTAAGAATATCCTAATCTTGTCTCCCTTTTGGAACTCTGTTCGCTCCCATTCCTTTTCTGGCTGCGGGGTGTCCCAAGTCCTCTGCATGTGCTCTTTGAAAGCCACAGACTTCCCAATCTGGGGCATCTGAATAAAGGCCTGTTTCTTAGGATCTGACATTGTGATCTACTTTATTTTTCGCGTGATCTCTGCTTTAACGATCCAGAATATATATCCATGGAATACATTGTCTACTCAGCCTTGATTCTATTTGGAATTTTGAGTAAATTTACTCCTTTTTTTCAGCAAGCAGAAAGCTGGATATCTTATTCTTGTTTCCACCTGGCACTTCTACTGGCGAAGTTCTTCGTTTCTTCAAGTAATCTAAGAGAGAAGAAGGTCGAGAATTGTCTTGGCGGGGTTGGAAGTATGAAGGATGTGAGGAATTTATAGGCTAACTGCTACTCGAGCTATCTTGATCCTTTCAAGTTCAACCGATATCGACTGCTGTTGGGTAACTAAACGTTATGCAGATTGAATATTTTGCGGCCATGAATATAAGATTTTGGAAGAACAATTCACACTATTTCACAGTCCAATGTGCTGCATAGCTTCTGGACGCAACTGTCGCGACTTTGTTTTGTGCGACGTTTGCGGTAACATGTCGACGAAGGTCTTCCGTCGGAGTTAGTGTTATTAAGAAAACTGGAAAGTTTCCATTTTCTTCAAGATGGAGGTAGAGTTTCTACGTTGATCTAGTGCTTTGTAATATTATTCGGTTATTTTTCTTGATTTTTTGGGTATTTTTTATTACTTAATGTATTTTTTAGGAACGAAAAAGAGTTTTTTTGGTAAACTTTAGCTGACATAAAATATGAAAAATAAAATGATTTCCTAAGCTATGTGACAAAATAGATGGATGGCTGAGACACTAACTTGAAGATTTGAGACTCAATTTGGCTTTTTTAGTCTAATAAAAAGAACCAATTTATATAGGAGAGATTCTTCTGTCAATTGGTATCAAGAATTTTCAAAATGGAACTTGTTTAAAGGTCTAATTTGATATTAAAAGATAGGTGCTCGGATGCATCCACACATTTGGCTTATTTTGTGCCAACAAAGAGTTTCATGTGTAGTGGAAATAGGGCACACATAAATTTACAAGGTTGGACTTTAATTGGACAACGTCCTCGAGGGAGGTGATCGATTTCTCTCCACATAGATACGGTGGAAACTATAGTACAAATGATGATGAATAACCCATGACCCCGAAGAGAATTATTTAACATCCAAATATAGATCGAACCTCTTAATACCAAAACAAATATGATAAAAAACACAAAATAAATAGGATACCGATCCCACTACAAATAGAATGTGATATATACATAGATATCTCTATATATATGTACACACACATGCTAGCACTTTAGTAAAATAAATAAATAATTTATACTAGAACTGCACATTGTAGAGTACAAAACTATACATTATATTATTTACTAAATTCAAACATCAAAACTGCTTATTATAATACAAAATGTTACTTATTTTTATTAAATTGATGGTGTTTTTTACAAAATTGAGTTGCCTTCCTGAACGCAAGAATGTCCACGTTTCATTTGAAGTTTCCCTTGAGGACCCTTCTCTCAAGGACTAATTACTGCAACGAAGAGGAAAGGAGAGGAGCGAGGTGTCGATGGTGGCAGAAAGGAAGGGGAGGGGTGGATGCAACAATAGATAGGAAGGAAGGGGACGAGACTACGACAGAGAGGAAGGGAGGTGAAGGAGTTGTAGTGGTAGTCGACGAGGGATGGAACATAAGAGGGGCAGAGGTCACGATTGAGGAGTAGAGGGGACGAAATTGATGGGTTATAGATTGAGGTAGAAAGAGGAAAGAATAGGGAGAGAGGGAGGGGATGCTATGCGATTAAAAAATTTGCCCAAATATTGCAACTACATCACGCGACTACGTGTAGTTGCAAGACGTAGTCATGATCCAAGTGGCTAAATGAGCGACCATATGTAATCACAATTGTAGACGTAATATTAAGGATGTTATTGGATTAGAGTCATATTAGGATTAGGAATCCTAATGGTGCGAGACTCCTAATTCTAATAATATTTGAGTTGTATTCTATTTATAATCTTAGAGGGAATATGACCATGGAGTTGTAATTGGTGTATATATAGAGGGATGCGAGGCATTGCCCCCACACCACCACAAGAACAATATAACCCCTAGAGAAAGGAGAAGAGAGAGAGAGGAAAGAGATGAAAGAGAGAGGAAACTGAGAGAGTTGTACTCGTTCTAATTTATAGTGATCTTTCTTCTCTGATGATCGCGAGAGGTGACTGACCACCATTATATCTGATTGTTCTTTTCTTCACTACCTTATGTGGGGTAGTCGGTCGTGCATCCACATCTGTATGAGGTGGTATGTATCCCTAACAACAGATATAGGAGAGGATACGATACCGAGTCGTTTCCCAACAACTGGTATCGGAGCAGAGTTATTACCGCTTCCGTATCCCCAACAGGATAGATGTATTACAGTTACATGCAATGGACAAATAGTCACAACATGATCATAGTAGATTTTGGAGACTATCTAACCACCAAACATAGTTGTAATGTGGTAGTCACAAAAACTACTTTATAGTTGAAGCCGAGTGTGTGTGTATAGCCTATTTTATATTGCGAGGCCCGCTCATTCTCGGATCTGGGAATACCCGTTTACATATCACCCGTAGTATTATGTTCGCTAAAGATTGCATTAGAGTGCTGAAAATCAGGGGAATTTTTTTCTTTCAAATCACATTCACAAACAACTAACAATAAGCCACAGAACTACACTATGTCACAATTATATTGCATAAATTCCATAGCAGTTGGCATGTAACAACAGAAATTATATTATGTACATGCATCCCAATTATAGCAGAAGAGAAATAAACACATATAATATCTTGAACAACTATAACATGCGTACCTGATATTGTAACTGCAAAAGCTGATGTTCAACTCTCCCAATACAACGGTGCAGGTATTTTGCCTGCAATCCATGGAATAGGGAGAAAAGAACATCAACAAACGTTGAGTACATCTAATTTATTAAAATTAACAGGAATTTAATGGTTCCAAAAGAAAGCAAGTAATTTGACCTTGACAATAAAAATTTAAAGCTACTTGCAACGAAACAGGCTTTCAAGTTGTTTGGTATGTAAAACTCCATTCTACTCATCCTACACTAATTACCCACATTAATCATTGATATACAAATATCATATGGTCCATATTTAAGTCATTGCCTTTCTATTTGAGAATGTGAATGATGAGACTCTGATATGATCATTATCTCTATTAAATGCTTATAATGATGATTAAGAATCTTGTGGATTGATCATAGTAAGGGTATATGATGGATCCGGGGTTTTGATTCTTTTCTTGTTGATTTTCTCAAGCTTAGTGGATAGTCTGTGGTCTTGGTCTGGATAAGACCTCACACTATGACTCTAAGGTAGTAAGGAAGCCTTAGGGTTGGGGTGCCTCCGTAGGCATGCGATGGAGTAAAATGCATCCTAACTAAGTTCCCAACACGTCCACTAGCTATTTCAACCAACTGTAATAGTAGCTTGTAGTCTGGTAAGGATGATTTTCATGATATGGTCTTTTCTCTTTGTCAGGAATTATTGGCAGAAAAGTAACTAGTTCAACGGAAACCAAATCAACTGTAACCAAGCTTCCATGTAACCAATTCAACTGTAATTCAACTTTAGCCAAACTCAATTGTGACTCAATCCAATCTCAATGTAACTTTTCTAAATTCAACTGTAACTATTTCAGATGTAGCCATAGAGGTTTCAGATGTATGCAGGGATGATTCGGATGTAGCATCGCCAAGTCTGCTGGCGAAAAATAAACAAAACTCAAGCGGTGAAGTAGCCTACAAAAGGCTCTTTCGTCTCGCCCTCTAATTGAAAGGCTCCCTAATAGAGGGATAGGTCTACTCCAAAACTACGTCACTGAGACGGGTGAGAGAGACTTTCCGGAAAAGTCGCTCTAAAAGAAAAACCGGCCCGACCGGTATGGGCTAACGAGCTCGAAAAACTAAAACCAAGGGTCCTCCAGCCTAGGTACCCTAAAGAACAAGGGTCAGCGGAACTGGTCTTTAAAAGAAAACCTGTGGATCCCAAGAGGCCTAGAAACCGCGAGCGCTCGCGAAAAACCGAGAAGAGACTGATATCCGAGACCCGCGCACAAAGCGACAGCTGCCCTAACTGGATTTCCTATCTTCCGCCCAGCTGAGGGTCACCGCACCCTCGCATCGTCAGGAGTAAAGGTCACCCTGACTGGCACTCTTAATTATTATTCATCACTGATTCACCGTGCTGACTTGATTCATCTTTCTCTCTTGGTCTCTGATGTGGTTAACTTTACAGATCTAGGCATCTTGTCGCCAGTCATAATGAATGACGATCCATAATTTATGATCCATTACCTTTGCCATAATAGTCAGTCCAATCTCACAAAAGATCACAATAATGTATTGCACGTAAAAGAAAGAACCCAAATGCTAGGCATAGTGTTGGGCCTTCCTAATCAGTATCTAGCAGAGGATTCATTCGTTTGGTGAGGAATTGATGCACCTCATGAGGAAAGTAGTGTGCTGAGCAAAAGGCATTGAAGAAAGAGCAACCTTTTCAGCAGTTTCAGTCAAAGGAACTTGAAGGTCCCGTAGTTCCCTGACAATAGCAATTCAGAAGATGGTTGGGGCTACAATTGGTGGAAGCTATGAAGAAGATATTGAGAAATTGATGATGAAATAAGATATAGTTACTAGATCAAAGAGTACAATTGTTCCAACTTTGATTATATACAATTGGAAACAAAATGCTTCTACCACGTTAGAACTTTGGACTATTTAGCTCTTGATTATGAGGGAAATGGAATAAGATACACATTCTTGTTGATGTGGGCAAAGGAGCATATTACTACACTTTAAATTTCCACAAAGGCAGATAGGTGATGTGCTTTTGTAAAAGTTCCACCATAGAGATCCATGAAGCAACACAAACAATCCCTTTCATATATAAGGATCTAATATAATACCACAATACTCCTTTAGCTTATTGCCAAGGTCTAACAGTCTAGTTATCTTCACTGAAAACTTTTTTTTGAAAGGCACCAAAGGACCTTTTTAGGGCTAACATTAAAATCATCTATTTTGTTAAGTTCTATTGAATCAAATAAGTGTAAAAAAATATATTCACTATTCTACCATGATTAGATAGCTTTGATGATTTCCTCCTAAAGTGAGTAAATATGCTCTCTACTGATATCTGTTATGCGTTTTTTTCTTGACACTTAAGGTTGCTTCAGACATGCATACAACTGTAATCATGATGGCTAGCAAGTCATCAAGATAAGTTAGGATACTAGCCACCTCTTGTATTAAATCATTACTGGTCAGGGCTTGGCAGTCTGGATGAGTCCACGGGTCATCACAAGATACTTCTCAAGATTCGTAGATGGAGACTGCAAAGAGATTGATCAAATTTGCAGACAGATTTTATGCAATAATGTATACTTTCTTCATCTTTTCTCATTATGGCGACAGATGCATCAATGAATTTGTCTTGAATTGTCAACCCCAGTGTTATAACAATGGAAAGGCAAACTAGAAGTATATCGGACATGCAATAAATGACATAACCATAACGGAAATATTGCTTCGCTTTGTATACAGTAATCATCACATCAATCAGAACACCATGTTACACGCAAAATATTGCCGAAGAGACCAGTAATCCTAAAATAGAATATAGTTGCACGGATTGTCGAAGATGACAAACACCCACAACAGCTTTGAAGAGAATAACGGGACTCTCAATTGTTATATGTATGTCACAATCAAGTACCCAGGTATTTGTACTGATGCAGGTGTAAAACTCCACATTCTCGTCTGATTTCAGATCCAATTTAAGAGATTAAATCACGCATGGAAGGCAGCAAAAGGAGGGGGAAAGATTGTACCTTAGATCTCCAAGGTTTTGGAGATCAAAAAGCATGCAATAGCCCCATTTGGAGGCTTCCAGCAGAATGAAGGAGCTTTCAGTAGCAGCAGTTGGCTGTCCAGCTGCTTGGACAGTAAATAAGGCTACTGCAAGGCTCCATACCCTTCTAAACTTTGTTAGAAATTTGATCTCCAGCATGTTGCATTGGTTGGAAACTTCAACAACCTCCAGTTTGGCTGCATAGTGATGGTTGTATGCTGAAATAAAAAGGTGGAGGGGCTTGGCTCCTCCAAATGGATTTTTTAAGAAGGTGATTTAGAGAAAGGTGGAGGAAGTAAAGAAAAAGAAAGGGGTTCATACGTTGGGCTTTAGAAAGACAATGAAGAGAATAAGACTGAAGGATTTTACCTTTGATCTTCTAAATTTTGGAGGAAATGGGTTTGCATGCAACAATAGATGGCTCTTTAGGAGCATGCAGCAGCAGACATCTGCTCTTGGAGGAGTATTTGGCAGTGGTTGCATGCAGCTTCAGCTCAATTGGAGGGACAGCAGCACCAGCTTGGCTGCTGGATGAAGGCCATAGCATCAGGAGCTTGAACCAAATGAAGAGTAGCAGCAATCGGTACCCCAAAGAAGGCTGCAGAAATGGTCCAGAGCTGCTGGACTGCAGCTCCAGCAAAGAAAGGTAATATTCTCGGTGGATTTTGGGGAAGATTTGGGAGAATGAACGAGGGTTTGGGGTTATATTTATAAGGGAGTAAGGGCTTTAAGAGTTTGACATGTGTGAAAGTTTTTAAGGCCAAATGGTGAGAGGATTTGGGGCCATGTGTTGAGAGCAGTTGTTGTCCTGGACAGCAGTCGGATTCATATATATATATATATATGTATGTATGTATGTATATATGTATGTATATGTATATACTTTTCTCTCTCTTATTTAACATACTAAAGTCACTCGCATTCACACCTTGAGTCTCGAATTCGAACGTACTATAGCTTGTTTTGACCGTCTCTGAATGACGATCAAAATGAGTATAATATTCATATACTTCGGATCAAAGATGAATTCCCGAAATTTCCGAGATACGGTCTCGATTGGTTATTAAATCTTACGATTTTAAAATATCAAACGACCTCCGATCGACGAACAGTCGATTTCGTTGGTCTTATTTTGTTGAATAGGATTTTTGGGTGGTTTCGGTTTGTTTCGGATTTCTGAATTTGCGTCGCGGCTTTTTCGGGCACGCATTAAGATGCGATCGATTTTTTATCGATTTCTCCCGAACGACATTTGATTCACGATCAATTGATCGATTTATACTATTTAACGTCGATTAATAACTTTATTGATTTATATGGACCCTAATCGGGTCGGGTTCGGGTTTGTGTAGGTCCGGATATTACAAATATAAAAACCTCAAAGGGAGTCTCGTCCTCGAGACTCGAGTCAAGGTTACTTTGTATCTTGTTTGGATCTTATCTAGTCATAAAAACCTCAAAGGGTTTTGAACCCATAAAAACCTCGAAGGGAAAACAAGCCATGTTCTTTCCGCATACATAATCAAATGGCTTATTTTGACAATTACATGAAAAGAGCAGCATGAATCTTGCATGTGTGCTACTTCGGTTTCCCATGTCACCTCTTTGACATCATGTCGGCGACATAGCACTTTCACTAGGGAAATTGATGTGAATCTTCTTCACAACATTTTCGAGTATATGTAAAGACCTCACCTTGTATATCAAGTCTTGCTCCACATCACGGTGCTTGTAGATGATGACGTGGTGAGGATCACGTACGTACTTCCTTAGATTGGATATATGAAAGACATCGTATTTGACTGACAGCTGCAGATGAAAACTACTCGATATACTAACTTACTCATATGAGTAATAATTTCAAATGGTTCAATATATCATGGCACCAACTTACCATGAGCATCAAATCTTTGTACTCCATTCATAGGAAATACTCATAGTAACACACAACTCCTATTTGTGTCTACAGATATTTCATCAATGTGAGAGATTAAATTGAATATGCATGTCATATTTTGAATGGATAAAGAGAAGAGGTTGGATTACCTGAAACTCCAAAACTCTTCTCCGAAGATATGTTTAACTTTTCTAGAGGTTCTGTATCGTCGGAAACTTTTGCCTTACAAGATCAACAATGACCCAATAGCAACGTGGCCACCTGACGTCTTCGACAATCTGGTGACGAAATCCATAGAGATATTTTCCCACTTTCATTTGAGAATGGAAGAGACTGTAATAACTATGGTAGTCTCCTATGCTAAACTCTGACCATCTGACAAGTCATGCATCTGCTAACCTGATGTGCCACATCCTACTTCATCCCGATCCGCCAGAATGTTGGTGCAGATTATGATACAACTTCTTACTACTAGGATGAATAGTGAGCTGTGAATTGTGTACCTCATCAAGAATTTCTAGGCAATTGCTCATCGTTGGACACAATGACGCAATCATCCTTTAGCAAAGTGGTCTTTCACCATAAAATTATCATCTTTGTCCTTGATGGCACACATGTATCGATCTTGAATCCAAGGACCTGATATCTGACCTTCTAATATGCAATCCTAAAAACTGCTGAATTGCTGAGGCACGATAGTATATATAGATGCACTCTCATATGGATGCTAATTAGTCAAAGCTTGTGAGTACATCCCACGTGTATAGCTAGTTTGTCGTATGTGCATGAGCTTTCCTTCTAAGCGCATCTGCCAGCATGTTTCTTTGCCAGAATGGTAAGGCATCGTCTTATGTTTATCTCCTTCTTAACAAAGGCGTTCTTCAAATTCTTGCGATCTACAGAATCTTGAAATTCACCATATAGAGATAGTGGTGTCAGATCTTTCAAAGCAAAACCAATTGTTGTCAATTCTAAGTCACGAACGGGGGTAATTCCGCTCATGTGGCTTTAACTGAGATGATGCATAATCAATCGCGTGGCTGGTTGCATCAGAACCGCTCCTAAACCTTCTCTTGAAGTATTTGTATATACGTCATAATCCTGACTTTCTGAAGGACGTGCAAGAATAGACGCAATCGTCAATCTTTTCTTCAATGACCTAAAGGCCTACTTGTATGAATCATTCCAAATGAAAGGGGGTCGCTTTTGTGTCAATCGTGTCAAGAAAAGAATGACTCGGGAAAAACGACTGACGAAGCGTATGCAATAAGCCACTAGTCTAAGGAAACTCCGAATCTGAGTAACTGTCTTGGGTTATTCCCAAGATATAATTGCCTCAATCTTTACAGAATCGCTGTAATACCTACTTCACAAATGGCATGCTCAAGGAATGTGACCTGGGATAATTAGAACTCACATTTGCTCGACTTGGTTTACAACTTTTACCCTTGAAATATGTCCATGACTGTCTTTAGATCATTGATGTGATCCCTATTTATTTCAAGAATATATCAACACATCGTCAATGCATACAATTACAAACTCGTCCAAGTATGGATGGAAATCATGTTTATCATATTCATAAAAAGTTGTAGGGCATTTGTGAGTCCAAGCGACATTACGACAAACTCATAATGTCCATGTCAAGTCTTAAATGTTATCTTCGGACCATCTGACTCTTTAATCCTCACTTGATGGCAGCCATGTCGAATGTCGATCTTCGAGGATACCGAAGATCCTTGTAACTGATCAAATAAGTCATCTATGTATGGCAGAGCATTATCTGAATGATTTCTATGTACGGTCTCATCGATCCATCCTTCTTTCTATCAAAATGAACTGGAGCATTTCAAGGTGGAGTGTTCAGCCTTACGAAACCTATGTCAAGTAACTCTTGTAACTGCACCTTTACCTTTCTCAACTTGGTTGGTGTCATGCGGTCCGGAGCTATCGAGATTGGTTATATATCTCGTAGTCATGTAATCTCGAACTCAAACTCTTCCTCACGCGGTAACCTGACAAATCATTAAAGAACACACTAGGGTAATCTAATACTATCGTGATGTCCTGAGCCATCGGCTCTCCATCAAATGTCTTTCGGATAATTACTAGAAATGTGTCGCATTCTCGATCTATGAGTCTTTGAGCTCTTAACACTGAAATGTACTCCATTTTGGATTCATGTAATGTATCCTTAATGGTAAACTCGAATAAGTCTGTAATCATAAAGACAACCGAAATCCTAAAGCAATCAACTAGGTATAATGAGTTAATCCACTCCCATAATCAGGTCATACTTGTCAAGTTGTAATAGTAGATAGTTGATGATCATCTCATGACCATCAATCGATATTGGTAACCTTTTGACTATCAGCATAATGATGAACAACTAGCCACCTGGCCCATAAAAATGACAAGGACGATTTTGGAAATATGCAATTCTACCTACCTAAGCTAGAAACTCGAAGTTCGTCTATCGCTTCAGAATCAATTAAAACATACAAAGGCCGGTTCGGGACGCCATAGTTCTATGTAAGAACCGATATCATTAATAGTAAATGTTCATAGATATTTCTAACTATACTTTTTCTCTTCTTGGGATACATATGGAAAATTAGCTGCAATTGGTGACATCTGTCGTCATTGATTTTGAATGCCATATTTTCCCTTCAGACTCGCGACAAGTCAAACGACTATCGCTATCGGATAATTAATGCGATCGGAACTATAATACTACGAATATATGTAGCGGGGTATCACTGCTCCGATACCAAACTGTGAAGCCTGTCCCTTCTCGGATGTAGGATTACCCGTTTACATATCATCCATAGTATTATGTTCGCTAAAGATTGCATTAGAGTGCTGAAAATCAGGGGAATTTTTTTCTTTCAAATGACATTCACAAACAACTAACAATAAGCACAGAACTACACTATGTCACAATTATATTGCATAAATTCCATAGCAGATGGCATGTAACAACAGAAATTGTATTATGTACATGCATCCCAATTATAGCAGAAGAGAAATAAACACATATAATATCTTGAACAACTATAACATGCGTACTTGATAATTGTAACTGCAAAAGCTGATGTTCAACTCTCGCAATACAACGGTGCAGGTATTTTGCCTGCAATCTATGGAATAGGGAGAAAAGAACATCAACAAACGTTGAGTATATCAAATTTATTAAAATTAACAGGAATTTAATGGTTCCAAAAGAAAGCAAGTAATTTGGCCTTGACAATTAAAATTTAAAGCTACTTGCAACGAAACAGGCTTTCAAGTTGTTTGGTATGTAAAACTCCATTCTACTCATCCTACACTAATTACCCACATTAATCATTAATATACAAATATCATATGGTCCATATTTAAGTCATTGCCTTTCTATTTGAGAATGTGAATGATGAGACTCTGATATGATCATTATCTCTATTAAATGCTTATAATGATGATTAAGAATCTTGTGGATTGATCATAGTAAGGGTATATGATGGATCCGGGGTTTTGATTCTTTTCTTGTTGATTTTCTCAAGCTTAGTGGATAGTCTGTGGTCTTGGTCTGGGTAAGACCTCACACTATGACTCTAAGGTAGTAAGGAAGCCTTAGGGTTGGAGTGCTTCCGTAGGCATGCGGTGGAGTAAAATGCATCCTAACTAAGTTCCCAACAAGTGTGATAGTAGCTTGTAATCTGGTAAGGATGATTTTCATGATATGGTCTTTTCTCTTTGTTAGGAATTATTGGCAGAAAAGTAACTAGTTCAACGGAAACCAACTCAACTGTAACCAAGCTTCCATGTAACCAATTCAACTGTAATTCAACTTTAGCCAAACTCAATTGTGACTCAATCCAATCTCAATGTAACTTTTTCAAATTCAACTGTAACTATTTCAGATGTAGCCATAGAGGTTTCAAATGTATGCAGGGATGATTCGGATGTAGTATCGCCAAGTCTGCTGGCGAAAAATAAACAAAACTCAAGCGGTGAAGTAGCCTACAAAAGGCTCTTCCGTCTCGCCCTCTAATTGAAAGGCGGTCCAATACAGGGATAGGTCTACTCCAAAACTACGCCACTGAGACGGGTGAGAGAGACTTTCCGGAAAAGTCGCTCTAAAAGAAAAACCGGCCCGACCGGTACGGGCTAACGAGCTCGAAAAACTAAAACCAAGGGTCCTCCAGCCTAGGTACCCTAAAGAACAAGGGTCAGCGGAACTGGTCTTTAAAAGAAAACCTGTGGATCCTAGAGAGGCGTAAAAACCGCGAGCGCTCGTGAAAAACCGAGAAGAGACTGAGATTCGAGACCCGCGCACAAAGCGGTCGCTGCCCTAACTGGACTTCCTATCTTCCGCCCAGCTGAGGGTCACCGCACCCTCGCATCGTCAGGAGTAAAGGTCACCCTGACTGGCACTCTTAGTTATTATTCATCACTGATTCACCGTGCTGACTTGATTCTTCTTTCTCTCTTGGTCTCTGATGTGGTTAACTTTACAGATCTAAGCATCTTGTCGCCAGTCATAATGAATGACGATCCATAATTTATGATCCATTACCTTTGCCATAATAGTCAGTCCAATCTCACAAAAGATCACAATAATGTATTGCACGTAAAAGAAAGAACCCAAATGCTAGGCATAGTGTTGGGCCTTCCTAATCAGTATCTAGCAGAGGATTCATTCGTTTGGTGAGGAATTGATGCACCTCATGAGGAAACTAGTGTGCTGAGCAAAAGGCATTGAAGAAAGAGCAACCTTTTCAGCAGTTTCAGTCAAAGGAACTTGAAGGTCCCATAGTTCCCTGACAATAGCAATTCAGAAGATGGTTGGGGCTACAATTGGTGGAAGCTATGAAGAAAATATTGAGAAATTGATGATGAAATAAGATATAGTTACTAGATCAAGGAGTACAATTGTTCCAACTTTGATTATATACAATTGGAAACAAAATGCTTCTACCACGTTAGAACTTTGGACTATTTAGCTCTTGATTATTAGGGAAATGGAATAAGATACACATTCTTGTTGATGTGGGCAAAGGAGCATATTACTTCACTTTAAATTTCCACAAAGGCAGATAGGGGATGTGCTTTTGTAAAAGTTCCACCATAGAGATCCATGAAGCAACACAAACAATCCCTTTCATATATAAGGATCTAATATAATACCACAATACTCCTTTAGCTTATTGCCAAGGTCTAACAGTCTAGTTATCTTCACTGAAAACTTTTTTTTGAAAGGCACCAAAGGACCTTTTTAGGGCTAACATTAAAATCATCTATTTTGTTAAGTTCTATTGAATCAAATAAGTGTAAAAAAATATATTCACTATTCTACCATGATTAGATAGCTTTGATGATTTCCTCCTAAAGTGAGTAAATATGCTCTCTACTGATATCTGTTATGCGTTTTTTTCTTGACACTTAAGGTTGCTTCAGACATGCATACAACTGTAATCATGATGGCTAGCAAGTCATCAAGATAAGTTAGGATACTAGCCACCTCTTGTATTAAATCATTACTGGTCAGGGCTTGGCAGTCTGGATGAGTCCACGGGTCATCACAAGATACTTCTCAAGATTCGTAGATGGAGAATGCAAAGAGATTGATCAAATTTGCAGACAGATTTTATGCAATAATGTATACTTTCTTCATCTTTTCTCATTATGGCGACAGATGCATCAATGAATTTGTCTTGAATTGTCAA